>CM041782.1:209699438-210394301 GCA_023374045.1 Limonium bicolor
TCAACCCTTACGTTTCTGTCACGCTATTTCATTCACAATTGTTGACGCAACACCTTAAGGATTGCCCTGGGTGTTTCTAATTATGCCATTACATCTGGTTCGCACTTATTGGTATATCATTGCCACACCGTTTTGCGTTCTTAACTTGCTTTACTATCTCTTCTGTGAGATCACATTTCCTGTAGTGTAGGTACTCATTCTGGGAATTTCATCCCGTTCGTTGCACATTAACATGTCCACATTAGGCATCTGCCTGTCGTGTATAGGCTGGGTCACCGTTCCAGCTATCATGTTATCCCTCAGGATTCTTAAGACATAATGATGTCTTACATAACAGTCAGTGCACTCGCACTCCCTGACCTCTAAAACATCCCTTGGATGGATTTACTATCCCTTTAGTCTCGTTAACTTAACTGAGTTCTTTACTTCAACCATTCTTGGGAAATTCATTGCTCCTGCTTGTCTTATACTGCTGACCGTAGTATGGGTTGACTACTTCCGTGTTCCCGCCTCTACTGTATACATATGTGGGGGTACCATACTGACATCGCTACTTACCCCCGACTAACCCATATAGGTCTGTCAGCCCACATGCTCCTATCGAGTGCGGTCGTCCCACATTACAGTTGGTCAACCTCGTAGTGTCGTCACACGCCTATGTGAAGTATTCTGTTTTCAACTCTCTTATATCATTCTATGATAATATGCATGCCCTGCTTCCCGAACTTAAATCAAGTAAGGTTTATCCACTGTTGTATCCTTAATCAACTACCCTTGGGTTTACTGTTTGGTTTAAGAAGGTTAAAAATGAGTATAGGTTGAAGGAAAACTTGGTTTTGAAAAAAAAGGTTTTGGAATGGTTCCAGTTTGACAGAAATTCTCGTGGTTTCACACTTTTCTTTGCCTTAACCAAGTCTAGCTTTCCTGCTGACTGGTGTATTTCCAATTACAGAGGTTAGACTATCAAGCCCTTCCACGTTATATGATCTTCACTTAACTTCATGGTACTTTACTCAGGTACTTTGTAGTTGTAAAAAAATTTCCCGAACTACCCTGTTATAGCAGCACTTGCCATGGCAAGTGCGCCATGCTAACTGGCTTTCCGTTCAACCCATACCGGTTGTGGTATTGTTTTTACCCGCACTGTCATCAGTGGCCTTGTTGGCCCTTAACTTAGGTCTTACAGTCTTAACAATAAATCTTCTGGTACTTCTCACTGTCTTCACTTGATAACCACTAACTAGGGTGTTTCCCATTCTGGGAGACCCCTTCTCACTTAGTATTGTACTCCTTCGTAGCCCGTTCCACGCATTTGTCGTGGTTACTGAGACTTGTCCCTTATTTGGGTACTACATTGTAGTTCAATAGTCGGTTGGTATACCGTTGGCGACATTATTTAATAATCACTGTCACGTGGACACGCGTCTCGGGTTCCATTACTTCACTTCTTGCCTGTTGCCGGTTAATGCGTTGCAAGCTGGTTGTCCTCGACTGCTCGGCATGTCGACCCAGGTTGTCTGAAATTCCATTCTTCTATACACAAGGTTCTTCATTCTTGGCTATTAAATCGGTTAACATTGTTCAGACGGAAACCGTCTCCAGGATTCCCAGTTTTCGGAATCTACCGTATGACAGTTCTCCGTACTTACAGAGGTACTTATTAACAACCATAGATCGGTATTCCCGAGAAGAGAAGACTTCCAATCTCTCTAGTGTTCTCTTCCTGAGTTTATAAAACAGGGAGTGTGGAGGGCGGGATGGATATTGTAGGTTTTCCAGTATTCACTGGTAGTTTCCTAAATGGCGTATCTCTCATGCTATCTCTCAAACCCTTAACCCAAAGTACTAAATCCTAACTAACTCGTACTTCCTAAGCTCGGTAATTCAGTCATCAGAGCGATACTTCGCTCTGATACCACGTTTTGTAACACCCCAACTAACAACAACAACACTGAACAACAAACTGCAAAGCGGAAACATACTTCTCATCATTACTTAACTCGTTGGTGTTACACGCCGTTAACCACACACGTGGCCAACAAGGCTATTACATATACATTGTATCGGCTATGACTAGATTCCCGAGCGACTACACATTACTATCCCTTTCCATTAACACCACCCTACATATACCTTCCAACTGTACCGAGTATTGCAGACTGTATATTGTGAGTGGGTTAGAACTGGTGTAATTAAAACAGTTGAAAAGAAATTAATACTCAAAATATCCGTCGGGCTGCAAATAAAACCCGGTCGCAGTAGTATAGTAAGACAAAAGCGGTCGGGGCAACCGTGGGACTTATAGTGAAATATAGTACCTAAGCTTGTCACAAGAGGGGGGATTAATTGACTTGTTTTTTGTATAGTAAAACCAATAAAAATTAACTGAGTCGAAGATAATTAAACGGGACTCCGGGTTCAGGTTTATATAATCTGATTAATTATGCTATCATCTACGGTTTATTTTAATATTTGGCAAATTCCTGTTATTTATCTTATGCTAGTCATAGACTCATAAGAACTCGTTTACCAGAAAATGCTCGGTCTAATCCAGTTCGAGCAAAACATATGTAAACGGCATAAGTGCGAGGAATTATATATGCATCTAAAAATACTAACTTATTATCATAATAAGCATTCTCCAGATTTACGGCTTAATTAACCTGTCTATTTATCACCGGTCTGATCAAATAGACTTTGTAAAGCATTTTAATAAATTCATGAGTGAAATACCCCGACTTAAACAAAGGATTAAAATTAATCTGATCGTATTTAAGGCCTAATGGTACCTAATTAATATTGGTAAGGAAAAATAAATCCAAAGAAATAAAGAAACGCTTAAAAGGCGAAAAACGCTTAATAGCGTTAAATGACCATAGGAGGTATGAGGCCTCGGTTAGCGTATTATCGGACCTAAAGGTTTTTAATAAGACCTGAATAATATATGGGACAAATCCCGAAGAAAACGGATCCAAATAATGTATTAAAACACTAATAGAGCTTTAACGCACGTTTTTCAGAAGACCCAAAAAACATGATTTTAAGTGGTCAAACGAACCCGTAAAAATTATAAGTCATTAAATAAATATTATTAAGCATTTATGGAAGCTTAATAAACCCCAATAAAAATAAAGAAACGAGAAAATTCCGGAAAACGGGCCGGTTAGTGAACAGTACCTAAACGCCGGGTAAAGTAACGAGCGTATTCGTAAAAGACGAAAAACGCTCAAACTATATAACTGTAGGGGGACCAATCTTTAATAGTCAAATAACTCCCTCACACACCATGTAACTAGCTAATTAAATAAGAGAGCCAAAAGCAAAAAGCAATAAAGTAGAAACTACTTTATCCCTTCCCTCTCTCCTCACTCACTCATTTCTCTACTCTCTCACCTCTCTCCTTCCTTATCCCCACCGATTTCTCCCTTCTCTTTCCTCTGGTATGGGCGATTTCTTGAAGCTCCACAGCCTCCCATGGCTTCCTTCTTCTTACTCATGCTCAAGCCACATTTGAGCTCCAATCACAAAAAATAATTACATATTGTAATCCCCTCATTCTCCTCTACCATTCTCTCTTTTCAAATTCGAAAAGGATGAATTTCATCTCCTGGGTTTTCCCCATTTGAAGAGAAAAGCACACCATTAGGAGCTTGGAGCCTCCTCTTTCCAACAGGTAAGAATCTCCATGAAAGACCTCACTTTCCTCCATCTCTTGGGTATAACCGATTTTTCCTCTCTCTCCTCACCTTGTTTTTTCCTCTTGTTTTGGAGCTTTGTTTCAACCCTCCAATGGTGGTGAGAACACCTTCTTGAACCAAGGCTAAACCCCTTCTAAAACTCTCCAAAGGTAAACCCTAGAAATTTCATTTCAAACACTTCAATGAATTGGCATTTATTTAGGGGTTAGTATATTAATTGTAGTGTTTTGGTGTTCATTGGGTGATGGGAATGGAGCTTGGCAACTCCATTCCCCACATGGCCGATTTTGGGCAAGAAAGGAAGAAGGAGGAGAAATGAGAAAGAAAGAAGGAATTAAAGCTCAGGTAAGAGCTCTTTACTAATGTTAAATTTAGTGCATTAGAGTAATGGGAATGGGTAAACCAATAGAACCCAAATAATGTATTAGTAATGTTAGTTGTGGAAGTTTGAGTATTTGTGAACTAGTATGTGAATTGTGGGCCTTAGAGCCAAGTGTATTGTGTATGTGCATTAGTAATGTGGATTGAGGAAGTAATGGCGTACTAAGATTTTGTATGTGTGCTGGTAGAACCCTTGTGGTGTGGCTCGATTAGGAATGAATTTGATAAAAATGGAGTGTGGAGAAGTAGGAAAGTAGGTGAACTATGGCGAAATTTTTGGTAGGCGTATGTAGCTATGAATGACTTGGTGAATGGGAGAACCAAGGTGTTATTGGGATTGGGTAGATATGTTTGTAGTGATGAAGAGGTAGTTTTTGGTATGAACAAGAAGTGTAAAAATCTGTAGCAAAGGGTGTAAAATGCCTTGGAGAAGTTAGGGAAACTAGTGTGTAGGAATTGGTAAAGAATGTTGGACTTGGGTATAGATGGTACAATTGCTTGGAAGTGAATTGGCAAAGTAAGAGGAGGTATTGGGATGCTAGGAGTGACATTGGTAGAGGAAGTATTGGATGGTAGAATGGAGTATGAAAATCTGTAGCATAAGAGAAGAAACTATTGTAAGTGTTGAAAGAAAGTGGAGAAATTGTGTATGTGGATTTAGGAATGATAGGGAATTGATGGATGAACTAAGTGTATTAAGAGGTTTATTTAGTGGTAAAACATGTGGGATTAAGTGTAGGAACAATGGGAAGTAATGGGTAAAAGAGAGGACTGAAAACGAAACGAAAATGCAAATACTGGGCCTGGACCGAACTTGCGACCGGACTTGCAGTTCGGTCGAGCCCAGATTTACAAAGACGGGAATGCTTCTGGAATGGACCGAACTTGCGACCGGACTTGCAAGTTCAGTCGGACAGAAAATTCTCCCGTAAGTAACCTTCTGGAATGGACCGAACTTGCGACCGGACTGCAAGTTTCGGTCGGCCAGAAAAATTTCTGTCGAGTAAGCTACTGGAATGGACCGACCTTGCGACCGGACTTGCAAGGTCGTCGGGCTAAATTTTCACATACGAAACTTACTGGAATGGACCGACCTTGGGACCGGACTTGCAAGGTCGGTCGGCCCCCTGTAATCTCCAGCGTAATTCCTTACTGACTTGGACCGAACTTGCGACCGGACACTTGCAAGTTCGGTTGAGTCAAACAAAAAAAAATTTAAAATTAATTATATATTATATATGTATACGTATACCCACCTATACATATGTGCATATATATGTAAGTAAACCATTGTTAATAATTAAAAGTAATAAATAAAATGTAAGTATAAGAATGTGAAGACTTAGTAAGTATGAGTTAGGAAGCGTAAGGGTAACCGAATTAAATTAATGATAGTTAGATTAATTATTCGGTTGTATGTATATAATAGGATTTGATTTGTGAACACCGAGGAACGTTGGGATACAATACACGGTGAAAGGTATGATTTCTTCATGCCCTGTATCCTAATCTGGTTACCTTGATTTGTGTGCTTATTTGACCACCTAAAAAGATAATGCTGAATCGGACTATATTGCACTTACCTGTGCTTGACTTATGTTGTGCTTGATATTATTGTCTTGAGCACTAGTTTGTATAATTCATGAAATATTGAATGATGATGAATGATTCGAACCTCGTATTGTTACTTGTGTAATGTATGTACCTCGTATGTATGTGTATATGGGTATTGTATTATTGTGGCTTGAATGTTGACTTCTATTAATTCCTAACTACCTAACTCCTAACTTAAGTGAGTAAATTGGAATGAGTAGAAGTCCGATATAGTTTTCGGCCACGCGTGAGGATGAGGAGACACAAGAGGTTGGATCCGATTCCTGGTTCGTAAGCTGGTCCACGGCCCAAATCCCTTAAGGGGTAGCATCCTGGATTAGTGAACCAAGTAAGCCTGGTGGTGGGACGTGTAGTCCCTACCCAGAGGCCATACCGGCTTAACATGAGTAAGAGTAGTAAGTAAGTAAGTATGTTGAGTACGAGTATGAGTATGAGTATGTATGCGTATGTATGGAGTAACGAGTAAAAGAGTAATCTCCACCCGATTAAACCCGGGTGGACCAATGAAGCTAACAAGTATTGTATATTGTGTATGTAATGTGTATGTGTAAATCGGAAGAAGGTAAGTATGTATTGGATGGTTGTATTGTATTCCTTGTATGAAATGAAGTGTATGTATGTATGCTTGCGTAAGTATTATTGTACTGTGTATAAGAGTTGTATGCATGTATGTTTTGAATGAAAATGAACTGCATGTATTCGACCAATTGGTCGGCGTACCCTCACTAGTACGCAGGGTATGCGGTTATCATGCGCAGCGAAAGCTGACCCCTAGGGGAACGTTTTTAGTGTGCAGTACTGAAGCGGATGTGGTCAAGGTAAGAGACCGGAGGCACACCCTTGTACTTAGAAAGTAGTAGTTGTGAGGAATGGGTAGATTGTAGACTCTTAGTGAGTATGTATGAACTTGGAAGAGACATTACAATTGTATAAGGATCCTAGTAGACTCGGTTAAGTATATTGTGTTTGTATGGATTAATGGAGGAGTAAGTATTGAATGGAGCATTGTTGTATTTGTTGATGAATGGAGTATGTATTTATAGATGTGTAGTACTCGGGATTCCGGTCCATTAGACCGACGTTGTATGTAGAAGAAGTAGCCTTGTTAGTCGTGGGTGACTAACGGCATTGTATCACCCACTGTATGAAGTATGTATCCGCTGCGTGTATCTGATGTGTAGGAGATTGGACGGTAAGCAATGTATTAATGGCAGGGGTGTTACAAAAGTGTATCAGAGCGAAGTATCGCTCTGGTGACTGAAATACCGAGTTAGGAACACCGAGTTAGGAATTAGAAGCTTAGGGCTAAGGTGCTAGTGTTAGCATTAGAGATTGCTAGTTGAACTACCGGTGAGTACCGGATACCTACAATACCAGTTCCCGCCCGCCGCAAACCCCACTGTATAACTTGGGAAAGGACGCCAGAGAGAAGAAAAGTCTTCTCATACTCGGGGGAACCAGATCTGGCAGTTTGAAGCAATCACACGGTAACAAGAACCGACATATGGTAGATTCCAAGAACTGAGAGTCCCGGAGATGGATTCCAGTTGAACCACAACACCCGCACTTAATAGCGGTAGGAAGAGCACTCCAACCACGAGGAGGCCACAACTTACAACAGCATGGGGTGACGTGCTTAGCAGTCGCGAAACCTAGCTAGTCAAACAACAGCAGGATAGAAGCACTACCGTGCAACGGAATGAAAAAGGGAGCAGTAACGGGACCCGAGACACAAGTCTACGGGATAGTAATACTTGAATAATACCACAACGGTATGCTAGCCGACTAAGGACATAGTCGGAAGCGGTTAACTCCAAAGCTACAACGCCCTAAGGTTGAAATACCTGGCCAATGTAACTCAGACACTACAAGAATAACCAGGAGATATAACCCAATAGGACTACAAGAGTAGTGCCTAAACAGGGAAGGCTCAGTAACCACCACAGATGGGTGGGAACGAGCCACAAGGAACGACACTAAACCAATAGAGTGGGAATCTCCAAGGATTGGAGAAGTACCCAGATCTACGACAGCCATGTCTAGACCACGAAGAAGCTACCTAAGGGATCGAGTTACCAATTATAGATCGATAAGATCGAGGGAAGAGCCAACAAGACTATCAAGTACCAGTGGAACCCATACCGTGACCGGTGTAGGTTTACCCAAAAACCACCAATACCACGCACTTGCCACGGCAAGTGCAGCAAGGACAGGAACATACAGAGGAACCCTAATACGTCAACAGTACGTAGTAATGTGCTGTGACCATAATGAAACAATTACTGGATCACAAATCCTGGCACTGAAAGAATGAACCTTGGAAAGGCCTGACGGCCCGACCACTGTATTTAGAACATACCAGTCAGCGAGAGGCTAGACTTGGTCAAGACCTCAAACATGGCTATGCCATGAGAGATTTCTTTTAACACCGAACCATTGTTTTTAAAACCCCAAATTTTCCTTTCAAGACCACAACCTTCTTTTAAAAAAACCTTGGATTTTAAAACCAAACCAACATGACTATGGTGAGTATCATAGAATGATACAAGAGGAGTGTGCAACAGAATACTTCACTTCACCTAGGCGTGTGACGAACACTACGAGTGTACCCGTTACGGGATGTGGGACAACCGCACTCCGAGGAGCTTGCGGGCCCGACATATAGTTGGGTAAGTGGGTAACGTATCAACATGGTACCCCACGTATGTATACATGTAGTGTACAAACACAGGAAGTAGTCAACTCTGTTCTACGGACCATGGAGTGAGTTCAAACCAACAGCTGGACACCACGACAATCAAGGAGAAGGAAACTCAGTTAAGAAACAAGTGTAAGGAACTCAGAGAATCCATCTGAAGATAAGGAATGAAGACTGGGAAGGTGCAAAGAGCACATACTAGTAAGTATAGACATTGGATATGTCTCAAATAATTCAAGCAATCACCTGACAGCTGGAAAGGATACCCAGACTGAACACAGTAAGGTATAGGCCTAACGTGAACACAACGATACTCAACAACGGGACAGAGTTCCCAAGAACAATTACACGATTACCACAAATATAATCCATCATCGGAAAGGATATTTAAACCTAGTCTACCCAAGGACGGGAGACGCCATAACCCAAAAAGAGACACTCAAGTACAATACCACAAGATGATACAGTGGACAACATATCATAAACATTAGCCGGATGTAACGGCACACTACCAACACCCAGGAGCGATCCTTGAAGGGTGTCTGCGTTAACAGCAGTTGAACAAGCGTAATGATATGAGCATGGGAGCTAAACGAACACTCGGTTAGGACACCGAAGGGATTTCACTTAACAGGAAATACCCCAGACTACAAAAGGCATTGACCAACACCAGATTGCCTAAGAATCTCCTATGAACGAAAGCGTGATGCCACGACTTACCATGGAGCCCAATAATATCTCAACCTATGACGGTATACATGGATGGAAACATGTATAAGCACTTGCAAAGAGCATCGCTTGCAGCAATATGGCTCTAAAGCCATAAACCTGATGCGTTGTGTAACCTAAACGGTTGCAAAACCACACCATTACTAACAAACTTGCAAGAAATATTGCCTCCACAAGAAAAATCAACAACTGGCATCAATTCAAAACCCAACATCCTGAGTGGCTGTAGTAATGGCCAACTCAGCGTCACTGTCACTAGAGCATCAGTCTAGTATACAGTTGACAAAGCTTTTAATTGCCTTCTGTAGCAATGGTAGCACAGAGGCATAAGAATCATGATAATGCCAACATTGGCCTAGCCACACTTGGACACTACGAGAAACCCAAGGGAAGGTACCCCTCATAACCGAAGACCACCAATGCGGTGACGATGTGAACCCTTAGAAAAGGCTTCCATCTACTATAACAATAAAACCACGCAATAGATATTGCCAAGGGGTGATGGAATAAGGAAATGAGATTTCCAACCATTACGACTTAAAGGAGTAAGCATCTCCATATGCACCCAAACATATAGTGGACCATCGTTAAACACCACCATGGTAAACCTAGTCATAAATCTATGAGTGGAAACAAGCCTCTCAACAAGAACTTCATTTATCAAGATAGAACGGGACCAGAAAACCCTTGAAGTTTCTTGGGATGTCCCGGTGATGTACATACAAGAATAAAACCGCACAGCGGGAGCCTATAACTGATGCCCGGCACTAGGAAGATGATAGTTGTCAAAGACAATCAATGTGAGTGCACATTGCACACCATGAATGATCAACGCTCAAGAGAGCTTGTAACCCTAAATTGCTTTATCCTTGATCAACCAAGATACTGGTAAATTGTATCACAATGATGATAGAATGTGAGGTAAGTTTAACCTACACATAAAACCTAAGTGGAATAAGACATCTCCACATTGGGAAGATAATAAGATTGCCGTATGCTATGACAACCGTCATACACACAAACACAGGAAACTCCTAGTGTATTTACACCACAAGGAAATGGTGCAAATGACAATAGCAATAAGTAAAGAGGAACTACCACAGTAACAGAAACAGTAAAAACAATGTTGTACAATGAGTAAGAATACGGTGCGCAATAAGCGACCGCTATGAGGAAGTAGCAGATAATGACACGGAGTATAAGAATGAGATGATAGACATAAATATTCTTTCCTATCACATAAGTGACTTACTGTCAAGCGTTACGCCTTTGCACTCTGTATGACTGAGTGTTTTGGTATTGCACTTGTACAACTAACGATCTAATGGGATGGCTAGGGTATGGAGAATGTAAACCGTAGTAAATCCTTCCTTAATTTCACCACAAACATGGCATAAGCCAGTCAAGCAAGCTTAGCAACATACAGTGCGGCCTAAGGCCAAGAAGCACGAAGAGGGTACAACACACTAGTAATCACAGGATGTGAATCCCATTGGAATATAAGGTGAAAGGGATACAAGAAAGTCACTAGGATCGACGCACAGAAAATGCAAGGTCATACAAGTGAAGAACACTTGTACGGAACCAGAAGAACTGGTATAATTTAGAAGCAGTGACAACAAAGGAAGCACTACAGTTAAGTGGTGACTTAACCTCGCCTGACAATGAGTCGGAGGAACTTAACGAATAATCGGGGAAGCACGAATAACATGTGCAATAGATTACCAGAGAGCTGGTTACAAATCTTAAACTCATTGAGTTCAAACACGGTAAAAGAATACCGCATTTGTTTAGTAAACCCTATTTCCATAATAGACGGATAAGAGGCGATGTATACCACATCTAGGATAACAAGAAGGGTGAATAACCCGAGTTATCAGGGTTGCGCAGCAGAAGCTAATGGGCCTAGCTACCTAGTAAGCATAATACAATGGCTATTAATGCCTTGAAGCCGATTAAGCTAGAACCGAACTACATATGAGTTAAATAAACTCATATAGGAACTCTTGGTGCAAAGACTAAACCATTGGTATGGTTAAGACCCTTTGACCAGAGCATATTCTATATATACCGTAGTGAAGCTAAACGCTTCAGTTTGCCCAAACTGATTAAACCATGTTTAATAATAACATATGGTAGATTACGTGGGCGTAATCCCTTTTAAGGGGGGTAAGCGAAACCGCTTATGTAAGTTTTGTGAAAAACACATAAACCATAATGTGCATAGCACAAATGAGAACCAAATGATGATTGATACTATGTTAAATAAACATAAGTACTCATTCACATTGTATTATGGTAATTAGGCATTAGACATGCAAATACCATAGGAGGAGTATACCCATCTTGTAACACCAATGTAAGAGTTAGTAAAAAAAAGTAATGAGTAATGGACGGAGCTCCACAAGTATTGTAACCTTTGAAGAAGTAGTACGAAATGAATGAGGATAGTAGATGAATGAAGTTTATGAGTAGTGGAATCATAAGTAAAATATTTGAAACAATGGAAGTCACTAGTGGAACGCGAGGCTTTAATGACGGTGGTTTAATCACGGCTTAAACAGACACCGTGATTAATAGGAAGGCCGGAATTAATTAGCGACGATGATTGAATTAACCGTAATCAAAAATCGATCGGAGGTTGGCGCGCCTTTTTAGGAGGGACTTTAGATGACGGTTTTTAGTAAACCGTAATCTAAAGTCCCGTGTTGACGCGCGCTTTACGGTCAACGGACTTTAGATTACGGTTTTACTAAAAACCGTCATCTAAAGTCCCTCCTAAAAAAGGCGCGCCAACCTCCGACTGATAGTCAACGACGTCGTTGCCTTAACGAAAAACTTATATTAATGTTTACCTATGTTTGAAACATTGCCAAATAATTTGATTTATTCGACTCCGCGCGAAGTATTAAATTACAGTTAACGGCGTTTTAGCAGTGTATTTAGATTAATAAAAACTTTATATTAATGTGTTACCTATGTTTGAAACATATGCCAAATAATTATCGCGCTATTTTTTTAATTTCGTTACACTTTAGATTACATTTAACGACGTCGTTTTACCAGTGTATTTTAGATTAATAAAAACTTTATATTAATGTGTTACCTATGTTTGAAACCCAACATATGCCAAATAATTATCGCGCTTTTTTTTAAAATATCGTTACACTTTAGATTACGGTTTGGTTGGAACCGTCATGTAAAGTGCGACTTTAGTTTACGGTTTACATGTAAACCGTAATCTAAAGTCCATTAAAACATTTGCCTACACCTCTGCCACTCTACTCACAGTAACTCTTCTTCTCTTTCGCGCTATCTTCCTCACTGAAATCGCCTCCTCTCTCCCGTCACCTTGCTAACGGCCATCGCCGCCGTCGCTCCCACCACCTTTGTCACTCCCATCGCCGCCGGTCACCACCCATCTACCACTGGTCTCACCGTCGACGTCTCTGTCGCGTATTGGGTATGGGATCGATTGATTGTCGTTTTTTCCTTACTTGTTCATATACATGCATTTCGATTGCAAGTTCTAAGTACCTCGTTTGTATCTAATCCTGAGAGTGTAATTGCAAATGTTCTAACCTTGTTCATATATTTGTGCCCAGATTCACCGTTAATTGCAACCTAGTTCGTGGGCTGATTTCTACACTACTTGCCCACTTCGGTGCTTAGTAACGGTAATTTTGCAAACCAAACTGTAAACTGATGTATTTATTTATTCTTAGCATTTAGTATTACAATTAATACATAATAGTGTATTACCGACAAGCTATGCCAGATGCTTTCTGTTTGATTCATTTTCAACTGCTCTCTGTAAACTGCTCTCTGTAAACTGCTGTATTCATTTTCAACTGCTCAATCTGCTATGCCAGATGCTCTCTATTTAATGCGTGCAAATCTGACTTTGATAAAACTGATTTGGACACGTTAGAAATATAGGGGAGATGCTGTCGATTTTTTTTCCGCGGTTTAGCTAGCATTTAACCTTGATTTTTTGATGAATTAATGTTGTCGTTTTCATTATGCATCAGGACTACGACTTTATTTTGGCTTCCGACCTCAACCGTCTTAGCATCGGCTAATCGTCTACCAGAGGTAAGATTTACATATATACATATAATATTTGACAAACTACCAAACATAGTTATCCGCCCAAGATATACCTAATAGAGGTATATCTCGGCAGTCCCTGTCGGGACTGTCCATGATTGTTAAATCTCACGCCTAGGGTGTGAATGTGTTTTTAATTGTACTTTATTGATTATTTCAGCAGTATCTCTTTATTGTTCTTCGAATGCATATATTATTGATTAATATCATAATATCGTGCATTTGAAGAACTGTAGGGAGATGCTGCCGAAATTTTCAATAAATTACATATTAAAAACACGTTCACCGGTGGGATTTAATATCATGGATGGATTTAGGTTGATAAGATACAAAAGTGTAAAGACTCTGCCACGGGTGACGGTATGAAATGGCTGCCGTCATATAAATAGCTAGAAGGAGATGGAACGTTCGTGGATTTACAGCGGAAATTTGGACGACAAGTTTTTAGAGGAGTTGAAAGTTATGCACGGTGTTGGCGAACAATCTGAAACCTACACAAGGGATACATATTTTTCCGTGTATCGACTGCCAAAACAATCTGAGATATCGCGGCGTTGAAACAATTAAGGAACATCTGATCCGCCGCGGTTTTACAAAAGATTTCCAAGACATAATCCGATGGCATGGTCAGAGTGTGTTCGATGTTATTAAGCCTGACGAAGGGGATAATGGTCAGGCAAACACAGAAACAGAACTTGGAGATGATACAGTTCTGGTGACACAGAAGACGTTACAGGGAACGTTGAGCCAGATTTCTGGGATGATGACATTGAGACTATGCTCGAAGATGTGGAACGACATTACTCTAACACGCCAGACAAGCATGAAATTTGTTGGATTCATCCAAAACACCGTTGTACCCGGGTGTGACCCTACAAAGTTAAGCAAGTTGAGTGTCATCCTCAAGCTATTCAACTTGAAAGCGAAACATGGCTGGAGCGACGTAAGTTTCACTGACCTCCTGGAACTATTGAAATACGTTCTTCCGGTGGACAACGTTTTACCAATGACTACGTACTCAGCCAAAAAAATGATGTGCCCAATGGGTATGGGGTACCAGAAAATTCATGCTTGTCCAAATGGTTGCATGCTGTTTTGGAAATCGGATGAATTTGCTGAAAGCTGTTCAGCATGTTGGAGCGTCACGGTATAAGAAACAACAAACTCACATCAACGGTAGTAAGAAAGGTTCACCAGCTAAGGTACTGTGGTACCTGCCCATCATTCCAAGGTTCAGACGTTTGTTCTCCATTGAGAAAGACGCAGAGAATCTTCGGTGGCATTCAATTCACAGGAAAAAGGATGGCAGATTGAGACATCCCGCTGATGCACCACAGTGGAGAAACATAGACGTAAAATTTCCTGAGTTTGGTAACGAACCGAGAAACCTAAGGCTAGGCTTGTGCACGGATGGGATGAACCCTTACGGTACTTTGAGTAGCATACACAGTACCTGGCCTGTGCTTTTGGTTATTTACAATCTACCGCCGTGGTTATGCATGAAACCAAGACACATCTTGTTGTCTTTGTTAATATCTGGTCCAAAGCAACCGGGCAACAAAATTGACGTATTCCTACAACCTTTGATAGAGGATCTACAACTCTTGTGGAATGAAGGGGCTACGGTTTACGACTCATTCAGTAAAGAGGACTTCAATTTGCGTGCTATGTTGTACTGCACAATCAATGATTTCCCCGCCTATGGTAATCTTTCAGGCTATTCAATCAAGGGGGCGTTGGCGTGTCCGATTTGTGGTGAAAACACTTGTAGCATTCGCTTGAAACATAGTGGGAAAACCGTGTATATGGGCCACCGAAAGATGCTTCCAAAAGGACATAAGTATCGAAAGATGGCGAAAGAGTTCGATGGGAAAACTGATCACAGCATGGCGCGCCAGCCTTTGACAGGTAAAGAGATTTACAAAAAGTTGGATAATATTGTGAACAACTTCGGGCCGCCAACCAAAAGTGGTGAAAAAAGTGTCTGGAAAAAGAAATCAATATTTTGGGAACTAGAGTACTGGACATCTGGAGGTTAGACATTGTATCGATGGGATGCATGTCGAGAAGAACGTGGGTGAAAGTATCACCAGCACTCTTTTGAACATAAAAGGAAAGACAAAGGATCATTTGAAAGGAAGAAAAGATTTAATTGAGTTGGGCATACGCACAGAGCTTGGCCCGCAAGAACGTGGAAAACGCACATTCTTGCCTCCTGCCTGTCACACTCTGTCTAAAGAAGAGAAACATAGTCTATGCAGTACCCTTTAACAACATTAAGGTGCCATCAGGTTACTCCTCAAACATAAGAAACCTAGTGTCCATGACAGATTTCAAATTAGTAGGAATGAAATCTCACGATTATCATGTCCTACTTCAAGAATTTTTGCCAATTGCACTACGTGGGATCTTGCCGGATGCTGTCAGACACAATCACAAACGCCAGTGTCTTCCTCAAATCCATTTCGTCTAAGGTTCTTGATGTGGACACTCTGTCTAAATTACAAAAGGATCTTATTGTGACAATGTGCCAGCTGGAGATGTATTTTCCTCCATCGTTCTTCGACATAATGATACATCTCCTCGTGCATCTTGTAAGAGAGATTCTGATGTGTGGTCCTTTGTACCTTCGCTACATGTATCCGTTCGAAAGGTACATGGGTGTCCTGAAGAAGAAAATGAAAACCGTCGTCACCCAAGGGTAACTACAAAATGAGCAGAATAGGACATTTGTCCGATGGTTCAAAGAGAGAGTGTTGTCCGATCAGTCCACGAATGTGCCTGAACTGATTAAAGTAGTTGCATTTGGACCAAATCTGGATGTAATTTCTTATGAGGGGTACGATGTCAACGGATTCACCTTTTTCACAGAACGTCAGGATCAGAAGTCAACGAATCAAAACAGTGGTGTAGAGCTTGAAGCTTATCAAAACTTATATGACATCGGTGTCGTGGGTCATAGTCCTGTCTCAGTACAACAATCATATTTCGGTGTTATACAAGACATCTGGGTATTGGACTACAACAGCTACGAAATGTGTGTTTTCCGCTGTAACTGGGTTAACAACAATCATGGCTACCGTGAGGAGGAGCATGGTATGAAACTGGTTGATCTGTCTAGAGCTACTCCCACGGTTGAGCCATTCGTTGTTGGGACGAAGGTTAAGCAGATATTTTATGTAACTGATCCCTGTAATCCTAGATGGTCTGTTGTGCTTAAAGGGAGAAGAGGAATAGTTGGTGTGGATGGTGTGGTTGATGAGGATGAGTATGATGCAGAAGATGAACCTCCAATTGTTCCTATTTCATTGGAAGAGGCTGAGGTCACAGGTCATCGTGAGTATATACGATCAGACCATAACGAGGGCATGTGGTTGAGAGATAATGGTGTGTAAGTTTATTACTATATAAAATTTAATGAAATTAACCCTGTTTTTATTATTGCTTGTTTTATGACCATTATGAAATTCTTAATTTAATTCAAATTGTATTTCAATCCTTGCAGGCATGGCTGATCAGGACATGGTTGATGAAGAGTTCGATTTATATTGTCGTCAGGAGGAGGAAAATGAGCAGCAAATGGTACCGGTCCCATCTACATCTGCCGCTGCTGCTGTTGCCCCATCCACATCTGCCGCTGCTGCTGTTGGCCCTTCCATGAGTGCACCTTCTACGAGTGCTACTCAGAGACCCAGAGGTAGAGGTCCGACCCGTGGGTTGAAACTGCAGAAACCGGATCAGATTAGTCTTCTGTGGGACCAGTATGGGAGGTATGGTGGGGGCAGCAGGTCAGAGTTCGCTAGTATGCTAGGGACTCTGGCCAGATCACATTGCTGCATCAACCACACATGGAAACAAGTCCCGCAAGAAGTAAAGGAGACCATCTGGAAGAAGGTGCAAGAACGGTACAAGATCCCAGAAGAAGTGAAGAAGACCGTTCTTTCTTTGGTGGCCGGCAAAGCTAAATCATTCCGCCACTACTTGGTTGAGCATTGGATCAACAGGGTGCCCCCACGTGAGCCTCCGCCGTATGTTGTGTACAACGGCATGATCACTGAAGAGGAGTGGAAGGAGTTCGTTGAGCGGCACGCCACCCCCGAGTTCAGGGTATGTTTCTGTGTACTCTTTTCTTAATTAATGCTCATAATGCTTTATCCCTGATTTTCTAATTAATTTCCTGTTGTACTTTCTTAACAGCAAGTACAAGAACAAGCACGGCAAAACCGTGAAGCTAATCTCTACCCCCACACCATGGGACGAAGGGGATATGTGGGCAGCCTCGAGGGATGGAAAGAAGCTGGTTTGCTGACACGGAGGAACGAGGATGGAAGTGAATGCCCGATCGAGGATGCCTCTGAGGCGAGGAGGGTGCAGATGTACATATTGGGACGCCAGAAAACGACCAGCGAAGGTCAGAGGATATTTCCTAATGCTGCGATGGAACAAATGGCAAACCAAATTGTAAGTATTTGAAAGTAGCTGTTAAATAATTTACTTATATACTCAAGTGTTTGTTGATCTTAAATCTCGTCATTAACTTCTTTGAAAATTGGACAGTACGAAGCGGCACAGAGAGGAGAAGTGGACTTACACGCTCCTCCTTCTCAAGACGACGCGCTGAATCAAATGCTTGGGAAGAAGGATCACCCGGGGCGTGTTAGAGGATTTGGGGGAGAAGTACGTCAGAAGAACGTATTCCCGCCATCTGCTAGGAAGGGTCAGATGAGTGCTGCTGAAGTCGAGGCGATGGTAGAGCGTAAGTTCGCTGCTGAGCGCCAAGCTAATGACGAGAAAAATGCTGCTGAGCGCCGGGCTATCGAGGAGAGGCTGCAGGAAGCGTTGAATGCGATTGCACATGCGACTACTCCAGCAGCAGCCAGATCCTCCTCGAATGTCTTCCTCGTCTAGTTGTGCTCCGGCCGCTGACCCGTACCCGTTTGCCAACATCCAGGTTAACTTTGTTTAACTATTTTTCTTCTAAAATAAAGTTATTTAAATAGTATTAGATTGGACTCACTTAGCATTTCACGTATTATCTCTGTTTATTAAAGGAGCAAAAAAAATGTCGTCTCCAAATACCATTAGACGGGCACCCTGTAGATGCGGCCTACGGGACGGTGTTGCCATCAGGTCCACTCACGCTCATCAGTTTCGTACGTCTACCCCCATTCTACGCGCGTGTGACCTTGGACCTGATAGTTGATGGATTTGAGCATGCATACCTTCCGATGGCGATTGACAACAAATGCACGCTGATCGAAGCGAAGGGAGACATATTGCCATGGCCAGCATGTTATATTGTTGTCACCGATGAGGTAAGACTGTTTAACAACCATTTAGTATCTAATAAAATGCATTATTTAGCATTAAGTGTCTAATCTAATCTATTATAGATCCCTGAGCTTCCTCGCCGCGTAACCCGGCCCAGACTAGAAGAGACCAGCGCGCCGGCGAATCCTGAGATCCCTGAGGTTCCTCGCCGCGTATCCCGGCCCAGAGAAGAAGAGATCAGCGCGCCGACGAATCCTGTCAGAAGGGTATTTTCTAGATAAATGTTTAATGTTACTATAATAATCAATTAGTAATTATCTTTACATTTATGCTTTACTGTTTGTGTGTGAAGGGTAAGAATCCAGTGAGTCGGGGTGCGAAAGGTAAGAAACCAGCTCCCGTCCGGGGTCGCACCAGGACTTCTGAGGCGCCTAAAAATAAGCTCGAACTGCCACAAAAACTTGTTAATGTTTTGGGGGCCAAGCAGATGAATCTCTACGACAAGATCATTTTGAAGTCATCTCAAATTAACAACTTCATGATGACGCTTCCAAAGGAGATGTTTCACTACGAAGAAGATATGATGACGGCAATCAACTTTGAGGACATCAGAGAGATGATGTGTGGAGATTATCTGAACATTAACATTATTCAAGCTTATCTAAAGTAAGTGTTCTTTCCTCATACTGTAAAAACATATAGAATAAGTATCTATGAAGTTGCATTGGCTAACTTTTTATAGTACATGTGATATAATAGATGTCTGCTTGAGAGATGTGCTGAGAAGGAAACAACCTCCGTTACTGCGGTGTGCCCGGAGCGTTTGTCGTATGACTCAGTCACTAGGGACCCGGGGAGGTTTTGTGAATACATGACTCATGTCTTCAATGTTGTTGATCAACAGAACAAGTTATTCATTCTAATGCCGTATCACCAAACGTGAGTTCTAATATAAAATTACATACTAATTAGCTAACTTTTTTACCTTCATTTCTCATTTCATTTGTATTTGACATTGTAGCCACCACTGCTTTTTTATTTCTTGCCACCACTGGGCTTGTTTATATTCTGCGCTGCCACCGCTACTCTGCTCGTTCTAGATCCACTAGGGCAGTGGACAGAATTCCACACTGAGGACTTAATCAAAGAGTAAGTTTTTTTATTACTATTTAATTGTTTGTAAGTTTTTTGAACCAAAATTAATGTACTTGTTCATTTTGCTAAACGCTTTTGTTAATTATGTAACAGTTGTTACAAAAAACCCCTCAGGGAGAGTTTGGTGATTTGACCGTCGATTACATCAAGGTTTGGTAATTCATGTATTTCATTCGTGCTGCTATTATATTTGTACAATTGTTTTACATTTGTGAATTTTGGTGATTTAGTGCCCTACCCAAAAGGATTCTAAGAGTTGCGGGTACTACGTGATGCGGTATATGTACGAGTTCTGCGGGTACTTCCCAAGTTTTAGGAATGATAAAGACAAGGTAATACGAACGCTGTCTTGTATTTAATTCTTTCGGCAGATTTTTTTGTCTTTATCTTAATCTCATTATGTGTTTCCATTCCTTTTCTTGTTGCAGATTAAAGAGCATTATGCCAAATACAAGACTTATGCTTACGCCGACTTGTTGCATGTCAGAGAGAGCATGGCAGCCATGTTTATGAAATGGAGTGGTAGACTAGCTAGCTGCTGTAACATATATTTTTTGTTAGTTGCTGCTGCAACAGATTATATTGTGTAACAGATTATATTTTTTGTTAGTTGCTCTGATTCTGTTTGTAATGAATTATGCTAGCTGCTGCTGTAACAGATTCTAGCTGTTGTATGTATATTTCTGTTGCAATTGTGCGCAGAAATGAATTTGCAATTGTGCGCAGAAATGAATTTGCAATTGTTATCTGTGTTGCAATTGTGTAACAGATTGAATATGTTACAGATTTTCGTTCTGGTGCTTTATAGATGTTATCTCTGTTGCAATGTGTAACAGATTGAATATGTTACATTTTCGATCTGGTGCTTTTTAGATGTTATCTCTGTTGCAATTGTGCGCAGAGAATGAATTTGTGTTGTTGGTATTTGATTCAGGTGGTTCAATTGTGCAGTTTCTGCCCTCTGCTGCTTATCTGTTACAATTCTCTCTCTGTTGCAATTGTGTAGATTTGTAAAAAAATTAAAAAAAATTAAAAAAAAATTACACTTTGATGACGGTTCTGGCAATAACCGTAATCTAAAGTCCTTTGGGCGCGCGCGCGAAAAGGCTTTAGATGACGGTTATTGCCAGAACCGTCATCTAAAGTGTCGACTTTACGTTACGGTTATTTGTAAAACCGTGATCTAAAGTCCTTTGGTTCGCGCGCGCCAAAGGACTTTAGATCACGGTTCTACAAATAACCGTAATGTAAAGTCAATGACACGCGGGCCAGAAAAGGGCCTTTAATTACGGTGTTAAACCGTAATTAAAGAAACGCCATCTTTATTGACGCCGCGTAAATTACGGTCCAGAACCGTAATTATACACGGTTTTGGACCGTGATTAATGGGTCGCGTTCCCCAGTGCGGATGGTCGGTAGTTGCGGATCAGGTAATTATTGTACATTGGTATGGTATGGAAAGGAGAAACCTTGAGTAACTGATTAGGATTAGTAAGGAGGAAGAACGTATGGCTTTGGTATTGGACACGTAAGAATGAGTAAGCATTGTAAACCCATAACCTCGAACAACTTTGAGGACAAAGTTCCTAAGGGGGTAGATTGAAATACCCCGAATTTAAATATAGGGATTAAAATTAATCTCATATGTATTTAAGGGCCTAATGGTACCCAATTAATACTAGTAAGGAAAAATAAATCCAAAAGAAATAAATAAACGCTTAAAAAGCGGAAAACGCTAAATAAGCGTTAAGTAACCATAGGAGGTATGAGACCTCGGTTAGCGTGTTATATGGATTCTAAAGGTTTAATAAGACCTAAATAATATATGGGAACAACTCCCGAAGAAAACGGATCCAAATAAGGCATTAAAACGCTAATAGGGCTTTAACGTACGTTTTTCGAGAAAACCCGAAAACGTGATTTTAAGTGGTCAAACAGACCCGTAAAAATTATAAACCATTAAGTAATAATTATTAAGCATTTATGGGAGCTTAGTAGTCAATAAAAATAAAGAAACGAGAAAATTCCGGAAACGGGCCCGGTTAGTGAACAGTACCTAAACCGGGTAAAATAACGAGCGTTTTCTGTAAAAGATGAAAAAACGCTCCAGCTAGTATAACTGTAGGGGGCCGGTTTTTATCAGTCAAATAACTCCCTCACACACACATGTAACTAGCTAATTAAATAAGAGAGCCAAAAAGTAAAAAGCAATAAAGTAAAAGCTACTTTATTCTCTTCCCTCTCACCTCACTCTCACAATTCACTCACCTCTCTCTTTCCTTCCTCCCCTCCATCGAATTCTCCCTCCTCTCTCTGCTGGAATGGGCGATTTTGAGCTCTCCCCACAACAACAATGGCTACTCTATCTTTCTCCACATGCTCCATCCTCATGTAAGCTCCAAATGTAAAAATAATTACATATTTGTAATCCCCTCATTCTCCTCTACATTTCCCTCTTTTCAAAATTCGAAAAGGATGAGTTTCATCTCCATGGGTTTTTCCCATTCAAAGAGAAAATGGCACCAATGTAAAGCTTGGAGTCTCCTCTTTCCAACAAGGTAAAAATCTACATGAAAAACTCATGTTTCCCCCATCTCCTTTCATAACCGATTTTTACCCATATGTAATACCTTGTTTTCTCTCTCTCTTTTGAGCAAAATATCAACCTTGCAATGGTGGTGGATTCACCTTCTTGAACCAAGGGCTAAAACCCCTCCTAAAACACTCCAAAGGTAAACCTAGAATTTGTATTCTAAACACTCCAATGAATTAGTGTTAATTTAAGGGTTAGCATTTTAATTTCACTTATTTTGTGTACATTGGGTGGTGGGAATGGAGTTGGCAACTCCATTCCCCATGTAGCCGATTTTGAGGCAAGAAAGGAAGAAGGAGGAAAAATGTGAAAGGAAGAAGGAAGTATAAGCTCAAGGTAAGAGCTCTTTCCTAGTGTTAAATTCTATTGCATTAGAGTAATGGGAATGGGTAAAATATTTAAAGAACCCAAAACCTTGTATTAGTATTGAGAATTGTGAAGTTTGAGTATTTAAGAGCAAGTATGTGGATTGTAGGCCTTAGAGCCAAATAATTGTATATGAGTGTTGTATTTTGGATTGAGGAAAAATTGGTGTATTGGGATTTTGTATGTGAGCTGGTAGAACCCTTGTATGGGTGTGGCTAGAATAGGCATGAATTTGGTAAGAAGGTGTATGTGTGGCTAAGTAAGAAAAGTAGATGAACTATGGCAAAATTTTGGTAGGAATATGTACAATCATGGATGACTTGGTGAATGGGAGAACCAAGGTGTGTATTGAAGTTAGTGGAGATATTTAGTAACTATGGATTGGTACTTGTGGTATGAGTATGTGAAAGTGTAAAATCTGTAGCCAGAAGTGGTATAATGCATTGGAGGAACTAGGAGAAACTAGGTGTGCTTGGAGAGCCTAAAGTGTGAAGTAAACCACTTTGTAACAGATTTTGGAAGGAGCTAGATAATGGGAAGGATTGAGTGGAAGGTAATGTAATGAGGATATTAGTAGTGGTATTGGTAGTAAGAGTATTGAATGATAAAGGTTAAGTTGGAAATCTGTAGCATTTGAGGAAAGAGCAAAACCTGTAGCATTGGTGAAAAGGGAACTAGTATAAGTGTTGAGAAGAAGTGAGGGAAAATGTGTAAGTGAATGTAAGGATTGAGTAGCAAGTTTGGAAGATGAATTAAGGTGATTTAGAGCATCTAAATGAGTGGCAAACATGTAGGAAGCATGTGGAAATGAGTAGGAAAAGATTGGGTGTGAATTGAGTAGAGTTTGGGATTCAAAATAAGTAATTAAAATGGGTACTGGGCTGGACCGACCCTAGGACCGACCCTAGCAGGGTCGGTCGACCCGAAAAATTGTAATCTCGGAAACTTCTGCATCCGACCGACCCAGGGGACCGACCCTGACTGGGTCGGTCGAGTAGAAATTTTAGACGGGAAATGTTTCTGTAACGGACCGACCCAAGGACCGACCCTGGTTGGGTCGGTCGGGTCGGAATTTTCTGTACTCGGAGTCTCTGCAGCCGACCGACCCATGGGTCCGACCCAGGGTGGGTCGGTCGGGTCAAAACTTACAA
This sequence comes from Limonium bicolor, assembly GCA_023374045.1. Lineage (NCBI taxonomy): Eukaryota > Viridiplantae > Streptophyta > Magnoliopsida > Caryophyllales > Plumbaginaceae > Limonium > Limonium bicolor. The sequence goes on from CM041782.1 coordinate 209,723,205, forward strand.
AAAAAAAAAAACTAAAAGATTATGATTAGTATATATATGTGTATATGTATACCCACATATACCTATGTGCATATATATGTAAGTATACCATTGTTAAACAATGAAAAGTAAGTAAATAAAATGTAAGTATAGGAATGTAAAGACTTAGTAAGTATGAGTTAGGAAACGTAAGGATAATCGAATTAAATTAATGATAGTTAGATTAATTATTCGATTGTATGTAAATCATAGGATTTGATTTGTGAACACCGGAGGAACGTTGGGATACAAGTACAACGGTGAAAGGTATGATTTCTTCATGCTCTGTATCCTAACCTGGTTACCCCGATTTGTGTGCTTATGTGATCACCAATAAGATAAATGCAGAATCGGAATTATAATGCACTTAATTGTGTTTGAACTATTTTGTTCTTGATTGTATCTTGAACATTTAGTTGTATAATTCACGAAATGTATGAATGAGAATGAGGGTATGTGTATGTAATGTGTACTTGTGTATGTATGGATGTATGGGAAATGAAGTACTGACTTCTGCTAATTCCTAACAATCTAACTCCTAACATGAGTAATGAGTAAATGGAATGAGTAGAAGTCCGATATAGTTTCGGCTACGCGTGAGGATAAGGAACACAAGAGGTTGGAACCGAATCCTGGCTATGATCTTTTCCTTGGACCATTCCCTTTGTATGGGTAGCATCCTGGATTAGGGGGCCACCCTAAAGCCGGTGGTGGAAGTAGTATTCCCTGCCCGGAGGTCATACCGACTTAACTGGAAGTAAAGTATGTAAGAAGTAAGTATCGTATGTGTATTGGTCTGACTGTGTAAGTCATTGACCTTGAGTAAATGAGTATTGAACACCCGATTAACCCGGGTGTGTAAAGAAGCTAACAAGCCTTCTGTATGAATGGAGAAGTGTATCCCGTATTGCGTATTGAGTATGTAACGAGTATGTATGTGTATGTGTATTCTGGAGGATGGTAAGTAAGATTGGTTGACTTGTATTGTCTTCCAAGCATGTTGTATGTACTGTACGTATGTATGTGTACTTGTGTAGTATTGTAGTACCGTGAATGAAAGCAGTATGTATGTATGTATGTATGAAAGTATGTATGCTGTATGTAATGCAAATGAATTGCATGTATCGACCAAAATGGTCGGCGTACCCTAGCTAGTACGCGGGGTATGCGTTTATCATATTCAGCGTAAGCTGACCCCCTCGGGGAACATTTTTAGTGTGCAGGTACCCGGAGCGAATACGGTCAAGGTAAGAGACCGGTGGCGCTCTTGTAATTAGAAGTATTTGTTTGTGAGGAATGGTAGCAGATGACTTCTAGTGAGTGTGTATGAATTCGGGGAGAAGTACTGTATTGATTTTGGAACCTAGTAAACTCGGTATGCGTAGTGTATTATCTTGTACGGAATTTTGGAGTATTGTATTGAATGGAGTAATGTATCGAATGGAGTATTGTAGTATCCAGTATTGTATGAGAGTATGTATTGTATTAAGTAGTACTCGGATATTCCGGTCCATCAGACCGATGCTGTATGTAGCAGTAGTAGCCTTGTTAGTCACGTGGGTGACTAACGGCATTGTATCACCCGACGTATGTAAGTATGTATCCGCTGCGTGACTCGGAAGCACGAGGAGCTTGGACGGTAATGATGAATTAATAGTAGGGGTGTTACAGGTAAACATGTGCATGTCTCATAGATTTGCATCACAATACATCATGAACCTTTAATTTATGCTTTTTGAACAATGTTTGTGCCTTTTTAACTTATGGTTGGATGTGGGTGTCAACTTTCATGTTGTATTTTTTGCTAATAGTTATAATACTAGTTGATGGAGGAAGGATTTTCTTATAATGGGAATAGATTTACAAAATTAGATTTGAATTGGTGGATACAATTTTAGATTGTATAACCCCCTACATACAAAATGTTCCTTCAATTTGACCAATGTCTACATCATGAGTAGTCAACTTAGCATAATTTTATTGAGATATATGTAGTCGGAAATGAAAAAAATGATTATTTTAATATGACATTTACAATTTGTATCGATTTAGCCCAACTCAAATAATTCACCCGAATTAGACCCATAACCCGAAAAAACCAAATGCTCCATTGACTAACCCAAACCATAGGAAACCAAACCAAAACCACCCTAGCCGAAAATCACCCAAACCGAAATACAATCGAATCGATCCAAACCAACCCGTAACTTCATAAACCCGAATAAACCCGAAAAAACCGAATTCACCCAACCAGTCCGATCCGAGCCGAATATTATATAGTTCAAAACGGGCCCGAACCAAACCTAACCAAACCGAACCGAAAGATTGACCCGAATTGCCACCTCTAGTTTCACCCTTCAGTTCCTCTCTATGGTTTCTCAGGATTATTTCGTGACGTAGTTAGTTTTTCTTTTTTATGAAGTCGATCATTGTAATTAGGGTGGTAATTTTTATCCAATCCAAAAAACCTGACCTGTAAACAACGGGTATAAGGATAAGATTATTGATCATTTAAGTTTTGGATCGGGTTTGAGTTATCTATTAATTGTTTGGGTTGTGTATGGGTTAGAAGTCCTAACATGAATTCAATCCAACCCGTTTGTTTTATTTAATAATAATTAAATAAAATAAATAAATAGATAAATATGCAAATATTTTACTTGGTATGTATTAATTTAACTCGCAAATTCGAAGACACGACAGGGTTGCACCTTCCATCGTGCAGTCTATCTATTTGGGCAGTCCAGTCAGCTGGTGATTGGATTATTTTGTTGACTGGGCTGTCTTTTTATTATATTAACTTTAGATTATTGTAACTTTTAATATATAAGTCCAAAATGAAAAAAATTATATCATTATTCATCTAAATTTAAGGTCTTCAAAACAAGACCAATAATGAATATGTTTTGACAACTTTGAAAAAAAAATCTATTTTTACAATACACTAAAATGATAATATGATTCATTAATTTTTGTATTATGATTCATTAAATTGATATTATCATTTATTAACTAATAAGTGGTGAATTAGATTACAAATATCGGAACCAATAAAAATCATTATTGTTTTGTAGTGTATTATTATTGTTGCATGGTGTATTTTAAACCTTATATGGTGAATCATGTATTTTTAATATTGTTTTGTGTTATATTATTGTTTAATTTTTTATTTTTATATGTTTACGTTGATACGCTCAAATGATGATATGATTCATTAAATTTGATATTATGATTTATTAAAATTGATATTATGATTCATTAATTAATAAGTGGTGAATTATATAACAAACTTTGGAGCCAATAAAATCATAATAATTTTGTAATGTATTATTATTGTTGTATGATATATTTTAAACCTTCTAAGGTGAATCATGTATTTTTCATACATACCAAATATTGTTTTGTGTTGTATTATTGTTTAAATTGTTTTTATTTTTATATGTTTATGATGCTACACTAAAATGAAAATATGATTCATTAATTTTAATATTATGATTCATTAAAATAGATATCATGATACACTAAAATGATGTTATGTGTTTACAATGATACACTATATTGATGTTAAGAATTATAAGTATCATTGATATATATATATATATATTTATATATACATATAATTAATATAAATTTTTAAACTTCTCAAAACATATTCATGTCTGGTCTTATTTTGAAGAGCTTGAATTTAGATGAATAATGGTGTAAATTTTTTAAATTTTAGACTTATAATTTAAAAGATACAATGATTTAAAGTTAATACAATAAAAAGTAACCCAGTCAGCAGCTGAATAGACTGCTGACTGGGATGCCAACTCAGTTGGCCACACGAAATAAGGTGTGATCAGTCTGCACCGTCTCCGTACTGTAATTTTATATCTATTAGTATAATAGTAAGCAAAAATACTACCAATTCTTTAGGCCCACACAAATAATTTTTTAAATCCAAACATCTAGGTCATATATATTCATCATTCTTTGCTTGAAAATCCAAAATATGTCATTCATTCTTGCAGCCACATAAATTCCATCGTTCACACCATTTCACCCGCACAAATAACGGATATGGGTTAAGATTATTGACCCATTTAACAAAATATTAACATTCTGGAATACGACACACAATGATTTGGAAATGACCGTCATGTGCATGCTTTTAGAGTGAATGTTCATTCTACAGAAAAACAAGAATATTTGTATTTAGCCGGGTTAAACGGGTTAGATTTGGGTTCAATAATTTTATATAGGTTGGGTATGGGTTGAAAATTTGTAACCTAATTATTTTTTTGTCAGATAGAGGTCAATACAATTTTAATCGGGTTAGGGATAGTAAACTTCGACCAAATCCATAACTCAAATTGCTTCCCCTAATCGTAATAATGGTTTGGGAAGTAGATAATTAGGGTTTGGGTTTCTTTGCAGGGGAAAAAGTCATTGCTCTTTTGTAAAGTAGCCTATAATCAATCTATCGGCGTATTTTATTTTTACATTTTGTAAAGATGCCGATAACTTCGATATCACAGCAGTTTCGTTGCGTCCCTTTCTATTTTTTTTGGTGCATTATAACTTTATTCTAAAAATTCTACCATGCAGTGAACACAAGTGATGAAAAAAAAGTTCAAATGGACGACAATTTTGTTTGCAAATGAACATGGCTTTTCTCAAATAAATCAATAACCAATGAACATGGCTTTGCAAAGAAGCCGATAATTTATTGATCTCCAAAAGTTGGTAGCCTAATTAGCTACTTCTTAACAAGGAAACAAAAACAAAACAACTACATGAAGGAATAAATCAAGGAGACACATGTGAGGGAAATGAGTGGATGATCCTTGAGCAGGAATTCTTCCATCTAAGATTGGGCCTTCTTTAGTTGATATCCTTAAAGTTTTTACTTCATTTATTCAATGTGTAAGTCTAAATAATAAATAAAATCTTGTTTTCTTTATAATATGTAAGATTGTATGTATGAAAATATTTTTTTTATGTTATAACTTCATAATATTATTGATTAGTTGTAAATTATAGAAAATCAAAGATACAACATAAGTTCTTGAATCATTGAATTGAGGTGAGTTTGAGACTATTACCGGTCCCTCATAAGAAAAAAAATTGGTACGGGTTATGAATAAACTGTGACTGATCCCTTGCTCCGAAGACAACGTTAGCCTGACCCATAGCTACTTGTAGTTGGAAGTAAAGGGAACTTTGATATATCAATTTAGTAAATTCACTTCAGTCATTTGTAAAGGAATGAATCATATTTGGTTGGTTAGGATTGTATAATGACCCCTCCTTATTTTTAAAAATCTAACCCTATAAAATTAAATCTTTTCCATCTTTAAGCTTTCAATTGTTTCTCCTCGAAGCATACTCTTATTTGTTTAGTGTTAGGTCTTACTCATCTAGTTTAGCATAATCTTACCAAATTAAGAAGTTTTTGAATTCTCAAATGTGGTGTAAAAGATATAGCATAATGATTCACCAAACAATTGAAGGTCCTTGTCCGGAGTAAGGGACTTACTTTTTTGCCATAGTTGATCACATCTTAGTACTAATCTATACTCTCAAGACATGACATTAGTTATTTAATTTGATATCAATTTTATAATTATAATTTATTGTATTTTGTATTTAGATGCTAGAGATATTAATTACTTTGTATGGTTAGAATTAGGAGTTTTGGAATGATCATAACATGAGGAATAGATTGCTTAGTGAACGTGGTGGTATGGAGCTTAGTGAGTATCCTCATAGCTTTATGGTGTTGTTAATTCAGAGTGTTGGATTTTAAGATCCTACAAAACTATGGATCAAAGCAGATAATTATGTTTACAATGCATTAGTTGAGTGTTAAAAACTCTAAAGAAACACACTTTGTGTTTTCTTTTTACTAGGTGTCGATCACCTTAAAGGATATGACTATGTTATTTGGTCTACCGGTTGTGGAGAAATCGGGATTAGTGCATTCATCGTAGATGTGAAAGCGCTATGCACTAACTTTGAGAAATACCCCGATCCATGTCACGTCAAGGTAACCATGTTAAACGACTACGAAAGAAGAACATGGTTACCTTTTACGTGACATGGATCCGGGTTTTCCAAAAAGACTAATGTATAACGTTTTCACATCCATGTTAGTTGTATTATGCACAGGTTTTCCCTCAACTGTTAAACCAAGAAACATAGTCATATCCTACAAAGTGGTCTACTTCACTAAAAGAATACACAAAAGTGTGTGTTTTCCGTTTCCAGTGCCTACTAATGCATTGCATATATAATTATTAGTTGTGATTTGTATCTAGTAGGATCTCATATTTCAGCAGTTTGAATAAACTAACATCATGAGTTTATAAGGGGTGTCGCTCAGAGGCGAATCCAAGGGGGGCCCTGAAACTTTTGAAATTTTGTTAAATGCTCTTATAAACTTTTGAAAAAGTACAAAATTTTATAATGTTTTAAAGCATGACAGTGTAAAAAAAATTTACCCCACTAAAACAAAATATTTCTGGATCCGACACTGGTGTCGCTAAGTTTTGTACCACCATGTCCACCAAATAATCTACTCCTAATGTTATGATCATTTTGAAACTTCTTATTTTTACAATAAAATAATCTAACATCTCTAACTTTAAAATACATATTACACTAATTTAAAAAAGGGGAAATTCACAGGATACCGCTAAAAAGTTTGTTAATTCACAAAATACCACAGTTTTAAAAAAAGTTTTTCAGATACCACAAAAATAATTTTAATTCATCAGATACCACAAATTACAATCCCAAAACTTTTAGAGACCAAAATACCCCTACTTGTTAATAAACATAGTTCACGGTATATCACATAAATATTATTAATTCACAAGATGTCACAAAACTTAATAAATAGATATTAAAAACAGTAGAAAATAATAAAAATGTAAGTTTATTATTTTATTGGTTAACATTTTAAAAAATTACATATATAATTAAAAAAATTAAAAGGTATAAAAAATAAATATAACATTTAAAAGCTAAAAAACTTAATTAAAAATAAAAAATAGTTAAGAGAATGATAATTAAAAATTTTTATATTAGTTTTACTCAAAGTATTTTTAGTACTATAATATAGTATTTTAAAAAATTAAATTTTTATAAAGTAAACTATAAAATATTAAATTATCATCTCTTTACTGTTTTGTCTATTATTAATCAAATTTGTGGCTTCTCTAATATAGTATACTTTTTATAATTCTTTAGAAAATTTTCTATTATATATATGGTATTTATTTATTTTTTTTCAATTTTAACCAATATATGAAGAGCATTAGTTTTTACTAGTTACTTTTTCAACATATGTTTATTAATTTTTGTTTTGAATTAAAATATATAAAATGTTATTATAAAAAAATATTAGACTATAATACTCTTAAGTATTGTTTTTTTTTTCAAATTATATAGCTTGTATATAGTATATAATATTTATATAATATCACTTTTATATATTTAATTCAAAAATACAACAAAAGTTATTAAAATATTTTTTAAAAGCCAGTAGCAAAAGTTAAAGTTTTCTTATATATGGGTTAAATTGTAAAAATAAAAATAAAAATAAAAATAATAATAATATATAATAATAATAATAATAATAATAATATAATAGAAATCTCTAAAAATATGATAATAATAAAAAAGGTATAATTATACTCCCTCCGTCCTGAATTGACCGTCCTGTTTACTATTTGGACATGTTGTTTGACTTCAATTTTAACATATAAGATAAATTTATTTTGAAAATTTAAGTTTGCATATGATTCCTTACATGATAAACTATATGTTACAAAATTTAGTTTTGTAAAATTATTATCTTATATGCTTAATATTGAAGTGGAAAAACTGCCATAAAGCAAACAGGACGGTCAATTCAGGACGGAGGAGTATTAGAGAAGCCACGAATTTGATTAAAAATAGTAAAGGGATGATAATTTTATTTATTATATTGTTACTTTGTATAAATTTAATTTTTTATAATAATTTTTAATATAATTAAAACTATTAGAGTAAAAATATTATAAAAAGTTTTGAATTATCATTCTCTTAACAACTTGGTATTTTAATTTTTTCTATTTTTTTAGTAATTTTATAATTTCATATTTGGTATTTTTAATTTTATAAAATTGCAACTTATATATTAACAAAACTATAAATTTATATTATTTTTTTACTATTTTCAATATATTTTAATAAATTTTGTGGTATTTTCTGAATTGAAAAATTATGTGGTATACCGTGAACTATGTTTATTAACAAGTAGGGGTATTTTGGTCTTAAAAAGTTTTTTGGTTAGTAATTTGTGGTATCTGGTAAAATTATTTTTTGTGGTATCTGAAAACGATTTAAAAACTATGGTATTTCGTGAATTAACAAACTTTTTAGTGGTATCCTGTGAATTTTCCCTTTAAAAAATTACTAAAAATATAAATATGTGAGTAATCTACAATAAATATAAGTCCCAGTATTCCTGAAATGGACCTTTTAGGTGACAGAGCAGATCGTTCTACCATATCTTCTACATAAGCTTTGAGAATTCGAAAGCGTCTAAACAGCTCAAGATTATGCAAAACTAGACAAGGAATGAGTGTCTCTATGCGCGGTCGAAATTCCAGTTCGCTCAGTCGGAAAATGAAAATTATGCCCCTGCTTCAATAATTTCTTAAAGTACCATTTTTACCCATAATTTGTGACATGTTACAAGGTGCGCCCAAATTTCATTATATGAGAAAGGTTTATACGTTATGAAGTCATATTAAAATTCATAATTCTTATAGTTAGAGAGAGACGAGAGAAAATGGTTTTGAAAGGTTTGAAGAAATTTTTCGGTAAGAAGAACAAAAAAGTTGGAGGAAATAATGAAGGTGGTGATCCGGAGATCTACCACAAGTGCGCAGATGATGCTAACATGGACGAGTACTCACAAGAAGCCCATTCTGAGGTATTTTGCTGGTTTTTTTTTGAAAATTTAGGTGTCAATGAAGGCAAAATTTGTTAAAAAAACTATCCGAAAAGAGTAGAAACGGATTCCCAAGTAGCAGACGTAACCCGGCGCTGCCGGTGGCCTATCAGTCACGGCGCCAGTTGTTCTCTGTTGGCGTCTACGCCGGGTTCCGATCTTAACATCACTATATCTTCTTCGTTATACCCTCGTTTGTGGATCCGTTTGCGCCGACGCGTTCATCTTTTCGTCTACTTTGTTATGATATAATTTGCTGATAATTGGTTTGATATATGTGTTATTTATTCTTAAGTATGTAGTTTTTCCATTTTCGAGTAGTATCACGTGACTGAACGGAAGTATTAATTGTTTATGCTTAGGGTGAGAATGAAGGTGAATTCGATGACGAATTAGTTAATGTAGACACAGGGTATCTGTTTAATACGAGCCAAATATTTGTGAATAGAGTGGAGGCTGCTACCCATGCAATTCATATCGTCCGGAATAATAACATCTTTTTAATCAGGCAGACTGTTAGGTGACGGTGAATTAATATTGACGTGTGAGAGGTACGGCAAGAGTAGGCCGCAGAATAGCAAAGGTGAATCGTCCGCTGCAAGGTGGTCTGTCCTGGTAATGCAGTCGATGCACAAACATGAGTTGGCTATTAATCCGCAATCATACTTCATGCGCCTTCGCTTTAGCATGGATGAACGAGCAAGTATGAGAAGTCTGCATAGGAGCGCAGTTGCGCCAAGGCAGATGTGGGCTCATCTGTATGACAAGAACCCTGACAGAATAGCCGATATAACATTGATTCATAATCTGGTTGCAAAATTCAAAAGGGAAGACTGTTGTGGGCGTACTGATGTAGCATCCTTCATGCACTCATTGAATGAACGTAATTACAGATGGTGGTCCGAGAAAGACGCGAGTAAGTGTTCGCACATTCGTATATGGTGCTTGTTCATTTGGTTGTTCATGTCATGGACGGTTTATATTCATTAACATAATTTTTGCAGAGGATAAATCTAGGCTCGGCCTTATCTTGTTCGCGCACCCTTTTTTCGCTCACGCTTACTCAGATGTTCCCGTATATGGTGCTCATTGATAGCACTTACAAGACGAACCTGTACAAGATGCCACTAGTGGAGTGTTATGCAAAAACTATATAACAAAGTATATAAATACATGCAAAGAAGAGGCAAGTGCACCTAATCGTTGTAGTACAACAAGTGTCGTATCCACAAGGAAATTAATCCTACTTTCCTAGTCTCAGTAATTAGTAATTGAAATGAAAACAGAATAAATGGGGGTTTAGCCGGCGGCAAGCTTGATTATGTTGATTTGGTAATTGAAAGAACAACAACGAAACTAGAGATGATAGTTTAGTGGATTGGATGGAGGAGTACTTTGGGAATTTGGAAATCGCCCAAACTACCTAGATATGCTAGCAATTCTTCTTATGCCATAGTTGTCTTTTTAGAACCAAAATAATAACCCTCTAAACCAAAGATGGGCTAAATCTTACTTAATTAATTTTAACCTTCAAAACCAATTAGGGTTAAACTCACTAAGTAGCATTAAGCATGTTCTAGATAAAAGCCCCAAATTTCACCCATTAACCCTAGGGATGTGAATCATGAGTTCTCTATAAATTTGGTCACAAACCATAACTCAAAATCAAATTGTAGAAAGGGTTCACCAAGAATGCACTCAAGTGATCAATTTAAGGGCATTGAATGATAATTAAGAGATAAACAACTATATTAGGGCATAACAAGATTTACAAACATATTCTAGTGTATGGGGTCAAAAACCCTTCCCAAAGAACTAAATGAGTTAACTTAGACATTGAAGCTACAAATGAGAGAAAGGAGAAAGAGATAGCCATTAATGAGAGTGGTTGAGCTTTGAATGAGGTGGGGTCTTCCTCTTTCTTCTCTTCTTATTCCCTTCTCTTTTTCTCCTTTTTCGTCGCTCCTCTGTGTCATTTTCGTCTGTTCTCTCGCGGGGCTGAAGTGGGCTAGTCGAAGAATGAGATTTTAAATCTCAAAATTTGCGTTTTAACAAGTCTGGGGTGCGCGTATGTGAGTGGTCCGGGTTTGTAAACCCGGACACAAACCTGGACCATAGCGAAATTGTGACAGAGAATCGTGTCTGAATGTGGTCCGGGTTTGTAAACTCGGACACAAACCCGGACCATAACAAAATCATGGCAGAGAGTTGGGCGAGAGTGTGGTCCGGGTTCGTAAACTTGGACACAAACCTGGACCATGTCAAAAACTTGGCAGAAGGTTTCACAAAGGATTGGTCTGCGTTTGTAAACCCGGATACAAATCCGAACAAGTCTAAAAATGCACCAGAATGCCCATTTTTCTCCAGTTTGGTCCCGTCTTGGTCTCGACTCTCGTGGCACGCATCCCCAAGTCTTGTATAAGCATCTAAACAACTCCTTTTCATCATTCATTTGTGCTCAATGATCTTTTACCTAAATTATAACCAAAAGTGTGTAAGTTCGCTAATAATTACTGAATACTCTATAAAGTGGTGAAAATAGGTTATAATCCAAGTAAAATATAGGTGAATATAAACCTAATAAATGCTGATTTTCACCACTTATCAACTCCCCCACACTTATCTATTTGTTTGTCCTCAAGTAAAACTATGAACCCACAAAAAAGGAGAGATATTTAAAGCAAGCAAGTGTTTAGATAAATTCTTGGATTTTAGTGAATAAAATGATGGGAAACCCATGAGGAGTGCAAGCCAACCTAATCATGGTGGTGAAGGTGTGCTTAGGGCAAATAAAAAGATAGAGTTTCAGGGTATGATCTAGAGTTCTTCAAAGTTATAAAGATTAGGTGACTTGGAGAGCTTTTACCATGGCCAACTTCTCTCAAGAATGGGCATTAAGGATAAAACAAATGGAAAAATATATGATTGCATTCATTTCACATTTGCATAAGAGATGATGAGAAGAATTTGAGCATTTTAGCCTTTGCATTACAGAACACTCAGCTCTCATTTGTTAGTTACCAATTGTGTCATACAAGTCCCTATTTAGATTTTCACAAAGAAGCACCCCTTAGCAACCCCTAAGAGAGAAGGTAGAAGGAACCCCTAAGCAATAAAAATTCACCAAGATAAGGTTATTTGGATGCACCGCATATAAATACTCCTCAAAGAGAGAAATTTTCAGAAAATTTGATGGAAAATCTCAAGAATTCAAAGAAAAACTTGCTTACTCTAAATGTGACTCCTAAAGGGAAGCAATAGATAAGCATAAAGAACTTGAGTAGTGCGTAAAAATAAAAGATCGTCTCCCCCACATTTGAATAGGACAATGTCCTCATTGTTCAATAACTAATCTTGGGAAGAAATTAAAGACCTTTTTGAAGCACTAGCATAGAGTTAACAAAAATTGTGTAAGATTTGTATTGTGTAAATTAAGTGCGGGTTGAAGATGGTGTTCCCCCACACTTGCGAGTGTCCGGGGTCAATTAAGCGCAGCCTTCGATCATTGAAGCCGAAGGTCCTTGGAAAATTTTGCCAGAGGTTCCTTTGAAATCGTCCTAAATCCATCCTTTTTTAGAGGGGCACACCTATTTCCAAAATAATCACAAAACAAGCAACACCAATTTGGGCACAAAAATGCAATTCCGAGGAATGCTCAAAATGCCCGTTAACACACAAGAGTTCAAAATGTTGTGCAAGTTGTAGAGTAATGAAATTTAAAGAAATGACATGAAATTGAATCCGGGCAGCCTCCCAGAGAGCTGCCCTTCTTTAATGTCTTTAGCTAGACGCCATAAGGTTTAGAGGAAACCTGGGGGTTCCCGAAGGGAGAGAGGACGAGCTTCTACCCGTTTGATGTCACCACCCATGTAGATCTTGAGCCTCAAGCCGTTGACCATGAAGGTTCCTCCTTTTATATTCCTTAACTCCATAGCACCATACGGGGTCACCTTAGTGATAGAGAAAGGTCTGGCCCAATAAGATTTGAGCATACCCGGGAAGAGCTTTAACCGAGAGTTATAAAGTAAGACCCGATCTCCATCATGGAACTCTCTCTTGAGGATCATTTTATCGTGCCATTTCTTGGTCTTTTCCTTGTAGATCTGGCTATTCTCATAAGCTTCTTCTTGAATCTCCTCCAACTCTGTCAGCTGAAATTTCCTCTTATCTCCAGCATTCTTGAGATCACAATTGTGCGCTTTCACAGCCCAATATGACTTATGTGCAAACTCAACTGGTAAGTGACAAGCTTTCTTGTAGACAAGGAAGTAAGGAGACATACCGATGGGGGTCTTATATGCTATTCGGTAGGCCCACAGTGCATCGTCAAGCTTCAAGGACCAATCCTTTCTCGATGAGTTCACCATTTTCTGCAAGATCCATTTCAGCTCTCTATTGGTGACTTCGGCTTGATCGTTAGTTTGGGGGTGGTAAGGTAAAGCAACCTTATGTCTCACTCCATGTTTCTCCATCAAAGCCTCGAACTGCTTGTTGCAGAAGTGAGAGCCCCCTTCACTAAGGATTGCTCTAGGCACTCCAAACCTTGTGAAGATGTTCTTCCTTAAGAACTTGGTCACCACCTTAGCATCATTTGTGGGAGAGGGATGACTTCCACCCACTTGGTCATATAGTCCACTGCTACAAGGATGAAGAGATTTGAGCAGGAGGAAGGAAAGGGACCCATGAAGTCTATGCCCCACAAGTCAAACAACTCAACCTCTAGCATCACATTGAGAGGCATTTCATGTTTTCGGGAGATGTTACCCAACATTTGACAGCGGTCACAGGAAGCAACAAAATTATGGCAATCTTTGTGGAGGGTTTTCTAGAAGAACCTTCCTTGTAGAACTTTTACTGCAGTCCTTGCCGGCCCATGATGCCCTCCCACTTTAAGAGAGTGGCAATGAGTGAGGATGTCTTGCACTTCACTCAGGGGCACACATCTTCTTATCACCCCATCAACACAAGTATTGAAGAGGTAAGGATCATCCCAGAAGTAGTGCTTCGAGTCAGCGAAGAATTTCTTCCTCTGCTGGTAGGTCAATTGATGGGGGCACTACTCCTCTTGCCTAGTAGTTCGCAAGATCAGCATACCAAGGATCATCAGCTTCTTTGATCACGAAAACAGTCTCATCCGGAAAGAATACATTTATAGGCACACCTTCATCGGGCACTTCCATACAGGAGAGGTGGTCGGCACTACATTTTGTACACTCGGTTTGTCTCTGATTTTGATCTCAAACTCTTGTAGCAACAAAATATATCTCAATAATCTTGGTTTGACATCCTCTTTGGGAAACAAATATTTCATTGCTGAATGGTCTATGTGCACAATTACTTTGCTTACATGGAGATAGGGCCGGAACTTGTCCAAGGCAAAGACCACCACCAGAAGCTCCTTTTCCGTTGTGGCATAATTCTTTTGAGCATCATTCAAGGTCTTGCTGGCATAGTAGATGGTTCTCAAAACCTTGTCTCTCTTCTGACACAAAGTTGTCCCAACTGTGTAGTCACTGGCATCGCACATAATTTCGAATGGGAGACTTCAATCCGGTGTCACTACAATGGGGGCTGAGATGAGGCATTCCTTTAGAGTGTTGAAGGATTCAAGACACTCTTTGGTGAACTCAAACTTGACATCCTTAGCTAGGAGGTCACAAAGTGGTTTTGAAATTTTTGAGAAATCTTTTATGAACCTCCTATAGAAACCGGCATGCCCGAGGAAGCTTCGGATGTCCTTGACTGAAGTCGGTGGTGGGAGCTTTACAATAACCTCTACCTTGGCTTGATCAACTTCTATGCCTTTGGAGGAGATCTTGTGTCCAAGGACAATCTCCTCTCTAACCATGAAGTGGCACTTCTCCCAGTTGAGCACCAAATTTGTCTCTTCACACCGGGTTAGTATGGCATCCAAATTGTCCAAGCAAGTTTCAAATGTGAGCCCAAACACCGAAAAGTCATCCATGAATACTTCGATGCTTTTCTCTAAGAAGTCTAAGAATATGGCCATCATGCATCGTTAGAATGTAGGAGGGGCATTACATAGACCAAAAAGCATCCTCTGGTATGCAAATGTTCCATAGGGGCAAGTGAAGGTAGTCTTTTCTTGATCTTCAAGAGCTATGGGGATTTGAAAGTACCCTGAATAACCATCAAGAAAACAGTAGTAGTCCTGACTTGCCAGCCTCTCGAGCATCTGATCGATGAAGGGTAGAGGGAAATGATCCTTCCCGGTGGCTGCATTCATTTTTCTGTAATCTATGCAAACTCTCCACCCGGTGGTAGTTCTTTGAGGGACCATCTCATCCTTATCGTTGGGGACTACCATAGTTCCTCCTTTCTTGGGCACCACTTGCACCAGACTCAGCCACTTACTGTCTGATATGGAGTAGATGATGTCAGAGTCAAGCAGTTTCAGCACTTCCATTTTTACCACCTCTTTCATATTCAGATTTAGCCTTCTTTGTGGTTGAACTAAGGGTTTGAAGCTGTCTTCCATGAATATTCGGTGAGTGCAAAAATTGGGGTTGATACCCTTGATGTCGGAGATTGACCACCCAATTGCCCCCTTGTGGTTTCAAAACACCTTCAACAAACTGTCCTCTTGTGCACTTGTGAGAGAGGAGGAGATAAAGACAGGTAGATCACAAGGTTCAGTTAGATAAACATATTTTAAATGATAAGGTATAAATTTCATCTCCATGGTGGGAGGCTTCTCAACCGAGGGAGGTATTCTTTGCTCGCATCTCTTTAGTGGTTCCGGTGGTGGGTAGTGCATTCTAAAGTATCTTGGAGCTCTATCCAAAGCAGCTACCATCTCACTTACCTCCGGATCCATCTCATGTTCATTATCAGACTCAAGCAAAGCAAAACTCAAAGCATCATAATTAGAAGGAGGAGGTGGGTTATTTTGTAAAATGGAGTCAACAGTGTCTATTGCAAAAATAGCTTCCGCATGCGCGGGTCTTTTCACTATCTTAGACATGTTAAACTCAAGCTTTTCATCATGGAAACACAAAATAACCTTCCCTTTCTCCACATCTATCAAGGTCCTAGCAATTCTTAAGAATGGACGGCCTAAAATCAGAGGGACCTTGACATCTTCTTCCATGTCAATCACTATGAAATCAGCAGGGAAAACAAAGGTTCCCATAGTCACTACTAAATCCTCAACTTTTCCTTTCGGAAACACAAGAGTCCTTGAAATACCCCAAACCTTGATATGTGGTTTAAATATTAAACTATGGTATGTAAAGGCTAAAAAGTGCCTTAGAAACATCAGTGAACAATTTAAACCATAGTAAAAATGCAATAAAGCACTAAATACAGTTTGGGCAAAAACATGCTCTAAGCTAGGAGTGAACTTGGTTAGGACCCAAAGAGCCTACCAAGACTTAATAATATTTAATTATGATTTTATAAGGCTAATCAAGTCCTCAGGAAACCTTGGTAGACAAAAAACCAAACAAAACATAAATAAATACCTTAAAGTTAATATGGGCTAAAATGTGCTCTAAGCTTGGGATAAATTTGTAAAAGACCTAATGGTCATACCTATACCTTATAAATATGTTAATGAACATATTAAACCAATTACTAAAGAAAACCAAGCTTGAAAACAAGTTAAAACACAAAATGTGCTTTAAGGAGTCTTAAAGCACGTTTTTGAAAAATTGTCTTGTAAATGAGTTTTGAGTGGCTAAATGTCCACCATTACTCTTAATATATATATGTGTACTATATTATCACATTTGGGTGGCTATATCAATGGGAAATCAAAAATTTCACTTCTATGTGCCTTGTTTTGTGAATAGTGATTTTTATAAGCTAGTTGTAACATATGTTGTTATAAGTAATTAAATTGACCAACAAAGACTATAATACCCTTAATGATATAAAGGGGGCCGGTTTTTGTAGTAATGAGTCACCAAACATGTTAACTTGTTAAGTGAATAAAGATGACTCATAGGTTACTATTTGCTTTAAGTTATAAATATCTTCAAAAGCAAAACCAATCTCATTTCTCCCTTCCTCCTTCATTTCACACGGCTTCTAAGCTCTCTTCTACCTCTCTTCTTTCTGTTCTCACGGTGATGCTACAGCAACAGCACCAAATGCCATCTTCCATTACCAATATTTCCTAGCTCACTTAACCAAATCAAAAACAAACACCACCAATCTCTTCCTCTCATCAAGCTCTTCATTCCTATCTTCTCAAAACTTCAAGAGCCCCATTTCGGTGCCAAGGAGTTCCACCATTGAAGGAGCTTGAGCTTGTATTTTGACATAATATTACTCTCCTTTGCTTCTAGGTAAGGAATCTCAAATAAAAACCACATTTCCTCCATGTTTTGTTTGTGACCGAAAATACCTATTGATGGAGCTCTTTGTGGACTTTGTTCTAGCTTCATTCCAACTCTTCATGGACTAGGTGGAGTCCTCTCTTGTTATATATTCAAACTCTCTTCAAAGATCAAGGTAAAACAACTACATTAATGTTTTTTGAAACAATGTAAAATTAGGGTTTACAATGAGATGAAGCTTATAGCTTGAATACTCATTATAATGTTTGTATATTGTTTAGAACTTGACAAGGAATCAAATACCTTACCGGTTTTTATAAGGAAACAAGAAAGAAGTTGTGAGGAAAAAGAGGTAAACAAGCTATCTCATGTAGTTTAAATGCCTTAGGAAAATGAGCTTGATTTGCTTAATAAAATATCTAAGGAGCCAAAGGTGAATGACCTAGAAAATGCTCTCAAGGAAACTATTAAGGGGCATATGTGATTTGAGTGTATTTGCAGGTTAAAGGTAATATACTATGTGGAAATTCAGTGTTTAAGGTTTATGCAATTAAGGGCCTTAGATCCATGTTATTTAAGGGCCTAAGTGCCAAGCAATTTAAGCTTATGCACTATATTGTGATGTAGTGCTAAATGTGTGAAGTTTGTGTATAAAAATGTGTTTGATGGATTTTAGGTGTTTTGAATGAAATAAGGTAAAAACCTAAGTGTTTGGATGTGAGTATATGCAAGAGAAGCTATGGCAAAATTTGGAAAATGTGCAAGAAGTTCTAAGTGTTTTAAGAAAGTTTGGTGAACTAGGAAGTTGTTTAAGGTTTAGGTAATGTTGATATCCAAGGAATAAGTGATGTTAGGTAAGATGTGAAAAAGGAGGTTTAGTTAGTAAGAAAAGAAGTTTGAGAGGTGATGTTAAGGTGTAGAGGAAACACCTTAGTATAGTGGTCATTATAGGTGAAATACCACCTAGAAATCTTAAGGAGAAACATTCCAAGTGCTAGGAATTTTGTAAGGAATTTGTGAATGATAAAATGGTTTGGTGAGTGATTTAAAGAGTTTAGCATATGACTAAAGGTGTGTTTGAAGTGCCAAGTGATGTTAGAACACATTAGGAGGCTTGAGGAAGAGTTTGGAGAAAATTTGACAAAGTTTGGACAAACTCTGATGTTGTCCGACCCAGTGGTCCGACCCAGTTGTGGGTCGGACAGCTCTGTTTAGTCACCTGTTGGAGTCTCTGGAATGGTCCGACCCAGACGGTTGGGTCGGACATGGGTCGGACATGTGTATTTAAAAGACGGGAAAAGTTTCTGGAACGGTCCGACCCAGCTGTGGGTCGGACGGTGGGTCGGACGGCCCAAAATTATGCAAAAAAAAACAAGACAATGTTGTAAGGAGAATCAAAGTGATGATTTTGGTATTAGAATATGCCTAAGTTCATGTATGAAGTTTGGGTAATTAATGGAGGTGGAGAATAGATGAAACAAGACTTGAAAATGTCAAGTTTGGGAGTTCTGTTACAGTGGTCCGGGACCTAGGTAGTGGATAATGTCCCGGACCATACACAAAAAAGGGACGAGAGTTTCACCAATGTTCTGGTCCGGGACTTGGGGTCAGTACAAGGTCCCGGACCAGTCTGTAAAATCACCTGAGAGTTTCACTAAGTGTTGGTCCGGGACTTAAGGTAAGGACCAAGTCCCGGACCACTCTAAAAATGTTGTTTTAGGTTATTAAAAGATGTCTAATGATGGAGATTGATGAATAGTGATGTTATAAGGTTGCGTAGGACATGTTAGGTGAGTTATAGTCACAATTTGGTGGGTGAAAAGTTGAAGTAAAATGAAAGAGTGAAACATGTTAAGAATGTAAAGTTATTTAACCAAGTCAACGGGGAAAAGTTTAAGCATTAGACTTTAAACAAACATGTTACCCCAATGTTAATAAAAGTACATGTAATGTTGTCAGTTGTTCGAGAATTGCTCGAGGAACATAAGTGGACGTGGTAAAGTGGACTCCGGTGACAGGTTTGGTTTTCTTGCAACCTGTGTCCTACCGGATTACACCGGCTTGTATGCCAACGTGTTTTTCTGTATGTTTGCCACGTTATAAGATAAATCATGAAACGAGTTTACAGTCGTTATTGTTATTGTATGTTTACGTGCCGATACCGGTAACCTCGAATGCGCTTGAAGGGCTAGTTAACCACTATTAGGTAAACGTAGGAGAACGGTATCCGGTGATAACGTTTCCGACCTAAGGAACGTTCTAACCACGGCTATGCGTGAGTTAGTTATGTAATGTTTGTGTGTGATGTTGGTGTGAATGTATGACTCTCCCTTCCCTTATGTGTGTCTAACAAGACTTAACCCAATGTTGTGATTGTTTAACTAAGTTCAATGATGAACTTCTGACAAGTGCTAACGGGGGGAGTGAGGAGTCCGGTCTGTTCCGGCCACGCGTGTGAGTATGGGGGTCGTTGTCATGGCAGGTTCGATCCTCTCCGTATGTTATGGTTGTTTTTCCAATGTGGTTTCCAACCTTCCCTTTAGCTTAACCAAGGCTATTACTGACTCACGTCGGGCCATAGGGGCATACTATGTTATGTTTGTTCGGTGTGCTTGGATCACTATATCCGAGACACCTTGTGCTAAGTTATCCGTCCATTTAACGAGACGGTAACGAGTTATGTAACGAGCTTATCATGAGACTGGCAACATTCTCTAGGCTCACCAGTGTATAAGCAATGTTTGGGTCGGTTCCTAAGAGAACCATTCCCGTTATGTATGTGATGTTGTTGTAATGCAATTTCTATTGCGATGTTATTATGTGCACGTTGAAACGTGAAAGTGTTGTTGTGTTTTGTTATGTGAGGAATGTTATATGTTGTAATATATGGAGTGTGTGGATCATGGAAATGAATCCCAGATTGTGATGAGAGGCGTTTAAGGATAACCCGAGTTAAGGGTAAGTGACGTCCATTAAGGAAGTAGCTCCATTAGAGGAGGAACACTCTAGGGATAATGAATACCATGAGTGACTTATCAAGTAAGGAAGTATTATCCGTTTGCTGAGCCCGTTGAGGCGAGATGTTATGTGTTGTGTGGTTATAGTTACATGCATGATTCAAATATAATCAACCGCATGCTAAGACGACAATTAGTTGTGCGTGGCCAGGTAGCATGTGGGCTGCGGGATTACCATACCAGCAAAGGTGCTGAGCCCCTTGGGGGCCACCCTTCTCTTCTTTTCTTATTTCAGGTACGAAGTGCTGGAAGCCGTTCGAGAGTAGGACGGGTAGTCGTTGTACATGGGTAATCGTTTAAGTGTATATATTCAGTAGGTGTAGTAAGACCGAAATTGTTATCGGCATCAGTTTATAAATGCTCGGTATAGTTGAAAGGTGTATGTTGTTGTTGTTGTTAATGAAAAGGGATAGTACTGTGTAGTTGCTCGGGAATTTAGCCCATCAGACCGGTACAATGTATATGTATTAGCCTTGTTAGCCACGTGGGTGGTTAACGGCGTGTAACACCAAGAAGTTAGGTAATGTGTTGAAGTTTGTTTTCCGCTGCAGTTTGTTGTTAAGTGTGTTTGTTGTTGGATGGGGTGTTACAGTCCTATCAGCAAGTTGTAATTGCATAGCAGTTGGTGTGCACTCACCAATCCCATGTTTATTAAAAACTGAAAGTGGCATGAGATTTATACTAGCTCCTAAATCACATAAGCCATTACCACATTTAAATTCACCGATAGAACAAGGGATGATAGGCAAACCAGGGTCTCCAAGCTTTGGAGGAGGATGCTTCAGTAGGACCTCTGAAATTTCTTCAGTGAGATGCATTGTTTAAGCTTCTAGCAAAGATCTCTTGTTAGTGAGAATGTCTTTCATGAACTTTGCATAGATGGGCATCTGAATCAAGCATCAGTAAAAGAAATGTTGATTGTCAATTTCTTGAAAACACTTAGAAACTTCCCAAATTGCTCATCTAAATTCTTTTCATTGAGCCCATTTGGGTAAGGAAGTGGAGGAAGATGTTTAACAAGAGTTGAAGGGATAGATAATACAGGAGACTTCGTCTCCTTGGAAATGTTTTTTGGTGGAGATTGAACTTCCTTGATTATCTCTTCGTCCTCCTCTTGATTTTCTTGATTTTGCTTCTCTTGGTCATCAATTTCATCTTGAGGAGAGGATTCTTGTAGGAGCCTACCGCTTCTCAATGTCACCGCCTTGGCTTGTTCTCTTGGGTTAGGCTTCGGTTGACTTGGGAAGGTCCCCAGAGGTTTCTAGGCTAGTTGTTCTGAGATTTGATCAAGTTGAGTCTTAAGGCTCTGATTAAATGTCATTTGGTTGGCATTGAAGGCCTCTTACTCGGTGAACTTAGTTTAGGCGGTTGTCATGAAGTTCATCGTCATACTTTACATGTTTTGCATCATGGCTTCCATCCTGGCTAAGTTACCATCAGAAGAAGAGGAGGGTGGTTGTTGTTGTTCGCTTGGTGTGGCCCTTGAGGTTTATATCCCATCGAGTTGTTGGAAGTATTACTCGGTCCTCCTTGGGTTGAATCATTGTTCCTCCATGAGAAATTTGGATGATTTCTCCATGGAGCATTGTTGTCGTTATAGTTGTAGCAGGGGCGGTTGCCGACAAAGTTAACATCTTCTTATTCCTCAATGTAACTTCTTCCTTCACAAAAATGGGTCTCAAGGGGACCCGCACATATAGCACACCCCTCTGTGGCTAAAGCGGAGGATGATGAAGCTACAAATTTTGCATTCTCTTTTTGGGATGTAGCAAGCTTCTCCACCATCTTCGTAAGTGAGGATATTTGGGCGGAAAGGTGATCGGATGGTTTGACATGAAGAAGGCCCACCGCCCTTGGAGTTCTTCCCTTATTTCTAGCCCATTGCCTCATGTTGCTAGTCATTGTCTCAAGAAGTTCCATTCCTTCTTGAGGGGACTTGGTCATGAAGCTACCGCCCGCGGACGAATTCACAAGCAATCAGTTGCTATCGTCAAGCCCATTAAAGAAGGATAGGCATAACGATTCATCATCTAAACCATGGTGAGAGCAATTCATTAACATCTCCTTGAACCGGTCCCATGCATCGTACAAGGTTACTCCTGGTTCTTGGTAGAATGTATTGATTTCTCCAATTAGTTACCCCGTCCTACTAGTCGGGTAGTACTTGACGAGGAACTTTTGAGCCATTTGTGCCCATGTGTGGATGGATCTAGAAGGCAAGCTTCTAAACCAACACGATGCAGTGTCAAATAAGGAGTGGGGGAAGAGCTGCAGCCGGATTCTCTCATTAACCGCACTAGTTTTCCCGTAGGAATTGTAAAAGTCGAGGAAGAGACTTAGATGGTTCGGGGCGTCATCTGGATTTTCTCCGCTAAACTTTCCTAAGTCCCGGACTGCGGTGATGAAATGAGTTTTAAAAACCCATTGTCTGTTTTCCTCTGGTGTCAACACCGGGACAACTATAGCTGAGGGCCGCCCTTCGGTGTTCGGCTGGTGGTACTCGGAGAGAGCTCGGTGTTGTTGCTGCCCATTATCCTCAATTTCTGGTGGTTCTTGATCCGTCATGTTTAAATCTCTTATGCGTCTTCTCAAAGTGAGCTCAAGTTCGAAGCTCGGACTAGCAAGCGGGGAGCCACTAGACCGAGTGCTTGGTATACACAGAAGAGACACAAGGTACCTAATCAATCACAAGAACAACCAGCACTACTTAGCAATAGAAAATATAAACAAAGATAGATAAAAGCAAAAAAAACTAAAACACAATAAAAGAAAACAAACTATAAATTTAAACAAAAACTAAAATACCGAAACTAAGGAAATTGATGGAATAAATTTCCCCGACAACAGCGCCAAAAACTTGTTGTCCAAAAACTATATAACAAAGTATATAAATACATGCAAAGAAGAGGCAAGTGCACATAATCGATGTAGTACAACAAGTGTCGTATCCACAAGAAAATTGATCATACTTTTCTAGTCTTAGTAATTAGTAATTGAAATGAAAACAAAATAAATTGGGGTTTAGCCGGCGACAAGCTTGATTATGTTGATTTGGTAATTGAAAGAAC
Organism: Limonium bicolor; assembly: GCA_023374045.1. Taxonomy (NCBI): domain Eukaryota; kingdom Viridiplantae; phylum Streptophyta; class Magnoliopsida; order Caryophyllales; family Plumbaginaceae; genus Limonium; species Limonium bicolor. The sequence goes on from CM041782.1 coordinate 209,746,597, forward strand.
AACAACTAAACTAGAGATGATAGTTTAATGGATTGGATGGAGGAGTACTTTGGTAATTTGGCAATCGCCCAAACTACCTAGATATGCTAGCAATTCTTCTTATGCCATAGTTGTCTTTTTAGAACCAAAATAATAACCCTCTAAACCAAAGATGGGCTAAATCTTACTTAATTAATTTTAACCTTCAAAACCAATTAGGGTTAAACTCACTAAGTAGCATTAAGCATGTTCTAGATAAAAGCCCCAAATTTCACCCACTAACCCTAGGGGTGTGAATCAAGAGTTCTCTATAAATTTGGTCACAAACCATAACTCAAAATCAAATTGTAGAAAGGGTTCACCAAGAATGCACTCAAGTGATCAATTTAAGGGCATTGAATGATAATTAAGAGATAAACAACTATACTTGGGCATAACAAGATTTACAAACATATTCTAGGGTTTGGGGTCAAAAACCCATCCCAAAGCACTAAATGAGTTTACTCAGACATAAGCTACAAAGGAGAGCAAGGAGAAAGAGATAGCCATTAATGAGAGTGGTTGAGCTTTGAATGAGGTGGGGTCTTCCTCTTTCTTCTCTTCTTCTTCCCTTCTCTTTTTCTCCTATTTTGTCACTCCTCTGTGTCGTTTCTGTCTGTTCTCTTGCGGGGCTAAAGTGGGTGAGTCGAAGAATAAGATTTTAAATCTTAAAATCTGTGTTTTAACAAGTCTGGGGTGCGCGTCTATGAGTGGTCCGGGTTTGTAAACCCGGACACAAACCTGAACCATAGCAAAGTCATGGCAGAGAGTTGGGCGAGAGTGTGGTCTGGGTTTGTAAAATCGAACACAAACCTAGACCATGTCAAAAACTTGGTAGAAGGTTGCGCAAAGGATTGGTCCGGGTTTATAAACCCGGACACGTCTAAAAATGCACCAGAATGCCCATTTTTCTCTAGTTTGGTCCCGTTTTGGTCTTGACTCTTGTGGCACGCATCCCCAAGTCTTGTATAAGCATCCAAACAGCTCATTTTCTTCATTGATTTGTGCTCCAATGATCTTTTACCTAAATTATAACCAAAAGTGTGTAAGTTCGCTAATAATTACTGAATACTCTATAAAGTGATGCAAATAGGTTATAATCCAAGTAACATGTAGGTGAATATAAACCTAATAAATGCTGATTTTCACCACTTATCATGGAGTTCATCAGAGTGACATCGTGGGGCAAGAACTTCAGTATAGCATTTTGTTTTGTAGTTAGAGTGAACGAGTCTGCATGCACTTGGATGCTTAACCAGCAGATGAAGTTGTTGACCTGCCTCATTTAATACCCCGGATCTAAAAATCATGATTAAATTACTCTAATATGATTAATAAAGGCCTAATGGTGCCTAAAGAGTATTGGTGGAGAGAATAAAACCAAAAGAAAGCGAAAAACGCTAAAACACGCATTAAATAAGTATAAGAGATATATGATCTCGTTAGGGTCCGAGATGGATTCTTAAGGCTTAGTTAGGCCTAATTAATATACGGGAGTGATTCCCGAAGAAAACGGATCCAAATAATGGATTAAAACGCTAACGGAAATTTAAAGCACATTTTTCGACAAAACCCGAAAACATGGCTTTAAGTGGTCAAACGGACCCGTAAAAATTATAGTTGATTAATAACTATAATTAAGTATTAATGGGAGTTTAATAACCATTAAAAATAAAGAAACGAGAAAAATCCGAAAACGGGCCCGGTTAGTGAATAGTGCCAAACCGGGTAAAACACGAGCGTTTTCTGTAAAAAAAAAATGAAAAATGCTCCAGCTCACTACTAATGTGGACCGGTTTTATAACTACACACACACCTATACTTAAGTAATTAGCTAGCTTTTATTAAGTCACAAAAGGACAAAGAAATAAAGTAAAAGAGGGAATAGTTAAAAGTGGAATTAGTACTCTCTCTCCCCCTCTTTTCTCTTCATTCACGATTTCTTTTCCCCCTCCAAACCGAGCTCCTTCTTCTTCATCCTCTGTAAATGGCGATTTCACAAGTGAGAAAGCAGCTCCATCTTCTTCCTCCCCTATCTTACTCATTTCTTCACCAAATCACACAAAAAACACCACCGTTAGATTCGTATCGGCAAGGGCTACGTTTTCCACCCTTCGAAATCTTGGAACCCCATCTTCACCTCCATGGCAGTTTGGCCTTTTGAAGCTTGAAGGGGTTCTCTTGACTTCCATCATCTCCTTAATGCTTTAAGGTAAAAATATAAGCAAGAGTTCATCATTTCTAGCTTGTTCTTGTAATTTGGAAAATTTTCCCAACGTTGAAAATTTCATCCATTTCAGCCGATTGCTCCATGCCTTTGTGGGGTGTTGGAAATTCCTTCAATTGATTGCCAAGCTACCCATTTGGTCATTCTAAGGTAATACCTAAGTTAGAGCCTTAAAACTAGCTCCTTAAATTACTAGTTTTTGAGGAAAGCTTGAACTAAATTGACTTGTTTTGTGTGGTGTGGGATATGATTGTAGTTAGCAATCTACGCCCCTCTGTTTGGTGTGGAAACAAGAAGAAAAGAAGGAACAGAGAAAGAGGAAGAAGAGAAAGAAAACCGAAAACTAACAAGGTAATGAGCTCACCTTGAGTTAGTTTTTTTTGGCTTGCAAAACAGATTTTTAATGTAGAATTAAGAATCTTGTTTTAGTGTAGTTAAGATACTACAATTTGAATGAGTAATGAGGATGTTTTATGTTGTTTAAGTGTGAGAAATAAGCTTGGGAACTAAGCTAGTTTCTAGGTGTGAATAAATGGGAATTTGATGTGGTTTTTGATGTCTAAACCAAACAGGGGAGAAGTAGTGGTTGTGAGCATATTTGGTGTGGTGAGAATGCATAGAAAGTAGCCAAGTGCTGTCAAAATTTGTTTAGGAGAGTGTGGGCTTGAGTGTTTCATTTAATGGAAGAAACTAGGTGTGTTTAAGAGGTGTTTGGTGAGTGGTTAATGGTTGAAAACCAAACTAAGAAGAAGGGTGTGTTAGGTGTGAAAATAATGTCATATGAGTGCTGGGAATGGCATTAAAGATGGAAGTTTGAATGGTAAGAAGAGGGTTCCAAAATCTGTTACAAAGTTAGAAGAACAAGAGAACTACTTATGAAAATATAAGTGATTTTGAGTGAAATAATCAAAAGTTTGTGAGAGGACTTGGTGGTTGGATTAAGGTGATTTAGAAGGGTAATTAAGTGCCAAAACATGTAGATTATAAGTGGGAAAGATTGGAGAATCAATGGTGAAAGAATGAGGTTGTAGCAGATCTGGAAATGCTAAATCTATCAAAACTGCAGCAGGGTCCGGGACTAGGTCTAGGACCATGTTCCGGACCACCCCCTAAAATACCCCCGAGAGTTTTCCAGTTTGTTAGGTTCGGGACTTAGGTCCCTGCCCATGTCCCGGACCACCCCATAAATTAAGGCCGAGAGTTGAAGTCTGTACCTGGTCCGGGACTTAGGATGGGGACAAGGTCCCGGACCATATTGAAATTCATGCCGAGAGTTCGAGTGCAGGTTTGGTCCGGGAATTAAGAGAAGTATAAGGTCCCAGACCACTTCAAAAATAAGGCCGAGTGTTAAGACCAACATTGGTCCGGGACTTAAGGTAGGGACCAAGTCCCGGACCACCCCCAGAATCCTACAGAGAGTGTTTTAAAGGTTCCTAATGATGTTAAGGCCTTGTTTGGTGACATGTAAGGCCCTAGGAAGTATAAGAAAGTGTTAAAAGTGATTGAGAAGTGAGAACTCAAATTAACAAGAGTAAAACCGGGATAACGGGGTAAGTACGGGAGTAGCATTTTATTATGTACCGTATGAGCCTAGTATTAATAATAGTGTTTGAAACATTACCAGAGAATCGTGCGTGACCCGAGCATGGTGAGATGACACGGTAAAAGTAAAAACCCCGGTGAAAGGTATGATTTTCTCATACTCCGCGTGCTAACCGAGTTACGTTGATTTGTGTGTTTGCGTGCCGGCTTAATCAAGACTAAAGCATGAAAATAATCCCTTGTTTGATTATGTATGTCTTGTTGTATGTTGAATGAGCTAACATACTTGTATGCCGGTGTGGTCTAACATAGAGTAAAGACCGACTCATAGTGAGTAACGTTTGGCTAGAGACCCATAGATCGGGTCGATGCTTACGATAATGAAAACGTGCAAACACACAAACTATCCGTTAAAGTATAACGATAACGCAAACATATGAACTCCCTAGAATGTGAGGAGAAGTACGGGTTGAGTAAATACCCGTTAACGGTTAGAAAACCATATTGAAACAATCCACGAAACAAATGAGAGTGGAAAGATAAGTGAACCTCCCTCAAGAGGATTAACGATAGTTCGAAGATGTGAACTAGTAAAGAAGGTAAAAGAGACCTAAGGGATTAGTAGCTCCCTTGAGACATGGTCAACCTCCTATATGAGGATTTTACCGATTTAAGAAAATAACCGAAAGTATGAGTAAGTGAAATGTATGGGTAACTCTTAAAACCTAAGATTAACCGAACTGGTGTATTGTTCCCAAAGTCATTAGTAACATCGAGAGTGATGCTTCTAGACTAATATACATAATATTATTATAACTCCGAGAGAGGAGTGTATGGGAATGTAAGTAGTCCGAGAGTAGTCGGACCTATGTAAAAGAGTTAGGAACTAAGAGAGAGTTTCGTGAGCTAGTTGAACCTTCCCACCATGCTAGACCAGAGTAGGGTCGAAACCGGGGAAGTAAGACTATGCTTGAGAGCCATGAGTTTTGGCCTAAGTATGTACTAAGAGTAACAAGCGTGACGTAGGAGACCTGTAGTGTCTCGAGAATCTACAAGAGCTTGAGTATAAATAACCAAGAGTGTGGGTGAGATAGATATAGTAACCCGGGAGAATGGGTGAGTATGGTACGAGTAGCCCAAGAGAATGGGTGTTATATGAATAAGAACCGAGAGAGCGGGTGAGATATGGAATAAGTAACAAGGCATAGTGAGGTATAACCCTCAAGGCCTAAGAGTAACAGATACAACTAACAACCTTGTATGTTAGTTAGGAATTGTGTTCTGTGATTGGATGTAGATTCCCTGAGTAATACACATATATATTGTATTGCTATGATGCATGTTTTGACTAAAATGAACTCCATGTTTATCCGACAGAAGTAGTCGGAGTACCCGGTTAGCGCTCGGGGAATGCGAATTTCATATGCAGCGTTAAGCTGAGCCCCTAGGGGCAAACGTTTTTATTTTTCAGGTAGACCGAAGATGTTATTGTTCGAGAGTAGGACGGGTCGGTGGGTGCATGGGTGGATGGGTAGTTAGGTTTAATTACTTATGTATTGTAAGAGGTGTAAGACCGAATATGTTGTCGGCATCCATATATTGTAGACTCGGTATAGTAAAGAAATGATTTGAGTAAAGTATTTGTATTGTGTACTCGGAGGTTCCAGTCCATCAGACCGTTACTGTATGTGAGATAGGCCTGGTTAGCCATATGGGTGGCTAACGACGTTGTATCACCCTCTATTGTATTTAGAGTTCCGCTGTGAGTTAATTGGTAATTGTGATAGTTTAAAGGGTAATGACGAGATTAGCAGTTGGGGTGTTACAAAAATGGTAGTATCGCTCTGATGACTGGAAATACCGAGCTTAGGAATACCGAGTTAGGAATTAGAGACTTAGGGCTAAGGGTTGAGTGGTAGCGAGAGAGATGCGCTAGCTAGGAACTTCCAGTATGATCTGGATACCTACAGTACCAGACCCGCCCCCCACAACCCCCGTATTTAAGAGCTCGGGAAAGAACGCCAGAGAGATGGGGAAACCCAATCTGGCAGTTATTAAATATTTCAATCTGAACCAGAACCTGTCATGCGGTAGGTCCCGAGAACCGGAAATCCCGGAGACGGATCCCGCTGGAGCGACAATAACCGCACTCGATGACGAGACGTCGAAACATCCTATTCCAGGGAGACCAGAATCTGTGGCATCATGGGGCGACATGCTTTGCAGTCGCGAGAACCTAGCTGGCCGAGCGGTAACAAGAAGAAAGCACCAATCGTGCAACAAGGCGGACTCATAAGAAATAACGAGAACCGGGACACATGTCTACGGACCGCCATGGTTATGTAATACCACTAACGGTATACTAACCAACTAAGAACTTAGTTGAGAGTATGTACACCCACCCTGCTACACCCGAAGAAGTTGCAATACTTAACTGATATAGCTTAGACAGCTATGAGCAAAACTACGAGACCTACCTGAATAGGACTACTGATGAAATACCCCGACCTTAAATATGGTGATTAAATTATCCTAATAGGTATTTAAGAGCCGATAATGATTAAGAAATATTGGTAAGAGAAAATAAATCCAAAAAGAAATAGGAAACGCTTAAAAAGCGAAAAATGCTAAATAAGCGTTAAATGATCATAGGAGGTATGAGACCTCGGTTAGCGTATTATATGGATTCTAAAGGCTTAATTAAGTCTAAATAAATATTAGGGAACAAATCCCGAAGAAAACGGATCCTTAAAATGGATTAAAAACACTAATGAACATTAAAGCGCGTTTTTGGAGGTAACCGGGAAAACGCGTCTTTAAGCGGTCAAATAGACTCGTAACAATTTTGGTCAACTAAATAGTCATTAATAAAAATTGGTGAAGCTCTAGAACCAATAAAATCAATAAACGAGAAATTAGTAAAAACTGTCAGAAACGGGAAGTTGTGGGGTAGAAACACAAATAACCAAAACTTATGTGTCCACTTTTAAAATAAAATGTAAACTGTTTGTTGTGTGTGGGCTGTCATCCGATGGGCTCCCCCCCCTCCTCACACTCCCTCACACTCTCTCTTCTTATTTACAAACAAACAAGTAATTAAAAAGTAAAACCTAAGTAACTCCCTCTCTCACACTCTCTCTCTCAATTCCCTCATTCTCCTCGCAACTCACGTACACACTCACCCCCCTCTCTCTTTTCTTCCTTTCTTCTTCCCATGCGATTTCCATGGTGAAATGAGCAAACCCACACAAAACTCTACTTCTCTCCTCTTGTAACCCTCTGAACAAATTATAAAACTACACCATTGGAATCCTCTCCTCAAGCAACATTTCTATCTTTTCAAAAATCAAAAACAAGAACTTTCATCTCCATGGGTATGGAGCATTTGGAGCTTCAAGACTACCATTAGAACCACCTTCTTCTCCTTGTTCTTTTAAGGTAAAAATCTTCTTGAAACTCCATCTTTTTCTAGCCCTTAAGGGCAAAACGAATTTGAGCTAAACTCTTGCTTGCCCTCTTGTGCCCAGCCGGTTTTGGCACTCTTGAAAGGGTGGAAAGATTGTTCTTGAGCATTCCAAGCATTACCTACACTCTTGCAAGGTAATGAGATTCTAAACCCTAACCTACATTGAAACTTGAATAATGGTTAGGGTTAAATTGTGTATTGAAATGTATAGTGAATGGGTTGTAGTGTTAGAGGATTTGATTACTAAGAACCGGTGAAAAGGGAGAAGAAAGAGGAAGGAAAGAGAAGGAGGAAGAAAGGAGAAGCTTGTGAAATAACAAGGTAAAACATACTTATCCTTGTGTAGCTTAGTGATGAATAATGTAACAGATTTTTAGTAGTACGAATTGGTATTGTAAAATGGTAATGTGATAGTAGAGTAATGTGTAGGAAGAAACAAGGTTTTAAACCCTTAAAAGACATTTTAAAAACGGTTACAAACAGATTGGAATGAGATGTTAAGTGCGGAGTTTTAAGAGTGTTTTGTGTTTGGTATTTGGTTATGAGAGCTATGTATATTGATGCCATTGAAAACAGGTGAATTGGGTAATAAGATGTGAGTGCAACAATGTGGTGAGAGTGTAAAAATATAGGGGAGACTATGGCAAAATTTACTTAGAAACTGGTGAACTTGGGAACTAGAAACTAGGTAAAAACATACCTTGTAACAGATTTTGATTGAGCTAGTTTAATGGGTAGTTTAGGAGATGTGTAATGCATTATAGCCTTAGGAATGGCATTGTAAGAGGGAGCTATAGATGTGGGAAGTGAGAATCAAAATCTGTAGCAAGAAGAGTAGTAATCCTTGTAAAATCTAGGAGGAACTAGGTTGAGGGTTTAAAGTGTGTAGTTAACCACTTTGTAACAGATTTGGAAGAGAGTTAAGTAATGGAAAGAACTTGGGTGGAAGGTAATGCAATTAGAATGCTAGGAGTGACATTGGTAGAGGAAGTATCGGATGGTAGAAGTTGGTTTAAAGATCTGTAGCAATGAAGAAAGAAAATAGGTATAAGTGCTGGAATGAATGAGGAAAATTGTGTAGTGGATTGATGGATTTAGCAATAAATTTGATGGATGACTAGGTGAATTAGAGGATTTAAATGTTGTTTAAACATGTAGGAAACATGTGGGAATGAGTAGGAAAAGATTGGGTGTGAATTGAGTAGAGATTGGGATTCAAAATAAGTAATTAAAATGGGTACTGGGCTGGACCGACCCTAGGACCGATCCTAGCAGGGTCGGTCGACCCAAAATTCGCAACCTCGGAAGCTTCTGCATTCGACCGACCCAGGGGAGCCGACCCTGACTGGGTCGGTCGAGTAGAAACTTTTAGTCGGAAATGCTTCTGCATCCGACCGACCCAGGGGACCGACCCTGCCTGGGTCGGTCGAGTGGAAATTGTTAGTTGGATTGCTTCTGTAACGGACCGACCCAATGGACCGACCCTGGCTGGGTCGGTCGGGCCGGAATTTTCTGTAATCGAAGTCTCTGCACCCGACCGACCCATGGGTCCGACCCAGGGTTGGTCGGTCGAGTCAAAACTTACAAAAAAAACAACTTAAAAATATGATTAGTATATATATATATGTATATGTATACCCACCTATATACATATGTGCATATATATGTAAGTATACCATTGTTAAGCAATGGGAAGTAAGTAAATAAAATGTAAGTACAGGAATGTAAAGACTTAGTAAGTATGAGTTAGGAAGCGTAAGGGTAATCGAATTAAATCAATGATAGTTAGATTAATTATTCGATTGTATGTACATCATAGGATTTGATTTGTGAACACCGGAGAACGTTGGGATACAAGTACAACGGTGAAAGGTATGATTTCTTCATGCCCTGTATCCTAATCTGGTTACCCCGATTTGTGTGCTTTTGACCACCTAATAAGATAAATGCACGAATCGGATTATATTGCACTTACTTGTGCTTGTTTACATGGTTCTTGATATTTGTCTTGAACCATAGTTTGTATAATTCATGAAACATATGAATGATGATGGAGTGTATTGTATTTTGTAGTGTACTTGTATATTGTAATGTATTTTGTAGGGAAGTGTATATGAGTCTTGGATTGTATTATTGTGGCTTGAATGAATGACTTCTGCTAATTCCTAACTACCTAACTCCTAACTTAAGTGAGTAAACCGGAATGAGTAGAAGTCCGATATAGCTTCGGCCACGCGTGAGGATGCGGAGTCACAAGAGGTTGGCTGCAATTCCTGACTCTTAAACTGGTTGCGGCCCAAATCCCTTAAATGGGTAGCATCCCGGATTGGTGAGTCAAGTAAATCCCGGAGGTGGGACGGAGTAGTCCCAGGGCCGGAGGTCCCGGCGACTTAACTTGAGTAAGAGTAAGAGTAAGTAAGTATGGATCCGTAAGTATGTATGAGTATGAGTATGTATGCGTATGTATGAAGTAACGAGTAAAAGAGTAATCTCCACCCGATTAACCCGGGTGGACCAATGAAGCTAACAAGTATTGTATGTTGTGTATGTAATGTGTATGCGTAATTCGGGAAAAGGTAAGTATGTATTGGATGGTTTATGTTGTACTTCTTGTATGCAATGAAGTGTATGTATGTGTGTATGCCTTGCGTAATGTATTGTAATATTGTGTACAAGAGCATGTATGCATGTATGTTTGTATGAAAACGAACCGCATGTATTTGACCAAGTGGTCGGCGTACCCTCACTAGTACGCGGGGTATGCGGTTATCATGCTCGGCGAAAGCTGACCCCTTCGGGGGACATTTTTTAGTGTGCAGGTACCCGAAGCGAATGTGGTCAAGGCACGAGACGGGCGACTACATTGGATAGTAGTAGTAGAATGTAGAGGTGTACTAACTAGCACACCCCTTATACTTAGGAAGTAAGTAGTTGTGAGGAAGGGGTAGATGTAGACTCTTAGGGTGTATGTATGAACTTGGAAGGGATATGATAATTGTACAAGGATCCTAGTAGACTCGGTTAAGTATATTGTATTGTACGAATTATGGAGGAGTAAGTATTGAATGGAGCATCGTGGTATTTGATTGATGAAGGGAGTATGTACCATAGATGTGTAATACTCGGGATTCCGGTCCATCAGACCGATGCTGTAAGTAGAAGTAGTAGCCTTGTTAGTCACGTGGGTGACTAACGGCATTGTATCACCCACTGTATGTAAGTATGTATCCGCTGCGTGTATCTGATGTGTAAGGAGATTGGACGGTAAGCATTGTATTAATGGTAGGGGTGTTACAAAAAGTGGTATCAGAGCGAAGTATCGCTCTGATGACTGGAAATACCGAGCTTAGGAGGTACCGAGTTAGGAACTAGAAGCTTAGGGCTAAGGGCTGAGTGTTAGCATTAGAAATGTGCTAGATAGGAACTCCCGGTGAGTACCGGATACCTACAATACCAGACCCGCCCTCCACAATCCCACTGTATAACTTGGGAAAGGACGCCAGAGAGAAGAAAAGCCTTCTCCTACTCGGGGAAACCCGATCTGGCAGATGTGAAGCAATCACACGGTAACAAGAACCGACATATGGTAGATTCGAGATGGACCTTGGTTAAACAACAATACCCGCGCTTAATAGTGGTAGAATGAACACTTCAATCACAAGGAGGCCGCAACATACAACGGCATGGGGCGACGTGCTTAGCAGTCGCGAAGCCTAGCTAATCAACCAGCAGCAGGAAGGAAGCACTAACCGTGTAACAAAATGGAAAAAGGAGTAGTAATGGAACCCGAGACACAAGTCTGCGGGACAGCAGTAGCTAGGTAATACCACCAACGGTATACCAACTGACTAAGGACATAGTCAGAAGCGATTAACTCCAGACTACAACGCCAAAAGGTTGCAATACCTGGCCAATATAGCTCATACAACTACAAGAACATCCACGGGATATAATCCGATAGGACTACAAGAGGAGTGCCTAAACAAGCTAAGGCTCAATAACCACAATAAATGTGTGGGAACGAGCAACAAGGAATAACACTAAACCAAATCAAAGGGAATCTCCAAGGATTAGAGGAATACCCGGATCTACGACAGCTATGTCCAGATCACTGAGAAGCCACCTAAAGAATCGTGTATCCCAACCATAAATCAATAAGATCAAAGGAAGAGTCAGCAAGACAGACAAATACAAGCGGAAACCATACCAAGACTGGTATAGGTTTACCCCAAAACCACCAGTACCATGCACTTGCCACGGCAAGTGCAGTAAGGACAGAAACATGTAAAGGAACTCTAACACACCACAGGTACATAGTAATGTACCGTGACTACGATGAGGCAACTACAGGATCACAAATCCTGAAATTGAAGGAAAGGAACCTTGGAAAGGCCTAACGGCCCGACCGCTGTAATTAGAACATACCAGTCAGCGAGAAGCTGGACTTGGTCAAGACCTCGAACATGGCTATGCCATGAGAGACTACTTTTAACACCGAACCATAAATTTTAAACCCAAAATTTTTCTTTCAAATCACAACCTTTCTTTTAAACCTTGGATTTTAAAACCAAACCAACAGAATTACGGTGAGTATCATGGAATGATACAAGAGGAGTTGACAATAGAATACTTCACTTAGGCGTGTGACGAACACTACGAGTGTACCCAATTACGGGATGTGGGACAACCGCACTCCGAAGGAGCTTTCGGGCCTGACATATAGTTGGGCAAGTAGTAACGTATCAACATGGTACCCCACTTATGTATACATGTAGTGCATGAAACACGGGAAGTAGTCTACTCCGCTCTACGGACCATCAGTAAGTGCAAACCAGAACAGCTGGACGCCTTAGACGATCTAGGAGAAGGAACTCAGCTAAGTAACAAGTATAAGGAACTTAGAGAACCCATCTGAGGATAAGGAATGAGGATCAGGAAGTGCAAAGCGCACAGATTAGCAAGCATAGACATTGGATATGTCTCAAACACTTCAAACAAATTCGTGGTAGCTGGAACGAACATCTAGCCCAACACAGTAAGGCGAAAGCCTAACGTGAACACCACAATGCTCAACAAATGGGACGGAGTTCCCAAGAGCAGGCACAAGATTACCATAAAGTACAATCCATCATTGAAGAGGATATTAAACCTAGTCTTAAGCACTAGGAGCAAGTATAAACAGTCTACCCAAGAACGGGAGACGTGATAACCCTAAAGGAGATAGCTCTAATACAATACCACAAGGCGGTATAGTAGACACGACATATCATGAACATTAGCCGGATGTAACGGCTTAACCTAACAACACCCAGGAGCGATCCTTTAAGGGTGTCTGAGTTAATAACAGAAGAACAAAGCATCATGATACGAGCTCAGGAGCTGGAATGAACATTCGGTTAGAACACCGAAGGGATTTCACTTAACAGGAAATACCCTCAACCACAAAAAGGCACAAGATAACACCAGATTGCCTAAAAGGGTCTCCTATGAACGGAAGCGTGATGTCACGACTTACCATGGAGCCCAGTAATACCTCCAACCTATGGGGTATACAGGGAGTGGAGACATGTATAAGCAGCTTGCAAAGAGCATAGCTTGCAACAATAAGGCTTCAAAGCCATCAACCAACTATGTTATGTAAACTTTAACGGTTGTAGAACCCACACCATTGATAACAAGACTTGCAGGAGATATTGTCTCATACGACAAGAAATCAACAACTGGACCATCAGTTCAACCCGACATCCTGAGCGGCTTGGAGTAATGGCCATCTCAGTGTCACTGTCACTAGAGCACCAGCCTAGTATACAGTTGACAAGCTTTTAATTACCCTTCATGCCTACTGTAGCAACAATAACACGGAGGCATAAGAATCAGGATAACGCCAAATTGGCCTAGTCCACATTTGGACACTACGAGAAACCCAAGGGAAGGTACCCCTCGTTAACCGAAGACCACCAATGTGGTGATGATGTGAACCCTTAGAAAAGGCTTCCATCTACTATAACAATAAAACCACGCAATAGATATTGCCAAGGGGTGATGGAATAAGGAAATGAGATTTCCAAACCATTACGACTTAAAGGAGTAAATATACTCCTTAGCACCCGAGCATGGGGTGAACCATTGTATAAACACCAATATGGTAAACCTCGTCATGAGACCTATGAGTGGAGACAAACCCCTCAACAAGAACTTCATTTACCAATGACATAGTGCTCTCCAATTGGAGAACGAGACCAGAAAACCCTTGAGGTTCCTTGGGATGTCCTGGTGATGTACATACAAGTAGAACTACACAGCTAGAGCCTATAACCAATGCTCAGCACTGAAAGACAATAATTGTCAAAACAATCAATGGGAATACACATTGAACACCATGAATGACTAACGCTCAAGAGAGCTTATAACCCGATGAGTTATCTCATCCATGGTCAACCAAGATACTTGGTAAATTATATCATAAATGACGATAAAATGTGAGGTAAGCTAACCTACACATAAAACGTAAGCTGAAACAAAATATCTCCACAGGGGGAAGATAATAACATTGCGGTATGCTGAGACAACCGTCATACATATCAACTAGGAACCTCCTAGTGTATTCACACCATAAGGAAATGGTGCCGACAACAATGGAAACGAGTAAAGATAAGCTACCACAGTAACAGAGACAGTAAGAACAATGTTGTACAATGAGTAAGAATACGGTGCGCAACAAGCGACCGCTATGAGGAAGTAACAGATAATAACACGGAGTATAAGTATAAGATGACAGGTAGAAATATTCCTTCCTATCACATAAGTGACTTACTGTCAAGCGTTTACGCCTCTGCACTCTGTATGACTGAGTGTTTTGGTATTGCACTTGTGCAGCTAATGATCTAATGGGATGGCTAGGGATATGAAGAATGTAAACCGTAGCAAACCTTTCTTTTCACCAACAAACATGGCACTAGCCAGTTAAGTAAGCTTAGCAACAAACCGTGCGGCCTAAGGCCAAAGAAGCACGAAGAGTGTACAATACACTAACAATCACAAAATGTGAATTCCAATGGAATAAAGAGTGAAAAGAGACTTAAGAAAGTCACTAGGACCGACGCATAGAAATGCAAGGTCATACAAGTAAAGAACACTTGTACTAAACCAGAAGAACTGGTATGATTCAGAAACTATTGACACCAGAGGAAGCACTACAACTAAGTAGTGACTTAACCTCGCCCGGCAATAAGTCGGAGGAACTTAGCGAATAATCGTGGGAGTACGAATAGTATGTATAATAGATTACCAGAGAGCTGGTTACAATCTAAAACTAATTATAGTTCAAACACGGTAAAAGAATACCGCAATTGTTTAGTAAACCTTATTCCCATAATAGACGGATAAAAAGGTGATGTATAGCACATTAAGGATAACAAGAAGGGTGAATAACCCAGGTTATCAGGGTCGCGCAGCAGAAGCTAGTGGGCCCTAGCTAGAATGGCTAGTAAGTATAGTAGAATGGCTATTGATGCCTGGAAGCCTAATAGGCTGGAACCGAATTAATTATGAGTTAAATAAACTCATATAGGAATCCTTGGTGCAAAGACTAAACCATTGTTATGATTAGGACCCTTTGACAAGGGTATATTATGTAACAAACCGTAAAGAAGCTAAAACGCTTCAGATTGCCCAAATTGAGTAACCAATGTTTAATAATAATAACATATGGTAGATTACGTGGGCGTAATCCCTTTTAAGGGGGGGTAGAGCGAAAACCGCTTAATGTAAGTTTTGTGAATAAAACACATAAACCGTAATGTGCATAGCACAAATGAGAATCAAATTGATGATTGATACTATGTTAAATAAACATAAGTATTCATTCATATTGTAATTATGGTAACTAGGCATTAGACATGCAAATACCATAGGATGAATATACCCATCTGGTAACACCAGTGTAAGAGTATTGGTAAAGAAGAGTAATGAGTAGTGGACGGAGCTCCACAAGTATTGTAGCCTTTGAAGAAGTAGTACGAAATGAATGAGAGTAGTAGATGAATGAAGTTTATGAGTAGTGGAATCGTAGGTAAATTATTTGAAGCAAATTGAAGACAACTAAATCTCATAGGTATAGTATTCCTTAGTTAGAATATTGGAGATGATGGTGAGTAATGGATGGAAGTAGTGAAGGTTGATGAAATGAGCATTTAAGTATTGAACCACGGAGTAAAGCATTTGGGAAGTAGAGTGAGGATGATTGATGGACCAATTCCATCCTTTGGAGATGTATGAATTCGTATCACAACTAGAAAGGGTAAAAAGATAGAAAATGAAAACTAGTAAATTATTTGTTTGGTTGAACCTGACGTGGGAAGTCAAACTTGATCCTGATCAGATCAAGGGAAACCGAACACAAATTGGGGTGGAAAGATAGTTCAACACTGATGCTGATCACATCAGGGTCGAATGATTCTTGAAGCTCCCCTCAAGTGGTCACAAGAATCACACATAGGATAGAAGTAATGAATATAAATTGGAACTTGGAGTTGGATGCTTCAGAAAGATTTCTAGTTAGCTGTTGGGAAGGATCTTCCTTAGACTGAGAATAAGGATTTGGCTAGAAGCGTATATCGGAGAAGACAGTAGTGTAACATATTGTATTATTCCAAGGGCAGCGGGACATAGAGGAGTCCTGTGTCTAGATGACCTGAGTGTCTACGGGACTGTATGTGTATTGCATTGCTTTGGGGATAGCTTTGCATTGTATCTATGTGGAAACCTGGTAATATGGAACCAATGGTTGGTAGTAATGTGGATTGGAGCAATTATAGTACATTTGTATGGTATGGAATGTAGAGACCATGAGTAATGGATTTGGAAATTGTAAGGAGGAAGAATGTGTGACTTTTGGTATTAGACATGTAAGACTGAGTAAGCATTGTAAACCTATAACCTCGAACAACTTTGAGGACAAAGTTCTTAAGGGGGTAGATTGAAATACCCTGACCTTAAATATGGTGATTAAATTATCCTAATAGGTATTTAAGAGCCGATAATGATTAAGAAATATTGGTAAGAGAAAATAAATCCAAAAAGAAATAGGAAACGCTTAAAAAGCGAAAAATGCTAAATAAGCGTTAAATGATCATAGGAGGTATGAGACCTCGGTTAGCGTATTATATGGATTCTAAAGGCTTAATTAAGTCTAAATAAATATTAGGGAACAAATCCCGAAGAAAACGGATCCTTAAAATGGATTAAAAACACTAATGAACATTAAAGCGCGTTTTTCGAGGTAACCGGGAAAACGCGTCTTTAAGCGGGTCAAATAGACTCGTAACAATTTTGGTCAACTAAATAGTCATTAATAAAAATTGGTGAAGCTCTAGAACCAATAAAATCAATAAAACGAGAAATTAGTAAAAACTGTCAGAAACGGGAAGTTGTGGGGTAGAAACACAAATAACCAAAACTTATGTGTCCACTTTTAAAATAAAATGTAAACTTTGTGTGTGTGGGCTGTCATCCGATGGGCTCCCCCTCCCTCTCTCACACTCCCTCACACTCTCTTCTTATTTACAAACAAACAAAGTAATTAAAAAGCAAAAAGTAAAACACTAAAGTAACTCCCTCTCTCACACTCTCTCTCCAATTCCCTCATTCTCCTCACAACACTCACGTACACACTCACCCCCACTCTCTCTTTTCCTTTCTTTCCCATGCGATTTCCATGGTGAAATGAGCAAACCCACACAAAACTCTACTTCTCTCCTCTTGTAACCCTCTTGAACCTTCTCCAAAAATTATAAAAACTACACCATTGGAATCCTCTCCTCAAGAGCAACATTTCTATCTTTTCAAAAATCAAAAACAAGAACTTTCATCTCCATGGGTATGGAGCATTTGGAGCTTCAAGACTACCATTAGAACCACCTTCTTCTCCTTGTTCTTTTAAGGTAAAAATCTTCTTGAAACTCCATCTTTTTCTAGCCCTTAAGGGCAAAACGAATTTGAGCTAAAACTCTTGCTTGCCCTCTTGTGCCCAGCCGGTTTTGGCACTCTTGAAAGGGTGGAAAGATTGTTCTTGAGCCATTCCAAGCATTACCTACACTCTTGCAAGGTAATGAGATTCTAAACCCTAAAACCTACATTGAAACTTGAATAATGGTTAGGGTTAAATTGTGTATTGAAATGTATATGTGAATGGGTTGTAGTGTTAGAGGATTTGATTACTAAGAACCGGTGAAAAGGGAGAAGAAAGAGGAAGGAAAGAAGAAGGAGGAAGAAAGGAGAAGCTTGTGAAATAACAAGGTAAAACATACTTATCCTTGTGTAGCTTAGTGATGAATAATGTAACAGATTTTTAGTAGTACGAATTGGTATTGTAAAATGGTAATGTGATAGTAGAGTAATGTGTAGGAAGAAACAAGGTTTTAAACCCTTAAAAGACATTTTAAAAACGGTTACAAACAGATTGGGAATGAGATGTTAAGTGCAGGAGTTTTAAGAGTGTTTTGTGTTTGGTATTTGGTTATGAGAGCTATGTATATTGATGCCATTGAAAACAGGTGAATTGGGTAATAAGATGTGAGTGCAACAATGTGGTGAGAGTGTAAAAATATAGGGGAGACTATGGCAAAATTTACTTAGAAACTGGTGAACTTGGGAACTAGAAACTAGGTAAAAACATACCTTGTAACAGATTTTGATTGAGCTAGTTTAATGGGTAGTTTAGGAGAGGTGTGTAATGCATTATAAGCCTTAGGAATGGCATTGTAAGAGGGAGCTATAGATGTGGGAAGTGAGAATCAAAATCTGTAGCAAGAAGAGTAGTAATACCTTGTAAAATCTAGGAGGAACTAGGTGTACTTGGAGGGTTTAAAGTGTGTAGTTAACCACTTTGTAACAGATTTGGAAGAGAGTTAAGTAATGGAAAGAACTTGGGTGGAAGGTAATGCAATTAGAATGCTAGGAGTGACATTGGTAGAGGAAGTATCGGATGGTAGAAGTTGGTTTAAAGATCTGTAGCAATGAAGAAAGAAAATAGGTATAAGTGCTGGAATGAAGTGAGGAAAATTGTGTAAGTGGATTGATGGATTTAGCAATAAATTTGATGGATGAACTAAGGTGAATTAGAGGATTTAAATGTTGTTTAAACATGTAGGAAACATGTGGGAATGAGTAGGAAAAGATTGGGTGTGAATTGAGTAGAGATTGGGATTCAAAATAAGTAATTAAAATGGGTACTGGGCTGGACCGACCCTAGGACCGATCCTAGCAGGGTCGGTCGACCCGAAAATTCGCAACCTCGGAAGCTTCTGCATTCGACCGACCCAGGGGACCGACCCTGACTGGGTCGGTCGAGTAGAAACTTTTAGTCGGAAATGCTTCTGCATCCGACCGACCCAGGGGACCGACCCTGCCTGGGTCGGTCGAGTGGAAATTGTTAGTTGGATTGCTTCTGTAACGGACCGACCCAATGGACCGACCCTGGCTGGGTCGGTCGGGCCGGAATTTTCTGTAATCGAAGTCTCTGCACCCGACCGACCCATGGGTCCGACCCAGGGTGGGTCGGTCGAGTCAAAACTTACAAAAAAAAAACAACTATAAGAATATGATTAGTATATATATATATATATGTATATGTATACCCACCTATATACATATGTGCATATATATGTAAGTATACCATTGTTAAGCAATGGGAAGTAAGTAAATAAAATGTAAGTATAGGAATGTAAAGACTTAGTAAGTATGAGTTAGGAAGCGTAAGGGTAATCGAATTAAATCAATGATAGTTAGATTAATTATTCGATTGTATGTACATCATAGGATTTGATTTGTGAACACCGGAGGAACGTTGGGATACAAGTACAACGGTGAAAGGTATGATTTCTTCATGCCCTGTATCCTAATCTGGTTACCCCGATTTGTGTGCTTATTTGACCACCTAATAAGATAAATGCACGAATCGGATTATATTGCACTTACTTGTGCTTGTTTACATGGTTCTTGATATTTGTCTTGAACCATAGTTTGTATAATTCATGAAACATATGAATGATGATGGAGTGTATTGTATTTTGTAGTGTACTTGTATATTGTAATGTATTTTGTATGGAAGTGTATATGAGTCTTGGATTGTATTATTGTGGCTTGAATGAATGACTTCTGCTAATTCCTAACTACCTAACTCCTAACTTAAGTGAGTAAACCGGAATGAGTAGAAGTCCGATATAGCTTCGGCCACGCGTGAGGATGCGGAGTCACAAGAGGTTGGCTGCAATTCCTGACTCTTAAACTGGTCCGCGGCCCAAATCCCTTAAATGGGTAGCATCCCGGATTGGTGAGTCAAGTAAATCCCGGAGGTGGGACGGAGTAGTCCCCAGGGCCGGAGGTCCCGACGACTTAACTTGAGTAAGAGTAAGAGTAAGTAAGTATGGATCCGTAAGTATGTATGAGTATGAGTATGTATGCGTATGTATGAAGTAACGAGTAAAAGAGTAATCTCCACCCGATTAACCCGGGTGGACCAATGAAGCTAACAAGTATTGTATGTTGTGTATGTAATGTGTATGCGTAATTCGGGAAAAGGTAAGTATGTATTGGATGGTTATGTTATACTTCTTGTATGCAATGAAGTGTATGTATGTGTGTATGCCTTGCGTAATGTATTGTAATATTGTGTACAAGAGCATGTATGCATGTATGTTTGTATGAAAACGAACCGCATGTATTTGACCAAGTGGTCGGCGTACCCTCACTAGTACGCGGGGTATGCGGTTATCATGCTCGGCGAAAGCTGACCCCTTCGGGGGACATTTTTTAGTGTGCAGGTACCCGGAGCGAATGTGGTCAAGGCACGAGACAGACGACTACATTGGATAGTAGTAGTAGAATGTAGAGGTGTACTAACTAGCACACCCCTTATACTTAGGAAGTAAGTAGTTGTGAGGAAGGGGTAGATGTAGACTCTTAGGGTGTATGTATGAACTTGGAAGGGATATGATAATTGTATAAGGATCCTAGTAGACTCTGTTAAGTATATTGTATTGTACGAATTATGGAGGAGTAAGTATTGAATGGAGCATCGTTGTATTTGATTGATGAAGGGAGTATGTACCATAGATGTGTAATACTCGGGATCCGGTCCATCAGACCGATGCTGTAAGTAGTAGAGTAGTAGCCTTGTTAGTCACGTGGGTGACTAACGGCATTGTATCACCCACGTATGTAAGTATGTATCCGCTGCGTGTATCTGATGTGTAAGGAGATTGGACGGTAAGCATTGTATTAATGGTAGGGGTGTTACAATTGAAGTATTGCCCAAATAACTTAAACCTCGGTAATCACAGTAAAGACGTGGGAACGAGCAACGAGGTAGAGCATAGAACTAAAAAAAAATAAGGAACTCCGACAGTGGAGAAGCACCTAAAAGACTGACAGTCATGTCAAGATGTATGAGAAGTAGCTCTAAAGAGTAGTTATCCAACTGAAGGATCAAGGAAAAGCCGACAAGCCTACCAAATACAATGTGAACGATACCGTGACCGGTATGAGTTAACCTAAAACACCGCTGTACCACGCACTTGCCAAGGCAAGTGCAGTAAAACAGGACTATTAAGAAGAGCTTTAACTAGCTACTAGTACTTAGCAAAGTACGAAGATGGCGAGAGGAGCCAATATAGCAACTTAAACCTTAAGAATTCTGAAACGAGACCTTAGAAAAGGCATAACGGCCTGATCATTGCATAAAGAGCATACCAGTTGGCGAGAAGCCATATCTGTAAGAAGTAACCGGCATTGAAATGCTGTGGAGATTTTATTTTCAAAACCCAAGTTTTCATTTCTACACAAATTTTCCGAAACCCCCAAATTTTAAAACCAAACCAGAGAACCACGGTAAGTTTATCATAGGACTATATGAGAGGAGTTGGCAATATAATACTTCATCTAGGCGTGTGACCGACACTACCGTGTACACAACGAGACATGGAGCGACCGCACTCCGAATGAGCTTGCAGGCCTGACAGACCAATTATGAGTTAGTCAGGTAAGTGCAACGTATCAATAAGATACTCCATGTATGTATACAAGTAGAGTACGGAACACGGGAAGTAGCCCACTCCATACTACGGACGAAAGAGCCAATCCAAACCAAGATATTTGGGCCCCTCGAATGATCGAAGAACACAAAGAAGTTTATGAAACTAAAGGAGTCTAGAAACCAATAAGGTGACGGACCTAAGGATATAGCGTGGATAAGTGCGAGAAGCGCAGAGTATTAAGTATAGACATAGGATATGTCTCAGGAATCAAGGAGGAAATACCTGATAACTAGAATGAATACCAGTGTTAGCAATAATGAATGCCTTAAATGATCATATCAATGTTTGATAAACGGGATAGTTCCCACAACATACCTCACTGAGGAGAATAACGACCTGACCAAGAAGTTAAAGGAAAAAGAATCAATGGTCTACCCAAGAGTGGGAGACATTACAACCCTAAACTGGATAGTTCGAGTTATACATAGCCGCAAGGAGAATTCGCAACTAGACATACCCATGAGTTCGAGCCAGAAGTATTGGCGCAACTCAGTAACACCCAGAAGCAATCCGTGAAGGGTGCCGGAGTCAACAGTAGTTGAACGGGATATCGTGTTGACAACACAAGTGTAAAGCGAACACTCGGGTAGAACCCGAAGGGATCCCACGTAACACGGGATACCCTAAGTTGCCAAAGGGCATGAAATAATACCAAGATACTTAAAGGGCCTTCCAGGTATGGAAGTGTGATGAGACAGCTATGTCAAAGAGCCCAGCAATACCTCCAAATCATTTAATGGTGTACGGAGGAGCAGACATTGTATAAACAGCCGCACAGAGCATGGCTCATCGCAATGAGGCGTGTAACCAGAAAACTAACTCCAAACCGTAGATTTAAACATTGCGAACCTATGCATAAAGGCATAAGAAGAAATAGTGGAAAATGAACCACTACTTTAGAGTGGGGATACCACTTGTTATTGTGGGGCCTATGGAGTGGAAATTGCGTGAATTCTCAAGAGAAGGGCTACCACATAAGAATGTAATGTGATACTTGGACATGTGTTTAGTGCCAAGGAGTAATGCGACAGAGATAGTATGTAAGGAGGCTTTGATAGTAGTGGAAGGAAACCGACAGAGTAATCGGATGAGTAGTAAACACTGCATGTGTGCAATATGAACTGCAGAGTAAGCAGTGCGCAAGTGCGCAGAGAGAGTTAAAAAATGGCGTATTTGTTGAGCCAAGTGAATGGCAAGCCATAGTGTAAATGGTGAGAACACCTGGGCGGAAGCTAAAGTAGTAGCGGATGCCATGAAAATGAGTAAGAACATGGTACGCAGTAAGCGACCATTGTAAGAGTAAAATAAGATAATGATATGAAGCTGATGAGGAAATGTGGTAAAGGAGACATGTTCATTTCTATCTCATGAGAGATTTACTGTCAAGGGTTTACGCTTCTGCACTCTGTATGACTGAGTGTTTTGGTATTGCACTTGTGCGGTAATGATCGAGGGGAGTCAGAATTGAGAATTGTCAACGGAACCTGTTGAACGAGAATCTAGAGAAGTAACCGTGCGGCCGTTGGCCAAAGATGCACGAAGAATGTGGGCCGTAACCCACAGGTCCAAGGACCGATGAGTGGTAAAAGGCAGAGTAGTATGAATGAGGAATTCTTGTACAGAAATAAATAAACAAACATGATTTAGAAGTCATTATTAAATGAGGAAGCACTACATGCTTAGCAGTAGCTTGACCTCGACCGACAACAAGTCGGGAAAAGTAAGTGAATAATCACAAAGGTATACAGTGTTATAAGAAATAGATTTCTAGAGATTTGGAGAGAAAATCTATAACTCATCGAATTCGCATACGGTAAGAGATACTTGGCGACGATTGAGAACCTTTATTCCCAAGACAAAAAGGGATGAAAGGGAGTAGATAATACATTGAGAATACCAAAGGGCGAAGTAAAAGCTAATGGACCATAATTCAAAGCTGCCAATGTAAGTAATTGGCTTATCACAAATGCCTTGAAGCCTTAGAGGTTGGAACCGAAACCGGTTATGAGTTAATTAACCGCATTGAAGTTAAAACACTTCATGATACTTGAATTAGTGAACCAATGTTCAGTGATAACATATGGTAGATTACGCGGGCTTAACCCCTTTTAAGGGGGGTAGGGCGAGAAACCGCTTAGAGTATGTTCTACGTATAGGTGCGTAAACTACTATGTGCATAGCATAAAAAGAATTGTTTTGATGATTGGAACTTATGTTACATAAACATATGTACCCATTCATTGTGTAATTATGATTAATGAGCATGAGAGATGCAAGTAACGAGTATATAATATTTATGAAAGAGGAGTAGAGAACTCCTGGGAATGAGAATCCCTATAGTATGTCTAGTGAGATTAGACATGACACATAATGAGTATGAATCAGTACGAAACCGATGTGTTACCTTGTAGGGAGTGAGTTCCCTAGGTGATTTTATTTGAGAATGATTGATGGAGTGAGTTCCATCCTTTGGAGTTGTATGATGTATGTTTTAAATTGAGTAAAATTTGAGTAAACGAGTCATGAGTTGCTTAGAAAAAGTAAGCAAGTAAATTGAGAATGATGGATGACCTAAGTTCTATGGTTTAGAGATAACTTGAAATAAATTGGGTTATGAATTCGACTAGAAAGAGTAAAAGATAGAAAATGAAATGTTTGACTATCTGTTTGTTTGAAACTGATGTGGGAGATGGAACTTGATCTTCTAGCAATCAAGGGAAACCAAACACAAATTGGGGTAGAAGGATAGTTCAACACTGATGCTGATCACATCAGGGATGGATGATTCCTGAAGCTCCCTATAAGTGGTCACAAGTAATCACGCTAAGAAAAGAGGCATCTACCATAAATTGGATTTGGAGTTGTGTGATGTTTTAAAAAGAATTTTCAAATGGAATTTACAAAAGAATTTTCTTCAAGTATGAAGATGGATATGAAAACTGGTTTCAAATCACCGCTATCACCCCCGATGGCTGCTGCGGCCTTAAGTCTTTATGACCGGTAGAACAGTGGGCGTGTATTAGTTTTGAAACCATTTCACCGTACGTGCGGCGGTCCTAAGTGACCGGTTGGGGCGGTGACAGCGTGTGATTTTTCCAAAGGCAGCGGGACGGGGAGAGTACCCTGAGACGTTCCTGTGTTGAGTGAGTCAACCAGAGTGCCTGAGGATATGTATATGTGTAACGTTTTGATCAGAACCGAAGGGACCGTGGGCCAGAGAGAGTAAGTGCCCATTTGTCATGAAACGGCCGTGAACCAGAAAGAGTAAGTGTTCAACATGACCGGTACCTGAGGGATCAGTAGTATATTACTCAATATGGATTCGAGGACTGTAGTGCCTTCTTGTCTTCGGACCGATTCCATAGAGAGAGTAAAAGAGTATTTTTGGTTGATAAACATGCTGTGATATGTGTGTGGTATGTGTAGTGTGAAATGAGACTGACTTGTGGAGTCTGTAAGGTTATACATGTATTATAACCTTGGCATAGCGTGCCCATGAGAGTAACGATATAAGATTCACCAACTTTGAGGACAAAGTTCCTAAGGGGGGTAGATTTTAATACCCCGGATCTAAAAATCGTGATTAAATTACTCTAATATGATTAATAAAGGCCTAATGGTGCCTAAAGAGTATTGGTGGAGAGAATAAAACCAAAAGAAAGCGAAAAACGCTAAAACACGCATTAAATAAGTATAAGAGATATATGATCTCGTTAGGGTCCGAGATGGATTCTTAAGGCTTAGTTAGGCCTAATTAATATACGGGAGTGATTCCCGAAGAAAACGGATCCAAATAATGGATTAAAACGCTAATGGAGTTTTAAAGCACGTTTTTCGAGAAAACCCGAAAACGTGGCTTTAAGTGGTCAAACGGACCCGTAAAAATTATAGTTGATTAATAACTATAATTAAGTATTAATGGGAGTTTAATAACCATTAAAAATAAAGAAAAGAAAAATCCGAAAAACGGGCCCGGTTAGTGAATAGTGCCAAACCGGGTAAAAAAACGAGCGTTTTCTGTAAAAAAAATGAAAAACGCTCCAGCACACTAATAATGTGGGACCGGTTTTATAACTACACACACACCTATACTTAAGTAATTAGCTAGCTTTTATTAAGTCACAAAAGGACAAAGAAATAAAGTAAAAGAGGGAATAGTTAAAAGTGGAATTAGTACTCTCCATCCCCCTCTTTTCTCTTCATTCACGATTTCTTTTCCCCCTCCAAACCGAGCCCCTTCTTCTTCATCCTCTGTAAATGGCGATTTCACAAGTGAGAAAGCACCTCCATCTTCTTCCTCCTCTATCTTACTCATTTTTTCACCAAATCACACAAAAACACCACCGTTAGATTCGTATCGGCAAGGGCTACGTTTTCCACCCTTCAAAGCTTGGAACCTCCATCTTCACCTCCATGACAGTTTGGCCTTTTGAAGCTTGAAGGGGTTCTCTTGACTCTCCATCATCTCCTTAATGCTTTAAGGTAAAAATATAAGCAAGAGTTCATCATTTCTAGCTTGTTCTTGTAATTTGGAAAATTTTCCCAACGTTGAAAATTTCCTCCATTTCAGCCGATTGCTCCATGCCTTTGTGGGGTGTTGGAAATTCCTTCAATTGATTGCCAAGCTACCCATTTGGTCATTCTAAGGTAATACCTAAGTTAGAGCCTTAAAACTAGCTCCTTAAATTACTAGTTTTGTGAGGAAAGCTTGAACTAAATTGACTTGTTTTGTGTGGTGTGGGGATATGATTGTAGTTAGCAATCTATGCCCCTCTGTTTGGTGTGGAAACAAGAAGAGAAAGAAGGAACAAGAGAAAGAGGAAGAAGAGAAGAAAACTGAAAACTAACAAGGTAATGAGCTCACCTTGAGTTAGTTTTGTTTGGCTTGCAAAACAGATTTTTAATGTAGAATTAAGAATCTTGTTTTAGTGTAGTTAAGATACTACAATTTGAATGAGTAATGAGGATGTTTTATGTTGTTTAAGTGTGAGATAAATACGCTTGGGAACTAGCTAGTTTCTAGGTGTGAATAAATGGGAATTTGATGTGGTTTTTTGATGTCTAAACCAAACAGGGAGAATAGTGGTTGTTTGAGCATATTTGGTGGGGTGAGAATGCATAGAAAGTAGCCAAGTGCTGTCAAAATTTGTTTAGGAGAGTGTGGGCTTGAGTGTTTCATTTAATGGAAGAAACTAGGTGTGTTTAAGGTGTTTGGTGAGTGGTTAATGGTTGAAAACCAAACTAAGAAGGGTGTTTTAGGTTGATAATGTCATATGAGTGCTGGGAATGGCATTAGATGGAAGTTTGAATGGTAAGAAGAGGGTTCCAAAATCTGTTACAAAGTTAGAAGAACAAGAGAACTACTTATGAAATATAAGTGATTTTGAGTGAAATAATCAAAAGTTTGTGAGAGGACTTGGTGGTTGGATTAAGGTGATTTAGAAGGGTAATTAAGTGCCAAAACATGTCGATTATAAGTGGGAAAGATTGGAGAATCAATGGTGAAAGAATGAGGTTGTAACAGATTTGGAAATGCCAAATCTGTCAAAACTACAACAGGGTCCGGGACTAGGTCTAGGACCATGTTCCGGATCACCCCCTAAAATACCCCCGAGAGTTTTCCAGTTTGTTAGGTCCGGGACTTAGGTCCCTGCCCATGTCCCGGACCACCCCATAAATTAAGGCCGAGAGTTGAAGTCTGTACCTGGTCCGGGACTTAGGATGGGGACAAGGTCCCGGACCATATTGAAATTCATGCCGAGAGTTCGAGTGCAGGTTTGGTCTGGGACTTAACAGAAGTATAAGGTCCCGGACCACTTCAAAAATAAGGCCGAGTGTTAAGACCAGCATTGGTCCGGGACTTAAGGTAGGGACCAAGTCCCGGACCACCCCCAGAATCCTACAGAGAGTGTTTTAAAGGTTCCTAATGATGTTAAGGCCTTGTTTGGTGACATGTAAGGCCCTAGGAAGTATAAGAAAGTGTTAAAAGTGACTGAGAAGTGAGAACTCAAATTAACAAGAGTAAAACCGGGATAATGGGGTAAGTACGGGAGTAGCATTTTATTATGTACCGTATGAGCCTAGTATTAATAATAGTGTTTGAAACATTACCAGAGAATCGTGCGTGACCCGAGCATGGTGAGATGACACGGTAAAAGTAAAAACCCCGGTGAATGGTATGATTTTCTCATACTCCGCGTGCTAACCGAGTTACATTGATTTGTGTGTTTGTGCCGGCTTAATCAAGACTAAAGCATGAAAATCCCTTGTTTGATTATGTATGTCTTGTTGTATGTTGAATGAGCTAACATACTTGTATGCCGGTGTGGTCTAACATAGAGTAAATACCGACTCATAGTGAGTAACGTTTTGGCTAGGACCCATAGATCGGGTCGATGCTTACGATAATGAAAACGTGCAAACCACAACTATCCGTTAAAGTATAACGATAACGCAAACATATGAACTCCCTAGAAGTGAGGAGAAGTACGGGTTAAGTAAATACCCGTTAACGGTTAGAAAACCATATTGAAAATCCACGAAACAAATGAGAGTGGAAAGATAAGTGAACCTCCCTCAAGAGGATTAACGATAGTTCGAAGATGTGAACTAGTAAAGAAGGTAAAGAGACCTAAGGGATTAGTAGCTCCCTTGAGACATGGTCAACCTCCTATGAGGATTTTACCGATTTAAGAAAATAACCGAAAGTATGAGTAGTGAAATGTATGGGTAACTCTTAAAACCTAAGATTAACCGAACTGGTGTATTGTTCCCAAAGTCATTAGTAACATCGAGAGTGATGCTTCTAGACTAATATACATAATATTATTATAACTCCGAGAGAGGAGTGTATGGGAATGTAAGTAGTCCGAGAGTAGTCGGACCTATGTAAAAGAGTTAGGAACTAAGAGAGAGTTTCGTGAGCTAGTTGAACCTTCCCACCATGCTAGACCAGAGTAGGGTCGAAACCGGGGAAGTAAGACTATGCTTGAGAGCCATGAGTTTTGGCCTAAGTATGTACTAAGAGTAACAAGCGTGACGTAGGAGACCTGTAGTGTCTCGAGAATCTACAAGAGCTTGAGTATAAATAACCCAAGAGTGTGGGTGAGATAATGAGTATAAGTAACCCGGGAGAATGGGTGAGTATGGTACGAGTAGCCCAAGAGAATGGGTGTGTATATGAATAAGTAACCCGAGAGAGCGGGTGAGATATGGAATAAGTAAACAAGGCATAGTGAGGTATAACCCTCAAGGCCTAAGAGTAACAGATACAACTAACAACCTTGTTATGTTAGTTAGGAATTGTGTTCCGTGATTGGATGTAGATTCCCTGAGTAATACACATATATATTGTATTGCTATGATGCATGTTGTTTGACTAAAATGAACTCCATGTTTATCCGACAGAAGTAGTCGGCGTACCCCGGTTAGCGCTAGGGGTATGCGAATTTCATATGCAGCGTTAAGCTGAGCCCCTAGGGGCAACGTTTTTATTTTTCAGGTAGACCGAAGATGTTATCGTTCGAGAGTAGGACGGGGTCGGTGGGTTGCATGGGTAGTTAGGTTTAATTACTTATGTATTGTAAGAGGTGTAAGACCGAATATGTTGTCGGCATCCATATATTGTAGACTCGGTATAGTAAAGAAATGATTTGAGTAAAGTATTTGTATTGTGTACTCGGAGGTTCCAGTCCATCAGACCGTTACTGTATGTGAGATAGGCCTGGTTAGCCATATGGGTGGCTAACGGCGTTGTATCACCCTCTGTTGTATTTAGAGTTCCGCTGCGAGTTAATTGGTAATTGTGATAGTTTAAGAGGTAATGACGAGATTAGCAGTTGGGGTGTTACACCTCACCTATGTTTTTGTCACTGATAATGAAAAGGCATTAGCTTTTAGTGGTTTTTCCTTCTGTCCCACATCTTCTATGTCAATGGCACATCTTCAAGAACGTGGATGTGAAAGCAATGAAGATCTTGAAGGTTGACACAACTGCAGTTGAAGCAGTAGTGTATCGCTGGCAGCGGTTGGTTTACGCCCCTACCCTCGCACAGTTCGAAGAACTATACGGATGATTGGTAAATTCATATGGAGCAAAACATCCCTTCATGGTGTATTTGGATACCACATGGCTAAGTCAACACCTTAAATTTTGTGAGCCATAGGTCAAGAATTTCATGCATTTCAGTAACACATCTACTAACAGGTTTGTTTAAGTTAAATTACCAATATGCTTTTTGTCTAATTTTGCAGTTGTCCGTTTCTTTGTAACTAATGACGTACTTGTGTGTAGGGTGGATAGAGTGCACTCCGCTCTAAAGTGCTGGCTACACATCCACTGGATCTCTAGACACGACCTTCAACAGCATACGCAGATTCATTGAAGGCCAACACTTTCACATAAAACAAGATTTTGAGTTTTCCCTTGACAGAAGAGTTTTGGAAGACCAGCAAGTCCCTTTTTATTTTGATTGGTCAGGTGAGCCTTAAATGCATGGAATTACTTCAGAAAGAGCTGAGAATCGGCCGCTGTGATAATGATCACACACCTGCATCTCAAGATGTTTGTACATTTACTTCCACGATGGGATTACCGTGTGCGTATCGTATGCATTAGTACGTTATGGCCCGTTAGAATATACAAGTTAAAGAAGTCCACACTTTCTGGCAAACACTTAGGTATGACCATCAACATGAGTTCGCCGCACCTAGCCAAACGTGTGAAGAGTCGTATACCACTGAGGAACAACTCTTGTGTGTCAGTCTATGGTATGAGAACCTATCTGATCGTTTTGATCCTTTATCAATCGAACAAGCATTTAATGCATGGAAGCCACTTTAGGAGCCCACAGATGATCCTAGTGGGTTAGAGCCACCAGAGGTGAAGGTGCCTAAAGGAAGACCGCGCAAGAAGCGGCCCGACACTACACACAAGTCCGAGCACGAACATCTTGGTGTCGAGAACCGTGGCCCGCCGATGCGACGAAGCCAATCTCAACGACGCTCTCCCACACAAGAAAGTCAAACTCTACGTGAGCTGTCGATGCAGGACAGTCAATTGCAGCAATGGTCATATGGGTGACAGAGTCAAACTAAAAGGCCCGATAATGCAACAGAATCAGTCTCATCGATGGTCATCGTTGCTCGATCACACATTCACACCCTAAAATTACTCTTTGTATTGAGACGAGTTCAGTCTGCTATTGCTTGATTACATTATAGGTTACAGGGAGATACGGGGCGATGAAAACTGTGTTTTCAAGCTATCGCCGATTGGGTGTACAACGATAAAACTCAATGGTAAATGGTTAGATGTGCATGCATAGATAAGCTGAGGTGTAGATCATACTGGTGGTTGGCGTGAGCGGAAAGGGACTGGTATGACAGACAACATGAAAGTTTGAACTGGTTTAGAGATACGTTTGCACCCATAAAGCATTGGATGGAATTTCTAGATCTTGGGCTTATCTTGTGCACGATGTACAACATAGTTATTATCATTTTTGCACCAAACGGTGGCTATATGGGGGAGGCTTGATAGGACTCCCGCTACGCAATGATCATCAGTTGACGCACCTGCAGAGGTCTTTGTTGTTTTGGTCAGTAACCAATGTCATTTCGTCCGAGTACAGACAGTCGATGCTTGCCCTATCCCGTGTCTGAATCCTATATGGTGAAAATGGCGTGATCCCGAGGTTGCACATACCACTTTTTGTAACACCCCAACTCCTAAAACCGGGATTATCGCATAAACCTCCAAGTACTTATATTAACATCACAGCTGAAATTCTAAATAAGTTGGTGTTACCACCGTTAGTCACCCACGTGACTAACTAGGCATTCTACAATCTCCAGTTTCAAGCTATGGTCTGATGGACCCGAATATACCGTGCATAAATATAAGGAACAAATTGAAGCCTGTGATGGAGTAGGGAACTCCAAACCCTATATAACTCGAAAAGTTACGAGGACCTGACGGACATAGCTCAACCGACTATGAAAGCATATGCAGTCATACTCCGAGAAAGGACTACGATGTAGTGCCTAAGGAGAGCCAATACTCAGTAACCACGACAAGTACGTGGAAACGAGAGCGAGAAGTAAGGTGGAAGCAAATGAAAAAGGGTCCCCTCGGAAGGAGGAACACCCTGATAAGTAACTATACTATTGAAGCAATCAGGAAGCTGCCCAGGTAATCAATTATCCAATGCAATAGGTCAAAGAAAGAGTCCCATGGGCTACAAGTCACATGAAGATTAGGAGAAAGCACCACTACTGACGTACACAGTACAGATAGCCCATCTTGCATGGCGCACTTGCCATAGCAAGTGCTGCCACGATGAAGCTATACGGGAAGCCATCATGGCAAGATAGTAGAATGCTACAGTTATAATACATATTAATACCTGATTACAAATCCTTGAGAACTGAAGAACGAGACCTTGGAAAGGCCTGATGGCCTGACCATGACGAACTAAGTTGACACACCAGTCAACAAGGAGCTGGACTTGGTCAAAACACTGAACGACATGAGCATCAACATTAACGTTAGACTTATAAATCTTGGACCCAAAAAACCTACTTCAACAATAAACGACCGACGTTACAGGTAAGAACACCAATCCCACACTAATCCCAAACCTCGAAGCGAAGAACCGAACATATCACTCTATAAGGTGAGCAGAACCCTACGTAAGTAATAACCTACAGGGAAGGTATTACAAGATTTTACGAAGACGGGCGATACAACCACTTTCAACAAGAACGGGATAAAACTCCTAGGATTACCACCAAGAATACCGATAACAACATTCTTCATTGAAGATGTTGGTAAACCCCAGAAACAGAATCAGAGAAAATGAATTTAAGCAATGACCTACCTAGGATCAAAGATGTACAATCCTAAAAGAGAGAATCTCAGAGGACCACACTACAGAGTTGGTATAGTTGAACCGAACGAAACCCATTAACGATGGTTAGTATTGTTTGCCTAACTCAATAACACCCAAATATAATTAATCATTAACGGGTGGCATAGTCAACAAAAGTTGAATGAAGAATTGAGATGGAAGCACTTGATTTCCAGGGTAAATATCGAACTTAGACATTGTAACATCGATGCCTAATACGAACCTATCCTTAATTGCTAAAAGATGCAAGAATAAGAGTGAAGGTATCATCACAAACACTGATTAACATCAGACTACCTGACCGAACTTCCATAGTGGGAAGCAAGATGCAACAACTTACCATGAAATGCAATACTACATCAAAATGTAACCTAACGGTGGATAGGGTTCAAGGAACTGGAAATTTACATAGATAACCCATAGATGAGTAAGAGTACAATAGTGAACCGAGCACCGGCTCTTACTCAAGAGAAATTAAGCACTAAGAGCCTACGAGCCAAGGATGTTAACCACATCAGAGCCGAGGCGCAAGAAGGCATACTTAAGCCATGAACAAACTACAACTCATAGATACAAGCGGCTATAAAACCTATAATTTAATTGTGGAGGAATTGCTAGAACGGGCACCGGTGAGAATAGAGAGATAATACTATTAACGGGGGCGAAGAACAAACCACTCCTCTTAGGGTGGGGATACCTCTCCTTGTTGTAAGGCCTTTGAGTGGGAACAAACCCCTCAAAATGAGCTTTCACTTAAAAGAGAAACAATACTCTTCTATTAGAGAATAAAACCCGTGAAATTTCCTTGGAACGTTCCAGATACGTGTATGGAGAAGAAAGGCTGCACGGTCAGACCTTATATCCAATGCCCAGGATTTAGAAAGCATTAATCGTCAAAAACAAACACTGTGAGTATACAATATGACACGTCAAGCGACCAACGCTCAAAAGAGCTTATGACCCAATGGATTACTTCTTCTTTAGTCAGCCAAATTACTTGGTAAACAATATCATAGATGATGAAAGAGCGTGAATGAGACTAACCTACACATGAACCTGAATATGAAACAAAACATCTTCACATTAAAAGATAACGATCTTACAGCATGATACAGCAACTGCCATACACCAGACCTAGAGAACTCCCAGTGTGTTTACACCATGAAGGGATTGAATATAAGACGAGACGTTGGAGTGAACGGTTGAGGAGTTGCGCCATCAATGGGCAACATAGTAAAGGCAAGCTACCATAGTAGCAGAGGCAGTGAAAACAATACCTGTCTAATGGATAAAGTTATAGTGCGCAGTAAAGCGACCATTATATATAAACCATCAAATATTGACATAAAGACAATTAGATTCATGAGTTAAAACCGGATGTAAGTGAGGAAATGAGATGGGAGACGAACTGTGCATTAACGCCATTAGTATAGACCATACGAGGAAAGATTTCAAAGGAAACACATTTTCCTTTCCTAGTGCATTAGCTTCAGGAATTGAAAGTGCATTCATAGTAGATCAACAAGAGGAATGAAGTAATAGGCTTTGGGGAAAGGGATCTTAATTGCTAAAGGATCAAGTCTGTACTAAAGGCAGGAAGGAAGTAGAATACATTTAAGAACACAGTAGATGGATTTCCCTTGATTAAGTTCAAGAAGAACCGTAGGTGTTATCATAGAACGATGAAAGAGGAGATCGACAACAGAATACTTCACAAATTAGCAATAGCTAAACGTGTGACGGACACTACGAGTATACTAAACCGAGTTGTGGGACGACTGCACTCCATAGGAGCTTACGGGCCTGACAGTCTTATTTATTAGTGATAAGCCGCAGACTTATCATATTTCATGCACTAGATTTAGTATTATATTTATCTAAATAAAGTTATATTGATGTTATTTATGCTAATTATGTGTTAAAGTATAATATTTGTGCAATCTTATGTTTTTATGAGTTTTCTGTGCAAGGAATGATTTTCTAGGCAAAAGTTAGTTGAAGCCGGACTCCATGCCGGGTAGTTTCTGCACGGCATAAGTACAGAACAGAAAGAAGCCTTGCCGGATGTTATGCCGGGTAAATGTTATCCGGCATAAGTGTAAAATCGCCTCGATTGACCATACGACAGCACATGTGATCCACGTGTTTTCCAACCGCTGCCGGATGTGATGCCGGGTAAGTCCTACCCGGCATAAGCACTGTTTCGCACGGACATCGACGGTTTCGACCGTTAGCAGTTGGGCGCATTTAACACGTGTGCCGGCTATTGGGGACCCGGCACGACGCCCGGCAAGAGTCATTTGGATGCCTATAAATAGGCCGAGGAAGGCTACAATTCAACACACTTCAACACCATAATATACTCCATTCACATCTCAGTTTCCGCCCCACTCCAAGTGTTGGTGTCCAAGGAACGTTTGCAGATCCATCCACGCAAGAGAAGAAGAAGACCTTGTCAGGGTTAAGGCTATTAACATCTCCTTCTCCCTCTTTGTATTCTCTTCTTGTAGTTGTGTGGATGGTGATGCAGAATCCTTGTTAGTTTTGGTTAGGGATGATTTCCTTGTAAAACTCTTATGATCATTTATGGAATTTTCAAGTTTCTTAACCCGAGTTCCAATCTTCTTACAAGTAGAATGAAGTAGCTATTCATTCTCTTATCTCTAAATCTTATTTGATGTTCACAAGACTAGAATAGGACAGATTAGGATTTAGGTAATCTTTAACGTTGTCTTCTGCGCCATAGCGGGAGCAAGACCTAAGGTTTAGGGTTAATCTCTATTTCCCATTATTTGTGTATTCGCGGCATTAGCTAGCACGATTGCAAGTATGAATGTTGAGTTCCTTTTGTCAGAACCGAATCTGGAAGTGTTATTTACAAAATGTACGCCGGATGGCATGCCGGGTATATGTTATCCGGCACGTTCAAGGCCATGAATATGCCGGGTAGTGAGGATCCGGCATTACATCCGGCATATGCATTTGCGAGACCTAATCCTCTTGAGACTTGCCACCTTTGATCATTGGTCATACGAACCTTTTGCATTGATAATCTTCCCAAATCAAAGTCAGTTTATTTATTTTATTTAATTAGTTTAGGATCACATTTTCAATTCCCCCCTTGTCTTAGAATAGGCTTTTGCCCGGATTAGGACTAATTTTCTATAAGTCCCTTGGGTACGATACTCTCGGCCGTAATATATTTACACTATACTCCGACGGGTTTTATTTTGCTACCGTAGTAGAGTTGTAGGATTAGTTATTTATTTTATTCTTTTTGTATATATTTATCCTAACAATTTCTCGATTAGCAATTAGTTAGTCGGGTAAGTAGTAATGTATCAGTAAGGTACCCCATATATGTAATGAGTAGTGTAAGGAACACAAGAAGTAGTCGACTCCGCACCACGGTTAGTGATGCAAACTCAGACCAGTACAGTAAATTACCTCGAACAGTTAAAGAGAAAGAACTCGATTAAACCAACGAGTCTAAAGAAACTAGAGAACTCATTCCAGGCAGAAAATGATTAAGAGTTATGAAGTGCGAGGAGCACTAATTATTAAGTACATACATCTGATATGTCTCAAGATCTTCGAGGAGACTGTGAAGAGCAATAAGCACTAAACAATAACTTCAAATTGTACATAAACCTCAGACTAAAGATCGGTTAGAAAGAACAATTCAGATGCTTGAAGGCACACTAGAAGCACGAGCATTAGATCTCCAGAGAAACTGGATAGACAAGCTACAACTCATCGAGACGGTGTATAAATAAAAATACCACGTGTCCAATGAGAGACATTTATTCCTAAATTATAATGATGCAAAGGGATGTACAGTACATTGATAAGAATAAAAAGGGCAAACTAAGCCCTAAGGTTATCAGAGTCGCATAGCAGAAGCTAGTAGACCGGTACCTAAAAGGTTTGACATGCCTAACGAAAGGAAAAAAATGAAGTATCTCACATCTTCCAGTTGAATAAGATATATGGCTTATCTACCAAATGCCTTAGAGCCTTAGAGGTTAGACCCAAGCCCAGCTGTGAGATTGGTATAAATACCGATAAGAATCCTTGATACAGAGACTAAGCCATTAAAATGGTTAAGACCCTTTGATCGGATCATAATGTGAAATATAATACATGGAAGCTAGAGTGCTCCATGAGACCTAAACATCTTGAACCAATGTCCAAGGATGATATAATGTTGATTATGTGGGCGTAATCCATTTTAAGGGGGGTAGAGCGAAAAACCGCTTAGCGTATGTTTACGTACTGAGTACGTAAACTATGGTGTGCATAGCACAAAAGAGTTTGTTTTAATGCTTGATGCGTATGTTACATTAACATATGTATACATTCTTAGCTTGATTATGGCTATTGCGCACAGAAGATGCAAACACCATACATATTACATAGACCTGGCAATTTTAACCCAACCCGAAACCCAACCCGAACCCAACCCGATTTTTTGTGGGTTAGGGTCCTAATTATTGACCCATTTATTTTTTGGGTTGGGTTAGGGTAAGACCCTAATTTTTTGGGTTGGGTTAGGGTAGTGATCTAAACCCACGACCCAACCCAAAACCCGAAAAATATTTTAAATAATAAAAATATAAATTACTTTTGTATAAAATTATTTTAAGACCAAATAATACTTAGCCCAGAATTTTTTAGCTATTGGCTCACCTGGCCCAGCCAAACCTTAGCACAAGGTTAAAAACCTTAATGTTTTGTGGTGCGGTGCAGCAGACTCACATATCCAGTCCAGGTGCCGCTATTCATCTAGGCCGAAGGTTTGTTTTTCTTTCCTCATGTTTTTCTTTCTCATGCATCACAACATTCTCATCTCTTCCTCTCCACCTTTTCACATTCTTCTGTCTCTATTTTCTTTTGACAATAGCAAGATAGATATTGATTTCTGGATAAGCATGCTCGTATACCTGTTTGACTATACTGGCAATTGTCATCTTGAAGTGCTTCTTGTTGATGTGATTATGTAGGTAGGATTCTCAAAATCTATTTCTCCTTTTGTGTTTGTCAGTTTGGTTGATATGTTACTCCGTGACTTCTCTAATTTCGAACTAGACTTTGCCACTATTCCGAAATTCATCATGCCAATTTCATCAATTTTGTTTCTTTCATCAATTTGTTTCTTTCATTGTTCTTAATTAGCTTTAGTATTTATGAAGCACGGACACGTCATTGTAGTCGTCTCTCGCCCCGGAAATGTTAGAGATAGAAGACGGCCAGAAATGCAAGAAACTGACGATGGTCATGTATATCTTTCTACTATAGACATGTTCCACTACAATTACTATTGAAGAGTGAGTCTTTTCGGTTGAAAGCTGAGTTGTACATGGTGGTTGATGAGTATATAGGAGAGAATACTAGCAAAAATCATTCCCCTTCTATTTTTGCATCCTTTTCACCATCAACCCTCTCTCCGTCAATTGATGGTGAGAGTAACATCAAGACTGTATTCATTGAGGTATTACTTGTCATCTACCAAAATTTCATGCATCGTGTAAAATGTTTGTGTTCTAATTTGATTTTTTTGTGTAATTTAATAGGAATTCAAATCACTTGAATATGAAGAGAATACTTGTACGAAGTCTCAGCTGGATCTTATTTGGAAGAGCCAAGGTATAAGCTTCTGATGAGATGAATAATAAGTTGATATAATGAATTATTGGAGAACACATGTTATTCAATATCCCAAGGTGGCTGCCATGGCACGAGATGTGCTTAGTGTTCCTATAATAAGTGTTGCTTCTGAAAGTGCTTTAGTATGGGTGGAAAAGCTCTGGATCAGTATCGTAGTTCACTTGATTCTGAGGTTGTGGAAGCTTTAATGTGTTCGAAAAATTGGTTGTTTAGTGGTAAAGGTAAATACTTGTAGTATAGTTATTATTGTGGAATATTATTTGAATATCTGATGTTCCATGTGTTAAACAACGAGTATTATTCTTAAATGATAGATTTGAGCAAAGAGAATGCTACGTTGGAGGCTCTCACAGCTGGTTTGAGCTTAGCAGATAAAGAAGTTAACGAATCATAAGCTTGACTGGTGAAGAACTTTTGGTAGGTTGCAGATGCTGATGTGCTAATAATTACTCCATGATGTCGCTGGTTTGATTGTTTAATTGATCAAATTTCACCAATTAAGAAGAGATGATATTATAGTGATAGTAGAAAGAAAGAATATAGAAACAGACCTGAAGCTGTTGTAGTTGCTGAGAGGAGGAAAGTAATAGCCTGGTTGGTTTAACCTAAATGGTTTTTATTTATAGTTTTTTGTTTCCCAATCACTTTTAGATTTCCTACTGCATGAAATTTTGACATTGTATTAAGATAGTCTCTATCTGGATTAGGGAATGAATCATTTGTTTTTATTTTTGTTCTCTATTTGATTAACTGGGATCATGTATAAATCTGGATAGGATTCATAAAAAGAACCCAATGGAAAGAGCACATGTTATAAGATTTTTGAATTCATAGGAAACTGTGTAGTACTCTCGATTCTTTGTATAACATATCATTTAAAGTCGATATAAGTTATTGTGTTGGCTTAAAAATGGGTCGGGTGGGTTGGGTTAGGGTTGAATGATTTTAAATGGGTTGGGTTAGGGTCATGATTTTTCAACCCGATTATTTTTGGGTTGGGTTGGGTTAATGATATTTTAAATGGGTTGGGTTAGGGTTGATATCAACCCGACCCATCAACCCGAATTGCCAGGTCTAATATTACATACCTACCTTGTTAACTCTGGTGTGAGAATACAAGTGAAAAGGAGTACAGAAACTTCAGGGGGATTAAAATACCTATGGCATATATTGATATGAGACCGAATATGGTAATAGTATGATGTATGAATCGGTATGAAACCGATGTAGAACCTAACAGGAATTAAATTCCCTAGGTAACTTGCTGGGAGGTGAACTGAGAATGATTTATGGACTGAGTCCCATAATTTGGAGATGCATTGATTTATGATTTTGACTAGAAAGCCTAAAAGATAGAAAATTGGAAATGATTGAATTATTTGATTGTTTGAAACTGAAGTGGGAAGTCGAACTTGATTTACTAGCGATCAAAGGAAACCGAGCACGAATTGGGGTGGAAGGATAGTCCAACACTAACGCTGATCACGTTAGGGTTGAATGATGCCTGAAAATCTTTACAAGTGGTCACAATTAATCACGTTAAGAATAGATGTAGTTAGCATAAAGTGGAATTGGAGTTGACTTGTATTTTCAACTAAAGGATTTTCTTTTACTTGGCCTCGTAAAAAGGATTTTCTTTTACTGAGTCTCGCTCACTAGCTGAGGACGTATGTGCCTTTGTCTTTGGACCGGTGACATGAGGAGAACGGAGTGGTTTTGTATTACTCGCTCATGAAGCCGAGGACATATGTGCCTTTGTCTTCTGACCGGTGACATGAGGTGAGGAGAATACGACAAAAGTATGTGATTGTTTTGATTTTCCAAAGGACCGTGGACCAGAGAGCGTAAGTGTCCTATAGTGTGACCGGTACCTACGGATGATATTTTGTATTACTCGCTCATGAAGCCGAGGACCTGTGAGCCATTGTCTTCGAACCGGTGACATGGGGAGAATGCAACAAAGAGTATTTTGATTGCAATACATGCAGAGACATGTTGTGTGGTATGTGTAGTATACATATATGACATACCTTATGATTCTGAAGGTTATATATATAAACATAATCTATATGATCTATGGTATGAAGTTATCCGTGTATTTTAAATGATATAAGATACATGTGAACTTTAGGGACAAAGTTCTTTTAAGGGGGGTATATTGAAATACTCCAAACCTATATATGGTAATTAAATGTTAAGATATGATATAATAAGGCTAAAACATGCCTTAGATACATTTTTAAACAAGTTAAACATAGAAAACACAAAAATGCACCATAAGGACAATTTATGCAAATACTTGCTCAAGACTTTGTGTAACCTTGATTAGGGGCCAAAGTGCATCCTTAAACCTCATTAAAATGATAAATAACTTCTTAGATCAATTACCAAAGAAAACCAAGCTCAAAAACAAGCTAAAACACAAATTGTGCTTTAAAACTCCTTAAAGCACATTTTTGAAAGATTGTCTTATAAGTGAGTTTTGAGTGGATAAATGACCATTTATACACCTTAATTAACATGTGTACTACTTAGTATCACATTAGGAAGCCTAATTCAAATAATTTACAAAACAAATCATAAATTGGGCACTAATTATGAATAATACTCAAATAGTGCTAAATTAAGTCTTAAGTCTCCTTTGATTAGTCAATTGTCAAATGAATCCCTAAATATCTAAGAGGGGGCCATTTTTTATGTGGTGACTCACCACCTAATGCTGCCAGAATTTCTACAAAAGAAGAAGGAAAGGGGAAAGTCACTATTTGCTTTACTTTACACAAAAGAAACAAATATCTTACTTTACTTACCTCCTCCTCTCTCCTCTCTTCTCATTTCTTTCTACCCCATCCGGTCACCTTCATTATCTTCTTCTCCCTCACGTAAAAGGCTGGAAAACCATTGTTCTTGAACTTCCCTTGCTTGCCCAAGACACTACAAAGCTCCAAATCAAAACAAATTACATATTCTTGCTAGTTGAGTCAAGACCATCCTTTTGTTTCTTTCAAAACCTCTAAAGCTTAAGTTGGACTCCATTGAAGGAGATCCATTTGAGGAGGAAAACACATGTTCTAGAGCTAGATTACTCTCTCTTTAGTTCAAGGTAAGAAAAGCTTTGAAAACTCATGTTTCCTCTATTTCTTTACATGGCCGAAATTGACTTCTCAAGGTCCTTTGTGCCTTTCCTTGTATTAGCATTAATTCAAGCTTCAAGAGCTTAGTGGAATTCTTGCCTTAATTCCTTACCAAACACCATTCTAAGGTTCCTAAGGTAATTACTCATTTTAGTGCACTAAGCACTCTCCCTGTATTCTAGAGTTGTTTCCATGAGTCTATGTGTGTTACTTAGTACTCATTATCCTTATTTGAATGTTGGTTATAATTTTAGCAAGTGATCAAACTCCCTTGGCCGATTTTCAATCAAAAGAACCAAGAAAAGAAAAAGGGCTTGAAAACCTAAGGTAAATGATCTACCTTAATGTAGTTTAATGCCTTAATAAATTGTGTCTACGTTGATACAAAAAAATATGGTCGAGAGCTTACATTATAATATGGGTTATATTAACCTAGGAAATGATATAAACAAACTTATGAACTTGTGACTAAGGAGCTAATGACATATGAGTTAGAAAAACGATAATAAAAAGAATTATAAGAGCTTTTATAAATTGCCATGGGACTATTGTTGTGTGCAGGTGGTTATGTTGATTAATAGGTTTAAACCATGTCATTTAAGGGCCTAAGAGCCATGTCATTTAAGGGCCTAAGAGCCAAGCAATTTAAGATTTATGCATTGTAATGTGATTGATGAAATTTGAGTGAAATTGTGTGTTGGGAATATCCACTAAGGATTTGGTTAGCTTGAGTTGATTAGGGAAGAAAAACTATGCATTTGGGCATAACAATATAGTAGAGTAGCTATGGCAAAATTTGTGTAGAAACCAAGTGTTTTAAGTGTATTTATGAGTTACTATGACCTAGGACTTACAAGGAGTCATTAAGGGTTAATTGGGTAGAAATGAGTTAACTAAGGTGTTCTTATGAGTTAGAATGACCTAGAGTTGATTATGAGCAATTAGAGGTTAAATGGGTAAATTAAACACACTAAACTAACGTATAAGGAGTGTATTGAGTTGTGCAAAAATTTGTAGGAAAAATGATGTAGGAGTGTCTTAGATTTCCTAGAGATGAACTAGTGTGTATAACTTTGATAGTAATGAGAGGACTTGGGTGGTGGAGGTGAAAATGTCTAAGAAGGTTTTGGTATGGTCAAGATGATTGAGAGTAAGATGTAAGTTGTCAAGAGGGTGACTAAATGCATAAGTTTGCCCTAGCTTGAGAATA
Organism: Limonium bicolor; assembly: GCA_023374045.1. Lineage (NCBI taxonomy): Eukaryota > Viridiplantae > Streptophyta > Magnoliopsida > Caryophyllales > Plumbaginaceae > Limonium > Limonium bicolor. The sequence goes on from CM041782.1 coordinate 209,788,864, forward strand.
ATGAGTAGAAAATGTAAAGGAGGGGAAATAAGTTGAAAAAGGGTTAGTATGACCAAGGTGTGTAAGAATAATGGAGTATAAATGGTTGTAAGTGAAACGAATGGTTAGTAAAGATTGTGAGCTAATGGACATTTTAGAAACCTAGGAAACTAAATTGCAAGTGTTAGGAAATAAGAGTGAGAATTTGTGTAATATGATCAAAGATTAGGTGATAATTTTGGTCAATGAATTAGAAGGTTTAATGTGTATAATGGTGTTAGAACATGTTAGGATACATGTGGAACGATTAGAAAAGAAATAAGCAAGGAAACAAGTTTAGAATAAAGAGTAAGACTAAAATGTTACAAACTAATGCATGGTCCGGGACCTAGTCCTTGGATAAAGTCCCGGACCACACATCAAAAACTACCGAGAATAATGTGTTAAGGCTGGTCCAGACCTAGGTCTTGTAAGAAGACCCGGACCAGCATCAGAAACTTACCGAAATTGAGTTAACACATTGGTCCAGGACTTAGGGTAAGTATAAAGACCCGGACCACTCCCATTTTCTCCTGAGAATTTCCTAGACAGCTTGATCCGGGAGTAAAGAGCCGGACCATGTCCCGACCAACACCAAAATTGAACCGTGAGTTAGGAAATGAATTAGAATGAGGGGCATTGAATGATATTGGTATTAGATGATTGTTAGGACTTGTTTGATGACATGTAATGGTCATTAGGGGTGTGAACAAGTATAAGATATAATGAGAAGTATATAACTTATGTGATTAAGTTTGAACTACAATGAGCTAGTAGTTAGTAGTCGGAAATCATTAGTGACGAAATAAATTAGGTTAATTAGAAGGAATTAACCACCTGATTCAATGGATGTTATAGGGTTTGAATAATTGAACTCTGGAGGAGAGTAGACAACCGACAATGACGGTGAACGGTATGGTTTTCTTGTAGCTTGCTTGCTGAAGAGGTGTCCCTCGGTTTGTGTGCTGTTTATTTATATGTTACGACTAAACAAGATAAGGCATGAAACCGGTTTACTGTATTTTGTTGTGTGTTCGTATTATACTAACACGACTTACCTTTGAGTTTACTTACTAACTTTGGTTATTAAACGATTGTAAGAATAAGAGACACTCCCGAATATTGGTTGGTTAATACCCGAAAGAGGTTTAACTAACAAACAATGTCTTCAAGACTTCTACTAACTGGAACTTGGGGGTGAGGAATCCGGAATGGTCCGGTCACATGTGTTTGTAGTAGGAGGTCGTTATCTATATCAGATCCGACTTCTATTGAGACTTGTCTTCGGACTTTTTTCCTAGAGTCGACAAATAGACTCGGCCACCTCGAATTTATGTTCATGGTGGGAGGCAGATTAAGATGGTGCAGTGGGATCACCTAAATCCCAATTTAAGAATTATTGTTTATTTAAACCAATGGAGTTAATAGCTCATTGGCTAGGGTTTCATTTGACCTGACAAAAATAAACAATGGACTAAGGTACAATCCGTTCTAATTAAAGGATGGTTGGCATTAAGAGAAAAGTTTAAACACAGGAATAAAATAATTCATAGGACTAAAGGCTTATAAAGCTAACTCACTTATTTAAGGAACGTCCATAACGACGTTCAATCTGTTTGAGCTATGATTATTTCATATGAATGTGTTGTGTGTTATTGTACTTCTTATTATTGTTTGTATGATAAATCAACTGCATGTATACGACAAAATAGTCACGTGTAGCCCCGTTAGCATGTGGGTTGCACGTTAATCGTATCAGCAAAGGTGCTGAGCCCCTCGGGGCATCCATATTATTTTTCAGGTAAGCACCAGAAGATGTCCCAGCCTGAGAGTAGGAATGGGTAGATGTACTTTGGGTTTGCATTTTGACATACGAGATGTGCATGTACACTCGTATGGTAGAATGTTGTAGAAACTTGGATTTGCGGTTTGAGATACTTGTTACTCGTTATCTTTTGGTAAGTATTGTAAATATTTAAGTCGGTATATTCTGGTCCATCAGACCATAGCTTGAAAGTGGAGATTATAGAATGCCTAGTTAGTCACGTGGGTGACTAACGGCGGTAACACCAACTTATTTAGAATTTCTGCTGCGATGTTAATATAAGTACTTGGAGTTTTATGTGATAATCCTGGTTTTAGAAGTTGGGGTGTTAAATTATGCATCTGCATACACAGCGCGACGCGAGCACTGGTTACAATTGTTTCCTCCGGCCGAACCGGGAAGTGGCATTGATTTAGGAGATGATGAGTGAGCCATGTTGTTTGTTGGGAATTTTTTGTAAATGTAGTTCAAAATATTATAATTAACAAATTAAATAGTTAGATGTACATGACATATTTCGAAGCACTGATCTCAATCTACGTGAAGTGTACAAACTGTAATCTATTTTACATTTACATATACATAGTTGTTACTAAGAAATTGCTCATCTTTAACGACCTTAAAGACGAGGAAATTATTGAATTCAATCGACTTCTTGTTCGAAATTGCCTATCTATTCCACTAATTTCATGTACATTAAAGAAGAATGTATTAGAAATTATCGAAATTGTCTATCATTTCCACTAATTTCACGTCCATTGAAGAAGAACCTATTTGAAATTATTGAAATTGTCTATCTCCATCGGTAAACCAATCTCATTCACCCCTTTATATTGTTCACAAGTGATCACTGTACGAGAAGGGAAACGTTATCCTTTGTTTACAAACAGAGTTCTCATCTTCTCTAGCCTAGCATTTGAAGATGGCTGACTGGGGACACTAATCTCAATCAACGTAAAGTGTACAAGCTATAGTGTTTTTGATATTGTACAGGTGATGAAGTGTTCTACAACATCAATTGAAAAAACTATAGATGAATGTTTAGAAAAGTTCACTGTTTTCAATGACATGACATTGTATAGGTGATGGAGTGTTCTGCAAAATCAACTAAAAAAACTGGACTAAATTTTATAATCATTTTATCTTCGAAAGTCATTTTTGAGCTATCTTCATCAGCAAACCAATCTCATGCACCCTTTTATATTTCACCAGTGATCATTTTGTCTAATCAATCATATTTGTAGATTCATAATCCTTTGCTTACTAAGAAATTGCTTTAACAACCTTAGAGACGAGGAAATTATTGAATTTAATCGACTTCTTGTTAGATAGTACAACAATCAAGCGTGTTGAAATGCAATCGACTACTTGTTAGATAGTAAAACAGTCAAGCGTACTGGAATTTAATCAACTTCTTGTTCGATAATAAAACAATCCAGCGTGTTGGAATATGGTCGACTTCTTGTTCGATAGTAAAACAATCAAGTGTGTTGGAATTTAATCGACTTCTTGTTCGATAGTACAACAATCAAGCGTGTTGGAATCAAATATACAGAATAATAAAGTAGTTGCAGGAATCATATTTAGGGACGTCCTCTCATCACCTCTACTCTGTAGCGTCAAATGTTTGCTCTACGGTCAGCCGTAGACCTACCTCGTATCACGGCGGGGTCTTCAAAGTCTGAATCATCCTCATACTTGATGAGAATCTTAATTTTATCAATGGTTTCTTCAAGGTCTAGATAGTTCTAGATCATTAGGCGTACATCTGCATCGGTTAGCAGGTTGGCAACCGAGTAGTTGTTGTTGAAGAAAATACTAACATAAGCAGTAAAGACCTAGCTACAATGGGCAAGTGCACCCAATTCGTTGCAATATAACAAGTGTTGTATCCACAATGAAATTGGTTTCTAAATCCTGAGCTTTGGTATCTTAGTTAAGTGCAATGAAAAACTGTAAATGAGGTTTAGCCGAAGCAAGCTTAGTTGTTTGTAAACAGGGAAAACAATCAAAACAGTAAATTAAGTGGTTGATTGGAATAGATGGAGGAGTACTCTAGGATAGTGGATATCACCTAAGTTTCCCAATTACACTCATAAACACACCTCAAATGAGTTTCATATTAGAGCTAAAATCATGATTATCCAAATCTTGGACTAATAAATTCTCACCTAATTAATCATACTCTCTAATTCAAGGAGAAGCTAGAGTCACTGAGTAGCATTAAATACAAGATCTTAACAATAGCCCAAACATTACACTTCCCTAAATCTAGAGCAATGCAAGTTAGGGTTTATCCCCAAATTCTTAATTTCTAGCTCAAACACTAATTTCACTAGAAATTGCAAGAAATGCCATGAATGATCAATTCAAGACATTAATGAATCTTCAATAGAGATAAATCAACTATATTAAATTAGGTAAGTTTACAAGCTACATAGAAGCATTTAAGATTCAAATATCATCCTAGAGCACAAATTAAGACTACTCAAGCATGGAGGAGTATAGTAGAGAGAGAGTAAGAAGAAGCGATTGAAGGTGGTGGGAAGCTTGGGGAAGATGATCTTTTTCCTTCTCTTCTTATCCTTCTTCTTCTTTTCTCCTCACAATCGCCTTTTCTCTCTTGATTTAGGGTGTGGAAGTGTAGAATAGAGAATGAGAGTGTGTCAAGTTTTCCATTTCTAAAACTGTAATCTGGGCAAAATTCTGTTTTGACCTCCCCATAGAGGCGGTCAGCTGGGGTGGTCCCGACCAGAAGCATAATTTCAACTTTCGGCCGCCCTAGAGGGCGTTCCTCTGGGTAGGTCTTCACCATAAACGGTCTTTCTGCACCGAAATCATCCTCATTTGACCAATTGTCCTTGGCCCACTCCTCATGTCCATAAAGCTTGGCTACAATGTCTTGAGAGTCTCCAAAATCATGCTTAAGTGAGCTTTTGCCTAAATTATAACCAAAATTGTATAAGTGCACCTATATTAACAAAATGATCTATAAAGTGGTGAAATAGTTCAATAGTTTCATGTAATGAAGATAAACAAAGACCCGATAATTACATTATTTCACCACTTATCATTTGTATAAATCTTGGTCCATCCTAAGGTATGCAATCGAATAGACGTGCAGCTAAAAGTTATCAAAATGTGATCGCACACGTGGTTAATGATGATGTAAGATGGTTGACGTTTCTTGGATATTGAATGTCTGCATCGATCACTGCCCACCCGGACCTTGTTGGAACCATCCCCCGTACTACCTAACTATGGTGTACTGGTTCACATGAATTGCAACAGGAATCAAAATTCTAATGACATAAACAAAAATGAATTATTTAAAAAGTAAATAAACAAATATTATACATACACTGACCACAAAGTTTATCATCCATACAAGAAAACGTTGTTCAGACAACAAAAAACTAAACAGTCTAATACCCATACCCACCCGCACCATCTCCATGACCCCCCATCACCACATCCCCTGTCATCCCCACGGCGACACGCAGTATAGTGCTTACGGTGCATACCCTCCCCTCTAGGCCTAAGCTCTCTAGTGCGATAGCCCTTGTCGTACCACTCCATGCCAGTACGAGTCTAGTTCATGTTTCTATGATGGGTAGGCGGTGTCGGGGTGCTACTGACATGAAGCCGGGTGAAGTCGAAGCACGCCTCCAACCTATCAGCAATCCATGGGGCCACACCGTCAAGCCATCTCTGGTTGTTCTCCGGTGCCAGGCTCAAGAGCACCGGAGCGCACTCATCCCAATACTGCAGTAAAGTAGGAAATTGCACTAAGTAATTAAAGCGATTTGAAACAACACCAAAATTCAATAAAAAAGAAAATACCTGGAGCTGATCCTCCGGCAGCATACTGATAAGCCGCAGACTTATCATATTTTATGCATTAGATTTAGTATTATATTTATCTAAATAAAGTTATATATGTGTTATTTATGCTTATTATGTGTTAAAATATATTATTTGTACAGTCTTATGTTTTTGTGAGTTTTCTGTGCAAGGAATGATTTTCTAGGCAAAAGTTCAGTTGAAGCCGGACTCCATGCCGGGTAGTTTCTACACGACATAAGTACAGAACAGAAAAGAGGCCTTGCCAGACATGATGTCGGGTAGAGTCTATCCGGCATAAGTAAAGAGTCGCCACGGTTGACCAAGCGATAGAAGTTATTGACCGTTGGTGAAAAGGATGCTGCAGGGTGTGATGCCGGGTATATCCTACCTACGGCATATACACTGTTTCGCGCAAATTTGGCGGTTTTGACCGTTAACAGTTGGGCGCATTTATCACGTGTGCCGGCTACTGGTGATCCGGCATGACGCCCGGCAACGACACATTTGATGCCTATAAATAGGCCGAGGAAGGCAACAATTGAACACACTTCAACACCATACTATACTCCATCATTACTCCATTCCCCCCGCCCACATTCCAAGTGTTGGTGTCCAAGGCGTTTCTACAGATCCATCCACGAGACGAAGAGAAGATCTTGTCAGGGTTGAGGCTATAACCAATCTCCTTCTCCCTTATGTATTTCTTCTTTATTTGAGTGGATGGTGAAGTAGAAATCCTTGTTAATTCTTGGTTAGGGATGAATTCCTTCTTGTAAACACTATGATTATCTCAATATAATTTCAAGTTTATTAAGAGTAAGGTTCTTATTGAAAGAGAATTGGTTGATCTCTTATTCTCTTATGCAAGTTTTACTTGTGGAAGATAAGTCCCAAGTAGAATAGGTTAGACTCTCTTAATGATCTTCCTACTCTCCTCTTATGAATTAAGGGTTAGTGGTAAGAGTGAGAATTAATCCATTTTCCCCCATTTCCTTGTTCATTTCGCGGCATGATATATGCTCGATTTGTTAATAGGGATGAGTTTCTTGTTTTCATTGCGGAGCAAGAGAGTGGCATTTACATTTTGAACGTGCCGGGTGTAATGCCGGATCTCCTGTGTCCGGCACATTCAATGTCTTTGAATGTGCCGTGCATCTGGTGCCCGGCAGGATGTCCGGCGCATTCAATTGTTGGTTAATTCGAAGGCTTGTGTTATGTTTCGAGTTCATATTGATACTTAGATGGTTTTAAGCCCTAGATCAAGAATAATTTCCTTGTAAACACCACTTAGTTTAGTTACTTTCAATTAGGGTTAGAAAATATTTCACATTCCCCCCTTGAAATACCCCGTAATTAAAAATAGTGATTAATTAGGCTAATAAGTAATTTAGAGGCTTAATTAAGTGTAAATAATCATGAGGGAACAAATCCCGAAGAAAACGGATCCTTAACATGGATTAAAATCACTAATGAACATTAAAGCGCGTTTTTCGAGGTAACCAGGAAAACGTGTCTTTAAGCGGGTCAAATAGACTCGTATTTTAAACTAGGTGAATGATGTAAGTTGTAACAGATTTTGAGATAGATAGATAGAGGGAAGATGGGGAGAGATAGTTAATGTAGTTTAATGTATTAGAGGTGTTAGAAATGACATTAGAAGAGGGAGTTGTAGATGGAGAGTGTTAGTGTTAAAATCTGTAGCATAATGCAACTAGAGAAGAACCTAGTGTGAGTGTTGTATGAAACTTGGAAAATTATGTGAGTGAATGAGTATAGAATTGTGTAAGGAGTTAGGAAATGAACTAGGGTGTATTAGGAGGTTTAAATAATGTTATAACATGTGGGAATAAGTGTAGGAACAATGGGGAAGTAATGGGTGAAAGAGAGGACTGAAAACAGAAATTAAATGCAAATACTGGGTCGGACCGAACTTGCGACCGGACTTGCAAGTTCGGTCGAGCCCAGATTTACAAAGACGGGAAAGCTACTGGAATCGACCGGACTTGCGACCGGACTTGCAAGTTCGGTCGGACCAAAAAATTTCCCCGTCTGTAACCTACTGGAATCGACCGGACATGCGACCGGACATGCAAGTTCGGTCGAGCCAGAAAAATTCACCGATGTAACCTACTGGAATCGACCGGACATGCAAGTTCGGTCGAGCCAGAAAAATTCACCGATGAAACCTTCTGGAATGGACCGAACTTGCGACCGGACTTGCAAGTTCGGTCGGCCAGAAGGATTTCGGTAATCTGAGCTACTGGAATGGACCGGACTTGCAAGGTCGGTCGCAAGTCCGGTCCGGTCAAAAAAAAATATTATTTAAAATTAATAATATATATATATATATATATATATATATATATATGTATATACCTACATATATATATATATGTACATGTATGGAAGCATGCCAAAGTTAAGTAAGAAAGTGAACTTTAAGTAATGAAAAATAAGTAAGTAAAGTGTAGTGTAAGAAGTGTAAGGACATAGTAAGTAGGAGTTAAGTTGATGATAAGTAAATTAATCATTCAATTGTATGTATATAATAGGACTTGATTTGTGACACCGAAGGACGTTTGGAAACACGTGCAACGGTGAACGGTATGGATTCCTCATGCCCCGTATGCTATCTTGGTTACTCTGATTTGTGTGTTGTGTGCTAATTGATCACCAAATAAGATAAATGCACGAATCGGAGTTAATATGCATACTTGTGAATATGTAGTGTTGTATGTTGTGAATATTCTCTTAAATTTTAGTTTGTATAATTCATGAAATGTGTTTGGATAATATGAATGTGTGTATGTATGATGTATTGTATTGTGACCGATTGTTATGTGTTTGGACTTCTAACTTATTCCTAACAAGCTAACCATCCTAACGTAAATTGGTAATTAAATTGGAATGAGTAGAAGTCCGATATAGTTTCGGCCACGCGTGAGGATGCGGAGTCACGAGAGGTTGGCTCCAATTCCTGACTCTTAAACTGGTCCGCGGCCCAAATCCCTTAAGTGGGTAGCATCCCGGATTGGTGAGTCAAGTAAATCCCGGAGGTGGGACGGCGTAGTCCCAGGGCCGGAGGTCCCGACGACTTAACTTGAGTATAAGTAAATAAGTAAGAATGAGTAAGTAAAGTAAATGAAAGTAAGTAATTGTAAGTAAGAAAAAGTAAGTAATGAGTAAAAGAGTAAAGCATTCCGATTAACCCGGATGCATAATTTGGCTAACCTCGTGAAGGTAAGTGAGATGTATGCTATGGTATTGTTGCCTTGAATTGTGTAATGAATTGTATAGCATGTATGTTGTATGAAAAGCATGTATGTATGAAATAAATGAACAGCATGTGTAGTGGACGTCAAATAGTCGGCGTGCCCTAGCTAGCACGCGGTATATGCGGAGTTTATACGCAGCGTTTGCTGAGCCCCTTGGGGCACCATTTTTACTACACGCAGGTACACGTGAAGGATGAAGATGCTGAGGACATAGTTCTATTTCTTTATCTTCTTTTGATTGTAAACAATGAATTTATGATGGGTGTACTAAGTAGTACATGGCTGTAACTTTTGATTAGCCGGTGTACCATGGGGTACACCTTTTTGGATATTGATGGAAGGGAATTGGTATAGATGAGTAATAGGTAGAAACTCATTCTTTTGGGAAGTGTGGTAAAGGGTGTAATGTAATACTTTAAATACTCTCGGTGATCCAAGAATGTAAGTAGGTTATTTGTATTCAGTATGCATATATTAGTAGCTCGGTACACTATGTTCATCAGACCGTGACTGTAAGTATTGGTAGCCTAGCTAGCCGTATGGGCGGTTAGCGGCATTGTTTCACCCGCCGTAGTAGGTAGTAATATTTCCGCTGCGAACTCGTAGGATCAACAGGACAATTAGACGGTAAGCATAGGATTAGCGGTTGGGGTGTTACAAAAAGTGGTATCAGTGCGTAGTTGCGCTCTGATGTCCATAGTACCGAGCATAGGGGATTACCGAGTTAGGATTTCAACCGTCTTAAGACGGATACTTAGAAACCTAACTAGGAACTACCGTTGTTAACAACGGATACCCTTAACGTTCTTAGGAACGATACCTTGTCTAAATTCCAAGACCTTTGAGTCATATCTTGCAAGCCTAACGTAATTGTTAAATATTCGGATGTCAGGCAGAGGTCCAGGCCGCCCTAGAGGAGGGGGCAATGACGGACCCGGCGCGCAGACGATAGCTGAGATCATCGCCGCCACGGTAGCGCAGATGCTACCCCAAGTAATCCAAGCTGTACAACAATCTCAGCAAAACCAACGGAACCAAGCGGGACCAATCCCTCCCCCGCCACCCAGAGAAGTAAACTGGGTAAAAGCTATCGCAGATCTCCGTCCTCCCTGCTTTAGAGGCGAGAGCGATCCTGCAAAGCTAGAAGCCTACATCTCCGAAATGGAGACTGCTTTTGAGACCCTCGAAGCTCCTGCTGGAGTTCGAGTGAGAGTAGCTGCTTACTACCTCAAGGATGCCGCTATGGACTGGTGGAAACTAGTCAAGCATGAGTATGTCAGCGACCCCACCTTCGATTGGGAGTCTTTTGCATCACTCCTCCGATCCAAGTACTATCCGGAGCATGTAAAGACTAAGAAAAGGCTAGAGCTGGACGCCTTGTAGATGACAGACAAGATGTCTGTGGATGAGTACTACCGCACCTTCACTTCCATTCTCCGTCTCCTCCCTGATCTAGGATACACCGGCCAGGTGTTGGTCGATCGCTTCTATGGCGGTCTGAGCCATCGCCTTCGGTACGGTATGGGCTATACACGATTTACCTCCCTTTAGGTAAATATCGGTTAACCCTTAGTATCAATTCAATTCCTTGAATTCCTTAAACCCCTTGAATCCCTGAATCTTTTCCTTATCCTTTCCTAAATGAGAATCCCGGCTAATACCTGAGATTTCAGGAGTGTTATCACGCGGCTTCTCGCGTTGAATCACTTGCCAATTAAGGGATGAAGAGACCGCGCTGAAGCGCAAAGCCAACAACAAAAACACCAGTACTGAGGAGCAGAACCAGGGGAAGAGTTGGAAGAAGAAGAAGGGGAATTTCTTTCAGCAATCCCAAAAGAAATCCCCAGGTGAGAGCAGTGCCCATGCTGAGCAGGGCAAACCAGTTGAGCTTCTTCAGCTTGGTTATTCTGCACCGGTGGCAGCAAAGCCACTGAGATCACACCCACCAAAGGGTAAACTTCTATCCCTAAATCGTAATCGTACAAGTAATGTATCTAGTATATCCACGCACACATGTGCTAACCCTCTAAACCTCAGGTTCTAGCTCCGGTTCCGCCAAAACCTTCTCCGATGGCCGCACCTATGTGTGCAGGAAATGCAACCAGGACCATCCTGGTAAGGACTGTTATGGGAGGGAAATCAAGTGCTATAGCTGCCAAAACCCGGTCACACAGCCAATAGATGCCCAGAGAGCACCAAGCCAAGGGGAACTTCCAAAACTACAAACAGAGGGAAGGCAAGGAGGTTGCATCTGGCGATGCACCGACCCAGCAGGCACCACAGGGACAGGGATCCCGGGGACCTCCGCGGGGTGCACCTCAGAGGCAGCCTGTCCTTCATGTCATAGACCGTGATGGGTCCGGTTCTAAATCTGGCCCAGGTAATAATCTAAACCTTAAATCCTTGAATGTAGCATGACTAAGTAGTAGAGTAATTGTTTGAATGAATGCATGATTGAATGAATTGGAGTACAAATGAGCATGAAATGAAATAGTTGGAACTAGCACTCACCGTAGACGAAATTTGTAACCATAGGAAGCTTTAGTATCTGTTACCCGATACCGGTAAACTTGAATCAAGAAGAGATCGACATCACCAACCACGACTACACTACACCAACGAACAGTGTCAGGTCATCCGACCAGGTATGATCTTATTAAAGGGATACCTGACACCCGAAGCACAAATCTCAATCATCCGACGATGCAACGAGCTAGGAGCGGGTCAAGGTGGATTTTACACACCCGCATTCCCCGGTGGAGCAAAGATGAAGCTAAAAATGATGTGCTTGGGAAAGGACTGGAATCCTTATACCAAGACATACCAGGAGACACGAACACAAGATGGAGCGACGCCACCGACAATACCACCAGAGTTTCAGACACTCGTCACACAAGCAGTAGAACTTGCACAACAATGCGAACATGAACCGATCCCTACACTTGAAGCGGGCCTCTGTATCGTCAACTTCTACGAGAAAGAAGGACGACTTGGGTTACACCAAGACAAGGACGAGACAGCGGAATCTCTTGAACAAGGAGTGCCCGTAGTGTCTTGGTCCATTGGTGATGACGTCGTATTCCTGTATAGCGAGCAGAAGCGTGTGGACCTCGCACAGAAACTGGTATTGAGATCAGGAGATGTCCTAATCATGGGTGGAAACTCTCGGATGCTGTATCACGGGATCAACAAGATCAAGTTGAATACGGCACCGCGGCAATAATCAATGCCACACACATGAAACCAGGACGCCTGAACCTTACCTTTAGAAAGTATTAAATTCATCGTATCTTGTAATCTATTAGTAACGTGTATTAGAGACACGACATGTATGATGGTTGGTTTATCAATAAAGAGCAGTGTTGATTTAATTCCACTTGTGTCCACCATCAATACTTATCCAATTGTGAATCCAATAGGTTGTGGACTCGGTACTGAAGGTAACCTGAGCATCCTCACCGAAGCACAAGCCGGCAGATGCGGCACCATCTAACGGGAACCTTCCCAGTAAATGGCATTGATGCCAATGTGTTATTCGACTCCGGCGCCTCTCACACTTTCGTATCACCATCCTTTGTGAAGAGGTTGAAGCTAGTTGCGGATGAGCTACCGAACTTCATGGTTACTCTCCCATCGAAGGAGCGAGTAAAGTGCACCAAATATTATCAATCAGCCACAATCCAAATCAAAGGCGAATCGTTTCCCATTTCCTTCATCGAATTCAATGGATTGGGATTCGACGTAATCATCGGAATGAATTGGTTGGAGCAGCACAAGGGTAGAATCCTCTGCGCCGAGCATCGGTTGCTGCTCAAGAGTCCTTCTGGGGTTACGGTATCTTACCGCCAGAGACCGAGAGAGCCTTCGACCACACTCATATCTGCTATGGCCATGTACCGGGAGCTCAGAAAGGGCCAAGAGGTGTATCTATGTTATGTACAAGACCTGGAGCGAGATCCAGAGTTCAGTGATGAAGTACCCATTGTATCCGAATTTCTCGATGTATTCCCTAAGGAGCTACCCGGCATGCCACCACCGAGAGCAGTGGAATTTGAAATTGATCTTTTGCCAGGTACCGGTCCCATTGCTAGGGCACCGTACCGCATGGCACCTGCTGAAATGACTGAACTGAAAGAACAGTTGCGAGACCTTCTTGACAAAGGGTTTATACGCCCGAGCGTATCACCCTGGGGAGCACCGGTTCTCTTCGTGAAGAAGAAGGACAGTAGTCTCCGACTTTGTATTGACTACCGCGAGCTGAATGCGGTCACAGTCAAGAATAAATACCCACTGCCACGTATCGACGACCTATTCGACCAGTTGAAAGGAGCCTCAGTCTTCTCCAAGATCGACCTCCGTTCAGGGTATCATCAGATTGCAATCAAAGAGCAAGACATTGAGAAAACGGCATTCCGTACCAGATATGGCCACTATGAATTCACATGATGCCATTCGGTTTGTCAAATGCACCGGCAAAATTTATGGATCTCATGAATCGACTATTCAGTGAGCAGTTGGACACTTCAGTGTTGTCTTCATCGATGACATCCTTGTATATTCCAAATCAGCAGAGGAACATGAAACCCACTTGAGGAAAGTGCTTGAGACACTGCGCGAGAACCAGCTATATTGAAATTCTCCAAATGCGAGTTTTGGCTTGATCAGGTATGAATACCCCAAATCTAAATAATATTATTTAATCATTATTTATTGGAATATAATCCAAATATAATCATTTCACGTACGCATGCAAACCATGCATGAAAACGTTACGTAAAAACAGTCGTTTCACCATAAACGCTAAAACACCTAGAAGCATATGGTCAAACATGACCTTGTATGACCCTCTAATATTCAAACTAAATGGTCATACAATTATTATATGAATATACAAATATATTCCCTAAGCTATATTCAGTCAAATACGCAAAATGCTCGGGAGTGCTCACACCGCTCCTTAAAGCACGAAAAGTCCGGAGGAGTGCCGAGGTGGCACGAACTCCTATAAAATTAATTCCTAGAGTTTCCTAACATCATTATTTATCATTCTAAAGAGAACCCACGAAGTGGTTTCTCAAAATTCAGCAAAAACCAAAGGAGGATTTCTTAGCGCTCCTTTTTGGCCCGGGAGTGTCCCGATGGCCCGTATTTATGTCACGGGTTGATATAACCCATATAACTCAATGTAACATCTTAGTATATGTTTATTTACTATAATAAGTTTACAAACACTTGGAACTCATAAGAACAATTGGTTTCCCAAAATTTCCTTAGAGCACAAAAACACACCTTCGGGTGTCACGAAAATGCGTTTTACGCAATTACCTTGTAGTTTTTGACATGCCACGAATTGGTAATCTTAAAAAGGGTTAAAATGACCTTCTAAATCAGTTGGTGTGACTAGTCAACAAGGCTCTCTATAGGGGCCGATTTTAAGGGCAAAAACTAGTATAAAATTTGCTTTAAAATTTATAAAAGGCTTAGAATATGATGACTCATCATCCCATGTGTTATATTACTTAATGTCTAAGTATGTAGGTCTCATTTGACCAGAGAGCTGTCGAAATTAGGTCATTGAGCAAGCACATGTGAGCTAGGAAGAAAACAATGCAAAAAGGCAAAAGTAGATCTAAGATTCCTTCTTTTTGCTTTTCTTACAAACTAAGCTATCTTCCATGTTCTTCCTTGGTTCTTCTTGGCCGGTTTTTGAGCCCCATTCAGACCTCCAATTCGTGCAAGACAATGAGGAAAGAAGACAATTCATTAACTTAGAAAATTCAAAAGAAGATACCTTACCTTTTCTCACCTTGTCTTCTAGTTTGCATTATTTTTGCTCCACCTTGCCTTGTCCTCTATTATGGCCGGTTTCATGCTGGAAAGGAGGCATTTATTGAGCCAATAACTCATTGAATAAACTAAGGAAAAGTATAGTCATTTGACATTAAAAATTGACAAAACAAAATCAATTCCAAAATGCAATTCCCTTGCATTTACGTGAGCTAGCTCTCACTTTCCTCTCTTGCACTCATCTCCACCGGTTTGGTAAGGCTCTCTCCTCCTCTCTTCTAGCTTCATCTTCTTCCTTGAAGCTCTTAAGTCCATTAATGGAGATTAACTTCTATCTTCATCTTAAGGTAAATTCCTAGCATTTCTTGGCAAGTCTTGAAGCAAAACTCTTCCTAGCATATCAAGGTGGGTTCGGCCACATCTAGTTCTCCAAGAAGGTTGTCCAAACCAACATTAAATCAAGGAGCCCTCAAGGTTATCTTAAGGTAGTTTTCAAAGCTTGAAAATCCTTAAAGCACATTTTTATGTGTAACCAAGTTCTACTTCTTCTAAGTCTCTTTTCTTCTTCATTTTGTTGAAGGAAAACTTGCTCTTCATCTACTTTGGGTGAGCCGAAATTATAAGAGAAAGTTCTAAGGTAAAGTCTTGTAAAAACTACTTCCAAATCTACTTAAGATCTTTATTCAAGATCTAACTCCTAAACACCTTCACCTCTTGCATAAAACCGAAGAGGAGCATCAAGTTTACCTAGGAGAAAGCTTGGAGATTCAAGAAGAAGTTCAAGCACTTAACCACCTTGTTAAGAAGTAAGTTTACTATATAAACCTTTATATTATAAGCTTTGTTAAGCTTCTAAAAATTGTACAAAAATTATGTACACCTCTTAAGTAAAGTAATACCGAACCTACATGGTTTTATTTGCCAAAAATATAATCTATAACATATATAGAAAATATTTACCTTAAGACACATTTTTGTGTCACAAAAATTATCTATGTTACAAATTAAATTAGGCCGAATTGTCTTGGGCAAAAATGCTCTATTTTGGGCTAAGAATTTATATAAGACATTACAATAATTTATACATGAGTTATATGACTCCTATGAATTTATCTATAATTACTTTAGACATATAAATCCACTTTTATATACATATGGTCTCATTTAAATTATGGCCGAAAGCTTTATGTGTTAAATGGATTTTAATGAGCTACTTAGGTATATAAATTTATATCATAAAGTTTGGTGAGTTAAAAATATTCTATTAGTGTTTAATGACTAATTAATTTAGTTATAAGGCTTAAATGTAATTTCTACAAATTTAGTGTATATATTGTGAAGGCCGAGAACAAAAGGGTGTTTGGTGTAAATATAAAATAAAGGTTAGGTATTAAGTTTATGAATTTTAGATAATTTAAACAAGCTCTAAAATAACTTTTTAAAAGTTTTGGGCTATTATGTAATTATGAAAGTTGTTATTAAAGTTTGGAGTTGAATATGGGCGAATTCATAATTAAGAGAATTATTGGGGTTACTTTCGAAATTTGAAAGAATTAAATATTTAAACTTTAGTTTATAAGTTATTAAGTGACTATTATAAGTTTTGGGGTGAAAATGTAATTAAAGGAAAGTTCTAGGCTAAAGCCGAGTTAGTTGGGTTAGTTTGGTAATTTAAGAATTATATATATATATTTAGCATTTATGGAGAATTAAAATTTAAACTATAATTTATAAGGTGTTATGTAAAGATTATAAGATTTTGTGGTTAAAAGGTAATTATGGAAATTAATCATTAAGGCCGAAAGTTTGAGGGGCCAAAATGTAATTTTTGAAAGTTATAACATTTATAAGTTATGTCCAAAAATATTAGTGGTAGTTTTGTAATTTAATTAAATAAGGAATTAAAACTATGTTTATTAAGAGATTAGAATTTAAAAGTAAGGTTTATGATTTATGTGGTTGTTTTGTAAATAACCGAAATAAAGGGTAAAATTTAGATTAAAATAAATATAGGTCCTACATGGATTTTGGAGGAATTAGAAAAAGAATTTTGATTAAAGGAGTTATGAGGTTTAAACTATGACTTAATAGTTATAAGGAATTTAAAGATAACCGATGACTATTACTTTTGGTTAGGGGAATAATGAAAACTGTAAGAATTTTATGTCCATGTATGACAAATAAATATAGTTAAGAAATTATAGGTTGTTATGTCACCTAGACAAATAAAATAAACAACAAATGCAATGAACACATAGATGTGCATTAAAGGATTTGTGAATAAATAACAAATAAGTTATACATAAAATCATGAGGTAATTAAAAGGAATAAAACCTCACATGAAATAACAAATATGAAATTGTTAAAAGATCCAATAGAATTATTATATAAGGGTAACATAAATTAACCCTCTCAGTTAATCCTATTCTAGGACTTTGTTTGACCAGACGTTGACCGGGAATTTACAAGTACAGTCTACGGTGAACGGTATGGGATTCTTTGCAACTGTTTTCTAACGGATTACACCGGCTTGTGTGCTATCTCTGTGTTTGAATAACGACCAAGATAATTAATGTAAAACGTTGCATTACTCTTGTGCACTGTTGTTTATTTTATGTGCGTGAATGTTGCTGACTACAACGTGTATGTCCCACGCATACAACACTACTATACCAGTGGATTAAATACCTGCGTTTCAGTATATCGAGGACTTGTACTCAAGTCTCTCACTAACTTCACTTTATAACAGACGTCATTATCCTAAACGTGATAATTGACATTATACATTGGGTTCTTGTCAACATCTTTATATGACACCTAACAACTCTATATTACGAGAATGAGGAGCCCAGTTGGATCTGGCCATGCATGCTACAGGAGCTGTACCTGTCTCAGGTCGTCTCCTATCTACGTCGCGACGGAAAATTCAGTTGGGAGGAAGACTCTATCCACCCGGGACTTCGTGTGCCCTTCAGTTCGAGGAAGACTTATTCCTCAGTGGGTTCTTATTTCCCACGCCATTCAGTTCAGGGTTTGACTACGTCATCTCCTGGGGTTTCTATACCCAACTTACTCTATGACGAGGTCACTATACCTCCACTATTTCAGATATTCAGTTATAACTGTCAGTCCCATTGTGTGGACCGACTATCAGTAAAGAATTTCAGTTCAGCTAACTCGACCTTCTGTGTCTTGTTCTATGGGACATTATTGTCCTTGTGTGGATACTTGTTATCATCAGATTATGCTTGTTTACAGCTTTATAAAAAAATGAACTGCATGTATTCGACAAAGTAGTTTGGTGTGGCCCGGTAGACGATGGGCTGCACGTTTTCCATACCAGCGTTTTTGCTGAGCCCCTTTGGGGGCACCCCATTTTCAGGTACCTGAAGATTGAGAAGTTCACTACACTGAGTGTAGGTGGGGTAGACCAAGCTTTGGGAGTCTACTATTAGTTATTTGTTTTTTTCAGTATTGTACTTTTGAGTTGGATTCCTAGTATCTCGGGTTTTATCTGTATTCCAGACCGTGACATTTGAGGATTGTATTTGGACTTAGCCTTGTTGGTCACAGGGTGGCCAACGGCATTGTGATACCGCCCGGTTGTTGTATTTATTCCGCTGCAGTTGTAATTTATTTGGGAGTGATCGCCGTTCAGTTTATTGGATTTCGGGTTGGGTATTACAAAAATGGTATCAGAGCGTAGTTACGCTCGGATACAAGGATACACCGAGATTAGGATATCTAATACTTTAGGCTATGGTTTGAGAGAGTAATTGAAAATGAGTTTAAGTTAGTTTTAACTACTTAGACTACTATCCCAGATCGGATTTGTGACCACAGACCTAATATCCCTCAACCATCTGCAGATGTCAGCAGGAAGAGGAGGACGACGTGGACAGGCCGATGAGGAGCCAAACGTCAGGCTGGAGACATTGCTACTCTAATTGCTCAGGCTTTTGCACAGGCGGGGGTTGCACAGCAGCAGCAGCTACCTCCACCACCACCACCCAGAGAGAGAGAGACTGGGTGAAGAGTTTGGCTGATCTGAGGCCAACTGCATTCAAGGGGCAGATTGACCCTACACACTTAGAAACTACATCATGGAGATGGAGACAGCGTTCGAGACGCTTGCAGTCCCAGCTAGGGAGAAGGTAAGGCTTGCTGCCTTTTATCTGAAGGATGCAGCTAGAGATTGGTGGAACATGGTGAAAGCCGACCACCTGGATGACCCAGCCTTTACTTGGGGACATTACACTGCACTACTCAGGGGCAAATACTACCCGGCCCACACCAGGATGGTGAAGACTAGGGAGTTTGATGCATTGGAGCAGACGGGGAAGATGACCGTGGATGAGTATTATGCTAAGTTCACTTCACTACTCCGACTACTACCCGGGAGGTTATTCGGACCAGATCTTGGTCGACCGGTTTTATGGGGACTGAGCCCTCGACTTCAGTTTGGGATGGGACCAGTCATCCCCACCAGCTTGCAGGTAAAACAGGAAAGTAATCAGTGATGGAAATCTTATTACCTACTTCATCATGAGAGAATTGGAAATTGATACCTTAAGATTTCAGGAATGTTACCATGCTGCCTCCGTTGTGGAGATTACTTGCAAGAGAAGGGATGCTTTGAGCTCCCAAAAGAGGAAGGACGGACCTGGTGGCGAAGATGCCAAGCAAGGGAACTCCTACAGAAGGAACAAACCCTATCAGAAAGGCCAGGGGTCCTATCAAGGGAAGGGGAACCAAACTACGGGGAACCCTCAGTCAGGAACCTACGGAGCGGAGCTCCACAGAAAACTTACCCACCTAAGGGTAGGCACCTTAATCGAGCAGTTAGACTTGAAACTTTTGTGATTACCTTAGTACCATTGGAATGTGTAATTAACCTTGATTTTATTAGGTTCTGGATCTGGCTCAAACACGGGCCAGAAGTATGTCCGCCGTTTCAACTGTAAGCAGTGCGGAAAGGATCACCCCGGTGTGGACTGCCAGGGGGAGAAGGTCATGTGCCGCTACTGTCAGATACTCGGGCATCGTGCCTTCGAGTGCATCCGAAACCCGGAGAGCAGGAACTACCGCCCGGGAGCAAAGCGACACCGGCGCCCTAAGAATGGAGCTAGCGATACTCGCCCTCCACAACAAACCAGGCTCAGGGGTATAAGGGCAAAGGCCCAGCATCGGGACCCGCCCTGCATGTCATGGACCGCTCAGATGAGGCTGGTCCTTCTACCAACCCAGGTATTTCTAAACCTGTGAACCTATTATTGAGCAATGGATGATGTGAATGAGTGCTTGCATGCCTTGATTGCCTAATTAAGTAGGAAAGAATTAGTAAGACTCACTAGAAAAATTTAAACCACGTAGGAAGCTATAAGATATGCTTTCCTATCCCCTCACCGCCCTCCCTGGAAGAAAACATTATCAAAGTACAAGAACCAGAGAACGAACAATGTAAGGTTATCCAACCAGGTTTGATATTACTCAAAGGATACCTAACACCGGAGACACAAATTGCAATCATTAGAAAATGTCAAGAATTGGGAGCAGGACCAGGAGGGTTCTACACTCCAGAATTTCCAGGAGGATCAAAAATGAAGCTGAAAATGATGTGCTTGGGAAAGGATTGGAATCCTTATACCAAGAATTACCAGGATACAAGAAATGGAGATGGAGCACAAGTGCCAAAAATCCCAGAAGAATTTTTACAAATTGTGGAACAAGCAGTTACTACAGCTCAGCAGCTAGAAGAAGATCCAGTTCCCAACTTAAGGGCTGATCTATGTATCATCAACTTCTATGAAGAAGGAGGCCGCTTAGGATTACATCAGGAGGATAAGGATGAAACAAAGGGTCCCTCGATCAGGGGATACCAGTATTGTCTTTGTCAATTGGAGATGACGCAGAGTTCCTTTATGGCGAGCAGAAGCGTGTGGACCTTGCAAAGAAAATCATATTGAATTCAGGAGATGTTTTAATAATGGGTGGAAAGTCAAGGTTGCTATACCATGGAATTAAGAGGGTTAAATTAAACACAGCACCTTCGACAGTGATAAACACCACTCACATGAAACCAGGAAGATTAAGTTTGACCTTTAGAAAGTATTAGTGTTGTAATTGTTTTTGGAATCAGAAAGGAGATCATCTCATCAGTGAAAGCATTATTGTTTGTAAAAGTGAATGTCTTTAGACCCCATCATATATCAAAGTACTTACTCAGATTCTTTTATTAGGATGTGCTAAGGAGACGGAAGGTGCCTTAAGTATACTTACTGAGGAGGAGGCCAGCAAGGGCGGCGCGATCCTCACTGGTACCTTTCCGGTTAATGGAGTGGATGCATTAGTGTTCGACTCCGGGGCCTCACATACTTTCGTTTCGCCTTCGCTTGCGGGGAAGTTGGGGCTAGACGCTGTAGAGTTACCTGATTTTAAGGTGGCACTCCCGTCTAAGGAGAAGATCAGTTGCACTCGTCTTTACAGAGGAGCCACTATCAGTATTAAGGAGGAGGAATTTCCTATTGACCTTATTGAGTTCAGAGGTCTAGGATTCGATGTTATAGCCGGGATGGACTGGCTGGGGCGGCACAGAGGCCGCATTCTTTGTGCAGAGCGCAGACTGCTACTTAAGAGTCCATCAGGAGTGACAGTATCTTACCGTCAGAGCCCTAGGGCACCATCAGTGAAAGTTATATCTGCTATGTCTATGTACAAGCAAGTCAGGAAGCATAAGGAGGTATATTTATGCTATGTTCAGGATGTGGAGCATGACCCTGATTTTGATCCAGCTATGCCAGTGGTGTCAGAATTTCCAGATATTTTTCCAAAGGAACTTCCAGGCTTACCGCCACCCAGAGAGGTAGAGTTCTCCATTGAATTACTACCAGGTACCGGTCCCATAGCTAAGGCACCGTACCGTATGGCACCAGCAGAGATGGCTGAGTTGAAGAGAGCAGTTGAAAGATTTATTGGACAAGGGATACATACGACCTAGCGTATCTCCTTGGGGAGCACCAGTCCTTTTTGTGAAGAAGAAAGAAGGGAAGCCTTCGTTTGTGTATTGATTACAGGGAGCTTAATGCAGTATCGGTGAAGAATAAATATCCACTACCACGGATTGACGACTATTTGATCAGCTAAGAGGAGCGAAAGTGTTTTCGAAGATCGATTTGAGATCAGGCTACCATCAGATACCCATCAGGGAGCAGGACATAGAAAAGACAGCTTTCAGAACACGGTATGGCCACTATGAGTTTACAGTTATGCCTTTTGGCTTGTCAAATGCACCTGCAGTCTTCATGGATTTGATGAACAGATTATTCAGAGAGCAGTTGGATAAGACCGTGGTTGTATTCATCGATGACATACTAATCTACTCAAAGTCTAAAGAAGAGCATGAGAGTCACCTTCGACAACACTTCAGATCTTAAGGGAGAACCAGCTTTATGCTAAGTTCTCCAAATGTGAGTTTTGGTTGGACAGAGTTTCTTTTCTAGGACATGTCATTTCAGATGCTGGGATCGCAGTGGATCCAGCAAAGATAGAAGCAGTTCGCACTTGGCCTAGGCCAAAGACAGTGACTGATATCAGGAGTTCCTTGGTTTAGCAGGTTACTACAGGAGGTTTGTCAGAGACTTCTCCAAAATAGCCAAACCTATGACCAGTTTGATGAAGAAGGACGCACCTTTTACGTGGACTACTGAGTGTGAGACCTCATTCGAGCTTCTGAAGAATGCTTTGACATCAGCACCAGTTTTGACTATCCCTGAAGGCACGGAGGGGTATGAAGGTTTATTGTGATGCATCAGGAAGGGGACTAGGGTGTGTACTCATGCAGAATGGGAAGGTAGTCGCCTACGCTTCCCGACAGTTGAAGAAACATGAGGAAAACTATCCCACACATGACTTGGAGCTTGGAGCTATTGTTTTTGCCTTGAAGATCTGGCGCCACTACCTGTATGGTGTCCAGATGACCGTATATTCGGATCATAAGAGTTTGAAATATGTATTCACCCAGAAGGAGTTAAATATGAGACAAGAGATGGGTTGAATTTCTTAAGGATTATGACATTGATTTGCAGTACAAGGAAGGGAAAGCTAATGTTGTAGCAGACGCATTGAGTCGACGAGCATATTCTCTTAATGCCATTGTGGCTAGCTCGAGTCTTATGGATGACATACGCAGAGCACAGCAGAGTGATCAGCGAATGATGGAGATCAGTCAGAAGTTGACTGACGGTACATTTGAGGGTGGAAAGTATGAGTTCCAGTTACATGATGATGGACTCATCAGATTGAAGGGAAGATTGTGTATTCCCAGAGACAGCACAGATATTAAGGAGCATATTCTTCGAGAGTCCCACACTTCTACCACATCTGTCCATCCAGGAGCTTCTAAGATGTACAAAGATCTGAAGAGGTATTTCTGGTGGAGTGGTATGAAGGGCGACGTGACAGAGTATGTGATTCGATGTCTCACTTGTCAGAAAGTGAAATTCGAACATAGACGACCAGGAGGTATGGTACAGTCTATGCCAGTTCCAGAGTGGAAGTTTTATGATATCTCTATGGACTTCGTGGTGGGACTACCACCTACGAGAGGAGGACTTAATATGATTTGGGTCGTTGTTGATCGATTGACTAAGGTTGCTAGGTTTATTCCGATGAAAGACACTTGGAAAGTGCCTAAGTTTAGCAGAGCTATTTGAGAAAGAGATTATCAGACATCATGGAGTACCTAAGACTATTGTTTCAGATCGAGACACTAGATTTCTCTCACGATACTGGCGAGCTACTCGCGAGGCACTTGGCACTGAGTTGAAGCTTAGCACAGCATTTCATCCTCAGACAGATGGTCAGTCAGAGAGGACTATTCAGACCTTAGAGGATATGCTACGAGCATGTGCCTTGGATTTTCAGGGCAGCTGGATAGATAGATTACATCTCATCGAGTTTGCTTATAATAACAGCTATCACGCCTCTATACAGATGTCACCTTTTCAGGCTTTGATGGCAGACCATGCCGCACACCTTTGTGCTGGGACGAGTCTAGTGAGACCGTCATCATTGGGCCTGAGTACTTGGAGCAAGTCCAGGCAGAAGTTCAGCAGATCAGAAACAATATGAAAGCAGCACAGGACAGACAGAAATCATATGCTGATGAGAGGCGACGAGACCTTGAGTTCGCAGTTGGCGACCAGGTATTTCTACGAGTTTCACCCATGAAGGGTGTATTCAGATTTGGTCAGAAGGGCAAGCTAAGCCCGAAATTTGTAGGACCCTACGCTATCATAGAGCGGGTGGGCCTAGTGGCATATCGACTTGATTTGCCAGCCGAGTTGGGCAAAGTACACAATGTTTTTCACGTGTCTCAGCTTAAGAAATACATGCCTCATCCTTCTCATGTTCTACAACCAGAGACACTCTCTTTAGAACCAACAATGCGGTATGTGGAAACACCGCAAAGAATCTTAGATAGAAAGACACGAGAGACTCGAAACAAGTCTGTGAGCCTCGTGAAGGTTCTTTGGTCGAACCACGATGTGGAAGAGGCCACATGGGAACTCGAAGCTGATATGCGAGCGAAGTTTCCCTCACTATTTACCGACTAGGCACTTTAGTCTAGGGTACGGGGGCGTACCCCTTCTTTTTGGGGGGTAGAGCCTTTTTCATTTTTGAGTTTAGTGTGCACTTTGTTGCACCTTTGTGCATTGCATTTGTTGCTTTTGTGCATTTCAGTTGTTGCACTTTTGTGCATTTCAGTTGTTGCACTTTTGTGCATTTCAGTTGTTGCACTTTTGTGCATTTCAGTGACACCTGTCTTGTATGTGTTCTTGTGTAACACTGTGTTTGAATGTACCTTGTACTTCTACTTGATTGTGTGTACTTCATTACACTACAATGGAAATATTATATGCACTACGTTGCACCATTTGAAATGAAAAGTGATTGTGTTCACTGCCTTGCTTTACACTGCAAGTATATGTTATGACATTCCAAGTATTTTTGTTGTACTCGATATACACTATGAACTTAGGGATGTAGAGACTTGGGACTTGATCCCTAAAAATTAGATTGAGTTGTGGATACTTAGAGGAACTTGATTCCCCCACAACCTTATACTTTAGATATGAGACTTCGGGGCGAAGTCCTTTTTTAAGGGGGGTAGATTGAAATACCCCAAATCTAAATAATATTATTTAATCATTATTTATTGGAATATAATCCAAATATAAATCATTTCACGTACGCATGCAAACCCATGCATGAAAACGTTACGTAAAAACAGTCGTTTCACCATAAACGCTAAAACGCCTTAGAAGCATATGGTCAAACATGACCTTGTATGACCCTCTAATATTCAAACTAAATGGTCATACAATTATTATATGAATATACAAATATATTCCCTAAGCTATATTCAGTCAAATACGCAAAATGCTCGGGAGTGCTCACACCCGCTCCTTAAAGCACGAAAAGTCCGGAGGAGTGCCGAGGTGGCACGAACTCCTATAAAATTAATTCCTAGAGTTCCTAACATCATTATTTATCATTCTAAAGAGAACCCACGAAGTGGTTCTCAAAATTCAGCAAAAACCAAAGGAGGATTTCTTAGCGCTCCTTTTTGGCCCGGGAGTGTCCCGATGGCCCGTAATTTATGTCACGGGTTGATATAACCCCATATAACTCAATGTAACATCTTAGTATATGTTTATTTACTATAATAAGTGTTTACAAACACTTGGAACTCATAAGAACAATTGGTTTCCCAAAATTTCCTTAGAGCACAAAAAAACACACCTTCGGGTGTCACGAAAATGCGTTTACGCAATTACCTTGTAGTTTTTGACATGCCACGAATTGGTAATCTTAAAAGGGTTAAAATGACCTTCTAAATCAGTTGGTGTGACTAGTCAACAAGGCTCTCTATAGGGGCCGATTTTAAGGGCAAAAACTAGTATAAAATTTGCTTTAAAATTTATAAAAGGCTTAGAATATGATGACTCATCATCCCATGTGTTATATTACTTAATGTCTAAGTATGTAGGTCTCATTTGACCAGAGAGCTGTCGAAATTAGGTCATTGAGCAAGCACATGTGAGCTAGGAAGAAAACAAATGCAAAAAGCAAAAGTAGATCTAAGATTCCTTCTTTTTGCTTTTCTTACAAACTAAGCTATCTTCCATGTTCTTCCTTGGTTCTTCTTGGCCGGTTTTTGAGCCCCATTCAGACCTCCAATTCGTGCAAGACAATGAGAAGAAGACAATTCATTAACTTAGAAAATTCAAAAGAAGATACCTTACCTTTTCTCACCTTGTCTTCTAGTTGCATTATTTTGCTCCACCTTGCCTTGTCCTCTATTATGGCCGGTTTTCATGCTGGAAAGGAGGCATTTATTGAGCCAATAACTCATGAATAAAACTAAGGAAAAGTATAGTCATTTGACATTAAAAATTGACAAAACAAAAATCAATTCCAAAATGCAATTCCCTTGCATTTACGTGAGCTAGCTCTCACTTTCCTCTCTTGCACTCATCTCCACCGGTTTGGTAAGGCTCTCTCCTCCTCTCTTCTAGCTTCATCTTCTTCCTTTGAAGCTCTTAAGTCCATTAATGGAGATTTAACTTCTATCTTCATCTTAAGGTAAATTCCTAGCATTTCTTGGCAAGTCTTGAAGCAAAACTCTTCCTAGCATATCAAGGTGGGTTCGGCCACATCTAGTTCTCCAAGAAGGTTGTCCAAACCAACATTAAATCAAGAGAGCACCTCAAGGTTATCTTAAGGTAGTTTTCAAAGCTTGAAAATCCTTAAAGCACATTTTATGTGTAACCAAGTTCTACTTCTTCTAAGTCTCTTTTCTTCTTCATTTTGATGAAGGAAAACTTGCTCTTCATCTACCTTTGGGTGAGCCGAAATTATAAGAGAAAGTTCTAAGGTAAAGTCTTGTAAAACTACTTCCAAATCTACTTAAGATCTTTATTCAAGATCTAACTCCTAAACACCTTCACCTCTTGCATAAAACCGAAGAGGAGCATCAAGTTTACCTAGGAGAAAGCTTGGAGATTCAAGAAGAAGTTCAAGCACTTAACCACCTTGTTAAGAAGTAAGTTTACTATATAAACCTTTATATTATAAGCTTTGTTAAGCTTCTAAAAAATTGTACAAAAATTATGTACACCTCTAAGTAAAGTAATACCGAACCTACATGGTTTTATTTGCCAAAAATATAATCTATAACATATATAGAAAATATTTACCTTAAGACACATTTTTGTGTCACAAAAATTATCTATGTTACAAATTAAATTAGGCCGAATTGTCTTGGGCAAAAATGCTCTATTTTGGGCTAAGAATTTATATAAGACATTACAATAATTTATACATGAGTTATATGACTCCTATGAATTTATCTATAATTACTTAGACATATAAATCCACTTTTATATAACATATGGTCTCATTTAAATTATGGCCGAAAGCTTTATGTGTTAAATGGATTTTAATGAGCTACTTAGGTATATAAATTTATATCATAAAGTTTGGTGAGTTAAAAATATTCTATTAGTGTTTAAATGACTAATTAATTTAGTTATAAGGCTTAAATGTAATTTCTACAAAATTTAGTGTATATATTGTGAAGGCCGAGAACAAAAGGGCTGTTTGTGTAAATATAAAATAATATAAGGTTAGGTAATTAAGTTTATGAATTTTAGATAATTTAAACAAGCTCTAAAATAACTTTTATAAAGTTTTGGGCTATTATGTAATTTATGAAAGTTGTTATTAAAGTTTGGAGTTGAATATGGGCGAATTCATAATTAAGAGAATTATTGGGGTTACTTTCGAAATTTGAAAGAATTAAATATTTAAAGTATAAGTTATTAGTACTATTATAAGTTTTGGGTATTATGAATTATAATTTACAATAATAATTAATTAGTTGGTAAAGAATTAAAGGAAAGTTCTAGGCTAAAGCCGAGTTAGTTGGGTTAGTTTGGTAATTAAGAATTTATATATATATTAGCATTTATGGAGAATTAAAATTTAAACTATAATTATAAGGGTTATGTAAAGATTATAAGATTTTGTGGTTAAAAGGTAATTATGGGAAATTAATCATTAAGGCCGAAAGTTTGAGGGGCCAAAATGTAATTTTTGAAAGTTATAACATTTATAAGTTATGTCCAAAAAATTAGTGGTAGTTTTGATTTAATTAAATAAGGAATTAAAACTATGTTATATTAAGAGATTAGAATTTAAAAGTAAGGTTTATGATTTTATGTGGTTGTTTTGTAAATAACCGAAATATAAGGGTAAAAATTTAGATTAAAATAATATAGGTCCTACATGGTTTTGGAGGAATTAGAAAGAAAGAATTTTGATTAAAGGAGTTATGAGGTTTAAACTATGACTTATATAGTTATAAGGAATTTAAAGATAACCGATGACTATTACTTTTGGTTAAAGGAGGAATAATGAAAACTGTAAGAATTTTATGTCCATGTATGACAAATAAATATAGTTAAGAAATTTATAGGTTGTTATGTCACCTAGACAAATAAAATAAACAACAAATGCAATGAACACATAGATGTGCATTAAAGGATTTGGAATAAATAAAAATAAGTTATACATAAAATCATGAGGTAATTAAAAGGAATAAAACCTCACATGAAATAACAAATATGAAATTTGTTAAAAGATCCAATAGAATATTATATAAGGGTAACATAAATTAACCCTCTCAGTTAATCCTATTCTAGGACTTTGTTTGACCAGACGTTGACCGGGAATTTACAAGTACAGTCTACGGTGAACGGTATGGGATTCTTGCAACCTGTTTCTAACGGATTACACCGGCTTGTGTGCTATCTGTTGTTTGAATAACGACCAAGATAATTAATGTAAAACGTTGCATTACTCTTGTGCACTGTTGTGTATTTTATGTGCGTGAATGTTGCTGACTACAACGTGTATGTCCCACGCATACAACACTACTATACCAGTGGATTAAATACCTGCGTTTCAGTATATCGAGGACTTGTACTCAAGTCTCTCACTAACTTCACTTTATAACAGACGTCATTATCCTAAACGTGATAATTGACATTATACATTGGGTTCTTGTCAACATCTTTATATGACACCTAACAACTCTATACTACGAGAATGAGGAGCCCAGTTGGATCTGGCCATGCATGCTACAGGAGCTGTACCTGTCTCAGGTCGTCTCCTATCTACGTCGCGACGGAAAATTCAGTTGGGAGGAAGACTCTATTCCACCCGGGACTTCGTGTGCCCTTCAGTTCGAGGAAGACCTTATTCCTCAGTGGGTTCTTATTTCCCACGCCATTCAGTTCAGGGTTTGACTACGTCATCTCCTGGGGTTTCTATACCCAACTTTCTATGACGAGGTCACTATACCTCCACTATTTCAGATATTCAGTTATAACTGTCAGTCCCATTGTGTGGACCGACTATCAGTAAAGAATTTCAGTTCAGCTAACTCGACCTTCTGTGTCTTGTTCTATGTGACATTATTGTCCTTGTGTGGATACTTGTTATCATCAGATTATGCTTGTTTACAGCTTTATAAAAAAATGAACTGCATGTATTCGACAAAGTAGTTTGGTGTGGCCCGGTAGACGATGGGCTGCACGTTTCCATACCAGCGTTGTTTGCTGAGCCCCTTTGGGGGCACCCCCATTTTCAGGTACCTGAAGATTGAGAAGAGAAGTTCACACACTGAGTGTAGGTGGGGTAGACCAAGCTTTGGGAGTCTACTATTAGTTATTTGTTTATTTCAGTATTGTACTTTTGAGTTGGATTCCTAGTATCTCGGGTTGTATCTGTATTCCAGACCGTGACATTTGAGGATTGTATTTGGACTTAGCCTTGTTGGTCACAAGGGTGGCCAACGGCATTGTGATACCGCCCGGTTGTTGTATTTATTTCCGCTGCAGTTGTAATTTATTTGGGAGTGATCGCCGTTCAGTTTATTGGATTTCGGGTTGGGGTATTACAGCCGGGCATGCGCCAGGACTCAACTGTGTAAATCGCTCATCATACTCACGGAATCGGGCCTCCTGACGAGCCTATACTCAGCCTGACGGGTCTCCTGACGAGCCGCGTACTCAGCAAACTGAGCATCCCGTCTGGCCTCATAGTCAGTCTGACGGGTCTCTAAAGCTGAGAGTTTCTGACCATACCCATCTAGACGACTCGTAAAACCGTCGAAGTAAGCTGTAGCAGTCCCCCTCCAGGCTCTAAACTCATGCAGTAACTCATCATAGCCGGGGCCGGACCAGCGGGGGTATCGGGAAGTCAGGGAGCTCACCACCACCAGCAGCAGCATTAGCCTCATCAGCAGTGGCCTCAACCTCATTAGCAACCTCAAGCCTCATCAGCAGCTTCAACAACTCGGGGAGCGCGTGCAGCGCGTCGGCGCTTCACCCACTGCCCGTCGATCTTCTCCCACTGGAAGAATCTCATCAGGTCATATCGAGAGTAGATTGAGGGTACTGAGGCTCCTCATCAGACACATCCACCCCCTTTCAGCAAGTAACGAGTGTAGGAGGTGTGGGAATGGAAGAGAGGCGGAGTGATCGGTCTGAACTACCCTGAGCATGGAGTTAAAGATAACATGATGCAAACCGGGAGGGACCCCTGCGGCGGCATAGGCGTCGTCCGGATGTAGCGCATAAGCCAGAAGTCATGCATATTCAGATCAGCGCACTCCCGGGGGCGAACATATACATCAATATCCCTAAAATCAGTCGCTCTCTCGGGGGTCGAGAGCTTATCCCCCGTGAACAACCTGCTTATCCCGGTTATTTTGACGCTGGCGGTTTTGAACATCCGGGTCATGGAAATACAATCAATATAGTGCTCCTTAGCCTGTCTGGTCAATACTGGCATATTCGCCCTATTCTCTGCAGTGGGAACCCGAACAACAACGGGCAATCCCAAACAACGCCTAATGCTAGCAGAGAGTCACAGAAAATATCACCCCTTTAACCACAGAATTGATGGTATCCCCATCATCATTTATCGACGCATTAGCATAAAACAATTTGATCAATCTCGGGTAGAATCTCCCACCTCGATTCAGCAGACAAACCCAACGTCGTGCACGAAACAGCGTTTCCAGATCAAATTCAGCAATTAAGGTTGGACACACTGACCTTTCAGGTAGTATTTTCCTTTCCCGAGCATGGTACCAGTTCCTAGCAGCTTTGTTGATGAAGTCGGAGTCGACTGTCTCCCGGACCCGGAGGGAGCTGCGTCGGGTGATGGAGGGGCAGCGGTGGAGGAAGATGCTCCTGCGGGTGTTGCGTCGGGCTCTTTTGGGTGCCATGTGAGTTTTGGAGTAGTGACTTGGTGAAGGGTGCGTTTGGGGTTTGGTCAATGGGGGGAGTTAGGTTGTGGTGGTGTGGTGGTGATTTGGACCTGCGACAGAGATGAGTGGGTGAGGTGATGTGTTATCTGTAGTGACAGGTGGTGATGTGTGGTGCGCGTGTGGGTTCGACAGAACAGAGGGGTGGGTTGGGTTTGTCGTGGTGGTGCGCGAGGGGGAATTCTACAGAGGGGGTGGTGGTGTTGTCGGGTGTGGAGCAGGCTAGTGGTGGTGGGATTTGGAGCAGGCGAAGTCGATGGATGGCGGGGTCGGACTCGACAGAGGGAGGTGGATGTGGTTTGGTGTGGTGCGCGGGGGGAAGCAGGGTGGAGATGGCGAGGGAGTGTGGAGGCGACAGAGGGATTTGGTGGTGCGGTGGCTGGAGTGAAGTGCGATGGGCAGCGAGGTGGAGTGCTGGTGGGTTGTGAGTGAGAGAGCGAGAGCGACAGAGGGGGTGAGTCGAGTGAGGTGGGAGGTGGTGGCGGTGTGGAGCAGGAAACGGGATTGACAGAGGCGAGGGCGAATTCGAGAGCGTGACAGAGGGAGGCGGACGTGGAGAGTGGCGAGCGTGAGAGAAGGTGGTGGGTAGTGCTCGGTGATGCCGGTGATGTTGTGGTGGTCGGGAGCAGACGACGGCGAATCGTGAGCGAGAGAGAGTGAGGTGGAGGTGCAGTGGTGGAGGAAGATGGTAGTCGGGTGGGGAGGGCGGTTTTCAGGCGGCGATGTCGAGAGCAGGTGAGGTTGGGAGCTAGGGATTTCAGATGTGAGACAAGAGGCTGAAGAATGAAGACGACGGGTTTGTTCTGTGTTTTTTTTTTCTAAAGCTGTATGGGTTCGGGACCTAAGATATGGGTGAGGTCCCGGACCACTATGCAAAAATAGGTCGAGAGTTCAGTTTCAGTCTCCTGGGTCGGGACTTAAGAATTGTACGAAGTCCCGGACCACCCCTTATTTCTGTTCGAGAGTTCGCACCAGTTCCGGTGCGGGACTTAAGATATGTAGAATGTCCCGGACCACCCCATGAATTCTGTTCGAGAGTTCTCTATTCCACTGGTCCGGGACTTAAGATATGGTTGAAGTCCCGGACCACCCTGTTTTGTCCACCGAGGATTGTCTTCTAATACTCTGTTTCTCATCCTTCATCAATCCTACACTTTGACAACAAACAACGAAAGAAAATAGCTAACAAAGGAATTAGCACACGTAAAAACATGAATTAAAATGAAAATCAAGAAGATAGAAGAAGGAGATTGGGTTGCCTCCCAATGAGCTGCCCGTCTTTTCGTCTTTGGCTAGACGGTGTAATTGTAAGATCAGGATGGAGGATCATGCACCGTGATTACTGAATGGACTTCGGCGGTGGTGTCACCACTGAGATAGTGTTTCAACTGAGACCCGTTTACTTAAAAGTCTCCCCTTCCGCATTGATTAAACCTATGGCTCCATAAGGCGAGACACTTGTTATTGTGAACGGTCCAGACCAGCGAGATTTCAGCTTTCCCGGGAATAATTCAGACGGGAATTAAATAGAAGCACCTTATCTCCAACGTGAAACTCACGCTTGACCAAAAGCTTGTCATGCCACCTTTTTGTCTTTTCCTTATAGATCTTAGCATTTTCATATGCTTCCTCTCTAAATTCCTCCAAATTGCACAACTGCATCTTGCGCTTCTCACCAGCCTTTTGTAAATCAAAATTAATGCTTTGATGGCCCAAAAAGACTTATGCTCCAATTCTACAGGCAAATGACATGCCTTGCCATATACCAATTTGTACGGAGATACCAAGGGTGTTTTGAAGGCAGCGATATGCCTACAGGCATCATCTAGCTTGAGTGACCAATCACGCCTAGAGGATGTGACAGATTTCTGCAGGATCCACTTGATTTCTCTGTTTGTAATCTCGGCTTGCCCGTTTGTTTGTGGATGATATGGTAGGGAAACCTTGTGCCGTACGCCATACTTCTGTAGGAGAGATTCAAACTGTTTGTTGCAGAAAAGAAATGGGTACCTCCATCACTAATGATTGCTCGTGGAACACCAAACGAGTGAATATTATCCGCTCAAAAAATTTTCAGCCTACTTTTGCATCATTAGTTGGTGTGCTGCTTGCTATTGCTTCAGCCCATTTTGTAACGTAGTCTACTCCTACCAAGATGTAAAGGTTACCTTGTGATGATGGAAATGGTCCCATGAAGTCGATACCCCAAAGGTCGAATGGTTCAACTTCCAATATAGAATTCAAGGGCATCTCATGGCGTCTAGATAGGTTCCCCTGTCTTTGGCACTGGTCACATGCGGATACAAACTGATAGCAGTCTTTGTTCAAGGTCTTCCAAAAGAACCTGCTTCCAAAAACCTTTGCTGCTGTCCGAGCAGGACCGAAATGACCTCCTGCCTCTCTTGAGTGACAATGATCAAGGATATCTTTATTTCAGTATCAGGGACACATCTTCGAATCATCCCATCCGCACAAACCTTGAAAAGAAATGGATCATCCCAACGGTAGTGCTTAAAAGTAAGAAGAGAAGAATTTCTTCCTCTGTGATATGTTAATGCTGGGGGTACTATTTTTTTTGCAAGATAGTTTGCAATATCTGCATACCAAGGATCTCCAGTGGAGCCAACTTTGAACACATGCTCATCTGGGAAGAACTCGTTAATTGTAGTATACCATCATCATCAGCATATGTAATCCGAGATAAGTGATAAGCCACTCCATTCTGTACTCCGGGTTTGTCCTTTATCTCTATATACAAACTCCTGAAGGAGTAAGATCCATCGAATCAGCCTCGGTTTGCTTCCGCCTTTTTGAATAGATGTCGGAGGGCGGAATGATCTGTATGGACTATGACTTTACTCCCAATGATGTATGATCTGAATTTGTCGCATGCAAAGACGATGGCTAACAACTCCTTCTCTGTTGTTGCATAATTTTTTTGTGCATCATTAAGTGTCTACTTGCATAGTAGACTACCTTCAGCATTTTGTCATGTCTTTGCCCCAGAACTGCTCCCATGGCGAAATCGCTAGGTCACACATGATTTCGAATGGTAGAGGACCAATCAGGTGCAAACACCACCGGTGCAGATATCAGTCTTTTCCTTGATGACGGTAATGCCTCAAGACATTCTTTAGTGAAGTCGAATTTCACATCCTTGACCAGCAAATCACATAACGGCTGGATATTTTTGAAAAATCTTTAATGAACCGTCGGTAGGACGCCCGCATGACCTAGGAAACTTCTCACATCTTACTGAGTCGGTGGGTGGTGGTAAACTTATCGATCACTTCCACCTGCAGACGTTATATCGTGAGTGGTTTTATTGGTGTAATTAACATTAAAAGAAAAGAAATCAAAAACTCAAAATAAACGTCGGGCTGCAAACAAATCCCGGTCGTGGTAGTATAGTGAATTGTAAGCGACCGGATGTCGAACCGTGGGACTAATATACATATAATAGTACCTAAGCGTGTCACAAAAAAAGGGGATTATTGACTTGTAAAAAAAAAGGAAGAGAAGATAAAATAAACTAAGTTAATAGATAAATAAAACGGGACTCTGGTTCAAGGTTAATATGATCTGATTAATTATGCTATCTCTACTGGTTTAATTAAGTTTTGGCAAAATTCCTCTTATTATCTTTAAGGACTAAATCATAGCCTCAAAAGAACTCGTTTACCTGAAAATGCAAGGT
The DNA here is from genome assembly GCA_023374045.1 of Limonium bicolor. Taxonomy (NCBI): domain Eukaryota; kingdom Viridiplantae; phylum Streptophyta; class Magnoliopsida; order Caryophyllales; family Plumbaginaceae; genus Limonium; species Limonium bicolor. The sequence goes on from CM041782.1 coordinate 209,823,712, forward strand.
TCTAATCAAGGTTCAAGCACAATACGTGTAAACGGACGATTTAGATATGAGAAATTATTTATGCATCTGAAAATACTAACTTATTAAATCATAATAAGCTTTCTCCAAATTTACGGCTTAATTAACCTATCTATTTATCACCTGGTCTGATCAAAATAGACTTAGCAAGCAATTTAATAAACTCATGACATTTATTAAAAAGGCGAGAGATAAGCTTTAATCGTAACAAACTGTATTTAAATAAAACCAGTAAACATATTGCACAATTAATACAAACACATAATAACCATTCCCAGAGTATAAATATTCTAGCCTAACATATTAAATAGATAAAAGGAAACAAGAGTAATAGAAATCATCTGTAATCACTCCTGCTCGCTCTGCTATTTTGTATACGTAGGACTAGAGGTGAATATGGTGGGAAGTGAAATAAAAATGGAGAAGACGAGGAGAGAAATGAGATGAACGTGTGTGTGATGTGTTGTGAAGTGGTACGGTGATGGATTGTATGGGTGGTGGATGTCTTCTTGATACCGAAGGAAACGTGTGTTTATATAGAGGAAAGGAAAAAGCAGCAGATAGGTAGCAGACGCGTGAGATTTTGAGGAATGGATTGAGGCGGTGGAAAAGAGCTGGCAGATTGATTGATTGCAGGGGACAGAGTTCAGGAAAAAAGGTGTCGACGGGCGAAGTAGATGGATATGGCAGAAACAAGTCGATGGACGAAGTCGACGCGAAGAAGAAAACTGGCGCGACTGACTAACTGCTGCTGTCCGCTTCCATGTCCGCCTAAGCAACCGCCTCAAAACAGGCGGTTCCTTATGTGTGAGTCCGCCCCGTAACAGGCGGTTCCTAGTAGTCTTGTCCGCTTGATATTGGGCGGTTGCCCATGGTCTTGTCCGCTTGGTATTGGGCGGTTGGCTAGGTGTGTGTGTCCGCCCCATTTTGGGCGGTTGCAAGTGTGAGTGTCCGCCCCATTTTGGGCGGTTGCAAGTGTTTCTTGTCCGCCTGTTTTCACGACGTAGCACCTTGTCTCTTGTCCGCCTGTTTTCACGACGTACAGGCTTATTTCTTCTACGAATTTTGACCGGCTCTATTCTGAGCCGTTTGCGTCTATGTGTGTTCGTCTCTTCGTCTACTTTACTTCCAGCTTGGTTTTCCTCATGTTAAACCAATAAATTTGTGAGATAATAATAAAACATAAACTAGAGGAAAACTAACTGAAGTGGAGAAGTGAGCAAGAAAAGTGCTAATATAATATATGAAATACACCTATAAATCATGCTCAGTTGGACACTTATCACACCCCCACACTTATCTTTTTGCTTGTCCTCAAGCAAAACCACGTACCCAAGTAAGTAGGGAATGCTCAATACTAACAAATATTATTATGAAGGGTAGGATAAACATGATCTTTTAAACTTATTGAGGAGTGTGAAAAATTAACTGCTGGTGGCATAGGTGTGCTCAGGGTAAAAACAAAATATAGAGTTTCGGGGTATGATCTAAGGTACTTCAATGTTCTTTTAGGTGACTCTGAGAACTTTTACCATGGCCAACTTCTCTCAAGAATGGGCATTTGAGGAGAAAACAAAAGTAAAAATAGATTTATGCATTTGTTTCACTTTTGCATAAGGGATGAGAAGATAATAGATAAGCATTAAGCTTTGTATTTAAGAACACTCAACTCTCTTTTGTTGGTTACCAATGGTGTCTCGCAAGTCCCTTATTATTTTTCTTTCTTTTTTTTTCTTAACAGAAAAGCACCCCTTAGCAATCCCTAAGAGAGAAGACAGAAAGAAACCCTGAGCAATAAAATCCAACCATTTGCAGATTATTTGGTCACACCGCATATAAAATGCTCCTCAAAAGTAATCAAAATTTTAAATTTGTACCATTTATCCTACAATTCATAATAGTATTTATTCTTAAAGAGAACAACCCACATATAAAGGGTCCACGATATTGAATTGGACAAACGAAAGATAAGGAGAGAGATTAAACATTAAGCACAAAATGTCACCGAAAAGGGCACACTCCCCCACACTTAAATTGAACAATGTCCTCATTGTTCACCAGAAAAACAAGGGAAGGTTTCAGAAGACCTTTTCGGTAAGTAGAAAAAATAGAGAAAACACAAAGATCACAAATAAACATTTAAGCACATAAACGCTCCTCTGCAGTTTTTATTTAAGTAAAAGCAAAATTAAGGAACTGGTACTCCCCTGATATTATTTCTGCTAGTTGTTTAAAGGAGTTCCCCCACATGAGCTTCAGCCTCAAGTAGCGTAGCTTGGTTGCGGTGTAGATATGAAGGTGCACCTGCATAAGACACTAGAAGCAACCATACTACAAACGGGGTTAAAAGTTAGCAAAAAAAAATTTAAAGAGAACCTGAAAATTAAAAGAGCATAAAAGCAAAATAAAAGTACATCCGGGTTGCCTCCCGGGAAGCTACCCTTCTTTAACGTCTTAGGCTAGACGCCCGCTTTGTTATCCTGGATCAAAACAAAACGTTACCTCGGCATATAAAATAAGAAAATTAATACTCCACAAAATCTGGTGTTTGAGGAGGTATTGCCGGGAACGTAGTTCTAACAGAAGACCCGGCGGTGATGATTTTTCTTCCTCAAATTGGAGGATGTAAACATCCTCCTCTTGTAGGTGAGGCTTGTAGAAAGAACGCTGATTGATATCATCTTCAGAGAAGGTTAATTCTTTGAAGGTGATAGTGGCGTTTTGTTTGGATATATTGGCGGGAGGTGATGGCAATTCCTTCTCTTCATTTTCAAGGATGTAAGTATCCTTATCTTCTGGATAGAGCACAGAGAAGGATGGAAACTGGTGGTAGGCGACCGTAGAGGGAAGAGAGTAACTTACATCCGTAGTGGGGTGTTCTTCCTCATGAATTATTTCGCTCTTTGGTTGATGTTCTCGTTGAGTGATTCTCTCCAGGTAGTCTGGTTGATCTTCTAACCAGAGTTGTTCTTGTAATATGAGACAATCCTCATAATCATGAGCTCCCCCACATACGGAGCAGTATAAATACTGTGAATGCCAAAACTCTTGCTCGAACACCTGTTCCATTTCCTTTTTTTTTTGTTTTTGTATATAAAACAAAACTACTGAAACAGATTAGAAAATAAAATAATTAGAAACAAACATAATAATAATATAAACAAAATATAAAAGATAATTAATATAAACAACAAACAAAAATAATATAGACAAAATATTCTAATATAACAAGTGAATAATCCGGGGCTTAGGGACTAGAATAAACTAGTCCCCGACAACGGCGCCATTTTGCAGACGTTATATCGTGAGTGGTTTTATTGGTGTAATTAACATTAAAAGAAAAGAAATTAAAAACTCAAAATTAGGGGTGTCAAAATCGGGTTTCGGGTCGGGTTGAGCTCAACCCGAACCCGACCCGAAAATAGTTTTGGTCAACCCGAACCCGACCCGAACCCGGAGCGGGTTGTACTTCTTTAACCCGAACCCGGAGCGGGTTGACCCGAACCCGACCCGTTTTTTCAAAAATTTATTTTTTTTAAATTTTGGATTATTTAATAAAAAAATATAATACTATAATATTAATTAATTATTATGTACAATATATAATTATATGTTATCGATTAAATGTGTATTTTAGTCATAATTAATCATTAAATACTAATTAAGTCATTAAATATAACATATTTTCTACTTTAAATTAATTTTTTTTCGGGTTACGGGTTAGCGGGTTCAACCCGAACCCGAAGCGGGTTTCAATGACCCAACCCGAACCCGACCCGAAAATCATTTCGGGTCAAAAATCTCAACCCGAACCCGGCTTTTTACGGGTCGGGTTTCGGGTCGGGTTTCGGGTTCGGGTCAAGATTGACATCCCTACTCAAAATAAACGTCGGGCTGCAAACAAATCCCGTCGTGGTAGTATAGTGAATTGTAAGCGACCGGATGTCGAACCGTGGGACTAATATACATATAATAGTACCTAAGCGTGTCACAAAAAAGGGGATTAATTGACTTGTAAAATAAAAAGGAAAGATAAATAAACTAAGTTAATAGATAAATTAAACGGGACTCTGGTTCAGGTTAATATGATCTGATTAATTATGCTATCTCTACTGGTTTAATTATAATTGTTTGGCAAAATTTCTCTTATTATCTTAAGGACTAAATCATAGCCTCAAAAGAACTCGTTTACCTGAAAATGCAAGGTTCTAATCAAGGTTCAAGCACAATACGTGTAAACGGACGATTTAGATATGAGAAATTATTTATGCATTTGAAAATACTAACTTATTAAATCATAATAAGCTTTCTCCAAATTTACGGCTTAATTAACCTATCTATTTATCACCTAGTCTGATCAAAATAGACTTAGCAAGCAATTTAATAAACTCATGACATTTATAAAAAGGCGAGAGATAAGCTTTAATCGTAACAAACTGTATTTAAATAAAACCAGTAAACATATTGCACAATTAATACAAACACATAATAACCATTCCCAGAGTATAAATATTCTAGCCTAACATATTAAATAGATAAACGGAAACAAGAGTAATAGAAATCATCTGTAATCACTCCTGCTCGCTCTGCTATTTTGTATACGTAGGACTAGAGGTGAATATGGTGGGAAGTGAAATAAAATGGAGAAGAACGGGAGGAGAGAAATGAGATGAACGTGTGATGTGTGGTGAAGTGGTACGGTGATGGATTGTATGGGTGGTGATGTCTTCTTGATACCGAAGGAAACGTGTTGTTTAATAGAGGAAAGGAAAAAGCAGTAGTAGATAGGTAGCAGACGCGTGAGGTTTTGAGGAATGGATTGAGGCGGTGAAAAGAGCTGGCAGATTGATTGATTGCTTCATTGATTGCTGGGGACAGAGTTCAGGAAAATAAGGTGTCGACGGTCGAAGTAGTAGATGGATATGGCAGAAACAAGTCGATGGACGAGTCGACGCGAAGAAGAAGAAGAAGAAAACTGGCAACTGACTAACTGCTGCTGTCCGCTTCCATGTCCGCCTAAGCAACCGCCTCAAAACAGGCGGTTCCTTATGTGTGAGTCCGCCCCGTAACAGGCGGTTCCTAGTAGTCTTGTCCGCTTGATACTGGGCGGTTGCCCATGGTCTTGTCCGCTTGGTATTGGGCGGTTGGCTAGGTGTGTGTCCGCCCCATTTTGGGCGGTTGCAAGTGTGAGTGTCCGCCCCATTTTGGACGGTTGCAAGTGTCTCTTGTCCGCCTGTTTTTCACGACGTAGCACCTTGTCTCTTGTCCGCCTGTTTTCACGACGTACAGGCTTATTTCTTCTACGATTTTGACCGGCTCTATTCTGAGCCGTTTGCGTCTATGTGGGTCTCTTCGTCTACTTTACTTCCAGCTTGGTTTTCCTCATGTTAAACCAATAAATTGTGAGATAATAATAAAACATAAACTAGAGGAAAACTAACCGAAGTGGAGAAATGAGCAAGAAAAGTGCTAATATAATATATGAAATACACCTATAAATCATGCTCAGTTGGACACTTATCACACCCCCACACATATCTTTTGCTTGTCCTCAAGCAAAACCACGTACCCAAGTAAGTAGGGAATGCTCAATACTAACAAATATTAATATGAAGGGTAGGATAAACATGATCTTTTAAACTTATTGAGGAGTGTGAAAAATAAACTGCTGGTGGCATAGGTGTGCTCAGGGTAAAAACAAAATATAGAGTTTCGGGGTATGATCTAAGGTACTTCAATGTTCTTTTAGGTGACTCTGAGAACTTTTACCATGGCCAACTTCTCTCAAGAATGGGCATTTGAGGAGAAAACAAAAGGAAAAATAGATTTATGCATTTGTTTCACTTTTGCATAGGGATGAGAAGATAATAGATAAGCATTAAGCTTTTGTATTTAAGAACACTCAACTCTCTTTTGTTGGTTACCAATGGTGTCTCGCAAGTCCCTTATTTATTTTTCTTCTCTTTTTTTTTCTTAACAGAAAAGCACCCCTTAGCAATCCCAAGAGAGAAGACAGAAAGAAACCCTGAGCAATAAAATCCAACCATTTGCAGATTATTTGGTCACACCGCATATAAAATGCTCCTCAAAAGTAATCAAAATTTTAAAATTTGTACCATTTATCCTACAATTCATAATAGTATTTATTCTTAAAGAGAACAACTGTAACACCCCTACTCTATTCGGCTCCTAATCATCTTACTTAACAATATAATCGCAGCGGTAATCTCAACAATTGACTATTGGTCACCGTTCTTGCTCGCCCATACGAGTAATAACGTGCTTCCTGATAAGCTCTTAAATACGAAACATTTTCTCGCAGTGACAACAAGAGATAGATCTAAACTCCCAAAACCAATATAAAATACATTCACAGTGAGCTTTCTACGTATCCAAAACCTATACATGTTTCTAGGTTCGTATTAAAATGCAACAGTGCATGTTTAAATAACTGTAATCAAACTACCCAGCGCGTCACTCTCTTTGCCGACACCGGAAGTTGCATACCTGCAAAAATGGTAGTTTGTGGTATGGAATCAGCCCCTGCTGAGTATGTTATTACTGAGTCATGCACCCTCGGAAACCATTCAGTAATTTTTTGGTCGAGAGTATGCAATTCGTTTCCATACAAATAGTTCAATGTTGAAACTGTAAAGCAACAATATATATTGCAGTAATCTCAAATAACAAACAAGCCCCCGGCTTCACACATCGCATCGTAATAAACCACTGAAAGCGTTTACAGCGCTTATATGAGTACAGAGACTCCACTCCAACAAACACTTAATAATTCATAATTGAGTTCAGCGACTCACTCGACCAGACACCCAACCACAATCCACACATGAGTACGGTGACTCGACACAACCAGTTCACAACACACAATATGAGCACAATGGCTTGTCCAAACAAATCCACCAACATACCACACATAACCACAAAGCACAACCAATGAACAACAAGGCGAGGTAATGAGAATTATAAACGAGTATGAACTCTCGTCTTTGGCATGCAAGCCCAAATAATGTTCGCCTAATGTACGAGTTAATATAGTCGTTCGTAATTGTTCAATCATGTCTGATGACAACGTCTCGTTAGAACGACGTGTCTCTAAGTTACCCATCTCTTATGGCGGGTCACCCACGGCAATAGCCACTCCAGCGGTAGAGTCTCCGTCCTACGAACAATCTGTAATTCGTTGGAAATTTATCCAGATACTTACGGCTACCACACGGTGTCCTAGTATCGTTAATGGATCACAGTTCACAGCAAGAGCCACATCCTTGATAAACTTATCTATACCATCGCATCGCTTTACTATTCTTTTTTTTTCTAACACAGCAGACCAAGGTTGTAGTCCAATCCTGAGTATGTCGACTCGGGATCCAGTGCTAGATACGAGAGCGGCGTTAAAGAGGCCAATGCTCCGTATATAAGTCTCAGATATTTTATATATCTTATTATCCTAATGCTACAACGTTTTACTTACGTTCCTTATATTACACATATAAGATAGCATCATTGCCGCTAGTTCGTTTTATAATATGTTCATATATACGAACGGTACTGTTATCGCACAACAGTAATAATAAGGCAGCATTAATACACAACTCAAGCATATTAATTCACACAAGCAGACATTCAATCTTATCACAGATTTTCACACGATGCCTGAACTGAGGAAATCCTCAGAGACAATCAAGCCACATAAATAACATACCGTTCACCCTGAGAGTATTACGGTGGAGTATGAATCAGCAAGATCCTATGCTCCGTGCGTCGTCTCTAACAGTCTATACAATACATAATGCTACTGATTAGCATACTGTATAACAACACAAAATTCTACGGTACCCCGTACCGTCACTAATACCTCCCGGTTAACCCCCGTTATTAACTGTCAATGTTTGTCGGGTTTTAGGTTTAACTCGAGATTGGAAAAGTGTTATATTACAAGCGTAGTCTTGTCTCGTATATTAATATACTTTATAGTTGAGCTTTTGTTATCGCATGTAACCTAATGTATGTTTGTACATCATATAGCTTGTTTCTATATTGTATGTATGATTCTTGTCATACACCATACATTTCACCTTAGTATTTATTTTTCTAAGGTTTGTTTCTCTCTTCTTATTTTTTCCTTTTTCCCAAATTCAATGTGGTAAACAATACTTTGCATTATCAATCCTTATTATCACATGTACAGTCCTAACATTCCATATCCAATGTTTGTAATTCTTTTCCTTTATCATATGTCATTTTAATTATGAAAATATATGGTCATTAAACCATATTATATTTCCACCACAACACATTTATTTATGTGTATGTATTTATGGAACGATTTCTTATATGGCAATTCTTATAATATATATTCATCCTTTTAATGAATACCTCTTATATTACAAATGTTATAATTCTTATAACATTAAAACCATATTATAAAGTTCATTCAAAAATATTAATATTTCCGAACAGCACCTATGTTCCTTAATTATTTACAAAATCCTCCACATAATTTATACCATGTTATATTATAGTTATATAACATATAATTTGACAACTATGTCATTAAAACAATTATAACTTATAGTTATATATTGTTAATAAATACCAAACAGCCCTTAAAACTCTCGGTATTAATTAATTCCCACCAACACTTCCATAATTTACAACTCAACCCCAAATTATATTTCCTTGTTACACTTATAGTATATACCTTATATTATAATCCTTATTCCTTAATATACTTATAACCATGGTTACATTTTCTTAAAATAACCGAACAGACCCCATGGTCTATTTAAATTATTTTTCCACCACTTAACTTTCTATATTCACCAATTTCCCCTCTTTATAACATATAGTTTTCTAATTCCATTAAAATCATATATTATACATATGTCCTTATAAAGCCTTGTATATTATTCCAAAAATCACCAAACTATACCAAAAGGTTATAAACATTATTCCTAACCTTATACTTTCTCTAAATCTCGATTTTACCACATATGTTACCCATTTGTAACAATATTATGAAATACCTTATATTATACTTATTTATTCATATTAACTCCAATTTTAACCAAATCAATTCCTAAAAATTCCTAATAACCTAAGGTTTGTACTAAACTCCTTTTAGTACCCCCAAGTTTTCGGAAATCACAATGCCACCCCAAGTCTTATAAATCTTTTACAATTTAATAAGTATCTTATTATAAGGTAGTATTTTAATTTCTAAAATTCTCCAAAGTTGGTCAAAGTCTCTATATAGTCAACTTTGACTTCTAATACCAGTTGGGACTCAAACTTTCGATAATTACCAACAATACCCATACTTTTCTATTTTTTACAATTTTGACCCAAAACTTTATAAAATGTTATAATTTTTATTAAATTCATTTAAAAACCCTAAACTCCTCTAAATTAAGCCCACGGCTTTATATTTTCCAGTAATTACGATTTGGCCCCAACTTAATTATATAAGCATAAATAAAACTAAATAAGCTTATAAACTTAAATTAAAATGGCCTAATGACATGGCCTTATTACAACCTTGAACTTGCAAAATGAATTACACAATAAATGTCTCAAAATATTGCATATATTTTCGGCCTCACTTTGATTTAATTATTTTTCCACATAATGTCATAATTTGACCATTATGTTAATTAAATCTCTTAAATGACTAGCTTAATTTATCTTAGCCATTTTTTTCCATTTTTAGGTCAATATGACCTATACTTGAAGTTTCACTCTCGGCCATGTATATATATATACTTGGAAATTACAAAAATCATAAGTTTAAGGTGTTTATACCTTGATTATTCTTGTATGGGCTCGGTCACTTGTAGGAAAATTCACCACTTGATTTAGACATGTTTAATACACAAAAACAAGATATGGTTACACTCCAAGCTTGAGCTTAACCATAAGGAATAATTAATGTAAGATTTAAGGCAAAAATCACCTTAAAAATGCAAGGAGTGTTCAAGGTGGTTTCGATCTGAACCAAACACACCACAAGGTGTTAGATCCACCATATTGACATAGTAAATAGTTAGATCACGAAATGCTACCTTGTTATTAGGTTTTACCTTGGAAAAATGCCTTAAAAGGAGTATTTCTCTTGGATCTTGGTCACCCTTGCTCCAAATGGCTAACCAACTGAATGAACATGTAAATATGAAGATTATGAGTGTATAAACTCATAAAAATCAGAGGAAGAAAACCGCATGAAGAGTGGAGATCCTTAAGGTATGTTTTTACCTTAAAATGTAGATTTGAACAACCTTGGTCCCTCTACTGGTCTCAACCGAGTTTAGCTCTTGTTCTAACCTTAGAACACTGAGAATAAGCCATAGGAATTGATGAGCCACGAAATCTAAGTGTTGGTAGTGAAGAGATGAAGAAAAAGGGCTAAAAATGACCTTAAAACACTTACCTTAAGAGCTTAGGAGCTAGGTTTGCCTTCCATGTTCAAGAACAAGCCTTGAGAGCTTCAAGGAAGGAGGAGAGCTCAGTTGACAGGGCTGGAATCGGACAAGGAGGAAGGAAGGAATGGGTAAGTTTTGAAATAATTGAAAAAGTAACTTAATTTTCAAAAGTAATTGGTATTAGGTATAGTTTGTCCCATAATGATTTTAGGCTGTCTCCTCCCTCTTGCCAGCCGATTTCCAAGGGGTTAAATGGGTCATTTAATTGACCATTGACCATACTTGGTCAATATTGACTCATACGGGCCCCACTTTAGGGTTTTATTAATATTTTAATATTAATTTGTAAAAATTCGTAAATTTCTGGAATTAAACTCCTAATATGATACAATATGATAAAATATCATATTTAAGGATAATTATAATTTTTAAGCCCATTAAAAATCAATTTAAAAGGCAATTTGACAAAAACGTGCTTTAAGGAGTTTTAGCGCACATTTTTGTGTCACAGGGTGTTCCTGAGCTTAGTTCTCCTTGAGAACGGTTTTATTGTGTTCCTTGCTTCATTATAATACTTAGGAATCCACTTTGGATCCTATTTGAGGTCATACAATCTTTATGGTGTCTTAAAGCACATTTTTGGCTTTACCGATCTTAAGGCGTGTTTTGCCTTGTTGAGATCTTTTAGATTGTTCCCCAATAGTAATTAGATGTTTATTAATCATTTTAGATCATTAATAGATCATTTAATTATATTTTAAAGGTTAGGGGTATTTCAGTCTACCCCCCTAAAAAGGCTTCGTCCCGAAGTCCTTAACCCTCTACAGTTCACCTAAGGAATCAAGTTCCACTAAGTAACCAAACAGTCCATTGCTAGGGAGTAACTCCCACTAGGTTCAGACCTAGTATATACATACAGCATATATCAAGTAGTCAAACTCATGGTATAAGCTCATTCGTTTCATAGCACTAAACAAGGTGCACATCCAATTCATCCACAAAAGTACTCAGCGGTACTATTTATATATCCAACCAGGTGCAAAACTCATAGTACACAGCACTAGACAAGGTGCAAAACTCATAGTACACAGCACTAGAGAAGGTGCAAAACTCATAGTACACACACTAGACAAGGTGCAAAACTCATAAAGTACTCAAAGGTGTTTGCAAGGGATACTCCACGCATCCCTATCTACATGTTAGTATCTCGCGAGGATACCCACACATCATTCCACATGTATGCGTGCACATATAGTTAACGTTGACAACTCACAGGGAAGCAGTCTTAAAGACCAGGACTTGACGATCCCCAACCCAACCAACGTCTACTACCCGCGGACACACCGGTTTGATCATAACGAAGGACACTGCGGTCCACGGCTCCTCGGGCAGTCACCTTATTTCCTTAGTCACCCACAGACACACCGGTCTAACGACAAAGGACTCTACGGTCCACGGTTCTATGGGTGATGTCACTCGCAGACACACCGGTCGAATGACGAAGGACTCCACGGTCCACGGCTCTTCGAGTGACGCCTAAATTCCAATTTCCATTCATATTTATGTCCACTTGTAGGAAGTTTCGAGAATCATTCAACCCCGACGTGGTCAGCGTCAGTGTTGAACTATCTCTCACCTCAATTTGTGTTCGGTTTCCCTTGATCGGACCAGGATCAAGTTCAACTTCTCACGTCAAATTCAATCAATCAATTGTTTATTCACTTCTAATCTCGTTTCCTCTTGATATTTACCACCTCGTATCCCATAGATACACAAGTCAACTAGTGTAATTAACCTAATCATCGGCATATAGGGTCATGTATCCTAACCACGTACCAAGTTCACTCGACTTATAATTATTCATACAATTCCTAGAGGTTTTACCTCCACTAGGCTATACATCGGTCTCATGCCGACTCACTCATCGCATTCCAATACTCGGTTTCATACCGAGTCACAAATCATATGATATGGAGCTTTCTACTCCTTTTATTTGCCATCTCCCATCGAAGCTACCAGATAGACCTACTTGAACTCTCAACCGGAGATAACAAGTTAGGCGTTTATGTGTTTAGTGTTCGCAACGTTTGCATAAATAACCGGAATTAGGATAAGAACACTCTATCTGTTCTCCCTTTTCTATTCGCCATAACTAATGCGAACTAAAATATATTTATGTTCATACACATAATACATCACAATATTACCTCAAGTAACATAACACAATCGTAACACTTGTACTCTACGTACAATAATAGTGTTTGCTGCATGTGTACCATGCGCTACGTACTCCTACATACGGTATATTTTAATCGCTCTACCCCCCTTAAAAATGATTACGCCCACGTAATCTACGAATATATCATCGTGAAGTAATAAGTTCAAGATGTTCCATTCCAGTGGGATTATTCGTGCACTAATGTGTTACATATTTCATTACCCCTTTTTCCATAGGGTCGGGCTTTAGCCCCTCAGGTTATACCGCCTACCTCGCTTAGGTGTATGTATATTCATATACGGTTTGATCGGAAGATGTAAACACATCATTTGTGTTCCTCAAGCCTGCTAGGTATGTCAAACCTAAGCAATATGGGCTCACTCGCTCCGCAAGCAGTCTGCCCAACTACTATATGGTTAGTTTACCCCTTTTAGGTAGTGTGGAGGGTGATTTTTCGGTATGAGGGGGGTCTATTAAAATATGGTCTAACTAAGAAGTCTAGATCCTAGGAATTTGCCATTCTGTGGAGGGTGAAAACCCATTATTCTTGGCATCCCTCAAATACCTACTAAATCGTCCGTCTTTCCCAGAAAGCGTATGGGGAATGCTAGTGAGCACTACACCCGCTCTCAATGGGCTCCACGCGGACTTATGCCTCTATAAGGCGAAATTGACTAGAGTCGCCACCTAGTTTGACCTAAGATACTAGGAAGGAAGGGAATGAGGGTTCTAACAACCGCTAATTGACTCTGAAATTGTTGCCTATGGATAGGACTTATCTGGTCATTTGCAGAGTTCTATGTGGGTTTGCACTGGGTTACACCCCTTGGAAGTGGCAACGACCACGACTTCGGATTGGTGCCCGAGGAAACCTCGGTCTCCAATTGTCGGGATTACCTTCTTTCAAAACCTTTTTAGAGAGATTCAATTAAAGCCAAAGGATAAGATTAGGACAGGAGGAGAGAAAACGAGTGGATGAGGCGAGCTTTTCTGCCAAGCTAGCGCCAAGAAGAAGAATTGATGAATTCGGATGAGTATAGAATGAAAGACTAGAAGTCTGATTTAGAGAGTTGAAGAAGTTGAGGGTTTGTGGGAGTCAGATAGGATTTGAATGTTTTGAGAGGTATGGAGAACACCTTGGAGTGGGAAAAGGGGTTTTGTTTGGAATGGGGTCGCACCCTGTGTGGGTTGCCTACGTACTCAACTTCCCGCTGAGATCAGACCTTACGTAGTTCAGCTCTTTGGGTTTTGGAAGTTTTGATGTTTGTGGAGCTTGAGGATATTTGTAGTGTTTGAGATTTGGAAGGATTCGAAGTTTCAAGAAGTTTCGGGTTTTGGGAGGTTGGAGTCTGCGAGACGCCCAAGTCTGTGAGACATTGAAATCTCAGAATGATTGAGTCTGTGAGACGCTCGGGTCTGTGAGACATTCGAGTTTGTGAGATGTTCGAGTCTATGAGACGCTCGGGCCTGTGAGACTTTGGAAGTTTGAATGGAGTTGGAATTTGTAAGAGGATTCGAGTTTAATGCGAGTTGGAGTTTGGATGATGATTTGGGTATGAAGTGATTTGTAGTTTTGAAGATTATTGAGTGTGTGAGGCAATTGGTATTTGAATAGAGATCCCGAGTTTTTTAAATTTGAGGTTTGAAAACGGTTGAGGAAAACCATTTTGTTGTAAAAGGGCGGATAATCCCGAGGGATTACCCTATGTACCCCCTCGAACACGACACTTAATTAATGGTAAGTGCCGAGGCTCGAAAGATGGGGCAATGAATTTATGTCAAAAAATAGGATTCAGAGAGAACACCATGAATGAGATGTTCTCGGTCGAACCCTAATAACGTCTCTAACTCCGGGTTTTAAAACGTTAAAACTGAAAATATTGAAATCGAGTGTGAAATACCCCCAAACCTTGGTATGTTGTTTAAAACATTAAACAATAAATTATTAAGACTAAAAAGAGTCTTAGAAACATTAATAAACAATTTAATAAATAGTAAATACAATAAATTGTCTAAAAGGCAATAAAGGGCGAAATATGCTCTAAGCTTGGAATAATCTTGGTTAAGACTTAATAAACTTACCAAGACCTTATATGTATATTAATGAATTTATTAAATCAGTTACCAAAGAAAACCGGGCTTGAAAACAAGTTAAAATACAAAATGTGCTTTGAGGAGCCTTAAAAGCACGTTTTTGAGTAACTGTCGTGTAAATGAGTTTTAAATGGCTAAATGTCCATTATTACTCTTTAATTAATATGTGTACTATTTAGTATCACATTTGGAAGTTTAAATTAATAAGAAATAAATATTTCACTTTTATGTGTTTTTGTTATAGTGAATAGTAACTAAAATAAGCTAGTTTGTAACATATGTTAACATATGTAATTTAATTGAGCTATAAAGACTAAATAACCCCTTATATGTATATGTGGGTCGGTTTGCTTATGGTGAAACGTCACCTTGCTAGCTGATTGAACAAATCAGTGAGCAAATAAGTGAGTAGTGAAAAGCACTATTTGCTTTATGTATTAAATATCCCCAAAAGCAAATTCTATCTTCATTCTCCTTCCCTCATTCATTTCACACGGCTGCATCCTCTCTTCTATCTTCTTCTTCTTTTCCATCGGTTATGATACAGCTCCAGCACCATCTTCAAGCTTTGACCACATGTAACTCCTAGCTCCATGGTCCAAATTCAATTTCGAGACCACCGTTCTTCTAGTTGGAGCAAGCTCTTCGACTTAGTCCTTTCAAATCTTCAAGAGCTCCACTTTGGTGCCAAGAGGAATCTCCATGGAAAGAGCTTGAGTCCATCTTCTTACGTATTATTCTTCTCCTTTGCTTCAAGGTATGGAAACTCAAAGAAAATGGTGTTTCCTCTACGTTTTATGTTAACCAAAGGTAGCTTAAAATTCCTTTGGAAAATGAACGTACGTTGTGTATTCAAACTACCTAAAGAGCCAAGGGTAAATGACTTAGAAAATGTTCTCAAAAGACTAGTAAAAAACATACGTACTGCTGTTTGTATTTGCAGGTGAAAGGCAAAATATTGTGGGAAATTCAGTGTTTAAGATTATTGCATTTTAAGAGCCTAAGAGCTAAGCAATTTAAATTGTGCACTATGTGGTTTATGTGGTGTATATTTGATGAAGTTTTGAGTATAAGAGTGCACGTAAAATTATTTGGGAAGATATACTTATGATGGGTGTAAATAGCTGAAGCAGCAGGACTAGAAAAATGCCAGTACGTCGCTTCTTCTGTAGGTTGGGTCCGGGACCTAGGCCATGGGTAATGTCCCGGACCATTTGTGCAAAATAGACCGTGAGTTATACAAAGTTTAAGGTCCGGGACCTGGTTTAAGGTTAAGGACCCGGACCAATTGTTTAAAGTGGCCGAGAGTGGAATAAGGTTGTGGTCCAGGACTTGGGATGGGTACAAGGACCCGGACCACCCTGCTGAAATACGCCGATAGATTTTTACAAGTGTTGGTCCGGGACTTAGGGTAGGGACCAAGTCCCGGACCACTCTAAAATGTTGTTAAAGGTTGGAAAATGATGTCTAATGATGGGGATTGATGGATAATGAGGTTGTAAGGTTGTTAAGGACATGTTTGGTGAGTTATAATGACAGTTTGGTGGGTGAGAAGTTGGAGTAAAATGTGAGAGTAAAACAAGTTAAAAATGCAAAGGTATTTAACTAGCTAACGGAGTTAACTATAGTCATTCGACGTTACACAAACATGTTACCCCAATGTTAATGAAGGTAACTTTAATGTACCAGTTGTTCGAGAATTGTTCGAGGAACCTAAATGGACATGGTAGAGTGGACTCCGGTGACAGGTATGGTTTTCTTGCAACCTGTGTCCTACCGGATTACACCGGCTTGAATGCCAATGTGTTTTTCTGAGTGTTTGCCACCTTGTAAGATAAAACATGTAATGAGTTTATAGTAATTCATTTATGTGGCGAATCTGGTCTTCGATACCGTTTAACCTCAAATAAGTGTTAAACCTTGGCTAACTAGAACTAGGAACACATGTGATATCGGTATTCGGATTTAACGGCCCAAACCTTGGGAACGTTCTAACCACGGCTATGCGTGAGTTAGTTGTGTATGGTTATTGTTTGTAGGTGTGTGAACCTCCCTTACATGCTTAACACGGTTGTGATACCGAATGGTGTGTGGATGTGATAGGTTCCATAATGGAGCCTTAATTACTTAACTGTAAGTATATGTGTACTAATGGGGGGGTGAGGAGTCCGGTCATGTTCCGGCCACGCGTGTGATGGACGGGAGTCGATGTCATACCCGGTTCGACTCTCTTGGTGTATGTTAGGTTGTTTACTCATTGGGTTTCCAATCTTCCCTTTAGCTTAGCCAAAGCTATGTTACTGACTCACGTCGGTTTTCTGGGGCATACAATGGTTGTTCGGTGTGCTTGGTTTACTGTACCCGACGCACCTTAGTGTTAAGTTATCTGTTCATTTAAGGAACGGTGTAGCAAGTTATGGAACGAGCTTGTCATGAGTTTGGCAACATTCTCTAGGCTCTAAAGTGAACTAATTATGGTTGGGTTGGTTCCTTAAGAGAACCGTACCCGTTGTATTATGTGTTATGATGTATTGCAATTCCTATTCGGTGTGAAGTTATATGAGGTAAATTGTGGATATGTGGATTATGGTTATGAATTCAGGTTTGTAATAAGAAACGTTTAAGGATAACCCGATTAATGGTAGATGTCGTCTGTTAAGGAAGTAACTCCATTAAGAGGAGAGTCACTCTAGGGTTAAGGGAAACAAGGTTGATTTGTTGTGTGTGGATGTATGGATGTGTTGGGTGTTGTTGAGCCCTATAGCTGGGCGTATGCAATGTGTTGTGTGTTTATGGTTTACATGCAGGATTTAAATGTAATCAACAGCATGCTAAGACGACAATTAGTTGTGCGTGGCCCGGTAGCATGCGGGCTGCGGGATTACCATACCAGCAAAGGTTGACCCCCTTGGGGGCCACCCTTTTCTCTTTTTCTATTTCAGGTACAAGGAGCTGGAAGCCGTTCGAGAGTAGGACGGGGGGTAGATGTTTGCACATTGGTAGCCCTTTAATGGTGTGTGTATTATAGGTGTAGTAAGACCGAATTTGTTATCGGCATTGGTTAATGAATACTCGGTACAGTGGGGGATGGTTATGTATATAGTGTTGGAAATGGAATCAAGGTTGTATGGTGTAGTTGCTCGGGGATCTAGTCCATCAGACCGATATAATATGTATGTATTAGCCTTGTTAGCCACGTGGGTGGTTAACGGCGTGTAACACCAACGGATTAAGTAATGTGATGGTTTATGTTTCCGCTGCAGATGGTTATTAAGTGTGACGTTGTGGATGGGGTGTTACAAAAAGTGGTATCAGAGCGAAGTATCGCTCTGATGACTGAATTACCGAGCTTAGGAAGTACCGAGATAAGATTTTAGTACTTTGGGTTAAGGGTTGAGCGATAGCGTGAGAGATACGCTAGTTAGGAACTGCCAGTGAATGCTGGAAACCTACTAATCCATCCCGCCCTCCACAACTCCTATTTTATGACTTGGGAAGGAACGCCAGAGAGATGAAAGCCCTCTTTTACCGGGAAGACCCGGTCTGGCTGCTATTAACTATCTTGTAAGTATGGGGAACCTGTCATACGGTAGATTCTGAAAAGTAGAAATCCCGGAGACGGCTCCCAGGTGAACAACTGTTACCGCACTGGATAGCAAGAATGAAGAATCTTGTGTATGGGAGAATGAAATTTCCGGCAACCTGGGTCGACATGCCGAGCAGTCGAAAACTATCGGTTTGCAACAGCCAAGAAGAGAAATAATAAACCCAAGACGAGAGTCTACGGGATGGCAAATGTTAGGTAATGGTACAACGGTATACCAAACGACAAAGGAACTACAACGTAGTACCCAAACAAGAGACAAGTCTCAGTAACCATGACGAATGCGTGGAATGGGCTACGAAGAGACACAATAATAAGTAGAGAAAGGGGTCTCCCAGAAGGGGAAACACCCTAGTAAATGTTTATTAGAGGAGGACAATGAGAAGTTGTGCAGGAGATTAGTTACTAATTAGAGTATCCAAGTAAGGACCCATGAGGCCACTGAATACGGTGTAGACAAAAACAGTACCGCAGCCGGTACATGTTGAACCGACAGCCAGTTAACAGGGCGCACTTGCCGTGGCAAGTGCAGCTATAACAGGGCTGTTCAAAAAAAAAAAAATCGACAACTACAAACTACTTAGTAAAGTACCCAGGAATTTAATGTGATCATCGAAACCGTGGAAGGGCTTACAGCCTAACCTTTGTAAATGGGAATATATCAGTCAGCAAGAAGCTAGACATGGTTGAGGCAAGAAGGTGTTGTGAAACCAGGAGAATTTTCTTTCAAACTCAGATATATTTCAAACTCTTTTCCTTCAAAACCAAATCCTCTTTAAACCAGTACTCCTTTTACCCTTCTTTCAAACCAGATTACCTTTGAATAACCGGACGGAAACGGTGAACCCGAGGGTAGTAACCCGACGGTATGGATGGAGTTCAGAATAATATAGCGATGGAAAACCTTCCCTGGAATGAGTTCGGGAAGCACGGAATGTATATTGTCAGAGGACAATACAAGGGAGTTGACATACAAGGGAGTTGACAACAGGATACTCACCTAGGCGTGTAACGGACACTACGAGTGTACCAACTGTGTTGTGGGACGACCGCACTCCGATAGGAGCATGTGGGCCTGACAGACCTACTTATGGGTTAGTCGGGTAAGTAGTAATGTATCAGTATGATACCCCATATATGTATACGAAAAGAGTCCGAAACACGGGAAGTAGTCGACTCCATACTACGGTCAGCAGTAAAAGTCAAGTAAGAACTAAGGATTATCACGAATGGTTGAAGTAAAGGAACCCGTTGAGAAGACTAAAAATGAATTGGTAAATACGTCCAAGCGAATGTGTAGAGTCAAGAGTGCAAAGAGCACGGATGGTTATGCAAAGGACATCACGTATGTCTTAGGAAGTTGAAGGAATGAGACATGGTAGCTGGGACGAATACCCAGCTAAGGAAGGAAGTAAGAAGGATAGTCTACTGAATGTACTCATAGGTGAAAGTTAAATGTAATGGCATACCTTAGTAACACCCAGGAGTAATCCTTGAAGGGTGTTGGGTCAAACATTGTTGAATGGGGCAACGTAACAGAACGTAAGAAGGGAAACCCACTTAACAGTAGGACCCTAAGTTGCCAAAGAGACAACTTGGAAGGAATCGAGATGTGACGACCTTGTTAAACCATGTTATGTCGTACAGAAAGGTAAATGTGTGGTCATAGCCTTTAGTGAGCAGAGCTCGAGGCAGTGGCTTATAAGCAACAAGCAAGATAGGTCATGTAATCGAATAAATTACAGAATTTTGTGTGGTACAGGAAAATAAAGCGGAGAAACAACACTGATTAAAGAGTGGGGATATCTCTAGATATGGTGAAACCGCGAGAGCGGTAGATGTGTGGATCAAGTTTAGGAAATATGTGGAGGATGAACCATGTTGTTATTACCCAGGATGATTTGAATAAAATAATACGAAGGAAGTGTTGTAACAGTGGTGTAGACAGGAAGAATACTAAGTCTGGTAGCAACCACCATAGGTGTGTGATGTTAAATGTGTAGCGAACAACGCTTAAGAAAATAAAAGCTCGAGAAATAGTTGGTGCGAAAATCAAACCAAAGGTGGCCGAATATAATAACGGATGCAGTGTAAGCGATGTTGTATAATGAAAGAGGATACGGTGTGTACTAAGCGACCGTGATAAATATTATTAAGGGATGGTATAACAATTAAGCAGAGTTGTGAGTTAAACCCGTGGAGATACAACAGTAAGTTATAACGTGTAAGCTGGACAGTAGCCAGTAAGCAGTAGCGGTATTATGAGATAAGAACCTCAGTAAAAACACAGGTGAATTCCGTTGCAATCGCATGAGAGATTTACTGCCAAGAGTTGCGCCTCTGCACTCTGTATGACTGAGTGTTGTGGTATTGCGTTTGCGCAATAACGATCGAGTGGGATAGCTAGGATTTGGAAGATGATAATTGTGGAAGGCGAACAAAGAGAATTATAACACTATATAAGACCGAGGCATATGAATTGCAAGGTCATATCAATGAATGATACTGGTACAGAACTAATTAGGAAGCAGGACTGTCAATAAGTGACTACAGTAGCAATAAGTATCAAATATCGGTATGAAATATACCTCAGGTGTAGGAAATAACTGAGAGAGCAGACTACACAATAGGTGTAGCTCACCTCAACCGACAGTAAGTCGAAAGGAGTTGAGGCAATCTTTGTGAAACACATCGAGATAACACAGTAAACTACTGTGGAGGTGGATAGAAAGTTTGTAACTCACCGAATTCGCGCACGGTAAGAAGAACCACGCGTCGGTTGAGAAACCATGGTTACCAAGATTAAGGTAATAAATTAGAGATGTGACAATACAGTATGAATAACGAGATGGACAGGCCAGAATCGAACTGGTTATGAGTTAAGAGAACTCCAATGAGAATCCTTGGTTTAGGAACTAAACCGCTAATATGGTCAAGATCCTTTAACGGACCGCGTGGAAGTTAAAACACTCCACGACGGTAGAACATTTTTAACACTACGTTCAGTGGTTGATTACGTGGGCGTAATCTCTTTTAAGGGGGGTAGAGCGTAAAACCGCTTGGTGTGTTTTACCGTACAAGTGTACGTGAACTATGTTGTGCATAGCACAAAAATAAATTGTTATGATGGTTGGCATGATTAATAATTTGTTATGGTGATTGGCATGGTTAAATGGTGGAAATTGCGCACAGAAGATGCGAAATACTATTGTGGTAGGTGTGACTACCTTGGTAATGGTTGTGGGTAAGTACAAGTACTAAGGAGTAAATAAACTCCAGGGGAACTAAAGCCCCAATGGTGTGTGTTCGCATAATACCAAATGTAACACGATGTATTGTATTTTGATTAAAAACATGTATATATATATATAGTGTGGTGATTTATGAAGGGTACGAAACTGGCATGGAACCTAGTAAGTATTAGAATCCTTAGGTAACTTGAGTAAAAGCGAATGGAGGTAATTGATAGACTAAGTTCTATCCCTGGGAGATGTAATGATTATGACTAGAAGGATCAAAAGATAGAAAGTGGAATACGCTTGAATTAAATGTTGGTTGAAAATGAAGTGGGAGGTGGAACTTGATTTGCATGTGATCAAGGGAAGCCGAACACAAATTGGGGTGGAAGGATAGTTCAACACTGATGCTGATCACATCAGGGTTGGATGACGCTTGAAGCTCCCTATAAGTGGTCACAAATAACACCATTAAGAAAGGATGCAAAGAGCATAAGTTGGACTTGGAGTTGTATTGAATTTTCAAAAGGGTTTTCAATTGGTATTTCCAAAACATTGGATTGATATTTTGAATAAAGGATTCTCACATATACATAACATAGTAAAGAATATTTTTGTAGTACTTGCTCACGAGCTGAGGACGTATGAGCCTTTGTCTTCGGACCGGTGACATGAGAAGTACATATGTTAAAAATTAAGTGAATGTTTTGATCTCCCAAGGAACGGGGACCAGCAGGTTCCATCGCGACCGGGTTCTGCGGGGATCACAGTGTATATGTACTCAACAAGGGACTCGAGCCCATGAAGAGATGGAAAAAGGTATTTCTTTTTATACATGCTAACATGTTGTGTGATATGTGTGGTAAAGGTTACTTTGACCAGGAGTCTTGATGTGGTTCAGTTCTGAATTGATTATGTTACTTGGGCCTATGAGTCCACAGGTGGTCATGTTACCCAGACCTGAGAGTCTGAGGGTTGTTATGTGAGTACAATACTATTAAGGTACCCGGACCATTGAGTCCGAGGTAATCATGTGAGAATGATACGTTATGGATGGATGTGTATGTGAACCCGGACCTTCAAGACCGAGGTTGTGGTGTAAGGTGTGTTGGTTATGGAAGTGTTTTATTATATAAGTAATTCCCGTATTCTAAACCAATGATATGTGGGAAGTGTGAACTTCGGGGACGAAGTTCTTTTAAGGGGGGTAGACTGAAATACCCCCAAACCTTGGTATGTTTTTTAAACATTAAACAATAAATTATTAAGACTAAAAAGAGTCTTAGAAACATTAATAAACAATTAATAAATAGTAAATACAATAAATTGTCTAAAAGGCAATAAAGGGCGAAATATGCTCTAAGCTTGGAATAATCTTGGTTAAGACTTAATAAACTTACCAAGACCTTATATGTATATTAATGAATTTATTAAATCAGTTACCAAAGAAAACCGGCTTGAAAACAAGTTAAAATACAAAATGTGCTTTGAGGAGCCTTAAAAGCACGTTTTTGAGTAACTGTCGTGTAAATGAGTTTTAAATGGCTAAATGTCCATTATTACTCTTTAATTAATATGTGTACTATTTAGTATCACATTTGGAAGTTTAAATTAATAAGAAATAAATATTTCACTTTTATGTGTTTTGTTATAGTGAATAGTAACTAAAATAAGCTAGTTTGTAACATATGTTAACATATGTAATTTAATTGAGCTATAAAGACTAAATAACCCTTATATGTATATGTGGGTCGGTTTGCTTATGGTGAAACGTCACCTTGCTAGCTGATTGAACAAATCAGTGAGCAAATAAGTGAGTAGTGAAAAGCACTATTTGCTTTATGTATTAAATATCCCCAAAAGCAAATTCTATCTTCATTTCTCTCCTTCCCTCATTCATTTCACACGGCTGCATCCTCTCTTCTATCTTCTTCTCTTTTTTCCATCGGTTATGATACAGCTCCAGCACCATCTTCAAGCTTTGACCACATGTAACTCCTAGCTCCATGGTCCAAATTCAATTTCGAGACCACCGTTCTTCTAGTTGGAGCAAGCTCTTCGACTTAGTCCTTTCAAATCTTCAAGAGCTCCACTTTGGTGCCAAGAGGAATCTCCATGGGAAGAGCTTGAGTCCATCTTCTTACGTATTATTCTTCTCCTTTGCTTCAAGGTATGGAAACTCAAAGAAAATGGTGTTTCCTCTACGTTTTATGTTAACCAAAGGTAGCTTAAAATTCCTTTGGAAAATGAACGTACGTTGTGTATTCAAACTACCTAAAGAGCCAAGGGTAAATGACTTAGAAAAATGTTCTCAAAAGACTAGTAAAAAACATACGTACTGCTGTTTGTATTTGCAGGTGAAAGGCAAATATATTGTGGGAAATTCAGTGTTTAAGATTATTGCATTTTAAGAGCCTAAGAGCTAAGCAATTTAAATTGTGCACTATGTGGTTATGTGGTGTATATTTGATGAAGTTTTGAGTATAAGAGTGCACGTAAAATTATTTGGGAAGATATACTTATGATGGGTGTAAATAGCTGAAGCAGCAGGACTAGAAAATGCCAGTACGTCGCTTCTGTAGGTTGGGTCCGGGACCTAGGCCATGGGTAATGTCCCGGACCATTTGTGCAAAATAGACCGTGAGTTATACAAAGTTTAAGGTCCGGGACCTGGTTTAAGGTTAAGGACCGGACCATCACCCTGCTGAAATACGCCGATAGATTTTACAAGTGTTGGTCCGGGACTTAGGGTAGGGACCAAGTCCCGGACCACTCTAAAAATGTTGTTAAAGGTTGGAAAATGTGTCTAATGATGGGGATTGATGGATAATGAGGTTGTAAGGTTGTTAAGGACATGTTTGGTGAGTTATAATGACAGTTTGGTGGGTGAGAAGTTGGAGTAAAATGTGAGAGTAAAACAAGTTAAAAATGCAAAGGTATTTAACTAGCTAACGGAGTTAACTATAGTCATTCGACGTTACACAAACATGTTACCCCAATGTTAATGAAGGTAACTTTAATGTACCAGTTGTTCGAGAATTGTTCGAGGAACCTAAATGGACATGGTAGAGTGGACTCCGGTGACAGGTATGGTTTTCTTGCAACCTGTGTCCTACCGGATTACACCGGCTTGAATGCCAATGTGTTTTTCTGAGTGTTTGCCACCTTGTAAGATAAAACATGTAATGAGTTTATAGTAATTCATTTATGTGGCGAATCTGGTCTTCGATACCGTTTAACCTCAAATAAGTGTTAAACCTTGGCTAACTAGAACTAGGAACACATGTGATATCGGTATTCGGATTTAACGGCCCAAACCTTGGGAACGTTCTAACCACGGCTATGCGTGAGTTAGTTGTGTATGGTTATTGTTTGTAGGTGTGTGAACCTCCCTTACATGCTTAACACGGTTGTGATACCGAATGGTGTGTGGATGTGATAGGTTCCATAATGGAGCCTTAATTACTTAACTGTAAGTATATGTGTACTAATGGGGGGTGAGGAGTCCGGTCATGTTCCGGCCACGCGTGTGATGGACGGGAGTCGATGTCATACCCGGTTCGACTCTCTTGGTGTATGTTAGGTTGTTTACTCATTGGGTTTCCAATCTTCCTTTAGCTTAGCCAAAGCTATGTTACTGACTCACGTCGGTTTTCTGGGGCATACAATGGTTGTTCGGTGTGCTTGGTTTACTGTACCCGACGCACCTTAGTGTTAAGTTATCTGTTCATTTAAGGAACGGTAGCAAGTTATGGAACGAGCTTGTCATGAGTTTGGCAACATTCTCTAGGCTCTAAAGTGAACTAATTATGGTTGGGTTGGTTCCTTAAGAGAACCGTACCCGTTGTATTATGTGTTATGAATGTATTGCAATTCCTATTCGGTGTGAAGTTATATGAGGTAAATTGTGGATATGTGGATTATGGTTATGAATTCAGGTTTGTAATAAGAAACGTTTAAGGATAACCCGATTAATGGGTAGATGTCGTCTGTTAAGGAAGTAACTCCATTAAGAGGAGAGTCACTCTAGGGTTAAGGGAAACAAGGTTGATTTGTTGTGTGTGGATGTATGGATGTGTTGGGTGTTTGTTGAGCCCTATAGCTGGGCGTATGCAATGTGTTGTGTGTTTATGGTTTACATGCAGGATTTAAATGTAATCAACAGCATGCTAAGACGACAATTAGTTGTGCGTGGCCCGGTAGCATGCGGGCTGCGGGATTACCATACCAGCAAAGGTGCTGACCCCCTTGGGGGCCACCCTTTTCTCCTTTTTCTATTTCAGGTACAAGGAGCTGGAAGCCGTTCGAGAGTAGGACGGGGTAGATGTTTGCACATTGGTAGCCCTTTAATGGTGTGTGTATTATAGGTGTAGTAAGACCGAATTTGTTATCGGCATTGGTTAATGAATACTCGGTACAGTGGGGGATGGTTATGTATATAGTTGTTGGAAATGGAATCAGGGTTGTATGGTGTAGTTGCTCGGGGATCTAGTCCATCAGACCGATAATATGTATGTATTAGCCTTGTTAGCCACGTGGGTGGTTAACGGCGTGTAACACCAACGGATTAAGTAATGTGATGGTTTATGTTTCCGCTGCAGATGGTTATTAAGTGTGACGTTGTGGATGGGGTGTTACAGTGGAAGGGAGTTAGACGATTCTGAAATCCCGGCTGCAACTAGGAAGGCAGTCACATCCCTAGCACCCCGCCTTGTAAAAATCTAGGCTGCAATCAGGGGAGGTTTGTCACCCAAATGCCCCGCCTAAAGAGATCCAGACTGCGACAAGGGAGGTTACGACCCCAGTGCCCCGCCTCGGATTTTTTTTGGGGAGAAACAAGTAATGTAACTAGGAAGAAAATGTTCTTTGAAGGTGTTAGACATCCTATGTTCCCCGAAAACAATTTATTTTGGGTTTGAAAACTAAGTTAGGAAACTTGTGAAGTTGTTCGGAATTCTCGATGAAGAAACACTGATTTTGAGAAATGATTTTAGGAGAAAACTTTCTGTATATGTGAGAAGAACTTTCTGCGTCTGAGAAGAGTTTCTGTGATGTGAGAAGAGTTTTTCCTTTAAAATTCCACAAAATGGTTTCTCTTGAAAACTTAATGAAGTTTGAATAAAATGATTGTTGAAATCTGAGGAGAGAGATTTTTGAGTTTGAAATTTGAACAGGATTTACAAGTTGAGTTTGAATTGGATGAATTGAATTCGAGTTGAATGGAATTGGACTGAATTGAAATGAGTTAGGTTTGAATTGGGTTGATTTGAATTCGGGTTGGGGTTGAAAAACGAATCGGGTCAAAGTTAGACCGGGTCAAAGTTGGATTAGGTCAAAGTTGAGATTGGTCAAAGTCAAAGTTCAGATGGGTCAAAGTTGGACCAAGTCAAAGTTGGGTCAAAGTCAAAGTTGGATTGGTCAAAGTTGGTCAAGGTCAAATGGTCAACAACTCAGGTCAACTCTTGGACTTTTGGATTATTTTGTGGACCTTTAGAGTGTGGGTTGATTTTTGTGGACTTGGGTTGATTTTTATGGATTTTTGGGGTTTGGGCTGATTGAGGTCAATTTGAGCTTGGTTAAGAATGGAACTTGGGCCGGTTTTGAATGGGGCCGATCTTATTTGAATTGAACATGGGTCGGATCACGTAGGATTGAGTTATGGGCTTCGGTTTGGGCCTTGGGCTTCGGTTTGGGCCTTGGGCTTCGGTTTGGGCCTTGGGCTTTAGGCCGATTTGTGCTGGGCTGAGTTTAGGGGTGGGCCAAGTTTAGAAGTGGGTCAATTGTGGGCTTTTATTTACAAGTAGGAAAGATGGGTTTAAAAACAAATCGAGATTTCTTTTGGAAATGCAACATAAATTAAAGGTAAGAGACAATTCAATTGGAGGAGTTGAAAAAGAGGGATTTGGAATGAGGAACCTTAGGCATTATTCCGAACTCTTTTCTTTTCTGAACTCTTTTCTTTTCTTTCCATTTTTTTTTGGGGTAAAGTTTTTTAGTGAAATTAAGGATGGTTGGGATAGGCTTTAGGAGTTTGGAGAGTATTATTCCCCACCAAGCAAATAGAAATGAGCTAGTTGTGGGGTACCCTCAAAGGCTTAAAAGACATTCCAAATTTTTGGATGGTATTGCTCCCTACCAAGCAAATAGAAATGAGCTAGTTGTGGGGTACCTTCCAAAAATTTGATCAAATGATAAAAGGGGTAACCTAGAAGGCAGTCTAGGGTTTAATAATAGTCAAAATAAGAGAATGAAATTTGAAAAATGCGACAAAGCCAGATATGAAGTATGTACACGTATAATGAAGGAGCATAGATGGACGAAAACGTTATGTAGAGAAATGTTAAGCGCCGCACTAATTTCATGTGTTTCTGAAGTTGCAGTGAAGCTTCCAAAGTCCAAAAGCATCGGCTTAAAGTCAAACACAGAATCCACCGCTCGTTTTACTCCAGGCGGGTTTCTCCTAGGCATCAACATGGTTCATATTCACCAAGCCATGTCCCCCACATTGCAAGTTTAACCAAAAACTCCTCATGCCCGGTACTATTTCATGTGTTTCTGAAGTTGCAGTGAAGCTTCCAAAGTCCAAAAGCATCGGCTTAAAGTCAACACAGAATCCACCGCTCGTTTTACTCCAGGCGGGTTTCTCCTAGGCATCAACATGGTTCATATTCACCAAGCCATGTCCCCCCACATTGCAAGTTTAACCAAAAACTCCTCATGCCCGGTACCTCAGTCAAGAAAACATAGGAAAAGAGTAATCACCATAAGCCCGCAGAGAAATGCTAGCCAATTATGTATAGATCCAGAATTGAAGTTTGAACAAATTTCATCCGCAATGAAAAAGGGAAACCACAAACTGATTTGGTACGTGCGCAAAGAGCCGAAGCTCAGTTACCGTTTGGCTAGATGTTAGAAACACAAACCATGCAAAATGAACATAGGAAATCCAGCACCGAAAACTGGTTCAGACAAAAATTTCCATCAGAAGGTAGCAAGTAGTAAACGACGGAAAACAAACACATGACCACAAACTTTCTTTTAGACAAATTTTAGTTCTGCATACGAGCAGATCCTGAACCTGCACTGCTAGAGTCAAATTTAAAGCAACAGAGCAATCGCAAGACTCATCCTCGAACAGATCTACAGACATTTCGAAAACTGGAATCACATATCCGATAATCAAAGCAAAACAGTGGCAGTAGTAAAGACTACAATCGAAGAAGGATGCAGATAGGGAGAGAAGAAGAACTAGCGCGATTTTCAGTTCCAGAGGAGGAACAAAACATCGAAATCAAAATGAGCCAGTAGAGCGCTCGTATAGGCATGGGTACCCAAAGTTAGTCGACCGATAAGAGATTCATGGCCATGGTGATTTCGTGAGGGATTTTAATTGTGACGCGAAAGGGATGTAAGAAAAATAGGTGTCGATCAGATTTTTGAACTGTGAGGAATTATTCGGTGTTGAGGGATTGGAGATGGCTATTGTGGGGTGAGTAATCGGGTTGAATTTTTCCAGGTACAGTTTCTCCGTATATACGTTACTTTCAGAAGACTCCAGAGCAGGGTGGAAGTGACTGGGTGCTTTGTTTTGAGATTCCAAAGCAGAAGGAAATGGGAGACTTCCGGTGCAACTGCAGACGAACGAAATAGGTAGGAGGGACACTATGTGTTCTTGTAGATTTTTCTGTTTTGAAGAAGAAAGATTGAGAAAGAAGGTGATCGAGCAAAAGGATGGGAGGCAAACGTCGACAGAAGAAAAGAATGAATCTGCAGAAGTGAACAGAAGACCCCATCGATTCCACCGTTCTGGTTTTTTGTTGTTGTTTTATAAGGATACGACTAGGGTTTTTGTTAGTCTCGGGTTGGGTTTGACCCATGGGCAAACAGGTTTTGAGGATGGGTTGGATCTTGACTAAAATGGGCTGTGTTTGGGGCTGAGTAAGAGAAAAAATAAAATCGGTCGATCCCTTGCCCATGCCAAGGTTCGAACCTGGCTCAACACACCCCAGCATATTCATACTAACCAGTTACACTATGATAGAACTCAATGTATCAATGCAAAAAGTAAACTAAAGTTCTATTGTGAGCTGGAAGGGAAAAATAAAAACACTCTTGCCTTTAGCAGGATTTGAACTCCAAATCTGTGTGTTCACAAGTGAACATTGTAACCAATTGAGCTATGCTAGAATTTAATATATACATGAGAGAATAATACAAGAGCCCTAGTCCAGATTGAATAACTCCTCTAAAAATGCTACTGTTTTAAAAGAGAATATACAATAAAAAAAAGAGAAGACTAATCTGATGGCATGAAATTATGGAATGTAAATAATAAGATAAGTAAATAAAACAAGATGAAGGGTTTAAAACCGGATTATTGTTTGAAAATTCATTTTTTTGAAAATCGTGTTTTTATGAAATGCTTTGAAAAAGGTTATAAAATGACGGCTTCGTTATGGCATGCACGCTAATATGTTTTGAAAAAGAAAGGCGACGACCCCTCTTATTATTTCGAAATTTGCTTTATGGGTGAGAATTTTTGGTGTCTACAGATGGCTCCCCTTGATTCAATTCTACAAGCCCTTGTAGTATTGGATAAAGGTTGACGGGGCGCCAAAAATTCTCACAATGGTTTAGTGGTGCATAGGGATGCGACCGTGAGTGTATGAATGTGATTGAAAGTACGAGGACTTATGATGAGCCTAGGATACTAACAATCTGATTTGGTTTAGGGTGCACGAGGGCTTAGGAGTGCCTCAACTGGACCTCTTGATATCCAGTCCTAGGACTTATGACGGGCCTAGAATGCGATTGAGAGTACGAGGACTTAGGAGTGCCTCAACTAGACCTCTTGATATCTAGCTATTGGACTTATGACGAGCCTATAATACTAACAACCCGATTTGATTTAAGGCGCACGAGGGCTTAGGAGTGCCTCAACTGGACCTCTTGATATCCAGTCCTAGGGCTTATGACGGGCCTAGAATGCGATTGAAAGTACCATACTAGTAGCGCAATAGCTGCGTAGCAGGCGGACGTGAAACGATTTCGCACTAGTAGCGTAATAGCTGCCTAGTGGAGGAAAATGTGGGACCGTACTAGTAGCGTAATAGCTGCCTAGCAGGCGGATGTGAAACGATCTCGCACTAGTAGCGTAATAGCTGCCTAGTGGAGGAAAAGTGGTAGGACCGTACTAGTAGCGTAATAGCTGCCTAGCAGGCGGATGTGAAACGATCTCGCACTAGTAGCGTAATAGCTGCCTAGTGGAGGAAAAGTGGTAGGACCGTACTAGTAGCGTAATAGCTACCTAGCAGGCGGATGTGAAACGATCTCGCACTAGTAGCGTAATAGCTGCCTAGTGGAGGAAAAGTGGTGGGACCGTACTAGTAGCGCAATAGCTGCCTAGCAGGCGGATGTGAAACGATCTCGCACTAGTAGCGTAATAGCTGCCTAGTGGAGGAAAGTGGTGGGACCGTACTAGTAGCGTAATAGCTGCCTAGCAGGCGGATGTGAAACGATCTCGCACTAGTAGCGTAACAGCTGCCTAGTGGAGGAAAAGTGGTGGGACCGTACTAGTAGCGTAATAGCTGCCTAGCAGGCGGATGTGAAACGATCTCGCACTAGTAGCGTAATAGCTGCCTATTGGAGGAAAGTGGTGGGACCGTACTAGTAGCGTAATAGCTGCCTAGCAGGCGGATGTGAAACGATCTCGCACTAGTAGCGTAATAGCTGCCTAGTGGAGGAAAAGTGGTGGGACCGTACTAGTAGCGTAATAGCTGCCTAGCAGGCGGATGTGAAACGATCTCGCACTAGTAGCGTAATAGCGGCCTAGTGGAGGAAAGTGGTAGGACCGTACTAGTAGCGTAATAGCTGCCTAGCAGGCGGATGTGAAACGATCTCGCACTAGTAGCGTAATAGCTGCCTAGTGGAGGAAAGTGGTGGGACCGTACTAGTAGCGTAATAGCTGCCTAGCAGGCGGATGTGAAACGATCTCGCACTAGTAGCGTAATAGCTGCCTAGTGGAGGAAAAGTGGTGGGACCGTACTAGTAGCGTAATAGCTGCCTAGCAGGCGGATGCGAAACGATCTCGCACTAGTAGCGTAATAGCTGCCTAGTGGAGGAAAAGACGGGACCGCACTAGTAGCGTAATAGCTGCCTAGTGGGTTGTGAATATGCATTGGATAGTGAATGAACTTTGTGGGTGAATGCAAATGCTATGCAATGTAAGATGGTTAAAAATAAATGCGCTGGTTGGATTGGGACTCCCTGTTCATGGATGTAGATTCTTTTTCTATGAGTTAATGGCTCCAGAGTTGCTTCAAAGCTTCGGGATGGCTCCGACATGGCTTCAAAGATCTGGGATGGCTTCAGCATGCTTTGATGGCTCCAGTATACGCTGATGGCCCCGGTGTGACCAATGGTCTCGGGATGGTCGGTGGGTTTGATATGGTTGGTGTGTTTTTTGATGGGATGTGATCATTCTGGAGGTTGGTGGGTTTTGATGTGATTAAAATGCTTCGATGTGGTGGGTAGATTTGGTTGATTTTTTTTTGAAGTAGTTTGATGGCTCCAGTGATGAATTTATTGTGATTTGATGGGTTTTTTTTTGGACTTTGTAGTGGGTGAATGTTTTTTCATGGGTGAATGATGAAACGCAGTTGCATGATTTTATCGGTGGTTCCCATTATGGTTCCAGGATTCCCATGGATGACTCCGGGATGACCTTGTGCTGATTGAGCATAACGACGCTTTGGTTGGTTCACTTCGATGACACCGAGGGGAAAAGGGAAGTTTTCACCTTTGATGTGGTCGCACCCTGGACGGGCTACCTACGTACTCATTCCATATTGAGATCAGACCATACGTAGTTCGATATTCTGTGGGCAAGGCCCAGGTGATGAAATGGCTCCGACAGGGATTTGAGGTGGCTCCCGTATTGTTCTCAAACTGTTGGGATGGCTCACGTGTATCTCTGGAGATGGTCTCAATATTTGAGGATGGCTTCTGCATGGCTCCAACTTGGATATGGCCGTGGGATGGCTCCATCTTTGACTTTTTTTTTTATCGGAAGTTACGCTTTGATAGCGGCAACTGAAGTCGACTTTCCACCACGAGCTAGGCAGAGTTCTTACCAGTCGGATGTTGATGATGAAATGATTATGGTGCATGCAAATATTAAATGCTAGACATGATGCAAAATGTATATGCAGTTTTTTTTTTTTTGGAGAGAAAGTATAGTCCTATCTTTATTAATATGAGGTTTACGAATATAACATCTTCAGCTTGATCTTGAGTGATTTTTGAGCTAGAATGCGTGAATCACTTTCCTCTCACGGGGGATATGGGTCAATCTTTCATGAGTATGACTGTGTGTGCAAAAGTGTGATGATGTTCTCGATGCTCGGAGCAGTATTTACCTTAGAATTTCATTTTGAGGTTATGGACCTTCCATTCCTCACAAATTCCTCACTTGCAACAGGGTAGGCTTGTTTATGATTGGTGGTTGAATCGAAGGTCACTCGCACTCTAAAGACCTTCTGCGATAAGGTCACACTCATTCGCTCATGGTCCCTTTGTATGATGGGACATGTTGATAGCAAGTACGAGGCTTATGATTCATGCTTCAGATCCGATACTTTCAGTTAACGCTCATTGACTTACGAGTCAGAGGTCTTTTATCGGGTTATAACGGGGCTGAGGGGTATGATGTATGTCACACGGGACTGGAGGATTTATTGGGAATTGTGGAGCTTTTGTGCAAATTAGGATGTGTTTCACCTTTGCCATGGGTGGAATGATTAGACAGGTTTCGATAACCTTTTATTGGTTTCTTCTCTTCGGGACATCATTGGTCCTTTTCGATTTGGATTTCTCCTTCTTGTCTCTTCTGGTGTACGGTTCGAACTTTCTTCTCATTTTTTGGCTCATCGACTTTCTCAAGCGTTCTTCTTCGCCTTTCATTTTGGCTTTCAGCTTTGGAGCTGCATTGGCTCATTGATCTTCTTGGACAATTTTGATGTTCTTTTTGGTGTTCGGCTCTGGAGTTGCACTGACTCACTGATTTCTTTGCACATTTTCGATGTTCTTTTTTTGAAAGATGGTGGGGGGAGAGGCCATGGCTCCGGCTCCTTCGAGATCCTCTATTGCAAGGGTAGGTGTATATGTGGGGTGGCATGTTGTGGAGTTTTTTTATTTTTGAAGAAAGAGTTTTTTTATGAAAGGCTCAGCGGGGCTCACTAAGGATTATGTACAGGGCAATCAAAGCTTTTTTTGGTTTTGTGGAGATTTTTTATTCCTAAGTGCCTCGTCATTCTCATTAGTCATAATTGTTTTCTTACTATTCTCGAATCTTTGCATGAACCACAGTTCGTATCTGCTATCGACATTGATCTCACTCTAAATTATGCCTCTCCATGTGCTGAAGAAAGCACAAGTCGCTTATGGTTTTACCTTGATTGGCTCTCTCTACCTTCCCTCGTCGCTCAGTGGATGGTCCAATACCCTCTTTTGGAATTCAAGAAAATATACCGCTCTTCGCGCACTACTCACTTGGTTTTGTGGTGCTGATTTTGATGAGACCCTTGTGCTCATTGATGGGTCGAGAGTTACGTGGTTCAGCGCTCTATTCAAGCAATCAATCAAGATTTTCGCCAAAGACGTCGTTTCGATACGGAGTATGCAAATGCAACGACTTACCATGCAATGTGTTGTGATAATATGGAGTTACTAATGTATAGGATGTGTCAAATGCTGAAAATGATGATGAAGATGGTTGACTTCAAGTTTTGACTGAATGTTTGTTGTTTTTTGTTTTTTTTTGATGCAATGCAATGCGTGGTAAGGCTACACCTAGTCTCGCTTGAGTCGGCTCTAGTTGTTGATGGTCCATGAAATTCATCCCGTCAGTGTCGGATTAGATATGGTCTAACAGTTGGGGTTGTTGTCTAAGAAGTAACTCTCGAGCGAGGTCGGGTTGGTGATTGGCTCCTGGATTTGGATTTTGGAGTGACAACTCCCGAAGGGAGTGAGGGGAAAAGAGAGGAAAGAGTGGAGAGAGGCGGAGGAGGACGGAGGAGGAAGGACGGAGGTGATTCTTCTTTTCTCTTTTCTTCTTCTTTTTTCTTCTCTCTTCTTCTTCTCTTCTTCCTCTTCTTTTTTCTTCTTCTTCTTCTTCTTCTTCTTCTTCTTCTTCTTCTTTTCTTCTTCTCTTCTTCTTCTTCTTCTTTTCTTTTTTTTTCAATCATTCTGGTCACTGGTGCCCATGGTGATTCTGGGTTTGAAAAGGCTCAAACTCTCTGGTGTTCTTCACCATCCTATTGAAGTAGTTTGGAGGTTGAGATATTGGGATGAAGGTTGGTGTGTGGCAAGTGATGATGAAAACGTGAGTGTGTGATGCTCGTGAGTGTGGACGAGATTCATGTATTGCTGATGATTTTGGACTGACTGTAAGTGCATGTGACCTTTTGTCATGAATGCAATGCATGTTTTTGTTTTGCGCTCGGTTGTATTTGTTGACATTGTTTATTTAGGGGATGCCTCCTGTAGATACCGTGAGTTTTCACCCCATAAAGCTGAGTTGATGAATGATATATAGATGTGAGGGGTCGTCCCTTATTCGTTTTTTTTATTATACGTGCATGCCAAAAGAAACCAATTTTAGAAAAATTTTGAAAACGCGTGTTTTCAAAGTGGTGGATTTTCTCAATATGAATTTTGACACTCGGTCATTCGCAAATAAAATAGGGAGTGGGGAACCCTATACACATTGATCTAAATAAATTCAAAGGGAATGTGCAACCTATACACAAAGTCTATTCAGAAATTGACAAGAGAGAAAAGAATGCTAGGGAAAACCTATACATCAATTCTAAAAGTCATTAAATGGGGAAGTTTTGAGCTAAACTTCTTTTCAACTCTTCTGGTCCGTCCTCGGGCTTCTGATCGACTGCTTGCGCTCATCTTCAGACTCTTGCCTGGCTGCTTGCTCGTCGTCGGGCTCTTGATCAGCTGCTCGCTCGTCTTTGGGCTCTTGACCGGCTTCTCGCTCGTCTTCGGGCACTTGTAGTGAAGCGGTACTATGATCAAACAAAACGGGTAAGTGTTCCTCTGATTCTTTACATTCTTGGACTCGACGTTTGTTTGGATGTGGTCGGTCTTCATGTGTTTCGATTTGTTTCACGGGTTTGTGTTCTTCTGATTTCCGACATTCCTGAACGAGAATGGTTGTTGCTAGTCTTCATGTTGCTGGATTCGGACTGGTGCTCCTCTGATCTTTGGTTCGAATGGTTGATGTTGGTCTTCACGTTGCTCGGCTAGCTCCGCGGGTTGGTGCATCTCTAGCTTTGGCTGATTCGCGTAGTCGGCCTTCATGCTGCTCTACTTGCTCTGACAAGGGGAATAAATGATATTTTTGAGAAAGGAAAGATGAATGATCAAGCACAGAATCTCATGTAAAATCCACCACTTTTGTGAAAACACGAAATGACTAGAACGCTCCACAGTAATGACTATGCTCTTGAAGGTGGGTTGAACTTCAAAAATAGTGGGTCATAACATGGGGACTGAATCATTTATTTTGAAATACGTTTGTGAAATTCAATTTTGAAAACTGTTTTCGAAAACTATTTGAAAAAACATGTGGTGAAGAATGTTGTTTTGAAATTCGTTTGTGGAAAGTAGGTTTTTCGAAATCAAATTTTTGAAAATTGTTCGGAAAATAGCATTTTAGTGAAATAAACCTTTTAAAGGAGAATTGACAAATTTTAAAAAA
The DNA here is from genome assembly GCA_023374045.1 of Limonium bicolor. Classification (NCBI taxonomy): domain Eukaryota; kingdom Viridiplantae; phylum Streptophyta; class Magnoliopsida; order Caryophyllales; family Plumbaginaceae; genus Limonium; species Limonium bicolor. Next base: position 209,860,088 of record CM041782.1, read on the forward strand.
CCCGTTTATGAGTAAATACTTTGTGGAACTTTAAATTTAACGAGCTCATAAAACAGCTTTTAGGGACATGCAAACGAGAATTCCGAACATTTTAAAACGGATGATCTGAAAAAGTGGTTTGCACACATGTATAGCATAAAGTAAATCGCGGCTATATTGGATGTGGAGCTGTAAGTTTTAATGTTGGGATAATCACTTTCCAGGTCAATTATGATTCCATCTCACCAGGGGAACCGTCGTCCCTTCACTGTCATCTCTCGGGGTTTTTCTCTGCTATGCCCCTTGCGAGGCACGTCGTAAAGAAAAGTCCAGAGTGCTTAAGTTCGAAAGGTCAGGACACCCGAGATGATAAGGAAACATACGCCACGGCCAGTGATGATCCGACAACACCCCACTTTTCGGGAAACTCGGGGAAGTATTTGCATGGGAAGGGTCTCTCGTCACCTGCACGGTCAGGTGTGTCTAAAGTCCAAATTATTCACTGACTACGTTGTGCCATGTATGGGTATCCGGTAAATACGGGATCCTCTATGGACGTATAGCGTGACATTGGGCTTTAGAGACACATGTAGTGCAGAGGAACAATGGAGAACTGAGCCCATGCAATCTTCAGGGTAAGGCAAAAGGGCGGTCAGACAGGCGGCATAAGGGGGTGACTTCCATAAACCCGTCTTAGACACCGGACCAGGTAGCTGGACACTGAAGGCTCAGAGTTCACTATATGCTGGCTTTGACTCGGATAATGGAGGATATTTTTGGATCATGAGCCCGAGGTGTGGTCGGAGATCGTACCGCCTCGTGGGTTTGTTCACTGAGAGAGTGACCCTAGCTCATGGGGAATCAACCGTGGACCGGTCGGGATCCCGTGACATCGTGGGTAAATCGGGTGACACAGAGGAATGCATGTCCTAAGCTACCCACCCATGCACCCCACAATCAAATATGAATAAAGCAGTAAATAAACCAGATGAAGTTAGCACCAACCTATGTACTAAGGTTTTATCTTGAGATTAGTGATTCCAAATTGGTTATTTATTAACCTAAAGGAAAGTTAGCTTCATTCAGTCCTAAGTGTCTCTTTCTAATCGTGAGCTAATTATTAACCCAATTGTTGTAATGTTTGTTGAGGATCTAATATGTCCTAGCTGTCCTCATCAGGCACACACTCTAAGTGTGGAGTAGAATAATCCTAGAGGCTTTGAAAAGAATCTCAAGAAGGTTTTGAAAGAAGTGAGGAAGTCCCGACAATTTTGAATGGAGTTCAGTCTTCCTTGAGTTTGAGAAAAACTTACTCAAGTTTTCCCCAGCAGAGTCGCCATTCTGTGGAGGGTGATTTTCGGTATGAGGGGGGGTCTATTAAAATATGGTCTAACTAAGAAGTCTAGATCCTAGGAATTTGCCATTCTGTGGAAGGTGAAAACCCATTATTCTTGGCATCCCTCAAATACCTACTAAATCGTCCGTCTTTCCCAGAAAGCGTATGGGGAATGCTAGTGAGCACTACACCCGCTCTCAATGGGCTCCACGCGGACTTATGCCTCTATAAGGCGAAATTGACTAGAGTCGCCACCTAGTTTGACCTAAGATACTAGGAAGGAAGGGAATGAGGGTTCTAAGAACCGCTAATTGACTCTGAAATGTTGCCTATGGATAGGACTTATCTGGTCATTTGCAGAGATTCTATGTGGGTTCGCACTGGGTTACACCCCTTGGAAGTGGCAACGACCACGACTTCGGATTGGTGCCCGAGGAAACCTCGGTCTCCAATTGTCGGGATTACCTTCTTTCAAACCTTTTAGAGAGATTCAATTAAAGCCAAGGATAAGATTAGGACAGGAGGAGAGAAAACGAGTGGATGAGGCGAGCTTTTCTGCCAAGCTAGCGCCAAGAAGAAGAAGAAGAAGAATTGATGAATTCGGATGAGTATAGAATGAAAGACTAGAAGTCTGATTTAGAGAGTTGAAGAAGTTGAGGGTTTGTGGGAGTCAGATAGGATTTGAATGTTTTGAGAGGTATGGAGAACACCTTGGAGTGGGAAAAGGGGTTTTGTTTGGAATGGGGTCGCACCCTGTGTGGGTTGCCTACGTACTCAACTTCCGCTGAGATCAGACCTTACGTAGTGAGCTCTTGGGTTTTGGAAGTTTTGATGTTTGTGGAGCTTGAGGATATTTGTAGTGTTTGAGATTGGAAGGATTCGAAGTTTCAAGAAGTTTCGGGTTTTGGGAGGTTGGAGTCTGCGAGACGCCCAAGTCTGTGAGACATTGAAATCTCAGAATGATTGAGTCTGTGAGACGCTCGGGTCTGTGAGACATTCGAGTTTGTGAGATGTTCGAGTCTATGAGATGCTCGGGCCTGTGAGACTTTGGAAGTTTGAATGGAGTTGGAATTTGTAAGAGGATTCGAGTTTAATGCGAGTTGGAGTTTGGATGATGATTTGGGTATGAAGTGATTTGGATTTGAAGATTATTTGAGTGTGTGAGGCAATTGGTATTTGAATAGAGATCCCGAGTTTTTTAAATTTGAGGTTTGAAAACGGTTGAGGAAAACATTTTGTTGTAAAAGGGCGGATAATCCCGAGGGATTACCCTATGTACCCTCGAACACGACACTTAATTAATGGTAAGTGCCGAGGCTCGAAAGATGGGGCAATGAATTTATGTCGAAAAATAGGATTCAGAGAGAAACACCATGAATGAGATGTTCTCGGTCGAACCCTAATAACGTCTCTAACTCCGGGTTTAAAACGTTTAAAACTGAAAATATTGAAATCGAGTGGAAGGGAGTTAGACGATTCTGAAATCCCGGCTGCTGCAACTAGGAAGGCAGTCACATCCCTAGCACCCCGCCTTGTAAAAATCTAGGCTGCAATCAGGGGAGGTTTGTCACCCTAATGCCCCGCCTAAAGAGATCCAGACTGCGACAAGGGAGGTTACGACCCCAGTGCCCCGCCTTGGATTTTTATTTAGAGGAGAAACAAGTAATGTCTAACTAGGAAGAAAATGTTCTTTGAAGGTGTTAGACATCCTATGTTCCCCGAAAACAATTTATTTTGGGTTTGAAAACTAAGTTATGAAACTTGTGAAGTTGTTCGGAATTCTCGATGAAGAAACACTGATTTTGAGAAATGATTTTAGGAGAAAACTTTCTGTATATGTGAGAAGAACTTTCTGCGTTTGAGAAGAGTTTTCTGTGATGTGAGAAGAGTTTTTCCTTTAAAATTCCACAAAATGGTTTCTCTTGAAAACTTAATGAAGTTTGAATAAAATGATTGTTGAAATCTGAGGAGAGAGATTTTTGAGTTTGAATTTGAACAGGATTTACAAGTTGAGTTTGAATTGGATGAATTGAATTCGATTTGAATGGAATTGGACTGAATTGAAATGAGTTAGGTTTGAATTGGGTTGATTTGAATTCGGGTTGGGGTTGAAAAACGAATCGGGTCAAAGTTAGACCGGGTCAAAGTTGGATTAGGTCAAAGTTGAGATTGGTCAAAGTCAAAGTTCAGATGGGTCAAAGTTGGACCAAGTCAAAGTTGGGTCAAAGTCAAAGTTGGATTGGTCAAAGTTGGTCAAGGTCAAATGGTCAACAACTCAGGTCAACTCTTGGACTTTTGGATTATTTGTGGACCTTTAGAGTGTGGGTTGATTTTGTGGACTTGGGTTGATTTTTATGGATTTTGGGGGTTTGGGCTGATTGAGGTCAATTTGAGCTTGGTTAAGAATGGAACTTGGGCGGTTTTGAATGGGGCCGATCTTATTTGAATTGAACATGGGTCGGATCACGTAGGATTGAGTTATGGGCTTCGGTTTGGGCCTTGGGCTTCGGTTTGGGCCTTGGGCTTTAGGCCGATTTGTGCTGGGCTGAGTTTAGGGGTGGGCCAAGTTTAGAAGTGGGTCAATTGTGGGCTTTTATTTACAAGTAGGAAAGATGGGTTTAAAACAAAATCGAGATTTCTTTTGGAAATGCAACATAAATTAAAGGTGAGAGACAATTCAAATTGGAGGAGTTGAAAAAGAGGGATTTGGAATGAGGAACCTTAGGCATTATTCCGAACTCTTTCTTTTCTGAACTCTTTTCTTTTCTTTTCCATTTTTTTTTGGGGTAAAGTTTTTTAGTGAAATTAAGGATGGTTTGGGATAGGCTTTAGGAGTTTGGAGAGTATTATTCCCCACCAAGCAAATAGAAATGAGCTAGTTGTGGGGTACCCTCAAAGGCTTAAAAGACATTCCAAATTTTTGGATGGTATTGCTCCCCACCAAGCAAATAGAAATGAGCTAGTTGTGGGGTACCTTCCAAAACTTTGATCAAATGATAAAAGGGGTAACCTAGAGGCAGTCTAGGGTTTAATAATAGTCAAAATAAGAGAATGAAATTTGAAAAATGCGACAAAGCCAGATATGAAGTATGTACACGTATAATGAAGGAGCATAGATGGACGAAAACGTTATGTAGAGAAATGTTAAGCGCCGCACTAATTTCATGTGTTTCTGAAGTTGCAGTGAAGCTTCCAAAGTCCAAAAGCATCGGCTTAAAGTCAAACACAGAATCCACCGCTCGTTTTACTCCAGGCGGGTTTCTCCTAGGCATCAACATGGTTCATATTCACCAAGCCATGTCCCCCACATTGCAAGTTTAACCAATAACTCCTCATGCCCGGTACTAATTTCATGTGTTTCTGAAGTTGCAGTGAAGCTTCCAAAGTCCAAAAGCATCGGCTTAAAGTCAAACACAGAATCCACCGCTCGTTTTACTCCAGGCGGGTTTCTCCTAGGCATCAACATGGTTCATATTCACCAAGCCATGTCCCCCACATTGCAAGTTTAACCAAAAACTCCTCATGCCCGGTACCTCAGTCAAGAAAACATAGGAAAAGAGTAATCACCATAAGCCCGCAGATAAATGCTAGCCAATTATGTATAGATCCAGAATTGAAGTTTGAACAAAATTCATCCGCAAATGAAAAAGGGAAACCACAAACTGATTTGGTACGTGCGCAAAGAGCCGAAGCTCAGTTACCGTTTGGCTAGATGTTAGAAACACAAACCATGCAAAATGAACATAGGAAATCCAGCACCAAAAACTAGTTCAGACAAAAATTTCCATCAGAAGGTAGCAAGTAGTAAACGACGGAAAACAAACACATGACCACAAACTTTTTTTAGACAAATTTTTAGTTCTGCATACGAGCAGATCCTGAACCTGCACTGCTAGAGTCAAATTTAAAGCAACAGAGCAATCGCAAGACTCATCCTCGAACAGATCTGCAGACATTTCGAAAACTGGAATCACATATCCGATAATCAAAGCAAAACAGTGGCAGTAGTAGCAGTAGTAAAGACTACAATCGAAGAAGGATGCAGATAGGGAGAGAAGAAGAACTAGCGCGATTTTCAGTTCCAGAGGAGGAACAAAACATCGAAATCAAAATGAGCCAGTAGAGCGCTCGTATAGGCATGGGTACCCAAAGTTAGTCGACCGATAAGAGATTCATGGCCATGGTGATTTCGTGAGGGATTTTAATTGTGACGCGAAAGGGATGTAAGAAAAATCGGTGTCGATCAGATTTTGAACTGTGAGGAATTATTCGGTGTTGAGGGATGGAGATGGCTATTGTGGGGTGAGTAATCGGGTTGAATTTTTCCAGGTATAGTTTCTCCGTATATACGTTACTTTCAGAAGACTCCAGAGCAGGGTGGAAGTGACTGGGTGCTTTGTTCGAGATTCCAAAGCAGAAGGAAATGGGAGACTTCCGGTGCAACTGCAGACGAACGAAATAGGTAGGAGGGACACTATGTGTTCTTGTAGATTTTTCTGTTTTGAAGAAGAAAGATTGAGGAGAAGGTGATCGAGCAAAAGGATGGGAGGCAAACGTCGAACAGAAGAAGAAGAATGAATCTGCAGAAGTGAACCATCGATTCCACCGTTCTGGTTTTTGTTGTTGTTTATAAGGATACGACTAGGGTTTTTGTTAGTCTCGGGTTGGGTTTGACCCATGGGCAAACAGGTTTTGAGGATGGGTTGGATCTTGACTAAAATGGGCTGTGTTTGGGGCTGAGTAAGAGAAAAATAAAATCGGTCGATCCCTTGCCCATGCCAAGGTTCGAACCTGGCTCAACACACCCCAGCATATTCATACTAACCAGTTACACTATGATAGAACTCAATGTATCAATGCAAAAAGTAAAACTAAAGTTCTATTGTGAGCTGGAAGGGAAAAATAAAAACACCCTTGCCTTTAGCAGGATTTGAACTCCAAATCTGTGTGTTCACAAGTGAACATTGTAACCAATTGAGCTATGCTAGAATTTAATATATACATGAGAGAAATAATACAAGAGCCCTAGTCCAGATTGAATAACTCCTCTAAAAATGCTACTGTTTTAAAAGAGAATATACAATAAAAAAAAGAGAAGACTAATCTGATGGCATGAAATTATGGAATGTAAATAATAAGATAAGTAAATAAAACAAGATGAATGGGTTTAAAACCGGATTATTGTTTGAAAATTCATTTTTTGAAAATTGTGTTTTATGAAATGCTTTGAAAAAGGTTATAAAATGACGGTTCGTTATGGCATGCACGCTAATATGTTTTGAAAAGAAAGGCGACGACCCCTCTTATTATTTCGAAATTTGCTTTATGGGGTGAGAATTTTTGGTGTCTACAGGTAGTAGTTTCATGTCCGTTCCAAGTCCATGTGATGGTGTTTTCTACACAGTCTTCCATAATTATGGGAATGGTGTAATAATTTATTCGGCTGTGTGGTATCGTTAGTCACACACACTTATTTTTCAACTAGCCATTTTATTCAGCTCTCCTGAATTCTATACATGCTCATGGTATGTTCCCATGAGTTCATGTCACCCTACCGAACTAACCTTCAGTAAAAGGGTTGTCGAGCTATGCTCTAGCACCTAGTGCTTGCAGTAGTTATCTCTAAAATGTCAAGACGAGTCTGATATGCGCAACCAACTGGCGCCTCATGACTCTAAGTTATTTCCCTCTGGAATGAGTTCGTTCTTTGGGTACCTTGTAGGTCCGCTTTTGCTAGTGTAAACTCGTATCCCTCGTGTGTTGGTACTTTAGTATTTAACAGTTATTATAATGGTCGCTTGTTGCGCACCATGTACCAGTCGAATGGACGGTTATCCGCCGTTGCGGTTTGCATGGAGTATCTAATCTCCAGCTTAGAGTATCTCTTGTAATGCTCGCTTTGCCCTTCGTCTGTTGTAAACATATAATACGACTGTGGGTTTTAGCTTGGTATTCATTTTCTGTTCAACCTAATTGTACTAACATACTAACGTTTATGGCTTGGGCATGTGGTTGTTATTATTTAACGCGACATCATCGCAGCGCCCTCAGCGCGTGGTATAACTCTCTTTGTGCCCCCTTTTGGGTAACATCTACTATCACAAGGTTTCTCTAAGATAACTTCCTTAAATACCACAATTCCTTTTCTCATTCATGGGTTCAATTTGCCATTACCATTCAATTGGCCTTAGTTTCCTCGTTTTAAAATCCCCAAAACTTATGTTTAACTCCTCCACTATGGAGTTGCGACCTTATGTCACTTTATTATCAAGCTATCCTTGATTTTCCTAACCTTGCTAGTTTGACTGAGATCTCTCTCGTCATTACATGGTTCACCTAGTCAGGGTTCCATTCGCTGACTTAGACACAGAGTTGATTACCTCCTGGGTCCTACACCACTCGTTTACATGCATGGGGTACCATACTGATACATTACTACTTACCCAACTAACTTCATATGGTTTGTCAGGCCCACAAGATCCTAGGAGTGCGGTCGTCCCATGTCTCGTTTAGTGTACTCGTAGCGTTCGTACCCGGTGATTATCGTACTCTTAGTCTTGGTAACTTATGTTTGAGTAGCTATGCTGCCAATTCTTAACCTTTAATGTCAGAATGGCCCTAATATTAGGCTCTATGGTTTCTTTTATTAATGTATATTTCCTCTACTATCTCTAAGATAGGTGTTTGCGACTTATCGCCCTGATTCTGGTTTCCACATGTTCGTCATCTGGTATTTGTGAGTGGGGATTAGTAACTACCTGTTATCTCTCCCGTTCACTCCTAGGCTGTTAACGTCTTCAGACATGAGTTTTCAGTATGCGGATTCCACCCAATCTATTGGGTTACACCATGTGGTGTTTCCGGACTCCATGATAAAGGTTGACACCTCGGGTTTCCCCTGTCTTATGGTAGTCCCGTTAGTCTGATATTAATCAGTACTTGTGATTCATCACCCTTTTTCCCCTAGTTTTGGGTCACTTGGTGGTACTAAGGTATCCCTCCGTAGGCCTATGCCATACGATATTCAGCCTCAATACTGATTTGATAGTTAAATGATTGTTAGTCTTGTTATTTAATTTATTCCTAGTTGGTTTTAATACTTTCTCCTGAGGTTACAATTGGGTGCCCACAACTTAGTGGTTTCCGCTAATCATTCCTCTTCATTGTGTGGTCCTTACTCTTATTCAACTCATATTTCCTCCATCCTCTTTGAGGTAACGGTATCTTCCGTCATCAGGCAATTTTCACTTTTTAGTTTATATCCACTGCCCTCCATACGGGAGTCTAGCAGAATAATGGATCACGACACCTCCGGCGTGTGTGGTGCGGGCATTACATCGGCCCTTTTTATTGCACGTTCACATCTACCTATTATTATTTTTTTTAAAAGGTTCTGCCTCATACAGCTCACTTCTTGCCCTCTGGCAATGTTCAATCGTAGTGGTTTAACCACGCGTCTCCAGCTCCCGTCCCCTGCAATTAATGAGCAATCAACGAGAGCAATCAACCGGCAATCAAATTCGTACGGATCTTCTTCTCCTCTGCCTCTATATAAACTCACTCCAACAGCACCATAAACACACCACGCACAACACGCACGACGGGAGTCTGAAGAATATTTTCACCACACTCATCCATTCGCTTCCACTTATATTCCTCCCGTAACACACATCATTCCACACTCACGCAGTAACAAAAGAAATAGAAGAGCAGCAGCGAGAGCGAGAGCAGACCAGTTCTTCTCTGAAATAATGTCAAAATCTGTCTATGCTATCTTCTTATCTCCGTTAATGTCTGAGTAATTTTCTTTTGTATCCTAGGATGGGGGTTTGATTTCTAATATTACGTAAACAATATTTATCACTGTCTCACTTGTTAACTTGTTTTAATTCCTTTCAACAAATATTGTTAAATGCTTTGCGCGACAAACGACTGCATTTATTTGGTAACTATCAACACATGATTTTGAGATAGTCTAAGTACCACCAGGGAATTAATCTTAGTATTACACTCCGGATTGAGCAGGAAAATACTAAGGCTTTTATTAATAGTTCGTAACCGACAATTATTAACTCTAATAGGCAATAAATAATGAGACATGGTTATAAATATGTTTAAGTAATTTAGGCAATTCCCCCGCTATCCTAGGATACATTTTCCATCCACATCTCTTAATTCACCTTTTTACTGTTTTTTATTATATTTGCACTGATCAAACAACAAATCAAACTTGCCTCCGGCTAAACCCCTTTTTACAGTTTTTAAGTAACTACCAAGACTAGGATAAATTGAACAATCTCCCTGTGGATACGACACTTGTTTTACTAACTACGACCGGGATTTGTTTGCAGCCCGACGTTTAATTTGAGTTTTTAATTCCTTTCTTTTAATTTTACACCAGTTTAACCACTCAGAAATAACCCTCTGCAGTTCCCACAAGCTTGTTATGGTAATAAAGTCTTACTCTCCTCACGAGGCGTTGCATGATAGCAATTTGACGAGTTCTTGTTCCTAGAGTTCTCAAGATTTCTCTCATGCACGTCGGCCATCTTGAACCTTCAGTGTTGCATGGTTTAGAGTTACTCGCTTCGGGTGAGACTTCAAAAAGGTAATTCTTCCATCTATTACATATCTTTAACTAATCATTACTCGTCGTTTCCACTTCCTTTTCCCCCAAGCGCACTGACCAGTGTTTTCTTGGATATAGGACAGGGTTGCTTTGCTCATAGCAAGTTAGCACCCATTAGTCCTACAAGAAATTTTCTCCTCAAACTCGGTCCATTATTTATCACATCCTCGTATGGTAGACATTATGTCATTACCAGGACCCCCGGTCTAAGCATTACATCAAAACACAAAGTCTTATTTTCTACATTTAACATAATCCTCTTAGCATCCACATCGGGTCTTTCCGATCAGGAGAGTTATCTCGTGGTGTTCTCATTTCATTGCCTCACTAGATAGTACTCGGGATACGGGCTGCGGCGGGTGGGGTACCATTGCAAATTTTCCGGGATGCTCTCCCATCAAGTGCGAGTGGTTCATACCATCTTCGCGTTACTTGGGGTTGCTGGACCTTCACCACCTTCCGCTGCTCCGTGTTCTTCCTTAGTACTGTTACCCTGACCTCTCTCTGACATAAGTCAAGAGGACGGGTTAGACCTTTACTTGGTCTAATACCGTAGTTTCGGTCATTTATTATTGAAGTGCCTCCACGGTTATGGTGTGCAAGTTTTAAGCATTGCATCAACCCCGCAAGGTCACGTATCCTCACAACGTTTCCCGTATTCCCAAAACCTATGCTCACTGTATAAATCCTACTATCTCTTGTCATCAGAGCGGTACTCCGCTCTGATACCACTTTTGTAACACCCCTACTCTATTCGGCTCCTAATCATCTTACTTAACAATATAATCGCAGCGGTAATCTCAACAATTGACTACTGGTCACCGTTCTTGCTCGCCCATACGAGTAATAACGTGCTTCCTGATAAGCTCTTAAATACGAAACATTTTCTCGCAGTGACAACAAGAGATAGATCTAAACTCCCAAAACCAATATAAAATTCATTCACAGTGAGCTTTCTACGTATCCAAAACCTATACATGTTTCTAGGTTCGTTATTAAAATGTAATAGTGCATGTTTAAATAACTGTAATCAAAATACCCAGCGCGTCACTCTCTTTGCCGACACCGAAGAAGTTGCATACCTGCAAAAATGGTTAGTTTGTGGTATGGAATCAGCCCTGCTGAGTATGTTATTACCTGACTGTCATGCACCTCGGACCATTCAGTTATTTGGTCGAGAGTATGCAATTCGTTTCCATACAAATAGTTCAATGTTGAAACTGTAAAGCAAAATATATATTGCAGTAATCTCAAATAAACAAAAAGCCCCCGGCTTCACACATCGCATCGTAATAAACCACTGAAAGCGTTTACAGCGCTTTATGAGTACAGAGACTCCACTCCAACAAACACTTAATAATTCATAATTGAGTTCAGCGACTCACTCGACCAGACACCAACCACATCCACACATGAGTACGGTGACTCGACACAACCAGTTCACAACACACAATATGAGCACAATGGCTTGTTCAAACAAATCCACCACATACCCACAAACCACAGCAAAAACAAGAACAAAACAAGGCAAACAAGGGGAGGTAACGAGAATTAAAAACGAGTATGAACTCTCGTCTTTGCATGCAAGCCCAAATAATGTTTGCCTAATGTACGAGGTAATATAGTCGTTCGTAATTGTTCATCATGTCTGATGACAACGTCTCGTTTAGAACGACGTGTCTCTAAGTTACCCATTCTTATGGCGGGTCACCCATGGCAATAGCCACTCCGCGGTTAGGTTAGAGTCTCCGTCCTACGAACAATCTGTAATTCGTTGGAAATTTATCCAGATACTTACGGCTACCAAGGTGTCCTAGTATCGTAATGGATCACAGTTCACAGCAAGAGCACATTCCTTGATAAACTTATCTATACCATCGCATCGCTTTACTATTCTTTTTTTTTTCGAAAACAGCAGACCAAGGTCGTAGTCAATCCTGAGTATGTCGACTGGGATCCAGTGCTAGATACGAGAGCGGCGTTAAAGAGGCCAATGCTCCGTATATAAGTCTCAGATATTTATATATATTATTATCCTAATGCTACAACGTTTTACTTACGTCCTTATATTACACATATAAGATAGCATCATTGCCGCTAGTTCGTTTATAATATGTTCATATATACGAACGGTACTGTTATCGCACACCAGTAATAATAAGGCAGCAGTAATACACAACTCAAGCATATTAATTCACACAAGCAGACATTCAATCTTATCACAGTTTCACACGATGCCTGAACTGAGGAAATCCTCAGAGACAATCAAGCCACATAAATAACATACCGTTCACCCTGAGAGTATTACGGTGGAGTATGAATCAGCAAGATCCTATGCTCCGTGCGTCGTCTCTAACAGTCTATACATACATAATGCTACTGATATTAGCATACTGTATAACAACACAAAATTCTACGGTACCCCGTACCGTCACTAATACCTCCCGGTAACCCCCGTTATTTAACTGTCAATGTTTGTCGGGTTTTAGGTTTAACTCGAGATTGGAAAAGTGTTATATTACAAGCGTAGTCTTGTCTCGTATATTAATATACTTTATAGTTGAGCTTTTGTTATCGCATGTAACCTAATGTATGTTTGTACATCATATAGCTTGTTTCTATATTGTATGTATGATTCTTGTCATACACCATACATTTCACCTTAGTATTTATTTTTCTAAGGTTTGTTTCTCTCTTTCTTTTTTTTTCTTTTTTCCCAAATTCAATGTGGTAACAATACTTTGCATTATCAATCCTTATTATCACATGTACAGTCCTAACATTCCATATCCAATGTTTGTAATTCTTTTCCTTTTATCATATGTCATTTTAATTATGAAAATATATGGTCATTAAACCATATTATATTTTCCACCACAACACATATTTATTTATGTGTATGTATTTATGGAACGATTTCTTATATGGCAATTCTTATAATAATATATTCATCCTTTTTAATGAATACCTCTTATATTACAAATGTTATAATTCTTATAACATTAAAACCATATTATAAAGTTCATTCAAAATATTAATATTTCCGAACAGCACCTATGTTCCTTAATTATTTACAAAATCCTCCACATAATTTATACCATGTTATATTATAGTTATATAACATATAATTTGACAACTATGTCATTAAAACAATTATAACTTATAGTTATATATTGTTAATAAATACCAAACAGCCCTTAAAACTCTCGGTATTAATTAATTCCCACCAACACTTCCATAATTTACAACTCAACCCCAAATTATATTTCCTTGTTACACTTATAGTATATACCTTATATTATAATCCTTATTCCTTATATATACTTATAACCCATGGTTACATTTTCTCAAAATAACCGAACAGACCCCATGGTCTATTTAAATTATTTTTCCACCACTTAACTTTCTATATTCACCAATTTCCCCTCTTTATAACATATAGTTTTCTAATTCCATTAAAATCATATATTATACATATGTCCTTATAAACCTTGTATATAATTCCAAAAATCACCAAACTATACCAAAAGTTTATACATTATTCCTAACCTTATACTTTCTCTAAATCTCGATTTTACCACATATGTTACCCATTTGTAACAATATTATGAAATACCTTATATTATACTTATTTAATTCATATTAACTCCAATTTTAACCAAATCAATTCCTAAAATTCCCTAATAACCTAAGGTTTGTACTAAACTCCTTTTAGTACCCCCAAGTTTTCGGAAATCACAATGCCACCCCAAGTCTTATAAATCTTTTACAATTTAATAAGTATCTTATTATAAGGTAGTATTTTAATTTCTAAAATTCTCCAAAGTTGGTCAAAGTCTCCTATATAGTCAACTTTGACTTCTAATACCAATTGGGACTCAAACTTTCGATAATTACCAACAATACCCCATACTTTTCTATTTTTACAATTTTGACCCAAAACTTTATAAAATGTTATAATTTTTATTAAATTCATTTAAAAACCCTAAACTCCTCTAAATTAAGCCCACGGCTTTATATTTTCCAGTAATTACGATTTGGCCCCAACTTAATTATATAAGCATAAATAAAACTAAATAAGCTTATAAACTTAAATTAAAATGGCCTAATGACATGGCCTTATTACAACCTTGAACTTGCAAAATGAATTACACAATAAATGTCTCAAAATATTGCATATATTTTCGGCCTCACTTTGATTTAATTATTTTTCCACATAATGTCATAATTTGACCATTATGTTAATTAAATCTCTTAAATGACTAGCTTAATTTATCTTAGCAGCCATTTTTTTCCATTTTTAGGTCAATATGACCTATACTTGAAGTTTCACTCTCGGCCATGTATATATATATACTTGGAAATTACAAAAATCATAAGTTTAAGGTGTTTATACCTTGATTATTCCTTGTATGGGCTCGGTCACTTGTAGGAAAATTCACCACTTGATTTAGACATGTTTAATACACAAAAACAAGATATGGTTACACTCCAAGCTTGAGCTTAACCATAAGGAATAATTAATGTAAGATTTAAGGCAAAAATCACCTTAAAAATGCAAGGAGTGTTCAAGGTGGTTTCGATCTGAACCAAACACACCACAAGGTGTTAGATCCACCATATTGACATAGTAAATAGTTAGATCACGAAATGCTACCTTGTTATTAGGTTTTACCTTGGAAAAATGCCTTAAAAGGGAGTATTTCTCTTGGATCTTGGTCACCCTTGCTCCAAATGGCTAACCAACTGAATGAACATGTAAATATGAAGATTATGAGTGTATAAACTCATAAAATCAGAGGAAGAAAACCGCATGAAGAGTGGAGATCCTTAAGGTATGTTTTTACCTTAAAATGTAGATTTGAACAACCTTGGTCCCTCTACTGGTCTCAACCGAGTTTAGCTCTTGTTCTAACCTTAGAACACTGAGAATAAGCCATAGGAATTGATGAGCCACGAAATCTAAGTGTTGGTAGTGAAGAGATGAAGAAAAAGGGCTAAAAATGACCTTAAAACACTTACCTTAAGAGCTTAGGAGCTAGGTTTGCCTTCCATGTTCAAGAACAAGCCTTGAGAGCTTCAAGAAGGAGAGAGCTCGGTTGACAGGGCTGGAATCGGACAAGGAGGAAGGAAGGAATGGGTAAGTTTTGAAATAATTGAAAAAGTAACTTAATTTTCAAATGTAATTGGTATTAGGTATAGTTTGTCCCATAATGATTGTAGGCTGTCTCCTCCCTCTTGCCAGCCGATTTCCAAGGGTTAAATGGGTCATTTAATTGACCATTGACCATACTTGGTCAATATTGACTCATGCGGGCCCCACTTTAGGGTTTTATTAATATTTTACTATTAATTTGTAAAAATTCGTAAATTTCTGGAATTAAATTCCTAATATGATACAATATGATAAATATCATATTTAAGGATATTATAATTTTTAAGCCCATTAAAAATCAATTTAAAAGGCAATCTCACAAAAACGTGCTTTAAAGAGTTTTAGCGCACATTTTTGTGTCACAGGGTGTTCCTGAGCTTAGTTCTCCTTGAGAACGGTTTTATTGTGTTCCTTGCTTCATTATAATACTTAGGAATCCACTTTGGATCCTATTTGAGGTCATACAATCTTTATGGTGTCTTAAAGCACATTTTTGGCTTTACCGATCTTAAGGCGTGTTTTGCCTTGTTGAGATCTTTTAGATTGTTCCCCAATAGTAATTAGATGTTTATTAATCATTTTAGATCATTAGTAGATCATTTAATTATATTTTAAAGGTTAGGGGTATTTCAACAACCCACATATAAAGGGTCCACGATATTGAATTGGACAAACGAAAGATAAGGAGAGAGATTAAACATTTAAGCACAAAATGTCACCGAAAAGGGCACACTCCCCCACACTTAAATTGAATAATGTCCTCATTGTTCACCAGAAAAACAAGGGAAGGTTTCAGAAGACCTTTTCGGTAAGTAGAAAAAGAGAAACACAAAGATCACAAATAAACATTTAAGCACATAAACGCTCCTCTGCAGTTTTTATTTAAGTAAAAGCAAAATTAAAGGAACTGGTACTCCCCTGATATTATTTCTGCTAGTTGTTTAAGGAGTTCCCCCACACTTGAGCTTCAGCCTCAAGTAGCGTAGCTTGGTTGCGGTGTAGATATGAAGGTGCACCTGCATAAGACACTAGAAGCAACCATACTACAAACGGGGTTAAAAGTTAGCAAAAACAATTTAAAGAGAACCTGAAAATTAAAAGAGCATAAAGCAAAATAAAAGTACATCCGGGTTGCCTCCCGGGAAGCTGCCCTTCTTTAACGTCTTAGGCTAGACGCCCGCTTTGTTATCCTGGATCAAAAAAAACGTTACCCGTCGCATATAAATAAGAAAATTAATACTCCACAAAATCTGGTGTTTGAGGAGGTATTGCCGGGAACGTAGTTCTAACAGAAGACCCGGCGGTGATGATTTTTCTTCCTCAAATTGGAGGATGTAAACATCCTCCTCTTGTAGGTGAGGCTTGTAGAAAGAATGCTGATTGATATCATCTTCAGAGAAGGTTAATTCTTTGAAGGTGATAGTGGCGTTTTGTTTGGATATATTGGCGGGAGGTGATGGCAATTCCTTCTCTTCATTTTCAAGGATGTAAGTATCCTTATCTTCTAGATAGAGCACAGAGAAGGATGGAACTGGCGGTAGGCGACCGTAGAGGGAAGAGAGTAACTTACATCCGTAGTGGGGTGTTTCTTCCTCATGAATTATTTCGCTCTTTGGTTGATGTTCTCGTTGAGCGATTCTCTCCAGGTAGTCTGGTTGATCTTCTAACCAGAGTTGTTCTTGTAATATGAGACAATCCTCATAATCATGAGCTCCCCCACATACGGAGCTGTATAAATACTGTGAATAGCAAAACTCTTGCTCGAACACCTGTTCCATTTCCTTTTTTTTGTGTTTTTGTATATAAAACAAACTACTGAAACAGATTAGAAAATAAAATAATTAGAAACAAACATAATAATAATATAAACAAAATATAAAAGATAATTAATATAAACAACAAACAAAAATAATATAGACAAAATATTCTAATATAACAAGTGAATAATCCGGGGCTTAGGGACTAGAATAAACTAGTCCCCGGCAACGGCGCCATTTTGCAGACGTTATATCGTGAGTGGTTTTATTGGTGTAATTAGCATTAAAAAAAAGAAATTAAAAACTCAAAATAAACGTCGGGCTGCAAACAAATCCCGGTCGTGGTAGTATAGTGAATTGTAAGCGACCGGATGTCGAACCGTGGGACTAATATACATATAATAGTACCTAAGCGTGTCACAAAAAAAAAAGGGGATTAATTGACTTGTAAAATAAAAAGGAAAGATAAAATAAACTAAGTTAATAGATAAATTAAACGGGACTCTGGTTCAGGTTAATATGATCTGATAATTATGCTATCTCTACTGGTTTAATTATAATTGTTTGGCAAAATTCCTCTTATTATCTTAAGGACTAAATCATAGCCTCAAAAGAACTCGTTTACCTGAAAATGCAAGGTTCTAATCAAGGTTCAAGCACAATACGTGTAAACGGACGATTTAGATATGAGAAATTATTTATGCATCTGAAAATACTAACTTATTAAATCATAATAAGCTTTCTCCAAATTTACGGCTTAATTAACCTATCTAGTTATCACCTGGTCTGATCAAAATAGACTTAGCAAGCAATTAATAAACTCATGACATTTATTAAAAAGGCGAGAGATAAGCTTTAATCGTAACAAACTGTATTTAAATAAAACCAGTAAACATATTGCACAATTAATACAAACACATAATAACCATTCCCAGAGTATAAATATTCTAGCCTAACATATTAAATAGATAAACGGAAACAAGAGTAATAGAAATCATCTGTAATCACTCCTGCTCGCTCTACTATTTTGTATACGTAGGACTAGAGGTGAATATGGTGGGAAGTGAAATAAAAATGGAGAAGATGGGAGGAGAGAAATGAGATGAACGTGTGATGTGTGGTGAAGTGGTACGGTGATGGATTGTATGGGTGGTGGATGTCTTCTTGATACCGAAGGAAACGTGTGTTTATATAGAGGAAAGGAAAAAGCAGCAGATCGGTAGCAGACGCGTGAGGCTTTGAGGAATGGATTGAGGCGGTGGAAAAGAGCTGGCAGATTGATTGATTGCTTCATTGATTGCAGGGGACAGTTCAGGAAAATAAGGTGTCGACGGGCGAAGTAGTTGGATATGGCAGAAACAAGTCGATGGACGAAGTCGACACGAAGAAGAAAACTGGCGCGACTGACTAACTGCTGCTGTCCGCTTCCATGTCCGCCTAAGCAACCGCCTCAAAACAGGCGGTTCCTTATGTGTGAGTCTGCCCCGTAACAGGCGGTTCCTAGTAGTCTTGTCCGCTTGATATTGGGCGGTTGCCCATGGTCTTGTCCGCTTGGTATTGGGCGGTTGGCTAGGTGTGTGTCCGCCGCCATTTGGGCGGTGCAAGTGTGAGTGTCCGCCCCATTTTGGGCGGTTGCAAGTGTCTCTTGTCCGCCTGTTTTCACGACGTAGCACCTTGTCTCTTGTCCGCCTGTTTTCACGATGTACAGTGCTTATTTCTTCTACGAATTTTGACCGGCTCTATTCTGAGCCGTTTGCGTCTATGTGTTCGTCTCTTCGTCTACTTTACTTCCTGCTTGGTTTTCCTCATGTTAAACCAATAAATTTGTGAGAAAATAATAAAACATAACTAGAGGAAAACTAACCGAAGTGGAGAAATGAGCAAGAAAAGTGCTAATATAATATATGAAATACACCTATAAATCATGCTCAGTTGGACACTTATCACCACCTTAGCCCTGTCCACCTCGATACCTTTGCTAGAGATCTTGTGTCCCAGCACAATGCCCTCTTGCACCATGAAGTGGCATTTTTCCCAGTTTAGGACTAGATTGGTTTCTCTGCACCTGGCTAAGATATGATCCAAATTTTCCAAACAAGAGTCAAAAGTTAGTCCAAAAACTGAAAAATCGTCCATGAATACCTCGATGCATTTTTCAATGTAGTCGGAGAATATGGCTGTCATGCAGCGCTGGAAGGTAGCTGGAGCGTTACATAAACCGAAGGGCATGCGTCGGTAAGCATAAGTGCCATATGGGCATGTGAAAGTTGTTTTCTCTTGGTCCTCTTCAGCAATAGGTATCTGAAAATACCCAGAGTAACCATCCAAGAAACAGTTATATTTATGTCCTGCAAGTCTCTCCAACATTTGATCAATGAAAGGAAGAGGGAAATGATCTTTTCTGGTTGCAGCATTCAACTTTCGATAGTCAATGCACACTCTGTGCCCTGTATAGTTCTTTGAGGAACTAACTCACCTTATCATTGGGAATTACAGTAAATCCCCCTTTCTTGGGCACTACTTGTGTAGGGCTCACCCATTCACTATCAGAAATTGCATAAATAATACCTGCATCGAGAAGCTTAATGACTTCCTTCTTTACCACCTCCTTCATGTTTGGGTTCAATCTTCTCTGGGTTTGAACTAGTGGTTTATAGTTTTCTTCAAGAAAGATGCGGTGTGTACAAAAGTGAGGAGCTATCCCCTGGATATCAGCGATTGACCATCCCATCGCCTTCTTGTTCTTCCTAAGCACCTGCATTAGTTCCTCCTCCTGTTCATTAGTTAGTTCTGCAGAGATAATGACAGGCAAACTAGAGGGTTCAATTAAGAAAACATATTTTAAATGGCTGGGGAGAGGTTTCAGCTCCAAGGATGGTGGTTCTTTGATAGAGGGAATCAACTCCTGAGCTTCCCTCTCCAGCTTTTCAGATTCTATCATGGGACCTTTTCGATATCGTCCTCCTGCTGACAATTGGAATGCCACAGCAGAGACTTCCGGATCATCATGAATTCCATCTATGGATTCCACTAAGCATTTCTGTAACTCATCAATGTCGGCAGGGCTAAATACATAATCCTGCATCAGAGAGTCTATAGATTCCAAACTAAAACAAGCATGTACATCAGATGGGTGTTTCGTAACCTTTAACATGTCAAAAACAAGTTGTTCATCATGCATTCTCAATATTATCTTACCACCCTCAACATCAATGAGGGTCTTAGATGTTTGCATGAAAGGGCGGCCAAGAATTAGTGGTACTTCTTTGTCTTCCTCCATATCTAGAATTACAAAATCAGCGGGAAAAACAAAGTGCCAACAGAAACAACCAAATCTCTAACACCCTTTGGAAAGATAATGGATCTATCTGCTAATTGTAAGGTAATGCGAGTAGGGTTACACTCTCCTAATCCAAGCTTAAGATACATGGATAAAGGCATCAAATTATGCTAGCTCCCAAGTCACAGAGACCCTTACCACAATCGACATTACCTATTGAGCATGGGATGATTGGTAAGCCGGGATCATCGAGCTTTGGTGGAAGGTTCTTGCTAAGCACTGCTGAAACTTTTTCTATCAATTGTACCGTCTCCTTCTCAACTAATGACCTTCTATTTGATAGTATGTCTTTCAAGAACTTCGCATAGATAGGCATCTGTGTCAAAGCATCTGAAAAGGGAATATTAATTGTTAGTTTCTTAAAAATGCTAAGGAACTTACCAAACTGCTCGTCGAGGTCTCTCTTTTTCAATCGATTTGGGAATGGCACTGGGAGCTCAGGGACCGCCCGTCGTGATGGTCTAGAAGATTGCGCAGCTTCACCAGTCAGCTCACCATCTTTCTGTGTACTGATATCAACTGGAGTATTTTCTGTCACCGGTCCTTCAATGATCTCTACCTCTTGACTAACAACTTTGTCTTTTTTAGCTGGAGTCTTCTCAGCTTCAGGGATCGAAGGATCAAGCTGCTTACCACTCCTCAAAGTCACTGCTTTAGCGTATTCGCGAGGATTCTTCTCTGGCTGGCTAGGTAGAGCCCCTGCAGGTCTATCAGAAAGTTTTTCACTTAGTTGGGCAATCTGAGTCTCAAGATGTTTGTTGAAGGCTTTTTGCTCCAAGATGAATGTCTTGTTCTCATGGTTGGTGTTCTCTTGCTGTTCGAGTTTCCTGTTGGTCGACAGGATAAATTCTCGCATCATATCTTCCAAACCTGAACTCACACCAGCTGGTTGTTTCTGTGACTGCTGGTTCTGCATTTGCTGATTTTGTTGGGGTCTCTGAAAATGCTGAGTGTTCTGCTGTGGAGGCCTCTGACTGTAGTTGTTTCCCTGGAACCTCTGCTGCTGATATCCTTGATTGTTTTGGTTGTTGTAGAAACTCCCTTGCCTGTTTCCCAGATAGTTTACCTCTTCATTTTGCTGAGAAGTACACTGGCATATGTTGGGACTTCTACCACAATACTCACACTGTGGGAAAGAATCGGTCACAACAGCAGCACTTGATTGAGGGTTCATCATTGCACACATCTTTTCAAATTGTTTAGACATCGCTTCCATCTTGGCTGCCAGAAAAGTATTCGAATCTACTTCATAGACTCCAACAGTTTTCTTTGGTGCAGCGCTTCTCCGGTTCTCGCACCTCCCCATTGATTGGATGCATTGGCAATGGTCTCCAATAATTCCTTGATTCTAGCTATTGGTAGCTCCATGAGCCTTCCTCCTGCACAAGTGTCTACCAACAAACGACTTGAATGATCCAAATCTTTGTAAAAGGACTGTAAAATTACCTCCTCTCCTAGGCCATGGTGTGGTACTCTGCGCACAATCCCTTTGAAACGCTCCCACGCCTCAGATAATGTCTCACCAGTGAACTGCTTAAAATTGGTAATCTCTCCTCTCATAATCAGCATCCGAGAAGGAGGGAATATTTTGCCAAAAATGCATTTGCTAACTCTGTCCAGGTAGTGATACTGTTGGGTGTCAGTGAGTTTAGCCATTCTGCAGCTCTGTCTCTTAGGGAGAATGGGAAGAGAGTCAATCTAGCAACCTCTTGTGAAGCTGATGTAGAACAAGCTCCTACCAATCTCAGGAAAGTGGTGAGATGGACATTGGGATCTTCGGTGATTGTTCCGCTGAATTGAGGTGCGTTCATGACCATAGTAACATAGTGTGTTTTGAACTGCCAATGCTCTCCTGCTGGTAACGCAAGGATTACTATTGGTGAGACAAGCCCGTTCAACGCTTGGGCGGGTGTAATCCCTCATGTGCCTCTCCGGATTCTCCATATTGGTTCCTGAGGGGTTGTTTAGAATTTCTTCTTCAACAATTCCTTCTGTTGGTGAATCTTTTAGGAACACCTCCTGCTCAATTGGAGGATCCAGCACTAACCTCTTCCGAATCCTTCTTGTTACTCTGTCTATCTCTGGTTCGATTTCGAATTCAGGGTTTCCTTCAGAACGAGTTTTAACCATAAACCAAGATCAGATGACTGACAGTAATGCAGTTGTAAAAGAACAAAATAAAATGAGACAAAACTAAAGGGGACAAAAACAAAACAAAATTAAAGATCAAAAATAAAAATCAAACTAAGCAACCGTGCCTCCCCGGCAACGGCGCCATAAACTTGTTGGGTAAAAACCTAACGGCAAGTATACCGGTCGATTATAGCAAGTTTTTCCTAGAAGTGTCCCTCCAGGTTATCGAATCCAAGGGAGGCAGCGTTTTAGTTTAATTGATATTTAAGAACAAACTACGAAAATAACTCAAGTAACAGGGGGGTTTTGTTTGTTTGGATTACTAAAGTATAAAACAAGAATGTAAATATGAGCAAAGGTAAAAATGCAAGACAGTGGGCAAAATAATGATATTTTTGGTTTAATAAAAAGGGAAAATTCCGGTTTACTAATCCTCCAAATTCTTCGGTTCCTTTCTCAGTGTGTTTACCAAAATTCAGATTAAAATCCTAGATCAGAAATATTCCACGTTCGGTCTCCCGCTCGGTGGAATCTAATTAACAACTAATAAATTTTAACTCTCGTTACAAATTTACTAATTGCTAACAGCTTTAAGAATAATCCAGTTTAATGATCAGTTAATATCCTAGAGGAATTACCATCTCTAAATTAACTGGTACTGTTCCTGTTGTCTATTATCTACCGCAGTTCTCACTTATAAGCAGATAAACTGGTAAAATCAAGTAACTGGCCAAATCACAAGATTTATAAAAATAAATAAGGAACAATACTTTAATCTATTAAAATGGTAAATCACACAGATTCTGGAACCTTGAATTTGGATTACATAGCAAACCGAAATTTATAAAAACTACTCAGCCATTGAAATGAAAATACTGTAAAAATATGTAAATAACATTAAAGAAGAAAAGAAGAAGAAACTCTGTTTTAAGGCTCTTTGATGGAGTCTCTGTGCACAACCAGCAGTTTCCTCCTCAATCTCCAGATGATGGTGAAGTCTCCAGCTGCTTGTGTATCCCAGATTTTGTGTATGTATGTGGTGTTTTGAGATGGGTATATGGAACGTATGAATGGAATGGATGGAGGTGTAATGGTGTGGAGGGATCCGATGGATATGTGTGTTGAATGAGAGGGATTTGAGTTCTATTTATAGAACTCATTTGCTTGAGTACGTAGCAGCAGCATGGTGGTGGAGATGATGCTGGAGTTTTAGAAGTGGAATGGTGGGTGGTCAATCGTGGGTGTTGTTGCTGGATTTAGGGAGATAATTGGATTTAGTGGGATTAGAAGATGGAAAGTAGGGGAAGGGAATACGATTGTGGAGGAAATGCTGGAAAGGAGATCGTAATGCATGGGCGGCGGTTTAGTTTTAAAGAGAATAAAATTCTCTTTTCTTCACTTTCGCGAGCTACAGATTCGATTCCAGTGGTCCGGGACTTAGTCTTGTATGAAGTCCCGGACCATCATTAAATGGGTCGAGAATTGCTCTGTTTGTGGTCCGGGACTTAGGTTTGTATAAAGTCCCGGACCATGGTGTTAAAACAGGTCGAGAATCTCTTCATTGTGTGGTCCGGGACTTAAGTTGTGTATAAAGTCCCGGACCATGCCTTTTGTTTCGAGAAGTGCTCTGTTTTGTGGTCCGGGTCTTCACTCTTGTATCAAGTACCGGACCATACACAAATTCAGTTCGAGATTTGAGTCACAATGTGGTCCGGGACTTAGCTCCAGTATCAACTCCCGGACCATGCTTGAATTTAATTCGAGAGTTGTTGTCTTTGACTCAGATCAGCTTGTTTGATTTTCCATGTGTTTCAACAATGATACGAACATGTTTCTTTTGAGATCAAATACCTGAAAAAGCACACAAAAACCATAAAAGAAGACAATTACAACAAGAAACATAAAAACACTTAAAAGACAGGAATTTAGCAGTAAATGATAACAAATTGGGTCTCAAAAGACCATGCAGAAATAGGTAAATTCCTGACTTATCATCCTGGCTGCCTCAAAATCCTTTTTTAACTCCCGGATGCTTGTATTCACATGATCGTTAATCTTTGGAAAGACTACATCCAAAGTGTGTCTAGCACTCCTTAATCTCGCCTTTAGAGAAGAATGTGCGCTCTCCACCCTATCAAATGTTTAAGTAAGTTTTATAGATCTATAACAATGACTGTATTATCTTAAACATTACAAGATTAACAATTTTACCTATTTGTCGTTGTGTTGCCGAAGTGCAACACATTCTTGACCCAAGCCTCCACAAATTTTTCCTTGTATTTCTCCCAGACTGATGCAACATACGTAATGAAACATGGGTAGCTTCGGTATGTATTCTTGAAATTTTCGTACCTCTCGTTGTACTCCTGCTCTGTGCTCGAGTAGACAACCGAAGTCCACATTCGGACTTCAGCCGCCGCCCTTCCTCTGTCACCCATATAAGTCTCGGCTTTCCCCTGAACGTTCCTACTTATGTGCCACCGACATAGTAGATGATGAGATTCAGGAAATACCTCTTCTAAGGCATTCATCAGAGCCAGACATCTGTCGGTGATAAATGTAGAGGTTGTAGTCCGCCCGAGGAGGTCCCTTAATTGTTGAAGTGCCCACACATACATGTCTGTTGATTCTGATACAAGAAAGGCGAAGGCAATGCTGAAGTTTTTGCCTATACTCGTCATCCCGATGAACTGAACCAAAGACATTTTTGCTATGTTTGTTTTATAGGTAGCATCAATGCCTATGACATACAGGAAAACATGGAGCAGTAATCTAGAGGTAGGGTGTGCAAAGAAGATGGACCCAAGTCATGTTTCATCCCCTAAATTGTGAAATATAATCATGTAATCTATCAAATTAATATGAAACCTAAATGATTGAAGTTATTTGAGACATACTGAGTTGACTTACTTGGTTCTGTAGTGTAATCGTAGTAGTAGTTGTTTTTGTCTAGCTCACTCGGCAGAGTCTGCACCATAGATCGACCATCTCTCTTTACTAGTTTTGTTTTTTGTATCCGGTTGTATATGTCTTTCCTTGTTGCTGACGTTTCTGGGTTGATTGTTGTGAGCTCTGAATAAATTGCACAGGGTGGCACACGGACTCTGCTTCTCTAATCAATCATAATCTCCTCCGCCTCAGTCAGGCGTTTTCCTACAAAATGACCCTCTGCCCACTCAGCGAGATCATGGTTATGCCATCCGTGACCCACTTGCAAGAAACACCCATAGCTTGTGTAATACTGAAATACCCCTAAATTAATTTAAATTAATTTAGGGAATTTTTTTTATTAAAACCGTAAATAATACTATTAATTATTATATTATAGTATGGGATTGTGAATAATAAATTATTATATCCTTATATGGAATTATGAAAATTAAATCATGGGATTTCTTCCATTTAATCCTAAAGAATACTATTAAATATTGGATTACTATATATTATTATATAGTATTATGAATTTAATAATAAGATTTATAAGTCAATAAATCTTGGAAAAATTTCTAAACACTCCAAGTATATTATAAAGATTTTAGAAAGAGTTGGAACATTAATTTGAATCATAAAAGCCAATATAAAATCATGGAAACCAGAAAGCTTATTAAGCCTTGCTAAGGTTGACTTTTTGAGAATGGTAAAATCAGCCCATGAAACCTATACCAATAAAAAGGTTATGGAAAACCAAGAAGATTGATAAAAAGAACGTCAAAAACGGATCATCCTAGCCAAAGTTATGATAAAATGAAGTTTAGAGTCAAAATTTTGAAGGATGCTGACGTGGCAAGGGCCTGCTGACTCAGCCACGCCCGCCTCGGGAATCGCGCCACGTCAGGGCGCCTGAAGTCCTTCAATTCCGGCTAACTCTTCTCAGCCACCATCTGTTATTGCCCCATTTTCAGACGCCAATATCTCAGCCATCCTAGGGTATTTTTGCATGCCGTTTCTTTCATTCTCTTCTCCTTAATCTCCTCTTTGCAACCATTACTCATACATGCCCTAAATCTTTCTAAATCCGCCGCAAACTCGATCTAAAGTTGCCTTCCTGAAACTGTCAACCCAGATTTCCAGAAAAACGTGATTAATCTGGTAACTTCGTCTCGTCATAACTTCTTCTTTTCTCATCCAAATTTCACGTTCTTTAGCTTATTTTGTAGATCTCTAATCCCTCTACAACTTTCCTTTTTAAGTCTAAGGCTGATTCTGAATTGAGTAGAAGTTAAAGGCGTCTAAAGATCGCTAGTCGATCACGGTGGGTTTTCTGCCCAGAATTTTCCAGAAAATGATAGGTAAACTCAGATCTTGTGAGATCTGTAACTTTCTCTCTAATCTATCAAATTCAATGATTCTTCCACTAGTGTTTAGAGTTACATCCCTACTTTAAAATGTGGTAGGTTTGGTGGCTTGAATCTTTCCCGGCTGGTGTAGTTGGTCTATGAAGTATCCAACTCGAACTGCACATAAAATCATAGAAACTGCAAAGGTATAAACTCGAAACTTTCGGGTTAAATTTCTTTCCGTATAATGCAAGTCAGATTGAGTTCTTGCTATCAACTTGTAGATCTAAATCTCCTCTTTCGATTAAGCCCTTATACGTATTCTAATTCGATCTAGAACTTAACTTATAGATCCGCAAAGCGAGATCCTCGAAACAGTCAAGTTCGAACATTTTCCAGAAAACTGAAATCGAATCCCTTCGATTTGTGCAATTCCGGTGAGTTTTCTTTCAATTCCTCTGATTATGTTAATCGGTTTTGCATTACCGACCTAACCCAACTGCCAATTTGATCGATTATGCCTTGTATTGAGAGAATTTTTGCAAAATCCAAATCGGGTGTAATATAAACCCTAACCTCAAACCCAGAATTGTATTTGTTGTACACCGCATTATAGCTAGCGAAATCGGTACCATTAGAACCGGAATTTAATTTCGAATCCAATGAAACAAGAATCATCGAATTTTGTTCTGTATATTGAGAGATATTGAGAGATTAGTACGCGGGTATCGGTTTCGATTTGCTGATGAACTCGAGGATTTTCGGCCGTCCGATCGTAGGTTTTAGAAACGGATGGCCGAGATTAGATCTGGGGAGTTTAAGTTGGTTATGAATTATAATATTTCTAGAATTAATCCCTAACTTGTTGAATTAATTTAAATATCTTCCCGAATGTATTTTGACTTAAAATTTTAACCATAGATTCCTTATAAAATCTAGTTTATTTTGATGTAAATAAATATGGTTTTGGAGTTTTTAAACGTAAGTTATGATTTTTTCAAGTTATGGGTATTATGGAATTATTTGGTTAAACGAAAAAGATATTTTTATGAAATAAAAATTTTATAATATGTCTAAAATGTTATAGCTACTATATACTTAATTTGGGATTTTTTTGGACAAAGGTAAATGGGTTTAGAAATTGTGTTTATGAATTTTTCATAAGAATAACTTATAATATGGGTTTTAATGTAACAAAAATTAAATATAGTTTACTAATAAACTTTTTAGGTTGGGAAATAATGAAAAGATTAAACTAACATTTAGTAACAGTATGTTTATAAATTTTTGGGAATTAACTTTTAAGTGAAATAAAAAAAAGAAAAATATTAATTACATATATATAATTATATATATATATACTTATATGAGAGGAATAAAATAGAAGCTGATGTTAAATCAAGAAACTAAGCTAATCTACATTTAATTATTATGTAATATGGAAGTCAACATTCTTAATTAAAACTAAGGGAATATATATATTATACACACATATATAAAAAGGGAATTAAATAGTAACTTGGGTTAAAACAAGGAGCTAAATAAATCAACACTATATTAACTAAGTATTATAGAAGCTAATATTCTAAGATGTAGCAAGAGAAATACTTTATTAAACATACATGGAGTGCAGATAAATGTTGAAGTTTATAAAGATAATTTAAATACAATAAGCTACATAAGGGATGACTTAAATAAATTCTAATACAGGTACAAGCATATATATATTAACTAAATAAAGGAAAATACTTTATTTATAACCATATATATATATATATATATATATATATATATATATATATATATATATATATATATCAATTGTGGATATGTCTAAAAGTTATACTATAATTAAATACAATAAAAGTTCAAAAAATGTTCTGGATAAATCTTAATGCATAAAGATATATATATATATACATTAAAAATAGATGAAGGAAATCACATTGCTTGTGGGAATATAATAAGGAAAAATATATATATTAAACTTAGGATTTTAATCGGAGTTCAATAAAATAGTCAACGGTAACTTAAGGGTTTAATTACACTACATAAACGTAACACGGTCTTGGGCTAACCTACTGATCCCAAGTCTATGAACTCCGAAAGCCCACTTAAACTATAACACCCCTACCGCTAATCCTTCCATTATCCTCTAATCATCCTCATAATTACCTTACTCGCAGCGGAATACTTACTTACTTACTTACTCCCGGCGGGTGTTACAACGCTGTTAGTCATCCAAGACCAACACGGCTACTACTACTTACAGTAACGGCCTGATGATTAGAACATACCGGAAACATACTACTTACTTTACAATGCCAAATACTTACTTACATTTGATTACCGAGTATCCCAAAATATATGAATTACATTCCAAGACTATTCCCAAAAATTAAGGGTTTGTACATCCGCTCCCTTCTACCCAATCATGAATTCTTTATCCAAAAAGGTGTACCACATGGTACACCGGCTACTCAAAAACGCCTTAGCCGTGTACAACTCGGTACACCATCCAAATCTACTAACTATACCAAAAAGAATTCCGTCTTGTCCTTACTCTAACATCACGTCTCGCGGGTACCTGTAGAATAAAAACATTCCTCCTAGGGGGTCAGCTTACGCTGAATATGATAACCGCATACCCCGCGTACTAGCAAGGGTACGCCAACTATTTGGTCGAATACATGCGGTTCGTTTCATTCATACATACATACATTCATGCTTTATACAATACAATTCAATACATTCACTTCACAAGGCATACATACATTCAGTTCATACAAGGAAGACATTACAAGTCACCCATTCATACTTACCGTTTACTCACCGCATTACGGAGATACAATTCTCCATTACATACAGAAGTCATGTTAGCTTCATTACACACCCGGTTTAATCGGGTGTTCAATACGATTTTACTCAAGGTCGATGACTTACAATAGTCAAGACCGATACACTTACAATACTTACTTCTTACTTACTTTACTCCAGTTAAGTCGGTATGACCTCCGGGCAGGGATTACTACATCCCACCACCGGGCTTTAGGGTGGCCCACTAATCCAGGATGCTACCCATTCAAGGGATTTGGTCCACGGAAAAGATTACAGCCAGGATTCGGATCCAACCTCTTGTGTTTCCTTATCCTCACGCGTGGCCGAAACTATATCGGACTTCTACTCATTCCATTTACTCATTACTCATGTTAGGAGTTAGATTGTTAGGAATTAGTAGAAGTCAGTACTTCATTTCCATACATCCATACAATACACAAGTACACATTACTTCACATACTCCTCATTTCCATTCATACATTTCATGAATTATACAAACTAAATGTTCAAGAAGATACACAAGAACAAAATAGTTCAAACACAGTTAAGTGCAATATAAGTCCGATTCGTGCATTTATCTTATTGGTGATCACATAAGCACACAAATCGGGGTAACCAAGTTAGGATATAGGGCATGAAGAAATCATACCGTTCATTGTCGTATTCGTACTACCGGTTCCTTTGGAGCTCAACTATTGATTCCTATACATACATAAAGTTGTATGATCAATGATCTATTATTGATCCAACTCATTCCTTCATTAATACTCCTAATGTTTACATACTACTCCTTTACTTTCATACTTGACCATTAACCATTCTTTTCTCATTACCTCTTATTCTTGTTTCCTTACTCTTTTACTTACTTTCTTACCATTACTACTTCATTGATAGTGTACTACTACCTACGTATGCATATATGTGTATAGACGTATATGTACATACATATGACTACCATAGTCATATAATAAAACTTTTTTTTTGACTCGACCGACCTTACCCAGGGTCGGACCCAAGGTCGGTCAAAGTCATAAGTCTCGATCAGGCAAAATTCCAAGCTCGACCGACCTTGCAAGTCCGGTCCCAAGGTCGGTCCATCCAGTGGGTTACTTACGTGAAAATTTCAGGCCCGACCGACCTTGCAAGTCCGGTCCCAAGGTCGGTCCGTTCCAGTGTGTTCTGGGATCGAGTTTCTGGACTCGACCGACCTTGCCCAAGTTCGGTCCCAAGGTCTTCCTATTCCAGTGGACTTCTGGCCTTCGCATTTTACGACTCGACCGACCTTGCAAGTTCGGTCCCCAAGGTCGGTCGAAGTCAGAAGACTTCCCGTCTTTGTATTTTAAGGCTCGACCGACCTTGCGGTTCGGTCCCAGGTCGGTCCGGCCCAGTACTTCAGCTTTAAAATCTGTTTCTTAGTGATTTACTTTCCATTGCTTCCCCAATCTTTACCAATACATCCCTAGATGTTTACCACTCATTTAGATGTTCTAAATCACCTTAATTCATCCACCAAACTTATTACTCAATCGTAGATACACTTGTACAATTTTCTCATTCCATTCCAACACTTACACTAGTTTTCCTCACACCAAATGCTACAGATTTTGGTTTTTCTTCATTAGCTACAGATTTTTCCCTCAACTCTTATCCTCCAATACTCCCTCAACTAATGCCACTCCTAGCATTCAAAACACATTACTTTACATCATATTTCTTCACATTACCTAAACCCTTTTCAAATCTGTTTTCAAAGTGGTTGAACACTCTCTTTAAACTCTCCAAATTCACCTAGCTATTGTCTAGGTCATTACCTCTCCCTACACACACTAAGTCCTCAATTTCTAGACAAATTTGGACATAGTCTCCCCTATAATTCTTACTTACTCACACACACCATTTCATCCCACAATTTGCTCATTCACCAACCGTTTATCCAATCATTATACACACATACATTCAACTCCACTACAACACCATAAAATTCCTACACTATACAGTCTACTACCCATGGCTTTCCCAACTTTTAAACACATTTAAAAACTCAAAACTGTTACATTACCTTTCCTCATTACACACTACAACATACTTACTA
The DNA here is from genome assembly GCA_023374045.1 of Limonium bicolor. NCBI lineage: Eukaryota > Viridiplantae > Streptophyta > Magnoliopsida > Caryophyllales > Plumbaginaceae > Limonium > Limonium bicolor. Next base: position 209,891,624 of record CM041782.1, read on the forward strand.
CTCATTACTCAATACATTACTCATTTTACTACTCAAAAACTGTTACATTACCCAATACAAAACTAGTTCAAGGTAGCCTTTACCTTGTTCTTTCTAGTTTTCTTTTCTTCCTTTCCCTTCTCTTCCTTTCTTCTCTTTTGTTCTCGGTTTTGAGGAGTTCACCACTCCAATTCTACAACCCATATCAATACACAACACCATTTCATACTACCCTTAATTAACCTAAGCTTAAAGCATAGTTTTAGGGTTTTAAGGAAAAGCTATTACCTTCCAACCAATGAGTGAGGTCCTTGGTTAGCAAGAGAACAAGATTCCTAGCCCAAAGAAGAAGCCAAAATCTGCTGGAGCAAGAAGGAACAAAGAGTTCAAAATCTGAAATCTTCATAATGCAAACAAGGAGGTGAAGGTGCTTCTAATGGTGGACTCAAATCTTAAAATGGCCTCCACCCCATAAAACGAAACTTGAGCTTTTGGATTTTTGAACGAGAAAGTGTTCTCCTTGGCAAGGGGAATTCAATGGTACAGTTTTTATGCGCTTGGAGGAGTTTTGAGTACTCAAAGATAGGATAGAAGAGAGGCTGGGGGTTTCTTCAAATCGCCATGGGAGTGCTTTAGGAAGAAGAAGAGAAATAGAGAGGGAGGGAAACCGTGTAGAGAGAGGGGGTAGGAGAGAGAGTGTATTTTTTTTTTGCTTTTACTTAATAGTTTGTCCTTTAGCAAATAAAAGGAGTTACGAGAGTGGGAGAGAGGGGGAAATCGGTCCCCTATACCCCCACCTCTACGATTTTTTAATTTTATTTGCAAAGTGGACACACTAAGTTTGTTTATTTACATTCGACACCCCACAACTTCCGGTTGTTACAGTTCTTACTAACCGGAACCCTTTTCCGAATTTTCTCGTTTAATTAATTTATTGGTTCCCAACCTTATTAATGTTTATTAATGACTATTTGGTGTGACCAAAATTGTTACGAGTCTATTTGACCCGCTTAAAGTCACGTTTTCCCGATTTCCTCGAAAAACACGCTTTAAGGTTCTTTATGCTTTTAACCCCATTTTAAAGTCCGTTTTCTTTGGATTGTTCCTCATGTTTATTTAAGTGTAATTAAGCCTTTAAAATTAATTAGCCTAATTAATCACTATTTTTTAATTACGGGGTATTTCAATCTACCCCCCTTAAGGAACTTTGCCTTCAAGTTGCTCAGGTTTACGGTTTACTATTCCTACTACATTTGGCAACCCAATTGCCATAATGCATCTACTACCACCTTACAAGGTGTCACATTCCTTCACCTACCAGTAACACTCATTCAGATACTATGCACCATACTCAATTCAAATACCATACACAATACTCCATCCAATTCGCACATTCCACAATACACTTCACAATGTCATTCGTGTCATATACCGTACACACAAATTCATTACTCATTACAACAAAACCAACACATACCATACTCATTGTACTACATACTGATACTACTAGCACATCTAACCTTGTGCCAAAGAAATACAATTGACACTACATGTCCAACAAAATACAATTACCATACTAATACTACGCAATGCTAACCCGAAGCAATGCAAAGCTAAAAGTCTACCCCCCTTAAAACGAGGTACGCCCCGTACCCTCCGTGCTATACGGATGCAGACATCTAGTCTACAAAATAGTTTTGGGTACTTCGCCTTCATGGTGTCCTCTAATTCCCAAGTCGCTTCCTCGACGTCGTGGTTAGACCACAAGACCTTCACCATTCGTACAGATTTATGGCGAGTGTCTCTTGTCTTTGTATCAAGGATTCGCATTGGACTCTCGACATATCTCATCGTCGGCTCTAGGGATAGATGTTCGGGTTCTAATACATGAGAGGGATCGGCTATGTATTTCTTGAGTTGTGATACATGAAAGACATCATGAACACGTCCCAATTCTTCAGGCAATGCTAGCCTATAAGCTACGTTTCCAATCCTCTCAGTAATGGTATACGGGCCTACAAATTTCGGGCTCAGCTTGTCCTTCTGGCCAAATCAAAAGACACCCTTCATAGGTGAGACACGCAAGAACACTTGGTCGCCCACGGTGAACTCAAGGTCGTGTCGTCGCACATCCGTATAGGATTTCTGTCTATCTTGGGCTGCTTTCATGTTTGCTCGGATTTGCTGAACTTCAGCTTGTACTTGTTCTAAATATTCCGGTCCTATGATGATCGCTTCACTTGACTCATCCCAACACAACGGGGTACGGCAAGGTCTACCTTACAAGGCTTGGAAAGGCGACATCTTAATCGAAGCATGATAGCTATTGTTATACGAAAACTCGATAAGATGAAGCTTGTCAATCCAGCTCCCCTGGAAGTCTAAGGCACATGCCCTAAGCATATCCTCTAGTGTTTGGATGATCCTTTCTGTCTGACCATCGGTCTGTGGATGGAAGGCGGTGCTAAGCTTCAACTCAGTACCAAGCGCTTCTCGTGTTGCTCTCCAGTATCTCGAAAGAAATCTGGTGTCACGGTTAGATACAATGGTTTTCGGGACTTCGTGGTGTCGGATGATCTCCTTGTCGAATAGCTCCGCAAGCTTCGCCACCTTCCAGGTGTCCTTCATCAGTATGAATCGGGCAACCTTGGTGAGACGATCGACTATTACCCAGATCATGTTGAGTCCTCCCCTGGCAGGTGGGAGTCCAACAACAAAATCCATAGAGATATCATGGAATTTCCACTCCGGAATGGGCATGGATTGCACCATTCCTCCCGGTCTTCGGTGCTCGAACTTCACCTTCTGGCATGTGAGACACCTCAGAACATACTCAGTCGCGTCGGATTTCATTCCTGACCACCAGAAGTACCTCTTCATGTCTTTGTACATTTTAGAGGCTCCCGGATGGACATGTAATGTCGAACAATGTGACTCTCGCAGAATGCGATCCCTTAGCTCAGTATTGCTTCGGGGGACGCATAATCTACCATTCAATCGGATCAGACCATCTTCATGCAATTTGAAGTCGTACTTTCGGTTCTCGAAGGTACCCTCTGTGATTTTCTGTTTGATCTCCGTGAAGTAAGGGTCGCTCAACTGAGCGTCTCGCACCTCGTCAACCAAGCTAGAAGAAGCGAGTAGCGAATGGAGCAAGTGTGCTCGACGACTCAGGGCGTCGGCTACAACGTTTGCCTTCCCTTCTTTATACTGGAAGTTGATGTCGTAATCTTAGAGGAACTTCATCCACCTCCTCTGTCTTAAATTCAGCTCCTTCTGTGTGAATATATACTGCAAACTTTTGTGGTCGGAGTAGATGGTGATGCTTACCCCATAGAGATAGTGTCGCCATATCTTCAAGGCGAAGACAATGGCTCCTAACTCTAGATCATGTGTCGGGTAATTCTCCTCATGCTTTTTCAGCTGGCGGGAGGCATAGGCTACTACCTTGCCATGCTGCATGAGTACGCATCCCATGCCCTTGCCCGATGCATCACAATACACCTCAAATCCCTCTGTGCCCTCTGGAAGTGTGAGAATTGGCGCTGAGGTCAATGAGTCTTTTAGGCTCTGGAAGGATACCTCGCACTCGTTTGTCCATACAAACGATGCATCTTTCTTTATCAATGACGTCATGGGCTTAGCGACTTTCGAGAAATCCTTTACAAACCTCCGGTAATAACCGGCTAAACCAAGAAAGCTCCGAATGTCGGTAACAGTCTTAGGTCTAGGCCATGATCGCACTGCTTCGATTTTGGATGGATCTACTGAAATACGCGCGCTCTAGATGACATGACCGAGGAATGATACCTGATCTAGCCAAAACTTGCATTTGGAGAACTTTGCATACAGTTGGTTCTCGCGCAGTGTCTCTAGTACTCTTCTCAAATGGTTTTCATGTTCTTCTGCTGACTTCGAATACACAAGGATGTCGTCGATGAATACTACTACTGAAGTGTCCAGCTGATCACTGAATAATCGATTCATTAGGTCCATGAATTTGGCTGGTGCGTTAGACAAACCGAATGGCATCACCGTGAATTCATAGTGGCCATATCTTGTTCGGAATACTGTTTTCTCGATATCTTGCTCTTTGATAGCAATTTGGTGATATCCGGATCGGAGATCAATCTTAGAAAAGACCGAAGCTCCCTTCAACTGATCGAACAGGTCGTCGATGCGTGGCAATGGATACTTGTTCTTTACAGTGACCGTATTCAATTCGCGGTAGTCGATGCAGAGGCGGAGACTACCGTCCTTCTTCTTCACAAAGAGGACCAGTGCTCCCCAGGGTGATACGCTCGGGCGTATAAACCCTTTGTCGAATAGATCACGTAGTTGCTCTTTCAACTCTATCATTTCTGCTGGTGCCATACGGTATGGTGCCCTAGCGATGGGACCAGTACCAGGTACGAGGTCGATTTCAAACTCTACTGCTCTCTGTGGTGGCATACCAGGTAGCTCTTTCAGGAATACATCAGGGAATTCGGAGACTACTACTACATCATTACTGAATTCTGGATCTCTCTCCAGATCTTGCACATGGCATAAATACACTTCGTGTCCTTTTCTAAGCTCCCGGTACATTGCCATAGCGGAGATGACTGTAGTTGAAGGCTCTCTCGGTCTCTGGCGGTATGAAACAGTGACCCCAGATGGACTCTTGAGCAGCAAGCGATGCTCGGCGCATAGGATTCTCCCCTTGTGCCGCTCCAACCAGTTCATTCCAATTATCAAGTCGAATCCCAACCCGTTGAATTCAATGAATGAGATGGGAAATGCTTCGCCTTTGATTTGAATTGTGGCGGTGTGGTAATACTTAGTACACTTTATTCGCTCCTTCGACTGGAGAGTAACCAAGAAATTCGGTAGCTCATCTGCGTCTAGCCCCAACCTTGTAGCGAATGATGGCGATACAAAGGTGTGAGAGGTGCCGGAGTCGAATAATACTGAGGCTTCGATGCCGTTTACTGGGAATGTTCCCGTTAGAATGGTGCCGCTTTTGCCGGCTTGTTCTTCGGTGAGGATACTCAGGTTACCTTCGGTACCGAGTCCACAACCTATTGATTCATCAGATGATAAGTAACGATGGTGGAACACAAGTGGAATTTAATAACTAACACTGCTTTTATTGAATAACCAACCATCATACATACCGTGTCTTTAATACACGTTACTACTGGATTACATGCTACTACAAGATTAATACTTTCTAAAGGTAAGGTTCAGGCGTCCTGGTTTCATGTGTGTGGCATTGATTATTGTCGGTGGTGCCGTATTCAGCTTGATCCTCTGGATCCCGTGATACAACAACCTTGATTTTCCACCCATGATTATAACATCTCCTGATCTCAATACCAATTTCTCTGCGAGGTCCACACGCTTCTACTCGCTATACAAAAATACGGCGTCATCACCAATGGACTAAGACACTACGGGCACTCCTAATTCAAGAGATTCCGCTGTTTCGTCCTTATCTTGGTGTAAGCCAAGTCGTCCGTCTTTCTCATAGAAGTTGACGATACATAGGTCTGCTCCAAGTGCAGGGACTGGTTCATCTTCACATTGTTGTGCAATTTCTACAGCTTGCGTGACAAGCATTTGGAATTCAGGGGGTATTGCTGGAGGTGTGGCTCCGTCTCCTGTTCACGTTGTTTGGTATGTCTTGGTATAAGGGTTCCAATCCTTTCCCAAGCACATCATTTTCAGCTTCATTGTCGCTCCACCGGGGAATTCGGGTGTATAAAATCCTCTTGGACCCATTCCTAACTCGTTGCATCGTCGGATGATTGAAACTTGTGCTTCGGGTGTCAGGTATCCTTTTAATAAGATCATACCTGGGCGGATGACCTGACACTGATTGTTGTCGAAGTGGTGAGTGGCGATGTCGGTCTCTTCTTGAGGTGAGTTCGAAGGTATTGGGTAACAAATAAGGAATTTCCCTAAGGTGGTAAATTATATCTAGTGTGAGTTCTAGGCTTACTAATTCGTTTCATGCTCAATACATACTTCCATGTTACTTACTCATGCTCAATTCCATACTTCAAGTACTTACGCATTCATGTTACCATTCATACGATTACTTTGATACATAGACATGCTCTTCAAGGATTAAAGGTTACGGTAGTTACTTGGGCCGGACTTAATTAGTCCCGGTCCCGTCACGGTCAATGATGTGTAAGGCCGGCTGCCTCTGCGGTGCGCCCTTCTACGGACCTCGGGACCCCTGTCCCTGCGAGGTATGCTGGGCATGAGCATCGCCAGATGCAACCTCCTTGCCCTCACGCTGCTTGTAGCCCTGATAGTTGCCCTTGGGCTTAGAGTTCTCTGGGCATGCATTAGCACGGTGCCCCGGTTTCTGGCAAATGTAGCAGCGGATCTCCCTTCCTTGGCAATCTGTGCCGGGATGATCCTTGTTGCAGTTTCAGCACACATAGATGCGGCCATCAGTTTGGTTCTTGTCTTGGCCAAATTCAGAACCTATAGCTTCCAAGTTAGCAAGGTTCGGTATACTTTCAATACTCTATATACATACGTTTTCACAAGTGTACTAATTCAGTTTCGGGTTCTTACCCTTGTAGGGCTGAGACCTCAGTGGCTTCGCTGCCACTGGTGTGGTGTAGGCAATCTATAACGGTTCAGCTGCCTTGCCCTTCTCAGTATGGGCTCCGCCGTCTCTTGAGGTGTTCTTATGGTGGGAATGCTTCCCCTTCTTCTTCTTCCAAGGTCTGGCTTGGTTTTGGTCGTCGGAGGTGTTACCCTTGCTGTTCACCTTGCGCTTCAGCGCCTGCTCCTCATCTCTTAGCTGGCAGGTGATCTCAACTCGAGATGCAGCGTGGTAACACTCCTGAATTACTCAGGCATTAGATTACACTTACATACGGGAATACTAATTCACATTACTCATGGAATTTAAGGGTTCAACGTTGGTTACCTGAAGGGAGGTAAACCGTGTGAAGCCCATGCCATACCGGAGTCGATGGCTCAATCCGCCGTAGAAGCGGTCGACCAAGACTTGGCCGGTATACCCAATGTAACACCCCTACTATTAATACAGTCATTAACGTCCAATCTCCTTACTCATCAGATACTCGCAGCGGATATATACTTACATACAATGGGTGATACAATGCCGCTAGTCACCCACGTGACTAACAAGGCTACTGATTCTACATACAGCATCGGTCTGATGGACCGGAATCCCGAGTGCTACAACTCTACAATACATTCTCCATTTACCAAATACTAATACAATCTGCATTCAATGCAATACTCCAAGTATCATACAATATAATCTACATACCGAGTTTACTAGGTTCCTTATACAAGTATAATACCTCTTCAAGTTCATACATACTCACTAAGAGACTACTTACTACCCATTCCTCACTACTACATTACTTTCTAAATACAAAGGGGTGTGCTAGTTAATACACCTCTACATTCTGCTACTACTATCCAATATAGTCGCCGGTCTCGTGCCTTGACCACACTCGCTTCGGGTACCTGCACACTAAAAAATGTCCCCCGAAGGGGTCAGCTTTCGCTGAGCATGATAACCGCATACCCCGCGTACTAGTGAGGGTACGCCGACCACTTGGTCGAATACATGCGGTTCATTTTCATACAACATACATGCATACATGCTCTTATACACAATACATGAATACTTACGCAAGCATACACACATACACTTCATTACATACAAGGAGTACAATATAACCATTCAATACATACTTACCTTCTTCCGAATACATATACCCAATACATACACAATTTACAATACGGGTTAGCTTCATTGGTCCACCCGGGTTAATCGGGTGGAGATTACTCTTTTACTCATTACTTCATACATACACATACATACTCATTCTCATACTCATACATACTTGCTTACTCTTACTCTTACTCATGTTAAGTCGTCGGGACCTCCGGCCCGGGGACTACTCCGTCCCACCACCGGGATTTACTTGGTTCACTAATCCAGGATGCTACCCACTTAAGGGATTTGGGCCGTGGACCAGCTTACGAACCAGGAATCGGATCCAACCTCTTGTGTGACCTCATCCTCACGCGTGGCCGAAGCTATATCGGACTTGTACTCATTCCAATTTACTCACTTAAGTTAGGAGTTAGCTAGTTAGGAATCAGCACAAGTCAACATTCAACCACATTTACAAATACAAGGCCCAATATACATTCATACGAAATATAATACAATACATAAGTACAATACAAGATTCATTTACACCATATCATCATCCATACATTTCATGAATTATACAAACTATTGTTCAAGAGAAATATACCAAGAACAATATAAACAAACACAAGTAAGTGCAATATAGTCTGATTCGTGCATTTATCTTATTAGGTGATCAAGTAAGCACACAAATCGGGGTAACCAGATTAGGATACAGGGCATGAAGAAATCATACCTTTCACCGTTGTACTTGTATCCCAATGTTCCTCCGGTATTCACAATTCAAATCCTATGATATACATACATTCAAACGATTAATCTAACTATTATTACTTAATTCGTACTTACTATGTCCTCACACTTCTTATACTTACACATTACTTATTTACTTTTCTTTACCTTAAGTTTTACTTCTTACTTAACTTAGGTTTACTTTCTTACATGTACATGTATATGTGGATATACATACATATACATATATATATACATATATATATATATCATTATTATTTAAAACATTTTTTTTTTGTCAGGACCGGACTTGCGACCGACCTTGCAAGTCCGGTCCATTCCAGTAGCTCAGGTTACGGAAATTTTTTCTGGCCAACCGGACTTGCATGTCCGGTCGCAAGTCCGGTCCATTCCAGTAGCTCGGGTTACGGAAATTTTTCTGGCCGACCGGACTTGCATGTCCGGTCGCAAGTCCGGTCCATTCCAGTAGGTTTCATCGGGAAATTTTTTGTCCGACCGGACTTGCATGTCCGGTCGCAAGTCCGGTCGATTCCAGTAGCATCCTGACGGGAAAATTTTCAGCTCGACCGGACTTGCAAGTCCGGTCGCAAGTCCGGTCCAGCCCAGTATTTGCATTTTAATTTCTGTTTTCAGTCCTCCCTTCACCCATTACTTCCCCATTGTTCCTACACTTAATCCCACATGTTATAACACTAATTAAACCTCCTAATACTCCTTAGTTCATTCACCAAATCCATTACTAGATCCATCAAACAACTTACACAATTCCTTACCTCCTTTCAACACTTACAATAGTTTCTCCAAGTAGTTTTTGCTACAGATTTTGGGTTCTTATTTCCTCCATGCATAGTTCCCTCTCCTAATGCCATCTTACCATTCCAATTCATTTCCAAGCAACTACAATATCTATACCCAAGTCCAACTCTCCATTTCACCAAATCTTGTACACTCCCTCCTCCTAGTTTCCACAATGCACTTGAATACTTTTTGCTACAGATTTTGTCATTTACACTCCTCTTCTATATCTCCCTCTTCTATCGACATTTCTAACGTTCCTAATGCATTTAGAATACATTACCCATCTCTCTCCACTTACCCTCTATTTTCCTTAATCAAAATCTGTTACACATACACACCTTAGTCACCTAGTTTCTAACACACTAAGTGTTCCATTCCTAGGTAAATTTTGCCATAGTCTCCCTTATAATTTTATACTCTCACCACATTCTAGTTCACATTTCAACACTCATTTCACCTGTTTTCAACAATCAAAATACACAAGCTCCCATGTACATTACCAATACTAAAACAACACTTAAAATTCCTGCACTTAATAACTCATTCCCAATTTGTTTTGACAAGTTCCAAAATGTCTTTTAAAGCTTCAAAATACTTGTATTCTCTTACACATTGTACTACTAATGCATTACCATTTTTCAATACCAATTTTCATTTCTAAAAATCTGTTACATACACAATTACAAGACTACACAAAGGTGAGCATTCCTTACCTTGTTTTTCTTCTAGTTTCTTTTCTTCTTCTTTCTCCTTCCTTCTCTCTCTCTCTCTACCTGTTTTCCAACCAAACCTCCAATGCTACAGCCCATCAACATACATAGTTTCAATACTAAAACTAACCTTAAACATTGTTTGAGTTCTAATGCACATTCTAGGGTTTAGAATTTATATTACCTTACAAGGGTTCAAATGGAGCTTGGAGTGGTTCAAGAACAAGGTTTCCAACTCCTTCAACAAGCCAAAATCGGCTAGAACACAAGAGACCAAACAAGGGTTTAGTCTAGATTTTCGTTTTGCCCACAAGAGCTAGAAAAAGATGGAGTTTTCAAAATATTTTTACCTTAGAAGAACAAGGAGAAGGAGGGCCTTCTAATGGTGGTGTTGAAGCTCCAAATGGGGTATACCCATAAAATCGAAAGTGCTTGTTTTTGGATTTTGGAAAGATGAAAGTGTAGCTCTTGATGAGAGGATTCCAATGGTATACTTTTTACAATTTTTGGAAGAGTTTTGAGGGAGTAACAAGAGGAGAGAAGGTAGAGCTTGTGGGGGTTCTCTCAAGCAGCCATGGAAATCGCATGAGGTAGGGGAAGAAAGAAAAGAGAGGGTGAGAGGGGTGTGTTCACGTGAGACTAGGAGGGAGTAGGAGAGAGAGAGGAAAATATTTGCTTTTGCTCTCTTTATGGTTTTGTCCTCTAGTGTATTAGACACAAATAAGAAAAATGAGAGAGTGTGTGTGTATATATGTAAAAATCGGACAGCACACATAGACCAAGGGGGTTTTAAAATTTTATTTACAATATTGGACACATAAGTTTGTGCTATTTATACTTCTACCCCACAACTTCCCGTTTTTGACAGTTTTTACTAAACTCTCGTTTTATTGATTTTATTGGTCCTAAAGCTTCACCAATATTTATTAATGATTATTTAGTTGACCATAATTGTCACGAGTCTGTTTGACCCGCTTAAAGACACGTTTTCCCGGTTACCTCGAAAAACGTGCTTTAAGGTTCATTAGTGATTTTAATCCATTCTAAGGATCCGTTTTCTTCGGGATTTGTTCCCTCATATTTATTTAGACTTAATTAAGCCTTTAGAATCCTTACAATACGCTAACCGAGGTTTCATACCTCCTATGGTCATTTAACGCTTATTTAGCGTTTTACGCTTTTTAAGCGTTTCTTTATTTCTTTTGGATTTATTTTTCTTTACCAATATTAATTAGGTACCATGAGGCCCTTAAATACGTATTAAGTTAATTTAAATCCCTATATTTAAGTTCGGGGTATTTCAATCTACCCCCCTTAAGAACTTTGTCCTCAAAGTTGTTCGAGGTTATAGGATTACTGTACTTACTCCTTTACACTTGTCTAGTGCCAAAGTCATACATCCTTCCTCCTTACGATTCCCAAATCCATCCCTCAAGGTTCCTACATACCATACTATACCCATATACAATAGTTACTCCAATCCGCACTACTACCAACTATCTGGTTCCTCATTACCAAGTTCATACATACATACGGTGCAAAGCTATCCCCAAAGCAATGCAATACACATACAATCCCGCAGGCACTCAGGTCATCTAGACACGGGACTCCTCTATGTCCCGCTGCCCTTGGAATAATACAACATGCTACACTACTACCTTCTCCGGTATACGCTTCTAACACATCCTCATTTTCCATACTAAGACTATCTTTTCAATACTACTAATTAGAAGTTCCTAAAACACACAACTCCGAATTCCAATTTATATTCGTTACTTCTATCCTATGTGATTCTTGTGACCACTTAAGGGGAGCTTCAAGAATCATTCGACCCTGATGTGATCAGCATCAGTGTTGAACTATCTTTCCACCCCAATTTGTGTTCGGTTTCCCTTGATCTGATCAGGATCAAGTTCGACTTCCCACATCAGTTTCAAACAAGCAAATAATTCAATTATTTTCATGTTTTATCTTTTTACTCTTCCTAGTCATTCATACATCTCCAAAGGATGGAATCAGTCCATCAATCATCCTCACTCTATTTCCCCATTGCTTTACTCCATGGTTCAATCCTGGTGCCCATTTCCTCAACCCTCACTACTTTCATCCATTACTCACCATCATATCCTATATTCTAACTAAGGAATACTACCTTTATAGATTTAGTTGGCTTCAATTGTTTCACATATTTTACTTACGATTCCACTACTCATAAACTTCATTCATCTACTATCCTCATTCATTTTGTACTACTTCTTCAAAGGTTACAATACTTGTGGAGCTCCGTCCACTACTCATTACTTTCCTTTTTCTACTACTCTTACGCTGGTGTTACAAGATGGGTATATTCACCCTATGGTATTTGCATGTCTAATGCTTAGTTACCACAATTCAATATGAATGAATACGTATGTTTATATAACGTAGGTACCACTCATCGAATAATTTCTCATTTGTGCTATGCACATTATAGTTTTATGTGTTTTATCTATAAAACTTGCATTAAGCGGTTTTCGCTCTACCCCCCTTAAAAGGGATTACGCCCACGTAATCTACCATGTGTTATTATTATTAAACATTGGTTTAATCAATTTGGGCAATCTGAAGCGTTTAGCTTCACTATGGTACATTATACAATACGCTCTGGTCAAAGGTCTCAACCATACCAATGGTTTAGTCTTTGCACCAAGGATTTCTATATGAGTTTATTTAACCCATCATTAATTCGGTTCTAGCCTATTAGGCTTCGAGGCATTAATAGCCATTTTGCTATACTTACTAGCTGGGGCCCACTAGCTTCTGCTGCGCGACCCTGATAACTCGGGTTATTTACCCTTCGTGCTATCCTTAATGTACTATGCATCACCTTTTATCCGTCTATTATGGGCATAAGGTTTATTAAACAAATGCGGTATTCTTTTACCGTGTTTGAACTCAATGAGTTTAAGGTTTATAACCAGCTCTCTGGTAATCTTCTGCACATGCTATTCGTGCTTCTACGATTATTCGTTAAGCTCCTCCGACTTATTGTCGGGCGAGGTTAAGTCACTACTTAGTTGTAGTGCTTCCTCTGGTGTCACTAGCTTCTGAATTCTACCAGTTTCCCTGGTTCAGTACAAGTGTTCTTTACTTGTATGACCTTGCATTTCTATGCGTCGGTCCTAGTGACTTTCTCAAGTCTCTTTTCACTCCTCATTCCATTGGAATTCACACTTTGTGATTGTTAGTGTATTGTACACTCTTCGTGCTTCTTTGGCCTTAGGCCGCACGGTTTGTTGCTAAGCTTGCTTAACTGGCTAGTGCCATGTTTGTTGGTGAAAAGAAAGGTTTACTACGGTTTACATTCTCCATATCCCTAGCCATCCCATTAGATCATTAGCTGCACAAGTGCAATATCAAAACACTCAGTCATACAGAGTGCAGAGGCGTAAACGCTTGACAGTAAGTCACTTATGTGATAGGAAAGAATATTTCTGTGTGTCATCTCATACTTATACTCCGTGTTATTTCTTAGCTACTCCCTCATAGCAGTCGCTTGTTGCGCACCGTGTTCTTATTCACTGTACAACATTGTCTTTACTGTTTCTGTTACTGTGATAGTTTCTCTTTACTCTTTGCCATTGTCATTGGCACCATTTCCTTATGGTGTGTACACTGAGGGTTTCCCCTGTTCGTGTATGACGGTTGTCGTAGCATACCGCAATATTATTATCTTCCCATTGTGGGGATGTTTTATTTCAATTTAGGTTTCATGTGTAGGTTAGCTTACCTCACATTTTATCATCATTTATGATATAATTTACCAAGTATCTTGGTTGATAACGGATGAAGTAATTTATCGGGTCATAAGCTCTCGTGAGCGTTAATCATTCATGGTGTTCAGTGTGCGTTCACATTAACTGCTTTGTTAATTATTGCCTTTCGGTGCTGAGCATTGGTTTAGGCTCTGGCTGTGTAGTTTTGCTTGTATGTATACTACCAGGACATCCCATGAAACTTCAAGGGTTTTCTGGTCCCGTTCTCCAATTGGAGGGTTCTATCACTGACAAGTGAAGGTTCTTGTTGAGGGGTTTGTCTCCACTCATAGGTCTAATGACAAGGTTTGTTATGTCGGTGTTTACACCATGGTCCACTATATGTTTGGAAATCTCATTTCCTTACTCCATCACTCTTTGGCAATATCTATTGCGTGGTTTTATTGTTATAGTAGATGGAAGTCTTTTCTAAGGTTTCACATCATCACCACATTGGTGGTCTTCGGTTAACGAGGGGTGCCTTCCCTTGGGTTCTCGTGGTGTCCAAGTGTGGGCTAAGCCACTGTTGGCATTATCATGATTCTTATGCCTCTGTGTACAATTGCTACAGAAGGCATGAGGGGTATTTAACTCCGTCAACTGTATACTAGACTGGTGCTCTAGTGACAGTGACCCTGAGGTGGTCATTACTACAAGCCACTCAGGATGTTGGGTTGGATTTATGGTCCAGTTGTTGATTTCTTGTCGTATGAGGCAATATCTCTTGTAGGTCTTGTTAACAATTGGTGCCGGTTTTGCAACCGTTTAAGTTTATAAACGTGTTTGGTTTACGACTTCTGAGCCGTATTGCTGCAAGCTATGCTCTTTGCAAGCTGCTTATACATGTTTCCACTCCACGTATTCCGTCATAGGTTGGAGGTATTATTGGGCTCCATGGTAAGTCGTGACATCACGCTTCCGTTCATAGGAGACCCTTTAGGTAATCTAATGTTAATAGGTGACCCTCAATATCTTAGGGCATTTCCTGTTAAGTGAAATCCCTTCGGTGTTCTACCCGAGTGTTCATTTTAACTCTCGTGTTTATCATGTCGCTGTTGTTCGACTGTTGTAACACAGACACTCTTCAAGGATTGCTCCTGAGTGTTGTTGAAGCATGCCGTTACATCCGGCTAATGTTGATGACATGTTGTCCACTGTGTCTCTTGTGGTGTTGTGTTTGAGTTGTCCCTTTTTGGGTTGTAACGTCTCCCGTTCTTGGGTAGACTGTTTACACTTGCTCCTAGTGCTTAGGACTAGGTTTGATATCCCCTTCAATGATGGAGTATACTTGTGGTAATCTTGGGGTTGCTCTTGGGAATTCTGTCCCGTTTGTTGAGCATTGTTAGGTTACATTAGGCATTCGCCTTCATGTGTTTAGGCTGGGCATTCCATCCAGCTGTCAGGTATTTGTTTGGCGTCCTCGAGACATGTCCAATGTCTGTATTTACTAGTCTGTGCGTTTTGCACTTCCCAGTCTTCATTCCACATCTTCAGATGGATTCTCTGAGTTCCTTGATACTCGGTCGTCTGAGGTTTCCAGCTGTTCTGGTTTGAACTTACTGATGGTCCGTAGAACGGAGTCGACTACTTCCCGTATGTCGTACACTACATGTGCACATACGTGGGGTACCATGTTGATACGTTGCCACTTACCCAACTATATGTCGGGCCCGCAAGCTCCTTCGGAGTGCGGTTGTCCCACATCCCGTAACGGGTACACTCGTAGTGTTCGTCACACGCCTAGGTGAAGTATTCTGTTGCCAACTCCTCTTGTATCATTCTATGATACTCACCATAATCATGTTGGTTCGGTTTTAAAATTCAAGGTTTTTAAAAGAAGGTGGTTTTGAAAGGAAAATTTTGGGTTTTAAAAACAATGGTTCGGTGTTAAAAGAAATCTCTCATGGCATAGCCATGTTTGAGGTCTTGACCAAGTCTAGCCTCTCGCTGACTGGTATGTTCTAAATACAGTGGTCGGGCCGTTAGGCCTTTCCAAGGTTCCATACGTCTGGTTGTTAGGATGTGTGATCCTGCGATTGTTTCGTTACAGTCACCGTACATTACTATGTACTCGTGACGTATTAGTGTTCCTTTACATATTTCCGTCTTTACTGCACTTGCCGTGGCAAGTGCGTGGTACTGGTGGTTTTTGGGTAATCTTATACCAACCTTGGTAGGGTTTCCGTTTGTGTTTGTTAGTCTTGTTGGCGCTTCCCTCGATCTTATTGATCTATAACTGATATACTCGCTCCTTTAGGTAGCTTCTTGATTGTCTAGACATGGTTGTCGTAGATCTGGGTACTCCTCCACTTCTTGGAGGTTCCCGTTCTATTTGGTTTGGTGTCGCTCCTTGTGGCTCGTTCCCACACATTTGTGGTGGTTGCTGAGCCTTCCTTGTTTAGGCACTACTCTTGTAGTCCTACCGGATTATATCTCATGGTTGTTCTTGTAGTTGTCTGAGCTATATCGGTCAGGTGTTGCAACCTTAATGGCGTTGTAGCTTTGGAGTTAACCACTTCTGACTATGTTCTTAGCCAGCTAGCATGCCGTTGGTGGTGCTGCTTGGCTATTACTGTTGTCCCCAGACTTGTGTCTCGGGTCCCATTACTGCTCCTTTTCCATTCGTTGTACGTTTAGCGCTTCTTTCCTGCTGCTGATTGTTTAGCTAGGTTCTGCGACTGCTAAGCATGTCGCCCCATGTGTTGCATGTTGTAGTCTCCTTATGGTTGGAGTTCTCATTCTACCGCCATTAAGTGCGGGTATTGTTGTTCAACCGGGTTCCATTTCCGGATCTTCCAGTTCTTGGATCTACTATGTCGGTTCTTGTTACTGTGTAGCTTCACAACTGCCAGATCGGGTTTCCCCGAGTATGAGAGGACTTTCCTTCTCTCTGGCGTCCTTTCCCAAGTTATATGGGGTTTGCGGCGGGCGGGACTGGCATTGTAGGTATCCGGTATCACCGGTAGTTCCTAACTAGCATATCTCTAATGCTAACACTCAGCCCTTAGCCCTAAGCTTCTAATTCCTAACTCGGTATTCCTAAACTCGGTATTTCCAGTCATCAGAGCGATACTTCGCTCTGATACCACTTTTTGTAACACCCCTACTATTAATACAGTCATTAACGTCCAATCTCCTTACTCATCAGATACTCGCAGCGGATATATACTTACATACAATGGGTGATACAATGCCGTTAGTCACCCACGTGACTAACAAGGCTACTGATTCTACATACAGCATCGGTCTGATGGACCGGAATCCCGAGTACTACAACTCTACAATACATTCTCCATTTACCAAATACTAATACAATCTGCATTCAATGCAATACTCCAAGTACATACAATAATCTACATACCGAGTTTACTAGGTTCCTTATACAAGTATAATACCTCTTCAAGTTCATACATACTCACTAAGAGACTACTTACTACCCATTCCTCACTACTACATTACTTTCTAAATACAAGGGGTGTGCTAGTTAATACACCTCTACATTCTGCTACTACTATCCAATATAGTCGCCGGTCTCGTGCCTTGACCACACGCTTCGGGTACCTGCACACTAAAAAATGTCCCCCGAAGGGGTCAGCTTTCGCTGAGCATGATAACCGCA
This sequence comes from Limonium bicolor, assembly GCA_023374045.1. Lineage (NCBI taxonomy): Eukaryota > Viridiplantae > Streptophyta > Magnoliopsida > Caryophyllales > Plumbaginaceae > Limonium > Limonium bicolor. The sequence continues at coordinate 209,908,979 of CM041782.1, forward strand.
TACCCCGCGTACTAGTGAGGGTACGCCGACCACTTGGTCGAATACATGCGGTTCATTTTCATACAACATACATGCATACATGCTCTTATACACAATACATGAATACTTACGCAAGCATACACACATACACTTCATTACATACAAGGAGTACAATATAACCATTCAATACATACTTACCTTCTTCTGAATACATATACCCAATACATACACAATTTACAATACGGGTTAGCTTCATTGGTCCACCCGGGTTAATCGGGTGGAGATTACTCTTTTACTCATTACTTCATACATACACATACATACTCATTCTCATACTCATACATACTTGCTTACTCTTACTCTTACTCATGTTAAGTCGTCGGGACCTCCGGCCCGGGGACTACTCCGTCCCACCACCGGGATTTACTTGGTTCACTAATCCAGGATGCTACCCACTTAAGGGATTTGGGCCGTGGACCAGCTTACGAACCAGGAATCGATCCAACCTCTTGTGTCACCTCATCCTCACGCGTGGCCGAAGCTATATCGGACTTGTACTCATTCCAATTTACTCACTTAAGTTAGGAGTTAGCTAGTTAGGAAGCACAAGTCAACATTCAACCACATTTACAAATACAAGGCCCAATATACATTCATACGAAATATAATACAACATAAGTACAATACAAGATTCATTTACACCATATCATCATCCATACATTTCATGAATTATACAAACTATTGTTCAAGAGAAATATACCAAGAACAATATAAACAAACACAAGTAAGTGCAATATAGTCCGATTCGTGCATTTATCTTATTAGGTGATCAAGTAAGCACACAAATCGGGGTAACCAGATTAGGATACAGGGCATGAAGAAATCATACCTTTCACCGTTGTACTTGTATCCCAATGTTCCTCCGGTATTCACAATTCAAATCCTATGATATACATACATTCAAACGATTAATCTAACTATTATTACTTAATTCGTACTTACTATGTCCTCACACTTCTTATACTTACACATTACTTATTTACTTTTCTTTACCTTAAGTTTTACTTTCTTACTTAACTTAGGTTTACTTTCTTACATGTACATGTATATGTGGATATACATACATATACATATATATATATATATCATTATTATTCAAAACATTTTTTTTTTGTCAGGACCGGACTTGCGACCGACCTTGCAAGTCCGGTCCATTCCAGTAGCTCAGGTTACGGAAATTTTTCTGGCCGACCGGACTTGCATGTCCGGTCGCAAGTCCGGTCCATTCCAGTAGCTCGGGTTACGGAAATTTTTCTGGCCGACCGGACTTGCATGTCCGGTCGCAAGTCCGGTCCATTCCAGTAGGTTTCATCGGGAAATTTTTCTGGTCCGACCGGACTTGCATGTCCGGTCGCAAGTCCGGTCGATTCCAGTAGCATCCTGACGGGAAAATTTTCAGCTCGACCGGACTTGCAAGTCCGGTCGCAAGTCCGGTCCAGCCCAGTATTTGCATTTTAATTTCTGTTTTCAGTCCTCTCTTTCACCCATTACTTCCCCATTGTTCCTACACTTAATCCCACATGTTATAACACTAATTAAACCTCCTAATACTCCTTAGTTCATTCACCAAATCCATTACTAATCCATCAAACAACTTACACAATTCCTTACCTCCTTTCAACACTTACAATAGTTTTCCAAGTAGTTTTTGCTACAGATTTTGGGTTCTTATTTCCTCCATGCATAGTTCCCTCTCCTAATGCCATCTTACATTCCAGCCATTCCAATTCATTTCCAAGCAACTACAATATCTATACCCAAGTCCAACTCTCCATTTCACCAAATCTTGTACACTCCCCTCCTCCTAGTTTCCACAATGCACTTGAATACTTTTTGCTACAGATTTTGTCATTTACACTCCTCTTCTATATCTCCCTCTTCTATCGACATTTCTAACGTTCCTAATGCATTTAGAATACATTACCCATCTCTCTCACTTACCCTCTATTTTCCTTAATCAAAATCTGTTACACATACACACCTTAGTCACCTAGTTTCTAACACACTAAGTGTTCCATTCCTAGGTAAATTTTGCCATAGTCTCCTTATAATTTTATACTCTCACCACATGTTCTAGTTCACATTTCAACACTCATTTCACCTGTTTTCAACAATCAAAATACACAAGCTCCCATGTACATTACCAATACTAAAACAACACTTAAAATTCCTGCACTTAATAACTCATTCCCAATCTGTTTTGACAAGTTCCAAAATGTCTTTTAAAGCTTCAAAATACTTGTATTCTCTTACACATTGTACTACTAATGCATTACCATTTTTCAATACCAATTTTCATTTCTAAAAATCTGTTACATACACAATTACAAGACTACACAAAGGTGAGCATTCCTTACCTTGTTTTTCTTCTAGTTTCTTTCTTCTTCTTTCTCCTTCCTTCTCTCTCTCTCTCTACCGGTTTTCCAACCAAACCTCCAATGCTACAGCCCATCAACATACATAGTTCAATACTAAAACTAACCTTAAACATTTTTGAGTTCTAATGCACATTCTAGGGTTTAGAATTTATTACCTTACAAGGGTTCAAATGGAGCTTGGAGTGGTTCAAGAACAAGGTTTCCAACTCCTTCAACAAGCAAAATCGGCTAGAACACAAGAACCAAACAGGGTTTAGTCTAGATTTTCGTTTTGCCCACAAGAGCTAGAAAAGATGGAGTTTTCAAAATATTTTTACCTTAGAAGAACAAGGAGAAGGAGGGCCTTCTAATGGTGGTGTTGAAGCTCCAAAGGGGTATACCCATAAATCGAAAGTGCTTGTTTTTGGATTTTGGAAAGATGAAAGTGTAGCTCTTGATGAGAGGATTCCAATGGTATACTTTTTACAATTTTTGGAAGAGTTTTGAGGGAGTAACAAGAGGAGAGAAGGTAGAGCTTGGGGGGTTCTCTCAAGCAGCCATGGAAATCGCATGAGGTAGGGGAAGAAAGAAAAGAGAGGGTGGAGAGGGGTGTGTTCACGTGAGACTAGGAGGGAGTAGGAGAGAGAGAGGAAAATATTTGCTTTTGCTCTCTTTATGGTTTTGTCCTCTAGTGTATTAGACAAAATAAGAAAAATGAGAGAGTGTGTGTATATATGTAAAATCGGACAGCACACATAACCAAGGGGGTTTTAAAATTTTATTTACAATATTGGACACATAAGTTTGTGCTATTTATACTTCTACCCCACAACTTCCCGTTTTTGACAGTTTTTACTAAACTCTCGTTTTATTGATTTTATTGGTCCTAAAGCTTCACCAATATTTATTAATGATTATTTAGTTGACCATAATTGTCACGAGTCTGTTTGACCCGCTTAAAGACACGTTTTCCCGGTTACCTCGAAAAACGTGCTTTAAGGTTCATTAGTGATTTTAATCCATTCTAAGGATCCGTTTTCTTCGGGATTTGTTCCCTCAATATTTATTTAGACTTAATTAAGCCTTTAGAATCCTTACAATACGCTAACCGAGGTTTCATACCTCCTATGGTCATTTAATGCTTATTTAGCGTTTTACGCTTTTTAAGCGTTTCTTTATTTCTTTTGGATTTATTTTTCTTTACCAATATTAATTAGGTACCATGAGGCCCTTAAATACGTATTAAGTTAATTTAAATCCCTATATTTAAGTTCGGGGTATTTCACCCAGGTCGGGTAGGAGTCTGAGAAGAGAGGTGAAGGTCGGCAATATTCATCAACTGTCATCTTCTCGGTCATTTTCAGGGCATCGAGCTCAAGCCGTTTCTTGGTCTTGACATGCTCGGGGTAGTACTTAGATCGAGGAGAGAGGTGAATGCTTCCAACCGAATGCGGGGTCGGCTACGTGCTCGGCCTTAACGAGCTCCACCAGTCCATAGCCGCGTCTTTGAGGTAGTACGGGCAGCTATTCTCACTCGAACTCCAGTGGGAGTCTCAAGTGTCTCGAATGCCGTCTCCATCTTGGAGAGGTAGGCCTCGAGCTTGGCGGGGTCGCTCTCGCCGCTAAAGCATGGAGGTCGAAGGTCGGCGACGGCCTTTACCCAATTCGTTTCACGGGGCTGAGGCGGGTCGGGCTGCTGTTGGTTTTGTTGTGTTGCTTGTACAGTGGTGATTACTTATGGTAGCATCTGTGCTACCGTGGCGGCGACGATCTCAGCTATCGTCTGCGCGCCCGGTCCATCAAATGTCTCTCCTCTAGGTCAGCCTCGACCTCGTCCTGACATCTGAACAAGTGTGGATTGCATTAGATACGGTGAAACTATGACCACATGGTCTTGATTCAAGCAATGGTATCGTCTTTGCAGACGAAAAGGGTATCAGTTATTGCTAACGGTAGTTCCTAGTTAGGTTTCTAATTCTCCGTTGTAACACGGTTTATAACCTAACTCGGTAATCACTACACTCGGTATTCTAATCATCAGAGTGAGACTTCGCTCTGATACCACTTTTTGTAACACACCTACCGCTAATCCTTCCATTATCCTCTAATCATCCTCATAATTACCTTACTCGCAGCAGAATACTTACTTACTTACTTACTCCCGGCGGGTGATACAACGTCGTTAGTCATCCAAGACCAACACGGCTACTACTACTTACAGTAACGGTCTGATGATTAGAACATACCGGAAACATACTACTTACTTTACAATGCCAAATACTTACTTACATTTGATTACCGAGTATCCCAAAATATACGAATTACATTCCAAGACTATTCCCAAAAATTAAGGGTTTGTACATCCGCTCCCTTCTACCCAATCATGAATTCATTATCCAAAAAGGTGTACCACATGGTACACCGGCTACTAAAAAGGCCTTAGCCGTGTACAACTCGGTACACCATCCAAATCTACTAACTATACCAAAAAGAATTCCGTCTTGTCCTTACTCTAACATCACGCCTCGCGGGTACTTGTAGAATAAAACATTCCCCCTAGGGGGTCAGCTTACGCTGAATATGATAACCGCATACCCCGCGTACTAGCGAGGGTACGCCAACTATTTGGTCGAATACATGCGGTTCGTTTCATTCATACATACATCATACATACATACATTCATGCTTTATACAATACAATTCAATACATTTCACTTCACAGGCATACATACATTCAGTTCATACAAGGAAGACATTACAAGTCACCCATTCATACTCCCGTTTACTCACCGCATTACGGAGATACAATTCTCCATTTCATACAGAAGTCATGTTAGCTTCACTACACACCCGGTTTATCGGGTGTTCAATACGATTTTACTCAAGGTCAATGACTTACAATAGTCGAGACCGATACACATACAATACTTACCTCTTACTTACTTACTCTAGTTAAGTCGGTATGACCTCCAGGCAGGGATTACTACATCCCACCACCGGGCTTTAGGGTGGCCCACTAATCCAGGATGCTACCCATTCAAGGGATTTGGTCCACGGAAAAGATTACAGCCAGGATTCGGATCCAACCTCTTGTGTTTCCTTATCCTCACGCGTGGCCGAAACTATATCAGACTTCTACTCATTCCATTTACTCATTACTCATGTTAGGTGTTAGATTGTTAGGAATTAGTAGAAGTCAGTACTTCATTTCCATACATCCATACAATACACAAGTACACATTACTTCACATACTCCCATTTCCATTCATACATTTCATGAATTATACAAACTAAATGTTCAAGAAGATACACAAGAACAAATAGTTCAAACACAGTTAAGTGCAATATAAGTCCGATTCGTGCATTTATCTTATTGTGATCACATAAGCACACAAATCGGGGTAACCAAGTTTAGGATATAGGGCATGAAGAAATCATACCGTTCATTGTCGTATTCGTACTACCGGTTCCTTTGGAGCTCAACTATTTGATTCCTATACATACATAAAGTTGTATGATCAATGATCTATTATTGATCCAACTCATTCCTTCATTAATACTCCTAATGTTTACATACTACTCCTTTACTTTCATACTTGACCATTAAACCATTCTTTTCTCATTACCTCTTATTCTTTTTCCTTACTCTTTTACTTACTTTCTTACCATTACTACTTCATTGATAGTGTACTACTACCTACGTATGCATATATGTGTATAGACGTATATGTACATACATATGACTACCATAGTCATATAATAAAACTTTTTTTTTTGACTCGACCGACCTTACCCAGGGTCGGACCCAAGGTCGGTCAAAGTCAGTAAGTCTCGATCAGGCAAAATTCCAAGCTCGACCGACCTTGCAAGTCCGGTCCCAAGGTCGGTCCATTCCAGTGGGTTACTTATGTGAAAATTTCAGGCCCGACCGACCTTGCAAGTCCGGTCCCAAGGTCGGTCCGTTTCCAGTGTGTTCTGGGATCGAGTTTCTGGACTCGACCGACCTTGCCCAGTTCGGTCCCAAGGTCGGTCTATTCCAGTGGACTTCTGGCCTTCGCATTTTACGACTCGACCGACCTTGCAAGTTCGGTCCCCAAGGTCGGTCGAAGTCAGCAGACTTCCCGTCTTTGTATTTTAAGGCTCGACCGACCTTGCAGGTTCGGTCCCAAGGTCGGTCCGGCCTAGTACTTCAGCTTTAAAATCTGTTTCTTAGTGATTTACTTTCCCATTGCTTCCCCAATCTTTACCAATACATCCCTAGATGTTTACACTCATTTAGATGTTCTAAATCACCTTAATTCATCCACCAAACTTATTACTCAATCGTAGATACACTTGTACAATTTTCTCATTCCATTCCAACACTTACACTAGTTTTCCTCACACCAAATGCTACAGATTTTGGTTTTCTTCATTATGCTACAGATTTTTCCCTCAACTCTTATCCTCCAATACTCCCTCAACTAATGCCACTCCTAGCATTCAAAACACATTACTTTACATCATATTTCTTCACATTACTAAACCCTTTTCAAATCTGTTTTCAAAGTGGTTGAACACTCTCTTTAAACTCTCCAAATTCACCTAGCTATTGTCTAGGTCATTACCTCTCCCTACACACACTAAGTCCTCAATTTCTAGACAAATTTGGACATAGTCTCCCCTATAATTCTTACTTTACTCACACACCATTTCAGCCCACAATTTGCTCATTCACACACAACCTGTTTATCCAATACATTATACACACATTTCACTCCACTACAACACCATAAAATTCCTACACATATACATATACTACCCATGGTTTTCCCAAGCTTTTAACATCATTTAAAAACTTCAAAACTGTTACATTACCTTTCCTCATTACACTACAACATACTTACTACTCATTACTCAAATACATTACTCATTTTACTACTCAAAACTGTTACATTACCCAATACAAAACTAGTTCAAGGTAAGAGCCTTTACCTTGTTCTTTCTAGTTTTCTTTCTTCCTTTCCTTCTCTTCCTTTCTTCTCTTTTGTTCTTGGTTTTGAATGGAGTTCACACTCCAATTCTACAACCCATATCAATACACAACACCATTTCAATACTACCCTTAATTAACCTAAAGCTAAAGCATAGTTTTAGGGTTTAAGAAAAGCTATTACCTTCCAACCAATGAGTGAGGTCCTTGTTTAGCAAGAGAACAAGATTCCTAGCCCAAAGAAGAAGCCAAAATCGGCTGGAGCAAGAAGGAACAAAGAGTTCAAAATCTGAAATCTTCATAATGCAAACAAGGGCTAGAAATGATGGATTTCGAATTTCTTTTTACCTCAAAGTAACAAGGAGGTGAAGGTGCTTCTAATGGTGGACTCAAATCTTCAAATGGCCTCTACCCATAAAATCGAAACTTGAGCTTTTGGATTTTTGAAAGGAGGAAAGTGTTCTCCTTGGCAAGGGGAATTCAACGGTACAGTTTTTTATTGCACTTGGAGGAGTTTTGAGTACTCAAAGAGAGGAGAGAAGATGAGGGCTGTGGGGGTTTCTTCAAATCTCCATGGAGTGCTTAAGGAAGAAAGAGAAATAGAGAGGGAGGGAAACCGTGTGAGAGAGGGGAAGTAGGAGAAGAGTGTATTTTTTTGCTTTTTACTTAATAGTTTTGTCCTTTAGCAAATAAGAAGGAGTTAAGAGAGTGAGAGAGAGGAGGGAATCGGTCCCCTATACCCACCTCTACAGATTTTTAATTTTTATTTGTAAAGTGGACACACTAAGTTTGTTTATTTACATTCGCACCCCACAACTTCCCGGTTGTTACAGTTCTTACAAACCGGAACCTGTTTTCTGGAATTTTCTCGTTTAATTAATTTTATTGGTTCCCAACCTTTATTAATGTTTATTAATGACTATTTGGTTGACCAAATTGTTACGAGTCTATTTGACCCGCTTAAAGTCACGTTTTTCCGATTTCCTCGAAACGCGCTTTAAGGTTCGTTTATGCTTTTAACCCATTTTAAAGGTCCGTTTCTTCGGGATTTGTTCCCTCATGTTTATTTAAGTGTAATTAACCCTTTAAAATTATAATTAGCCTAATTAATCACTGTTTTTTAATTACGGGATATTTCATAAACAATTTAAAGAGAGTTTGGGCCACTCTCAGGCTGAACCCTAAATCATTCCAGTTTAAACGAAATTGGCCTAACAACAAGATTTAATTAACTAAACGTAGCCCAAATCCTTGTGAGAATAATTGTAAACCTGGAACTATAAATCAGTAAGAATAGAAGGTTGTTTAGTTTTAAGTCTCTTAACTAATCAACACTTGGAACACCTTAATTATAGGTTACTATTGGGAATCACTCATTCAAGTTAATTACTGTTCTTCACATACCAGGTACGATTTCTCGTACTCTTATGCTTTGTTAACAAGACTTAAGGGATGTTTGTGACAAACACTAACTGAGCTAAAGTGGATTTCAAAAAGGAAATGGTTGTGTGACTAACTCAGCTTGTGTGACTAACTGAGCCTTGAATGTGAAACTTACATGGGTATTGGTTCCTTCTATTGGTTGTTCCATTGGACATTAACTGCTTAGGGTTTATGCTTCTGCACTCTGTAGGACTGAGTGTTTTGGTACTGCTCTGGGTAGATAGTGATCTAGTGGGAATATGGAGAAGGGCAATCTTGGTAATTCTTCTTTTGACTCTGGATTCGTTTCATCCATAAGCTGGGTCTTGTTGTTTCAACGTGCGCGCGTCTTCAATGGTAACAGTGAGGGGCTGTATATCCCCTGTCCCAAAAGGGACGTAGTGAACAGTGAGGGGTTGTATATCCCCTGTCCTAAAAGGACGTACTTGGCGGTGGGGGCCATCTCTCCCAGTTGATTTGATTCCACTCTTGAGCTATGGGTTTCTTGGATCTCTTCTTTCATTCCTAGTCTTTGTGACTACTTGGTCTTCCTATTCCTAACTGAAACTGAATCTAACACAAACAATGGATGTACACTAACTTATGGTGTGATTTCTCTGACTGACTAACTTTAACTTTCTGTTATGTATTACTTTCACAACTTGTTATCTTGACTTGGTGATTTTTGAAGTGCCTTGTCCTCTGTGTGGTTTTAAATGATTGTATTCAAGCTATTATTATTAAAGAGTTGAATTATAAGTTTGTTCTGGAGGATCGTACCAGTTCCATTCCAAGGAACTGACCCACCCCTCTCGGGGTGGGCTGCTTGGTTTTATCTTGCAGGTACGAGTTATTATACAGGTGGCCACGAAGAGAACGAGTGATTGGGATGGGATTAGTTTTTGTGGAGAGTTTATGTTTTTATTACTGTTTTATTTTTGTTAAGTTTTCTCGAGTTCAGGCCGTGATTGTTGTAATCTTTTAAGTTGTAAATTGGTGAGGTTTGGTGCCGGGTGTTTGGAACCCGATGGTCTGTACGCCTGCAGACTGATTATCGTGAGTGGTTAGAACTGGTGTAATTAATACATTGAGAAAGAAATTAATACTCAAAATATCCGTCGGGCTGCAAATAAAACCCGGTCGCAGTAGTATAGTAAGACGGAAGCGGCCAGGGTCAAACCGTGGGACTTATAGTGAAATAAAGTAGTACCTAAGCTTGTCACAAGAGGGGGGAATTAATTGACTTGTTTTTGAAAAGTAAATAACAGATTAATTTAGTGAATTATGATAAATTAAATGGAACTCCAGGTTCAGGTTAATATGATCTGATTATTATGCTATCTCTACCGGTTTATTTATTGTAACACCCCATCCAACATTTACATACTTACAAAATAACTGCAGCGGAATTACAAACCTCATCACATTAACTCTCCCTGGTGTTACACACGCCGTTAGCCACCCACGTGGCTAACAAGGCTAATCCATATACATTGTACCGGTCTGATGGGCTAAATTCCCGAGCAACTATACATTGTTATCCCTTTCCATTAACAACACCAATAATATACACCTTATCACTATACCGAGTATTTGTAAACTGGTGCCGACAACAACATCGGTCTTACTACACCTACTGTATATACATACTTAAATGAATACCCATGTACAATGACTACCCGCCCTACTCTCGAACGGCTTCCAGCACTTCGTACCTGAAATAGGAAAAGAAGAGAAAGGGGTGGCCCCAAGGGGCTCAGCACCTTTGCTGGTATGGTAATCCCGCAGCCCACATGCTACCGGGCCACGCACAACTAATTGTCGTCTTAGCATGCAATTGATTATATTTAAATCATGCATGTACAATAAACACACAACACTTAACATTTCGCCTCAATGGGCTCAACAATCGGATAATACATCCTACTTAACAAGTCACCCATGGTATTCATCATCCCTAGAGTGTTTCTCCTCCACGGAGCTACTTCCTTAATAGACGACACATACCCTTAATCGGGTTATCCTTAAACGCCTCTTATCACAACTGGGAGTCATATCCATGATCCACACACTTCACATTAAACAACACACTCCACATTATCAACCTACAACACACACTACATACAACACTTAACAATACTTTGCACGTTTCTACGTACACAACATAATACCGCGATGAATACTGCATCACAACAAAACACATAACACAACGGGACGGTTCGCTTAGGAACCGACCCAAACATTGTTTACACACGGTGAGCCTAGAGAATGTTGCCAGTCTCATGATAAGCTCGTTATACAATAACAACAACACTCATTACCGTCCTAATAGTTGGATACGAGTAACTTAAGTTAAGGCGGTTCGGGTTTGGAGGCCCGAACACCACACAAAAACACATGTTCCCCCTAAAAACCGATCATAAGTCAGAATAGCCAAGCTTTGGAGTAAGCTAATGGGAGATCATAACCCGTGAGGGAAACAACCATAACAAAGAGAAGGGGTAAAGCTAGGAAGGATACCCTCTCCCAAACAACGCGCGACCGGCCAAACCGGATTCCTCACTACTGTTAATACATACTTACTTTAGACAATACTTAGAACCCCACTATGGAGCCTGTCACAAACAACTCAAACAGTATTACAACTGGGTTAAACATACAAGGGAGATCACATTACATCACATACACATATCACACATTTAACACACGCATAGCCGTGGTTAGTACGTCCCATGGTACGGGTCGTTTACTCCGAATACCGAACTCTCATGTGATCCTAGACTCAGTTAACTAAGGTTAACACTGCCGAGGTTAAATGGTATCGGAGTTGAACACGCCACATATATGAATTACTGTAAACTCATTACATGTTTTATCTTACAACGTGGCAAACATACAGAAAAACACATTGGCATACAAGCCGGTGTAATCCGGTAGGACGCAGGTTGCAAGAAAACCATACCTGTCACCGGAGTCCACTTATCCTGTCCATTTATGTTCCTCGAGCAATTCTCGAACAACTGTTAACATCACACGTGTTTTCATTAACATCGGGGTTTGCTTGATCATTTAATGTCATGCTTAATTTTTCCCCGTTAACTTAGTTACATAACTTAACATTTTTAACTTGTTTTACTCTCACATTTAATACAACTTTTAACCCACTTAGGTGTCATTAAAACTCCCTAACATGTCCTTAACATCCTTATAACATCATTACCTACCAATCCCATCATCACATCATCTCACAACCTTAAACCATGTTTTTGGTCCGACCGGCCCACCGACCGACCCACAGCTGGGTCGTCCATTACAGAACCCTTTTACTTCCTTACAAACATGACCGTCCGACCCACGTCCGACCCACCATTCTGGGTCGGTCCATGTGCGAACATTTTTCCACCTTTGAAACTTGACCGACCGACCCATGTCCGACCCACCCTTTTGGGTCGGACCATTACCGAACACTTCCTAACATTTAACAGAGGCTCGACCGACCCACAAACTGGGTCGGCCCCTGGGTCGGTCGCCTCCTAAACTTACCCAAACTTTGCCAAATCTTCACCAAACTTCTCCTAAGACCTCTTAATGTGTTCCAACATCATTTGGCACTTCAAACACTCCCTTAAGATATTCTAAAACACTCACAAAACTATTTTTCCTAATTCCTTAAACCTTTACTTATATCTCCACAAAATTCCTAACACTTACAATGTTTTTTCCTTATGATCTCTAGGTAGCATTTCACCTATAATGACCACAACACCAAGGTGTTCCCTCAACACCTTATCATTACCTCTCAACTTCTTTTCTTACTAACTAAATCTCCTTTTCACAATTTCTTAAAACTCCTTACTCAAAACCTTACCTAAACATCATTTATTCTTTGAACACCAACATTACCTAAACCTTAAACAACTTCTCCAAGACTTTAATACATTCACAAAACACCCATTGAACTCCTAGAACTTCCAAGACAACACCTAAATCCTTGCATCACTCTAAATCACCATAAACACATGTTTTCTTCTCAAGTAAACATTCAATCACCTTTAACACTTCCTAGTTCACCAAAACTTCCTTAAAACACTTAGAACTTCTTACACATTTTCCCAAATTTGGCCATAGCTTCTCTTGCATTTACTCACATCCAAACACTTAGGTTTTTACCTTATTTCATTCAAAACACCTAAAATCCATCAAACACTCTTTTATACACAACTTCACACATTAAGCACTTCATCACAATATAGTGCATAACTTAAATTGCTTGGCACTTAGGCCCTTAAATAACATGGCTCTTAGGCCCTAAATTGCATAACCTTAAACACTGAATTTCCCACATAATTATGCCTTTGACCTGAAAATACATACACCAAAACATATGTTCTTTTACTAGTCTCCTTGAGAACATTTTGCTAGGTCACTCACCATTGGCTCCTTAGGTATTTTATCAAGCAAATCAAGCTCATTTTCCTAAGGCATTTAAACTACATTGAGATAGTTTGTTTACCTCTTTTTCCTCACAAATTCTTTCTTGGTTCCTTGTAAACCGGTGGGGTGTTTGGTTGTTTGTCAACTTCTAAACATTATACAAACAACATAATGAGTATTCAAGCATTATGCTTCATCTCATTGTAAACCCTAGTTACACATATTGTTTTAACACATTAAGGTAATTGTTTTACCTTGGAATTGGAAGAGAACTTGAATAAGTATCAAGAGAGGACTCCTCCTAGCCCTTGGAAGATCCAAATGAAGCTAAAACAAGCAAGATAAATACACCATGGTGAGGTGAATTTTCGGACAACACAAAACATGAAGGAAACTTGATTTTTCTTTGAGTTTCCTTACCTTGAAGCAAAAGGAGAACAAGAATATGTGAAAAGATGAGCTCAAGCTCCTTCAATGGTGAATCTTCATGGCACCAAAATTGAGTTCTTGAAGATTTGAAAAGAGGGAAGTGTAGAGCTTGACCTAGCTAAGACAAATATGGTCTTGGAATTTGATTTGGCCAAGGGAATCACAAGTTACAAGTGAAGGAAGATGAAGAATGAGTGTGGGCTGTTGGAAACCGATGGAGAGAGAGAGGAGGAAGAAGACCATCGTGGGAAATGAAGAAGGAAGGAATGAGAGAATGAAGATAACACTTGCTTTTGGAGATATTTATGTACTAAAGTAACTTTCTTCTTTTTACTTTCTTTTCCTTCCTTCCTTTAATTGATTTTACATGGTGGTGACTCACCTTACTACAAAAACCGGCCACCATTATGCCTAGGAGGGCATACTAGTCTTTGTTGACCAATTAATTACTTATAACATTATATGTTACAAACTAGTTATAAAAATCACTATTCACCAATAACAAGGCACATAGAAGTGAAATTTTTGATTTCCCACTAATATGGCCACCCAAATGTGATACTATATAGTACACATGTTAATTAAAGAGTAATGATGGACATTTAGCCATTCAAAACTCATTTACAAGACAATTTTTCAAAAACGTGCTTTAAGACTCCTTAAAGCACATTTTGTGTTTTAACTTGTTTTCAAGCTTGGTTTTCTTTGGTAATTGATTTAATATGTTCATTAACATATTTATAAGGTATAGGTATGACCATTAGGTCTTATACAAATTTATCCCAAGCTTAGAGCACATTTTTGCTCATATTGACTTTAAGGTATTACCTTGGTTTTTATTTGGTTTCATTGTCTACCAAAGTTTCCTAAGGACTTATTTAGCCTTATTAAATCATAATTAAATGTTATCAAGTCTTGGTAGGCTCTTTGGGTCCTAACCAAGTTCACTCATAGCTTAGAGCATGTTTTTGCTCAAACTGTGTCTTAATGCTTTATTGCATTTATTATGGTTTAAATTGTTCACTGATGTTACTAAGGCACTTTTAGCCTTTACATACCATAATTTGACATTTAAACCACATATCAAGGTTTGGGGTATTTCATTTATATAGTTGGCAAAATTCCTGTTATTATCCTAAGGACTAAGTCATAGACTCATAAGAACTCGTTTACCAGAAAATGCTCGGTCTAATCCAGGTTCGAGCAAAATATAAATAAACGGACATTAGGTGGGAGGAATTATATTTGCATCTGAAAATATTAACTTATTAAATCATAATAAGCTTTCTCCAGATTTACGGCTTAATTAACCTGCCTATTTATCACCGGTCTGATCAAAATAGACTTTGTAAAGCATTTTAATAAATCGATGAAATTTATTAAAAAGGTGAGAGATAAACTTTAATCGTAACAAACTGTATTATTTTAACCGGTAGAAAATATAAATACACAACTAAACAAACCATAATTAAACCTTCACCCGGAGTAAATCCTCCTTAGCCTGACATATTAACTAGTAATAAGTCAGACAGAGGTGGACGTAATAATAATACGAGATGCGTGGATGGAGAATGGAGAAAATGAAGAGAAAGAAGAGTGGAGAGCGTACGTAAGATCTCTGTAAATGGAATGAGAGATTTGGAGTGTTGAGTTTTGGGGGTGGAACGTGTGTATTTGGTGAAGGTGCAGTGTGTTTATATAGAGGAAGGGAAGAGGCAGATCTGGAGTGGAAGAGCATTGATTGCTCATTAATTGCAGGGGACAGAGCTGAAGACGCGTGAGGGAATTAAGGTAGGCGGTGCGGAGTAGATGGATATGGCAGAAGCAAGTCGATGGGCGAAGAAGAGAAAAACTGGCGCGCGTCGATTTTAGTCGCGTCCGCTTGTTGTCCTCGTTGGCGTCCGCCTCTGAAACCATGCGGATGTCTCTGTCTGTTTCTGTCCGCTCCTCTGTCCGCGTGGGCGTCCGCCTCATTTCATGCGGACGTCTCATACTCTCTCGCCCGCGGTCTCCCCATCTCTTGTCCGCCTTAGTAACTCACTCACGTCCGCCTAAGTAACTCACTCACATCCGCCTAAGTACCTCACTCACGTCCGCCTAAGTCCATGCGGTTGCATGTGTTTGACTTATTTTCTTCTACGAACTTCGACTGGCTCTAGATTCTTTGTTTGGACTTCGTTTTCTGAGCCGTTTGCGTCTATGCGTTCGTCTCTTCGTCTACTTTACTCCCAGCTTTGTTTTCCTCATGTTTAAACAATAAATTTGTGAGATAACAATAAAACATAAACTAGAGGAAAACTAACCGAAGTGGAGAAATGAGCAAGAAAAAGTGCTAATATAATATATGAAATACACCTATAAATCATGCTCATTTGGATACTTATCACACCCCACACTTATCTTTTTGCTTGTCCTCAAGCAAAACCACGTACCCAAGTAAGTAGGGAATGCTCAATGCTAACAAATATTAATATGAAGGGTAGGATAAACATGATCTTTATAACTTATTGAGGAGTGCGATCCATCAACTACTGGTGGCATAGGTGTGCTTAGGGTAAAAATAAAATATAGAGTTTCGGGGTATGATCCAAGGTACTCCAATGTTTCTTTTGTTTAGGTGACTCTGAGAACTTTTACCATGGCCAACTTCTCTCAAGAATGGGCATTTGAGGAGAAAACAAAAGGAAAAATAGATTCATGCATTTGTTTCGCTTTTGCATAAGAGATGAGAAAATGTAGGCATCACGCCTTTGTATTTAAGAACACTCAACTCACTTTGTTGGTTACCAATGGTGTCTCGCAAGTCCCTTATTATTTTGTATTTTTCTTTCTTTCTTTTTTTTACAGTGAAGCACCCCTTAGCAATCCCTAAGAGAGAAGACAGAAAGAAACCCTGAGCAATAAAATCCAACCATTTGCAGATTATTGGTCACACCGCATATAAAATGCTCCTCAAAAGTAATCAAAATTTAAAAATTTGTACCATTTATCCCACAATTCATAACAGTATTTATTCTTAAAGTGAACAACCTACATTAGCAGGGTACATAATTTTAATTTTTGAACAAATGCAAGATAAGTAGAGAGATTTAAACATTTTAAGCACAGAATGCCCTGAAAAGGCTCTTCCCCCACACTTAAGTTCAAGCAATGCCCTCATTGCGTAGATGGTATTAAATTCACAAGGCATGCAATAAATAAAGGAAAGAGTGTACTCCCAAATTCCGTAGAGTCTGTTTGAAATACCCCAAACCTTGATATGTGGTTTAAATATCAAACTATGGTATGTAAAGGCTAAAAAGCGCCTTAGTAACATCAGTGAACAATTTAGACCGTAATAAATGCAATAAAGCATTAAGACACAGTTTGAGCAAAAACATGCTCTAAGCTATGAGTGAACTTGGTTAGGACCCAAAGAGCCTACCAAGACTAAATAATATTCAATTATGA
This sequence comes from Limonium bicolor, assembly GCA_023374045.1. NCBI lineage: Eukaryota > Viridiplantae > Streptophyta > Magnoliopsida > Caryophyllales > Plumbaginaceae > Limonium > Limonium bicolor. The sequence continues at coordinate 209,926,082 of CM041782.1, forward strand.
TTTAATAAGGCTAAATAAGTCCTTAGGAAGCTTGGAAGACAATGAAACCAAACAAAACACAAATAAATACCTTAAAGTCAATATGAGCAAAAATGTGCTCTAAGCTTGGGATAAATGTGTATAAGACCTAATGGTCATACCTATACTTTATAAATGTGTTAATGAACATATTAAATCAATTACCAAAGAAAACCAAGCTTGAAAACAAGTTAAAACACAAAATGTGCTTTAAGGAGTCTTAAAGCACGTTTTTGAAAAATTGTCTTGTAAATGAGTTTTGAATGGCTAAATGTCCATCATTACTCTTAAATATATATGTGTACTATATAGTATCACATTTGGGTGGCTATATCAATGGGAAATCAAAAACTTCACTTCTATGTGCCTTAGTTTGTGAATAGTAACTTTTATAAGCTAGTTTGTAACATATAATGTTATAAGTAATAAATTGGTCAACAAAGACTATTATACCCTCCTAGGCATATGGGGGCCGGTTTTTCATGGTGTGAGTCACCAACATGTAAAAGAAATCAAATAAGTGAAGTTAAGCTTAAAGTAAAGTACTATTTGCTTTATAAGTTACAAATATCTTCTTAAAGTAATCTTATCTCATTCTCTCTTTTCCTTCCTCCATTCACACGGTCCCAACTTCTTCTTCCTCTCTTCTTCTTGTTCTCTCTCGGTAATATAGCACCACCACCATGGAAGTCCACCTTTGAACTCTTGTAAAATCTAGCTCACTTATCCAAATTTAATTTCAAGACCACCATTCTTCTAGTTGGAGCAAGCTCTACACTTCTATCTTTTCAAATCTTCAAAAGCCTCATTTCGGTGCCAAGGAGATTCACCATTGATGGAGCTTGAGCTCACCTTTTCACATATTATTGTTCTCCTTTGCTTCAAGGTAAGGAAACTCAAAAGAAAAATGATGTTTCCTTCATGTTTTGTGTTGTCCGAAAATTCACCTTACCATGGTGTATTTATCTTGCTTGTTTTAGCTTCATTTGAATCTTCCAAGGGCTAGGAGGAGTCCTCTCTTGATACTTATTCAAGTTTTCTTCCAATTCCAAGGTAAAACAATTACCTTAATGTGTTAAAACAATATGTGTAACTAGGGTTTACAATGAGATGAAGCATAATGCTTGAATACTCATTCTATTATTTGTACATTGTTTAGAAGTTGACAAACAACCAAACACCCCACCGGTTTGTAAGGAAACAAGAAGGAAATTTGGGAGGAAAAGAGGTAAATATGCTATCTTAATGTGGTTTAATGCCTTAGGAGAAATAAGCTTATAATGCTTGTTAAAACTACCTAAAGAGCAAATGGTGAATGACCTAGTAAAATGCTCTCAAGGAGTTTATTAAGGGCATATGTATTGTTGGGTGTATTTGCAGGTCAAAGGCATTACTTATGTGGGAAATTCAGTGTTTAAGGTTTATGCAATTTAAGGGCCTAAGAGCCATGTTATTTAAGGGCCTAAGTGCCAAGCAATTAAGTTATGCACTATATTGTGATGTAGTGCTTGATGTGTGAAGTTTGTGTGTAAAAATGTTCTTGATGGATTTTAGGAGTTCTTGAATGAAATAAGGTAAAAACCTAAGTGTTTGGATGTGAGTAAATACAAGAGAAGCTATGGCCAAATTTGGGAAATGTGTGAGAAGTTCTAAGTGTTTTAAGAAAGTCTTGGTGAACTAGGAAGTATTAAAGGTGAACAAATGTTTCAAAAGGAAGAAAACGTGCATTAAGGTGTTACAAGGATTTAGGTGCTATCTTGGAAGTTCTAGGAATTTAATGAGTGTTTTAGGATGAAATAAAGTCTTGGAGAAGTTTGTTTAAAGTTGGGTAAAGTTGATGTATAAGGAGGGAATGAGGTTTAGGTAAGGTTTTGAGAAAGGAATCCAAGAAGTTGTGTGTGAAAGGAGGATTTGGCTAGTAAGAGGAGATGCTTGGGAGATGATGTTATGAAGGTGAAGAAGCATTTAGTGTAGTGGTCATTATAGGTGAAATACCACCTAGAAATCTTAAGGAGAAAACATTCCAAGTGCTAGGAATTTTGTAAGAAATTGTGAATGATAAGATGGTTTTGGTGAGTGATTTAAAGAGTTTAGCACATGGCTAAAAGTGTGTTTGATGTGCCAAATGGTGTTAGGAAACATTATGAGACTTTAGGAGAAGTTTGGTGAATTTGGTTAAGTGTTTAAAGACTTGGAAATTGAATGTTTTGCCGTGTCCGAACTTCCGTCGGACATGGAAGTTCGGACAGGCTCTGTTGGGTAAAGGATTTTCCCACTCTCGAACTGTGTCCGAACTTGGGAAGTCCGGACACAAGTTCGGACGTGACTGTTTCTGTGGGATTTGCTCTCGAACTGTGTCCGAACTTGGGAAGTCCGGACACAAGTTCGGACGTGTGTATAGTTTCAGTATTAGGTCGCGGCTTGCGTCCGAACTTGGAAGTTCGGACACAAGTTCGGACAGACCACTGTATGGGCCAAAATTGTTGTTTTAAGGTATAGAAATGATGTGTAATGATGGGGATTGATAGGTAATGATGTTATAAGGTTGTTAAGGACTTGTTAGGTGAGTTTTAATGACAATTAAGTGGGTGAAAAGTTGTAATAAAATGTGAAAGTAAAACAAGTTAAAAGGTGAAGTGATGTAACTAAGTTAACGGGATAAGTTATGAGCATTAGACTTTAAACAATCATGTTACCCCGATGTTTATAAAAGTACATGTAATATTATCAGTTGTTCGAGAATTGCTCGAGGAACATAGGTGGACATGGTAAAGTGGACTCCGGTGACAGGTATGGTTTTCTTGCAACCTGTGTCCTACCGGATTACACTGGCTTTGTATGCCAATGTGTTTTCTGTATGTTTGCCACGTTGTAAGATAAAACATGTAATGAGTTTACAGTAATTCATATATGTGGCGTGTTCAACTCCGATACCATTTAACCTCGGCAGTGTTAACCTTAGTTAACTGAGTCTAGGATCACATGAGAGTTCGGTATTCGGAGTAAACGACCCGAACCATGGGACGTTCTAACCACGGCTATGCGTGTGTTAATTGTGCGATATGTGTTTGTGAATGTAGGGATCTCCCTTGTGTGTTTAACCCAGTTGTAATTCTGTATGGTGTGTAGTTATGATAGACTCCATAGTGGGGTTCTAACTATTATCTAAAGTAAGTATGTACTAACAGTAGTGAGGAATCCGGTTTGGCCGGTCGCGCGTTTGTTGGGAGTGGGTATCCTTTTTAGCCTTACCCTTCTCTCTGTTATGGTTGTTTCCCTCACGGGTTATGATCTCCCATTAGCTTACTCCAAAGCTTAGCTATTCTGACTTATGATCGGTTTAGGGGGAACATGTGTTTGTGTGGTGTGTTCGGGCCTCCAAACCCGAACCGCCTTAACTTAAGTTACTCGTCCAACTATTAGGACGGTAATGAGTGTGTTGTTATTGTATAACGAGCTTATCATGAGACTGGCAACATTCTCTAGGCTCACCAGTGTATAAACAATTTGGGACGGTTCCTAAGAGAACCATTCCCGTTATGTTATGTATTTTGTTGTGATGCAATATCTATTGCGGTATTATGTTGCGCACGTGGAAACGTGCAAAGTGTTGTTAAGTGTTGTATGTAGTGTATGTTGTAGGTTATATAATGTGGAGTGTGTGGATCATGGATATGACTCCCAGTTTGTGATAAGAGGCGTTTAAGGATAACCCGATTTAAGGGTATGTGTCGTCTATTAAGGAAGTAGCTCCATTGGAGGAGGAACACTCTAGGGATGATGAATACCATGAGTGACTTATTAAGTAGGATGTATTATCCGATTGTTGAGCCATTGAGGCGAAATGTTAAGTGTTTGTGTGTTTACTGTTACATGCATGATTTAAATATAATCAACCGCATGCTAAGACGACAATTAGTTGTGCGTGGCCCGGTAGCATGTGGGCTGCGGGATTACCATACCAGCAAAGGTGCTGAGCCCCTTGGGGGCCACCCTTCTCTTCTTTTCCTATTCAGGTACAGAGAGCTGGAAGCCGTCGAGAGTGAGACGGGTAGACATTGTACATGGGTATTCATTTAAGTACATATATACAGTAGGTGTAGTAAGACCGATATTGTTGTCGGCACCAGTTTATAAATACTCGGTATAGTTGATAAGGTGTATGTTGTTGTTGTCATTAATGGAAAGGGATAATAATGTATAGTTGCTCGGGAATTTAGCCCATCAGACCGGTACAATGTATATGGATTAGCCTTGTTAGCCACGTGGGTGGCTAACGGCGTGTAACACCAACGAGTTAAGTAATGTGAAGAGGGTTGTATTTCCGCTGCAGTTTATTGTAAGTATGTAAATGTTGGATGGGGTGTTACACTGTTGAGCTCCCCCACATTTGAGTGCAGTTGTGGAATGTCATGAAATGAACCTGTAAAGAATATTCTACACAACCAGAAGAACTCAAGTAAAACCTGCATTTTATTATAACATATAAAAGGGAAATATAGTACAAAAGGAAAACAACATTAAATTTAAAGGAAAGACAAAAGATAGATAGTGGGTTGCCTCCCACCAAGCTACCTGGGTTTAACGTCTCTAGCTAGACGTATTTGACCAAGCTTTAGGTTGGAGAAGAGTTTGAGGGCGAGTTGTCCTGCTGTTGGACAAGATAAATTCTAAATAAGTCAGTTGAAATATCAGAATGAGAATTATACCTTTTAGGCGTGCCCCATTGACCTTGAAAGTTTCGCCCTGTTTGTTTTGGAGTTCAAAGGCACCGTATGGGGTCACACTAACAATCTGGAAAGGACCAGCCCAATGCGATTTGAGTTTCCCAGGGAAGATCCTTAATCTTGAGTTATATAGGAGAACCCAATCACCAATTTCGAAGTCTCTCTTAAGGATCATCCTGTCATGAAACTTCTTGGTGCGCTCCTTATAAATCTTAGCATTTTGGTAAACCTGATCTCTCAACTCTTTTAACTCAGAAAGTTGGAATTTCCTTTTCTCTCCCGCAGTAGTCATGTCAAAGTTTAAGGCCTTTATTGCCCAATATGCCTTATGTTCCAACTCTACAGGCAGGTGGCATGCTTTCCCATAGACAAGCTTAAAAGGAGACATCCCGATGGGTGTCTTGAATGCGGTGCGGTAAGCCCAAAGCGCATCATCCAACTTACGTGCCCAATCCTTTCGTGATGAGTTAACGTTTTCTGGAGAATCCATTTTAACTCACGGTTCGAAACTTCTGCTTGGCCGTTTGTCTGGGGGTGATAAGGTAAAGCTACCTTGTGACGTACCCCGTACTTACCCATAAGTGCTTCAAATGAACGGTTGCAGAAGTGGGATCCTCCGTCACTGATAATAATTCTAGGCACGCCAAAACGGGTAAAGATGTGCTTTTTAAGGAATCTGGTTACGGTCTTTGAATCAGCATGATGACAGGGTATGGCTTCTACCCATTTCGACACATAATCCACTGCCACTAAAACATATTGGTGGCCCTGTGAGGAAGGGAACGGTCCCATAAAATCAATGCCCCAACAATCAAAGAGCTCCACTTCTAGTATTCCCTGTTGTGGCATTTCATGTCTCCTAGATGTGTTACCCATTCTTTGACAATTATCACATTGTTTGCAGAATTGGTAAACATCTTTATGAAGGGTCGGCCAATAAAATCCTGAGGCCAGGATCTTAGCAGCGGTCCTTGTGGGTCCATGGTGACCTCCGGCTTCCCGTGAGTGACAAAAATGTATGACGCTATAAACCTCATCTTCAGGGAGACACCGGCGAATCAACCCATCAGCACAGACTCGGAACAAATACGGATCTTCCCAGAAATAATGCTTTGAATCAGAAAGAAATTTCTTCTTCTGGGAGTAAGATAGATCATAGGGTATTGTTCCAGAGACTAGAAAATTGGCCAGGTCCGCATACCATGGCTCTTGCACTTGGTGATAGAAAAAGCAGTCTCATCGGGGAAGAATTCGTTGATAGGCACACTATCAGTAGGAGTGACTAACCGGGAGAGATGGTCAGCGACGACATTTAATTTTCCGCTTTGTCTTTGACTTCGATGTCAAACTCCTGTAGTAGAAGAACCCAGCGCAACAAGCGAGGTTTGGCTTCTTGTTTTGCAAATAGGTATTTGAGAGCGGAGTGGTCTGTGTGCACTATAACTTTGCTTCCCCATAAGTACGACCTGAACTTATCAAGGGAGAATACTATAGCCAGAAGTTCTTTTTCAGTGGTCGTATAGTTCTTCTGGGCGTCGTTTAGTGTTCTGCTGGCATAAGCAATCACTCTTAGAATCTTCTCTTTTTTCTGGCATAGAGCTGCCCCCACGGCGTAGTCACTTGCATCACACATGATCTCAAATGGAAGAGACCAGTCGGGTGGTATGACAACAGGTGCTGATACCAATTTTTGTGTTATAGTTTTGAAAGCAGCTGAACACCTTTCATCAAAATGAAACGGGGCATCTTTCTGTAGCAGGTCGGTCAATGGTTTAGTGATTTTTGAGAAGTCTTGTATAAACCGCCGATAGAATCCTGCATGCCGAGCGCAGAAACGCTCGAATGTCTTTAACAGTAGTTGGTGCTGGTAATTTCTCGATAACCTCTACCTTGGCTTTATCCACCTCTATTCCTTCAGCTGATATTTTATGTCCAAGGACAATCCGTCCTTGACCATAAAATGACATTTTTCCCAGTTCAAAACGAGATTTGTATCCTCATACCGTCCTAGGATCAAATCAAGTTGTGCCAAGCATTTATCAAAACTAGAGCCATAGACCGAGAAGTCATCCATAAAGACTTCTATGCTATGTTCGATGAAATCAACGAATATTGCTTGCATGCTCTGGAAGGTAGCAGGGGCATTACATAAACCGAAGGGCATTCGTCTGTATGCAAAGGTACCGTATGGACAAGTGAAGGTGGTCTTGTCCTGGTCCTCTAGTGCGATTGGTATTTGGAAATACCCTGAGAACCCATCTAAAAAGCAGTAGTACTCTTGCCCTGCTAGTCGCTCTAACATCTGATCAATGAAGGGGAGAGGGAAATGATCCTTCCTGGTAGCCAAGTTTAAGCGCCTGTAGTCGATACACATGCGCCAACCTGTGATTTTTCTTTGAGGGATAGCCTCTCCCTTATCATTAATAACAGCTTCGATGCCCCCTTTCTTCGGGACAACTTGAACAGGACTGACCCATGGACTGTCAGAGATAGGATAAATGATGTTCGCATCTAGGAGTTTCAGTACCTCCTTTTTAACTACCTCCTTGAGGTTAGGGTTTAGCCGACGTTGGGTTGCCTGATAGACTTGTAGTTTTCCTCCATATAGATGTGGTGCGTGCAATAGGAGGGGTCAATTCCTTTTATATCAGCAATAGTCCACCCGATCGCCGTTCTGTGTTCTTCAATACCTCGAGTAGCCTTGTTTCCTCCCCGGAATTCAGAGAAGAGGAAATAATGACAGGCAAATGGTCATCTTCAGCCAAGAAGGCATACTTGAGTTTAGAAGGTAGCTCTTAAGCTCGAGCTCTGGTGGTTGTTCTATTGATGGAATTGATTTTTGAGGTTTTCTGTCGAGTTCTTCGATTGGTGGTCGGTAGGCTTGATAACCAGTCTTTCCTTTTTCTACGTACGCCAGCATGGCGTTAACTTCTGGATCCTCCACCTTTTCTTCTAGAGAAGTAATAATACTTGCTCTAGCGATTCAGTTTCAGCTTTCGGGATGGAAGATAGGGAATACATGTCCTCATCTGTAGAAAAATAGCCTTCCTCCTCATCATCTGTTAATCCCACTGTCTTAGCATGAGGAGAAAAGTTAGAACTCTTCTTCATCATTTTCTGCATGTCGAATTCAATCGTTTCGTCCTCGTACCGCAGAGTGATTTTCCCATCGTGGATGTCAATGATGGCTTTGGCAGTACTTAGAAATGGTCGACCCAGAATCAGGGGAACCTCAACATCGTCATCCATTTCTAGAATGACGAAGTCAGTGGCAGGAAAGATAAAGCGAGAGACTCCAACTACCAGATCTCGGACTATTCCCATGGGCTTGATCTCTGATCTGTCTGCTAGTTGGAGTTTGAAAGGAACCGGTTGCATTTCTCCTCCTTTTACTTTCAAGAAGGTGGCGTAGGGCATGATATTAATGCTGGCTCCCAGGTCGCATAAACCGCTTCCACAGTTCACTCCTCCTATAAAACACGGGATTACGGGATTTCCCGGATTTGTTTGTTTGGGAGGGAGTGCTCGAAGAAGGGCAGCTGAGCATTCCTCCGTGAGGTGCACTGTTTCTTTTCCAGGTTTCTTCTTCTTCTTTGTTAAGAGATCCTTTAGGAATTTGGCGTGCGTAGTTAGGCATCTCTTGCAAAGCATCAATTAGAGGTATGTCGAGGGTCAGTTTCTTGAAAATGCTCAAGAATTTGGAGAACTGCTCATCTAGGTGTTTCTTTTTCATTCTGTTGGGAAATGGGAGTTCACTGTTTTAGGAGATGAGGATGGAATGTCGATGGTAACTCGAGATGGAGGTGGAGTTTCAGGAGTAGGAACTTGGATTTCTGAGGGAGGTGAGGCTGGATTGGTTGTGTCTTCATCATTGATGTAGGCCTCTTCACGATTTTCTTTTTCTTCCCTTTTCTGGTGGCAAGTTCCCTTCCACTCCTTAAGGAGACTGCACACAAGTTTGTTGATTGGAATGTGCCATCGTCTATAAGGATTGAATTTGCTTGCTCTTTTGGATTAGGGTTTGTCTGTGAAGGGAATTGACCAGGTGGTCTTTGTTGGGTAGTAATTGTTGAATCTGAGATTGCAAGGGTTTTTGGTCTTTGCGCAGGGCTGCGACCTCTTCTTGCGTATCTCGGGACTTACCCATCATAGCTTTAAACATCTCTTGCATTTGAGACATTTCAGACTCAGGATTCGAAGGAGGTTGAGTTGGTCGACTCGAAGAAGCTTCATTGCCATAAGGCTGTTGTTGATACTGCCTTTGGCCTCCTTGAAAATTTGATTGAGGTCTGTAATTTTGAGATGTTTGTAGTGTATGTGGGTTTTGGATGTTGTCGGTGTTTGAGTAGCGAAGGTTGGATTGCATGTTACGTTGCCAAGGTTGTCTGTATCCTGAATTGTTGGTGATGATAGTTTGCCTCCTCGCTGCTTTTAATTCTTGTAGTTGGGGGCATTGTTCATAGTCATGAGGCCCACCACATTGTGTACAAGAAATAACGGGAGATGATTGGGACAGAGGTGCATAGCCTGGAGGGATTGTAGATGATCTGGAAAAACTTTGACTTAGCTTGCTGAGGGTAGGAGTTCATAGCCATCTGCTCAACCACTTTTTGCAGAGTACTGACTTTTGTTGCCTGCTGAGCATTGCTTTCCATGAGTTGCTCATGGCTTTTCATCAGCTGGTCAAACTTGTTATCGTTTCCCAACATGATATAAACCTGGAGTACCGCTCCTTGATCCACCGGAGGCCCAGTCTCTGATTTCTTCACAGAGAGACTCCATGCTGTTCAAAAATGTGCTCCTGGCTTTTTCAGAATATCGGCCCCTAACGAGGACAGTACCATTGTTCTGCACAGGACCGATCAAGCCTTTGTAGAACAATTGTGATACTTGTTCTTTCGTCAGACCGTGGTGAGGACAAGTAAGTAGTAGTCCTTGAAACGGTCCCAAGTTTCACAAATATTCTCCGACCCTGGTTGCTTGAAATTATAGATTTCAGCAATCATCTCCAATGTTCGGCTCGGGGGTAGGAATTTGTCATAGAACTTGGTGGCCATGTCATCCCAAGTACCAATGGTACTCGGTGTCAGGCTATGATACCACTTGCTCGCACTTCCCGTCAGGCTGTGAGGGAATAATGACAGTCTTGCGTACTGGAGTACTGCGTCGGTTGCAGTAAGACTGTTGGCATGTTGCAAGAACTTTGTAACATGTAACAGGGCTTCGTCTGGACTGGAACCATCAAACATGCCCAACTCCTTTACACATCTGATTTGATGATATGGCTTCAGCTTCTGCCACTCATCATATTCGGATGGGCTAAGGTGAGGAAGGATGATAGCAGGCTGTTGTCCTTGGTTAGACGGCCTGTTGATATTTCAAACTGTCGCTGGTGTAGATGCCATGTCAGCTTCCGGGTCAGATTCTATCACTGTGGTGGTAATGTTTTGTTGAGTTCGTCTCTGCCTTAGGGTGCGCAGAAAGGTTCTCTCGATCTCTGGAATGTAACCAACCGTGTGATTATTAATATTTTCTGGGAGGCTGTTTGACCTGGTAAAAGGCATTCACCACTCAAAACAGAGAAAAGAAAATCGTTATGTGTTAGAATAAATAAAAAGTTAGGAATTAGTTGACAGATATTATAAGTTAGTAGTTAGAGACAATGGAAAGAAATGACAGAAAATTGAAATGACAATGGAAAGAAATGACAGAAAATTAAGGTTAGTAGTTAGTATACTGGAAATTGAAGGACAATGGAAATTAAATGTAAGGACAATGGAAATTAAATGTTAAGGACAATGGAAAGAAATGACAATAATATAAAGAGTTAGTAATTAGATGTCAGAAGTCAGATGTCCGTAGTCAGATGTCCAAAGTCAGGTATCCAATTAATATTAACAAATTATTATAATATAACAGGTGAATTATCCGGGGCTTAGGGACTAGAATAAATCAAGTCCCCGGCAACGGCGCCATTTTGCAGACTGATTATCGTGAGTGGTTAGAACTGGTGTAATTAATACAATTGAGAAAGAAATTAATACTCAAAATATCCGTCGGGCTGCAAATAAAACCCGGTCGCAGTAGTATAGTAAGACAGAAGCGGCGGGGTCAAACCGTGGGACTTATAGTGAAATAAAGTAGTACCTAAGTTTGTCACAAGAGGGGGGAATTAATTGACTTGTTTTTGAAAAGTAAATAACAGATTAATTTAGTGAATTATGATAAATTAAACGGAACTCCGGGTTCAGGTTAATATGATCTGATTAATTATGCTATCTCTACCAGTTTATTTATATAGTTGGCAAAATTCCTGTTATTATCCTAAGGACTAAGTCATAGACTCATAAGAACTCGTTTACCAGAAAATGCTCGGTCTAATCCAGGTTCGAGCAAAATATAAATAAACGGACATTAGGTGCGAGGAATTATATTTGCATCTGAAAATATTAACTTATTAAATCATAATAAGCTTTCTCCAGATTTACGGCTTAATTAACCTGCCTATTTATCACCGGTCTGATCAAAATAGACTTTGTAAAGCATTTTAATAAATCGACGAAATTTATTAAAAAGGTGAGAGATAAACTTTAATCGTAACAAACTGTATTTATTTTAACCGGTAGAAATATAAATTACACAAAAAAACCATAATTAAACCTTCACCCGGAGTAAATCCTCCTTAGCCTGACATATTAATTGGTAATAAGTCAGACAGAGGTTGGACGTAATAATAATACGAGATGCGTGGATGGGAATGGAGAAAATGAAGAGAAAGAAGAGTGGAGAGCGTACGTAAGAATTCTGTAAATGGAATGAGAGATTTGGAGTGTGAGTTTGGGGGTGGAACGTGTGGTGAGTGGGTTTTTGAAGGTGCAGTGTGTTGAGTGTGTTTATATAGAGGAGGGAAGAGGCAGATCTGGAGTGGAAGAGCATTGATTGCTCATTAATTGCAGGGGACAGAGCTGAAGACGCGTGAGGGAATTAAGGTAGGCGGTGTGGAGTAGATGGATATGGCAGAAGCAAGTCGACGGGCGAAGAAGAAAACTGGCACGCGTCAATTTTTAGTCACGTCCGCTTGTTGTCCTCGTTGGCGTCCGCCTCTGAAACCATGCGGACGTCTCTGTCTGTTTCTGTCCGCTCCTCTGTCCGCGTGGGCGTCCGCCTCATTTCATGCGGACGTCTCATACTCTCTCGCCCGCGGTCTCCCCATCTCTTGTCCGCCTTAGTAACTCACTCACGTCCGCCTAAGTAACTCACTCAGTCCGCCTAAGTACCTCACTCCGTCCGCCTAAGTCCATGCGGTTGCATGTGTTTGACTTATTTTCTTCTACGAACTTCGACTGGCTCTAGATTCTTCGTTTGGACTCCGTTTTCTGAGCCGTTTGCGTCTATGCGTTCGTCTCTTCGTCTACTTTACTCCCACCTTGGTTTTCCTCATGTTTAAACAATAAATTTGTGAGATAACAATAAAACATAAACTAGAGGAAAACTAACCGAAGTGGAGAAATGAGCAAGAAAAAGTGCTAATATAATATATGAAATACACCTATAAATCATGCTCATTTGGATACTTATCAACGCCTTAGTATTTTATTTCCGCTATAAATATGTTAAATAGGGGCGTTACAGAATTTGGTATCAGAGTGTAGTTACGCTCTAAAACCCGAGAAAACAAGCCGAGTGAAATACTTAGATTATAGGTGCACTTAAAACTATGGAACTGGGGTAGAATTAGGGTGAGAATTAGGAAGTGAGAATTCCAGAAAGGCGTGTGACCCTTACCCCATACTTACTTTACTACTTATGTTTTACTTTACGTACCTATGAACCGTCCTTAGGACGTTATAAATATTACATACTTTACTACATAGATATTTAGACTCAACAATACGCCTTCTGAGTAACAAAACCATCAATACCAGCTAGATGTCTCGAAGAGGAGGAAGAGAAGCTGGTCCCTCAGGAGGCTATGGACCCGACGCTGTCACCCCAGAGGTCATAGCGCAGATTGTGACGGCTGCATTAGCTCAGCAGCAGGCTCAGATCCCACAGCCACCACCGCCACCACCCAATGGTCCCCGGGAGTTCAACTGGCTGAAGGCAGTCAACGATCTTCGTCCCCAAGTCTACGAAGGCCAGCCAGAACCGAAGACCTTAGAGAGATACATCGACGAGATTCAGAAGGCCTTCACCTCTCTGCACGTTCCAGCGGGTCGCCAGGTGGACATAGCAGCCTACTTTCTCCAGGGACCCGCGCATCGATGGTGGTAGACCGCCAGAGCTGAGCTGAGCGAGCTGCCGCCAGGGCCTAAAAGACCGAAGGCAGACTGCGGCTAGACTCGGCTTCCTAGCCTTATTGGTGGCCCTAAGAGCCAGTTTCTATCCATCTTACCTACAGAGAGGATGAGGAGTGAGCGAGCAGATGAGCAAGGGAGTTCCCTCTGTTGCTGAATATTATAATAATTTGTGGAGCTGCTCGTTGTTATTGGAGAGGGAGCTTACGCTCCGAGGTATCTGGTGGACAAATTTCCACACTGGCTTGAATTTCAGGATCATGACTATGATCTGTTCCATCTGAGGGATGACCTTACAGGTATGGAACATGATTTTAGAATTCCTAGTACACAAAGACTTCCCACTAACAAATATTGTCAAGACAGGAGCTAGCGGATGACGCAAATGACTGCGAGACCACCATTGCCTACCAGGACTCTATGCTAGGCAAGAGGAAGGGAGATGGTGGAAGAGGGAATGGAGGAAGCTTTTCCCAGAATCATGAAAAGAGAGGAAGATTGTTTCAAAGGAGCGAACGAGAAAGTCATTGTCTCTTACCATGCTGATGCTGAGCCCACCACGCTCCCAGCCATTTAGGGGTGAGATAAATTAAATCTCCAATGTGGTTACATTTTGTTATCACAATTACTCAAAACTTGAAACTGAATAGGGAAACCCAACCTGCGAGCAAAGTACTTCTTCTGCAAGTGGTGCAAGAAGGACCACCCGGGCAAGGATTGTAAGGGAAACCTGGTGGATTGCAACCACTGCAGTAAGAAGGGGCACAGATCGTTCGAATGCTTCCTGAACCCGGATTCCAGGAACTACAAGCCACGCACCGGGAACACTGCTAGAGCCCCAGCTGCTACTACTACTGGAGAAGGTCGAGGTGGCACAGGAGGTGCTGGACCATCTACCAGCCGCCCTGCCCAGAGCCATCCACAGAGGCCGGGACAGAACTACCCCCAGAGGCCGGGCAAGGCACTGATCCTTTACCTAGTGGACCGCGTCGAGGCAGCGAGCGATGACCCGAGTTCACCTGGTGAGGACTACTTCCCTCACGAAGAGGCTTAGACTTTTACTTTCTTTACATTCCATTGGCTAGTTTTTCTTTCCAATGTAATAGGGATGAACTATAAACCCTTTATTTTGTTTTGCTTTGAACCTTTTCATTACCAGTTGTGAACCGTGACTTATTTATTTAATGGCAAATTATTGTTTCCATTCAGCTTTCGATATTTGTTTCCCTGTTTTGCCATTTTCCACACCCAACATCCCCTTTGAAGCCAAGCCACACCCACCAGAGAAGTGTGAGGTATTAAGACCGGGATGATCTTACTACGAGAGTACCTAACCCCGGCAGCCCAGTATGCATTGATCCTCAAGATCAGGGAGTTAGGTGTGAATGAAGGAAATTTTTACACCCCTACCTTCAAGAATGGTTCAACCATGAAGGTGAAGATCATGTGCCTAGGTAAGAAGTGGAACCACACCACCAAGAGCTATGAAGAGGTGGAGGTGCCACCAATCCCGGAGGAACTGCAGACCATCATTAGAGCTGCAGTTAAGGCAGCGCAAGAATTGGAGGATGAGCCCGTCCCAGACCTAACCTTCGACGTATGCATCATCAACTTCTATGGAAAGGAGGGTAAGCTAGGGATGCACCAAGACAAGGACGAATCGCCAGAGTTAGTCACTAGAGGAGTTCTAGTGGTGTCCATATCACTTGGAGACGACGCGGAGTTCCTATTTGGTGATCAAAGGAGGATGGACCTTGCTACCAAGATCCTCTTGAAGTTGGGTGATGTACTGATTTTTGGTGGGGCAGCTAGACTCATCTACCATGGGGTGAAGAGAATCAAGCCCAACACAGCCCCCACACCCATCATTAACCAGACCCACATGAAACCGGGCCGTCTAAACCTAACCTTTAGACAAACCTAGCCTTGTACTTTACAATTTCAGCATTGTAAATTTTAATTTGCTCATGAAGCTTTCAATAAGAATGGAAATTCTAAGAATTTTATTGCTTCATTGTAGGGGTTGGAAACTCAGGGATCAGGTTGAATGTGTTGAACCAGGCTCAAGCAAAGAGCAATGGAATGGTCATCACAGGTATAAACATTAACCCTGAGTAATTACCTTGGAACGTTTACCTAGAATCTTAAAAATCTCCTATAATTTCAGGCACGTTCCTAGTTAATGGAGTGGAGGCCACAGTCCTGTTTGATTCGGGAGCCTCCCATTCCTTCATATCACAAGCGTACCATGCTAAGATTGATGCCCTTACAGAGGATATCCGTGACTGCTCAGTCCTGCTGTCATCCAGAGAGCTAATCAAATGCAGTAAGCAATGCAAGGATTTGAGTATACACATCAAGGGAGCAGACTTCCTTCTTGATGCCATTGTCTTCCCTAGCATGGGATTCGACCTAATTGTGGGCATGGACACGCTACAGCGGTACCGAGGCAGACTACACTGTGCAGAGCACCGTCTCCTCCTGAAGTCAGCTACAGGGATCACAGTGTCACACCGAATGCAACCTAAACAGCCGACTGTGAAGGTTGTATCGGCTTTATCCCTGATGAAGGAGGTGTCCAAGGGCGCTACCGCCTACTACTGTTATGCCCAGGATATGAGGACGGACCCGAAGTTCCAGAGCAATGTTCCCATTGTGTCGGAGTACCCCGACGTTTTTCCAGAGGAGATACCTGGACTACCACCGCTGAGAGAGGTTGAATTCAACATCGACCTCATACTTGGCACGGGACTGATTGCTAAGGCTCCCTACCGGATGGGCCCTGCAGAGATGGTTGAGTTGAAGAAGCAGCTGCAGGAGCTACTAGATAAGGGTTTCATCAGACCCAGTGTCTCACCATGGGGTGCTCCAGTGTTTTTCGTCAAGAAGAAGGACGAGAGCATGAGACTCTACATCGACTACAGGGAGCTGAACAATGTCATGATCAAGAACAAGTACCCACTGCCTAGGATCGATGACTTGTTCGACCAGCTGAGGGGAGCTAAGGTGTTCTCCAAGATTGACCTGCGTTCCGGATATCATCAGATAGCTGTAGCTGAGTCAGATATAGAGAAGACAGCCTTCCGGACCAGATACGGCCACTACGAGTTCACAGTGATGCCGTTTGGACTGACCAATGCACCAATGAGATTCATGGATCTGATGTAGAGAGTCTTCCAAGCCCAGTTAGATAAGTCAGTGGTCGTGTTCATAGACGACATCTTGATATTCTCCAAGAGTCGGGAGGAACACGAGCAGCATTTGAGGACAGCCTTGGAGACTCTGAGAGAGAAGAAACTATATGCCAAGTTCAGCAAGTGTGAATTCTGGATGGACAAGGTGTCATTTCTTGGACATGTGATCTCAGCTGAGGGAGTTTCAGTAGACCCAGCTAAGATTGAGGCAGAGAAGAGCTGGCATAGACCTCGCACTATGACAGAGGTTAGGAGTTTCCTTGGGTTGGCTGGCTACTATAGACGCTTTGTGAAGGACTTCTCCAGGCTAGCCAAGCCCTTGACCTCTCTGATGAAGAAGGACAGCCCATTTGTATGGACAGAGGCTTGTGAGGTCTCCTTTCAGGCGTTGAAGGACGCCCTGACCACAACTCTAGTATTAGTGATCCCTGAGGGGAACGAGGGATACGAGGTGTATTTGATGCTTCAGGCAGAGAGATTGGTGGGGTACTGATGCAGAATGGCAGAGTGGTAGCGTATGCTTCTTGACAGCTGAAGAAGCATGAACAAAATTACCCCACACACGACCTTGAGCTCCTCGCCATAGTCTTCGCTTTGAAGATCTGGCGACATTACTTGTATGGAGCCACAGTCCGGATTATGACAGACCATAAGAGTCTGAAGTACATCTGGACCCAGAAGGAGCTGAACCTGAGACAGTGACGATGGGTTGAGCTACTGGCTGATTATGACATCAACCTTCAGTACACTGAAGGTAAAGGGAATGTGTGGCAGACGCTCTAAGCAAGAGAGCATACTCACTCCTAGCCTTGATAGAGACGACCACGATAGCTGAGGAGATATACACAACCCAGGACAGTGATGTATACCTACAGGGCGTCAGGCAGAAGTTAGCAGACGGTTTGACTGATGGTCTGAAGTATGAGTACGAGCTAGACAGCGAGGGACACCTTCGAGTCAGAGGCAGACTTTGCGTTCCTCAGGATGCGACAAACTTCAGACTAGGATTCTCTCTGAGGCTCATTCCTCTACATTATCAGTACACCCTGGAGCCACCAAGATGTACAAGGATTTGAAGCAGTTATTCTGGTGGAGCGGGATGAAGAGGGATGTAGCAGATTTCGTCTCTTGATGCCTCACCTGTCAGAAGGTGAAGTTTGAGCATCGCCGACCAGGAGGCCAGATTCAATCATTACCAGTACCATGTTGGAAATTTGACGACATCAGCATGGACTTTGTGGTCGGTCTCCCTCTAGCTAGAGGCGGACTGAATTCTATTTGGGTGATAGTCGATAGGTTGACCAAGACAGCCAGGTTCATACCTATCAATGACACATGGAAGGTGCCCAAGCTAGCTGAGGTGTTCACCACAGAGCCCATCCGGTACCATGGGGTACCAAAGACGATCGTCTCCGATCGTGACACCCGCTTCCTCAGCAGATTTTGGCGTCAGGTGCAGGAGGCGTTTGGTACTCAGCTACGCCTTAGCACAGCCTTTCACCCTTAGACTGATGGGTAGACTGAGAGGACGATTCAGACGCTGGAGGATATGTTGCGAGCAGTCACTCTGGACTATCAAGGGAGTTGGGTAGAGCGTCTACACCTGGTGGAGTTCTCGTACAATAACTCCTACCACTCATCTATCGGCATGGCACCGTTCCAGGCTCTGTATGGCAGGCCGTGCCGGACTCCCTTATCATGGAGTGACCCTACCGAGGCAGTCTTGATTGGGCCCGAGTACGTTCAGACACTGCAGGATGACGTCAGGATTATTCAGCAGCACATGAGGGCAGCGCAGTCTAGACAGAAATCCTATGGGGATCAGCGCACCAGAGAGCACGAGTTTTAGTTGGGAGACATGGTTTTCTTAAGGGTGTCTCCGATGAGAGGGATATTCAGATTTGGGATGAGGGGGAAACTAAGCCCTAAGTATGTCGGTCCGTACAAGATTACGGAGCAAGTAGGCCCAGCTGCTTACAGACTAGAGCTACCAGCGGAGTTGGGGAAGGTACACGGCGTGTTTCATGTATCTCAGCTGAAGAAGTATATGCCTGACCCTTCTCACGTACTGCAGCCAGAGAGATTGGAGATTGAGCCTACACTGAGATATGAGGAGACTCCTGTTCGGATCTTGGACACGAAGGTCCAAGAAACGAGGGGCAGATCAGTCAAATTAGTGAAAGTTCTTGGGAGCATCATGGGGTTGAGGAAGCTACTTGGGAGACTGAGGACTCCATGAAAGTGAAGTACCCACATCTATTCACATGATGTTTTCCTATCTTGCTGTGATTCACGTTAGTAGCGGTACGAGGGCGTACCTTAGCTCTTTAAGAGGGATATACTGGCATACTCCTCCTTCGTTACCTCATCTGGATTATGCCCGGTTGCTTTATTAGTAGAGTGAGAGGTGTATATGTGTATGTAATTTTACGTTATGACACAGTAGTATGTGACTTCTGATTTTCATCATGAAATATATATATCTTGGTATATTTGATCCAGTTTGATTCTGAGTAATCTCGAGTGGAATATTGAAATAGAATGGATGGAAGTTAAGGAGGATTGGATTGGTATGAAAATTCTTTGGAATTATTATCGTCTCAAGTTGATGTTAAACTTCGAGGCGAAGTTTCTTTTAAGGGGGATATACTGAAATACCCTAAATTAATTTAAATTAATTTAGGGGATTTCTTTTATTAAAACCGTAAATAATACTATTAATTATTATATTATAGTATGGGATTGTGAATAATAAATTATTATATCCTTATATGGAATTATGAAAATTAAATCATGGGATTTCTTCCATTTAATCCTAAAGAATACTTAAATATTGGATTACTATATTATTATATAGTATTATGAATTGAATAATAAGATTTATAAGTCAATAAATCTTGGAAAATTTTCTAAACACTCCAAGTATATTATAAAGATTTTAGAAAGAGTTGGAACATTAATTTGAATCATAAAAGCCAATATAAAATCATGGAAACCATAAAGCTTATTAAGCCTTGCTAGGGTTGACTTTTTGAGAATGGTAAAACCAGCCCATGAAACCTATACCAATAAAAGGTTATGGAAAACCAAGAGATTGATAAAAAGAACATCAAAAACGGATCATCCTAGCCAAAGTTATGATAAAATGAAGTTTAGAGTCAAAATTTTGAAGGATGCTGATGTGGCAAGGGCCTGCTGACTCAGCCACGCCCGCCTCAGGAATCGCGCCACGTCAGGGCGCCTGAACTCCTTCAATTCCGACTAACTCTTCTCAGCCACCATCTGTTTGCCCCATTTTAGACGCCAATATCTCAGCCATCCTAGGGTATTTTGCATGTCGTTTCTTTCATTCTCTTCTCCTTAATCTCCTCTTTGCAACCATTACTCATACATGCCCTAAATCCTTCTAAATCCACCACAAACTCGATCTAAAGTTGCCTTCCTGAAACTGTCAACCCAGATTTCCAGAAAAACGTGATTAATCTGGTAACTTCGTCTCGTCATAACTTCTTCGTTTCTCATCCAAATTCTTGTTCTTTAGCTTATTGTGTAGATCTATAATCCCTCTACAACTTTCCTTTTTATGTCCAAGGCTGATTCTGAATCGAGTAGAAGTTAAAGGCATCTAAAGATCGCTAGTCGATCACGGTGGGTTTTCTACCCAGAATTTTCTAGAAAACGATAGGTAAACTCAGATCTTGTGAGATCTGTAACTTTCTCTCTAATCTATCAAATTCAATGATTCTTCCACTAGTGTTTAGAGTTAAATCCCTACTTTAAAATGTGGTAGGTTTGGTGGCTTGAATCTTTCCCGGCTGGCGCGAGTTGGTCTATGAAGTAGCCAACTCGAACTACACATAAAATCATAGAAACTGCAAAGGTATAAACTCGAAACTTTCGGGTTAAATTTCTTTCCGTATAATGCAAGTCAGATTGAGTTCTTGCTATCTACTTGTAGATCTAAATCTCCTCTTTCGATTAAGCCCTTATAGGTATTCTAATTCGATCTAGAACTTAACTTATAGATCCGCAAAGCGAGATCCTCGAAACAGTCAAGTTCGAACATTTTCCAATCCCTTCGATTTGTGCAATTCCGGTGAGTTTTCTTTCAATTCCTCCGATTATGTTAATCAGTTTTGCATTACCGACCTAACCCAACTGCCAATTTAATCGATTATGTCTTGTATTGAGTGAATTTTTGCAAAAACCAAATTGGGTGTAATATAAACCTTAACCTCGAACCCAGAATCGTAGTTGTTGTACACCACATTATAGCTAGCGAAATCGGTACCATTAGAACCGGAATTTAATTTCGAATCCAATGAAACAAGAATCATCGAATTTCGTTCTATAGATTGAGAGATATTGAGAGATTAGTACGCGGGTATCGGTTTCGATTTGCCGATGAACTCGAGGATTTTCGGCCGTCTGATCGTAGGTTTTAGAAACGGACGGCCGAGATTAGATCTAGGGAGTTTAAGTGGTTATGAATTATAATATTTTCAGAATTAATCCCTAACTTGTTGAATTAATTTAAATACCTTCCCGAATGTATTTTGACTTGAAATTTTAACCATAGATTCCTTATAAAATCTAGTTTATTTTGATGTAATTAATATGTTTTGGAGTTTTTAAACGTAAGTTATGATTTTTGCAAATTACGGGTATTATGGAATTATTTGGTTAAATGAAAAAGATATTTTTATGAAATAAAAATTTTATAATAAGTCTAAAATGTTATAGCTACTATATACTTAATTTGGGAATTTTTGGACAAAGGTAAATGGGTTTAGAAATTGTGTTTATGAATTTTTCATAAGAATAACTTATAATATATGGGTTTTAATGTAACAAAAATTAAATATAGTTTACTAATAAACTTTTAGGTTGGGAAATAATGAAAAGATTAAACTAACATTTAGTAACAGTATGTTATAAAATATTTTGGGAATTAACTTTTAAGTGAAGTAAAAAAAAGAAAATTTTAATTACATATATATAATTATATATATCTATATATATATATAATATGAGAGGAATAAAAATAGAAGCTGATGTTAAATCAAGAAACTAAGCTAATCTACATTTAATTATTATGTAATATGGAAGTCAACATTCTTAATTAAAACTAAGGGAAAAATATATATAACAAATATATAAAAGGGAATTAAATAGTAACTTGGGTTAAAACAAGGAGCTAAATAAATCAACACTTATATAACTAAATATGATAGAAGCTAATATTCTAAGATGTAGCAAGAGAAATACTTTATTAAACATACATGGAGTGCAGATAAATGTGAAGTTAATAAAAGATAATTTAAATCATTAAGCTACATAAAGGGATGACTTAATAAAATTCTATACAGGTACTAAGCATATATATATTAACTAAATAAAGGAAAATACTTTATTTTATAAACCATATATATATCAGTTGTGGATATGTCTAAAAGTTATTAACTATAATTAAATACAATAAAAGTTCTGAAAAATGTTCTAGATAAATCTTAATGCATAAAGATATATATATATATACATTAAAATAGATGAAGGAAATCACATTGCTTGTGGGAATATAATAAGGAAAAAAATATATATATATTAAACTTTAGGATTTTAATTGGAGTGTAATAAAATAGTCAACGGTAACTTAAGGGTTTAATTACACTACATAAACGTAACACGGTCTTGGGCTAACCTACTAAGCCCAAGTCTATGAACTCTGAAAGCCCACTTAAACAATTCAAAGAGAGTTTGGGCCACTCTCAGGGTTAAACCCTAAATCATTCCAGTTTAAACGAAATTGGCCTAACAACAAGATTTAATTAACGAAACGTAGCCCAAATCCTTGTGAGAGAATAATGGTAAACCTGGAACTATAAATCAGTAAGAATAGAAGGTTGTTTAGTTTCTAAGTCCCTTAACTAATCAACACTTGGAACACCTTAATTATAGGTTACTATTGGGGAATCACTCATTCAAGTTAATTATTGTTCATCACATACCAGGTACGATTTCTCGTACTCTTATGCTTTGCTAACAAGACTTAAGGGATGTTTGTGACAAACACTAACTGAGCTAAAGTGGATTTCAAAAAGGAAATGGTTGTGTGACTAACTCAGCTTGTGTGACTAACTGAGCCTTGAATGTGAAACTTACATGGGTATTGGTTCCTTCTATTTGGTTGTTCCATTGGACATTAACTGCTTAGGGTTTACGCTTCTGCACTCTGTAGGACTGAGTGTTTTGGTATTGCTCTGGGTAGTTAGTGATCTAGTTGGAATATGGAGAAGGAAAATCTTGGTAATTCTTCTTTTGACTCTAGATATCGTTTCATCCATGAGCTGGGTCTTGTTGTTCGACGTGCGCGCGTCTTCAATGGTAACAGTGAGGGGCTGTATATCCCCTGTCCCAAAAGGGACGTAGTGAACAGTGAGGGGTTGTATATCCCCTGTCCTAAAAGGACGTACTTGGTGGTGGGGGCCATCTCTCCCAGTTGATTTGATTCCACTCTTGAGCTATGGGTTCTTGGATCTCTTCTTTCATTCCTAGTCCTTGTGACTACTTGGGTCTTCCTATTCCTAACTGAAACTGAATCTAACACAAACAATGGATGTACACTACTTATGGTGTGATTTCTTCTGACTGACTAACTTTAACTTTCTGTTATGTATTACTTTCGCAACTTGTTATCTTGACTTGGTTATTTTCGAAGTGCCTTGTTCCTCTGTGTGGTTTTAAATGATTGTATTCAAGCTATTATTATTAAAGAGTTGTATTATAAGTTTGTTCTGGAGGATCGTACTAGTTCCATTCCAGGGAACTGACCCACCCCTCTCGGGGTGGGCTGCTTGGTTTTATCTTGCAGGTACTAGTTATTATACAGGTGGCCATGAAGAGAACGAGTGATTGAGATGGGATTAGGTTTTGTGGAAAGTTTATGTGTTTTATTACTTTTTTATTTTTGTTAAGTTTTCTCGAGGTTCAGGCCGTGACTGTTGTAATCTTTTAAGTTGTAAATTGGTGAGGTTTGGTGCCGGGTGTTTGGAACCCGATGGTCTGTACGCCTTTAGTATTTTATTTCCGCTATAAATATGTTAAATAGGGGTGTTACAAATACCCCTTAATTCGAAAAGGACAACCACATTTCTTTGAACCAGATGATCTGCGCCGGTTGATGACACCAGGTCGTGATGTCCTTCGTGGTTTCCAATACCTCTCGCATGTTATGTGGAAATCTTGGCCAGACCGAGAACTTTGAATTATGGTGTAGATATGGTTGGGATGGCCAACACTATCTACCCAAGCTTTCACTTCTTCTTTACTCCTAAAGGCCTGGTTTGTTTGAAATAAGTAACCTGTATCCACCACCGGAGGTCGATTATACTTCTGTTGCATGTAGTCATCCATCTCTGCATTATGATCTGGAACGCCTTCATCAAATTCATCCCAATCTGAATCAGTGGTTGAGTCACTTTCCTGCAATAAGGGTCGAGAGAATGTTAGATGAATATTGAAATATGAAATATTAGTGTGAATATGATTTACAAAGACAATAAACTAAATACTTACTGGGCTTGATACTGGAACATACTCATGATCGGAATCTGAAGATTGACTCATGTTTAGAGAGCTTGCACAGTTTTACGAAATTATTTTTGGAAGAGAGTGAGGAGATAGAGAGCTTCGAGAATATGGAGAGTGAGTGTGTGAAGATGAAATTGAGGAGGCATCCCTTATATAGAGGTTGGTCATGAACTAGCCACAAGGTTACAAGTACTGCAAACGGTAACCTGGTACGTGCACAGTGACCTGGTACGTGTACCTTTCCTGACAAAAGTAATTACCTATGGTAACTTTGAATTCACTTTGTACTGCAAACGGTAACCTGGTACGTGCACAGTGACCTGGTACGTGTACCTTTCCTGACAAAAGTAATTACCTATGGTAACTTTGAATTCACTTTGTACTGCAAACGGTAACCTGGTACGTGCACAGTGACCTGGTAAGTGTACCTTTCCTGACAAAAGTAATTACCTATGGTAACTTTGAATTCACTTTGTACTGCAAACGGTAACCTGGTACATGCACAGTGACCTGGTACATGTACCTTTCCTGACAAAAGTAATTACCTATGGTAACTTTGAATTCACTTTGTACTGCAAATGGTAACCTGGTACGTGCACAGTGACCTGGTACGTGTACCTTTCCTGACAAAAGTAATTACCTATGGTAACTTTGAATTCACTTTGTACTGCAAACGGTAACCTGGTACGTGCACAGTGACCTGGTACGTGTACCTTTCCTGACAAAAGTAATTACCTATGGTAACTTTGAATTCACTTTGTACTGCAAATGGTAACCTGGTACGTGTACCTTTCCTGACAAAAGTAATTACCTATGGTAACTTTGAATTCACTTTGTACTGGATCATCAACTTCTCCATGGTGTGTTTAGTACGCTTCCTTCGGCTAGAATCTAATTTGAATAGTGGGGGTGAATTCTTTTTAGGGAAAATTCACGATCTAACACTGTTTTCTTTCAGTAGCCGTTGAACTAGCATTGGACATGTCAGTGACCGTTACTCAAATATTATAAAAGAGGGTATTAGTGTCCCAACATACTCATTCCTTACCCTGTGCTCTCAGAATCTGTCTAATTACATCTTGCTTGAACTCTTCATACCTTAATTCCCATTTCGCTCTCAAAATCAAATGGAGCTTCCTTTCTGTTTGCACGTTAATTATGTAGCTACTTTTGGCCGTCATGGAGCACAATTTGATAGAAGAATGGGGCACAGACGCGTAGAAGTTACCATGCCATATCCTAGTAATCTCCGTGATCTACAACGACGAGAATTCGCGCACTGCAGTCCCTCCTCGGCAGAATAAACATAACAACCATGGTATATTTGGGGCTGGAGGGCGACTACGAGTGGACTTTTATTCATGTACGAAATGATACATCAGTTCGCCGGATGATGGAGAATTACATGGAGTATAATGATTTCGTCGCTCATATTCTATTACTTGTTTTATGATCCTATTGAGCCCGATGATGATGATTTTCAACACCAAGAACCAATTTATGAGATGCGACGTAATGTAATAGCACAGGGAATAGAGAAACAAAGGTTAGGAAATAATTAGGTTATTGGTTATTGCGTAATTGATCTTGTTAGTTCTCGTGTTGTCATACTTTTCGGGATTTATAATCTTTGGTAGATGTTTGGATGTGGAATAAACGTGTTGTTATAGTTATTCACTTTTAATTATGTGATTCATCAGATTTGAATTCGGGGACTTATCTTTCTTAGGAATTTCTACATTTTGATATATTTCATTCTCGTGACATATACAATCTTTGGTACATGTTAGATATTTCATTTCAACACTATCATTCCTGAGAACACTCAACGACCAACAAAGAATTTAGACCACCCAGATTGGCATTGATCTTAAGAAGCACATTTGTCAAATACTGATCGTTAACTTTGAAAGGAGCCATGCATTGTGTGACGACACCAAATTCTACCAAATTCTTCTTCTGCCAAGGCCCATAAATATCACAATTCTTTCTCTCAGGCAGCAAGCACAACATAAACAAAGGTATTCCGGGAAGTTTAGATTGAAGTTGGTCACACATCTTTTCTTTCTTAGGAATTTCTACATTTTGATATATTTCATTTCTCGTGACATATTCAATCTTTGGTACATGTTAGATATTTCATTTCAACACTATCATTCCTGAGAACACTTAACGACCAACAAAGAATTTAGACCACCCAGATTGGCATTGCAGAAACGATGCATTTCTAGAAAAAATTTGGCATAGTCTCCCTTGTTTTTCTTATCTCCACCGGTTCTAATACCTCCACAAAATCAACCAACAGATCATCAACAAGGTCACCAGCATTGTCAGCAATAATTCCACCATCACCAAGTCCACCAGAAAGAAACTACAACCACACAAATTGTACTAGCGTCTAACATACCAAGTAAAAATGGAAGATAACAAATAGTTCCAAGATGATACTAAAGTTTATTACATCCAAATCCAAGATGACAACCACTAGGGTGCACCATGCTGGCGCTGGTAACTATCCCATATGTATAAAGAGCTGAACACATCCTCAAGACCATGAGTTGCAGCCCTTTGTTCTTCTTCTGGCATCCCCTGACGATAGTATGACCAGTCCCATGCATTGTTCTCTTGGTAGTACGGGCGTGCAAGCTCACTTGCCTCAGACAGTAGCTGTAACACACTTGGTCAGGTAAGTACACATAAAAAATAAAAATGATATGTGATGAAGTAGTATGAAAATATGACTTACTAGACAGGGATCTGGACGATGAACCAGGGTGGTCTGATAACTCTCAGGGTTTAGGATCTTCGGGTGTGTATGCTTGGTGTACCAATCTAGGTAGAGTGGGTCGCAAGCATGCAACCGCGCATTTGTGGGCGTATACCCTGGAACCAGCAATTTAGGAGTGTTTTCCCACAAACTATACATGGGGGGTATACACAGGTGTAGGGTGGGGTTTTCCCTCTTTTTTTAGACCTTGGGTTGGGTCTAATAGGAGGTTCAGGGATATCCTGAATGTAACCAAATTGGCGCAGACAACGCCTAGGCAAGTATGGCTCATTCAACCCTATAACCTGTATGTTACCTCTATACCATGTGTGCCCTCCATGAACATTAACATTATCCCGACCGTAGGGCAACCAATCAATCTACAATGAACATAAATAGTAAGATGTAACCAACAACAAAAGACAAAAATAATAATGGTTCAATGTGTTAGCAACTACAAACACTTACATTTAGAGCAGTCAAAGCATCTAGATGCTCACGATAGCCTTGCAGTGAACGATGATCCTGCACTTGAGAGGTAGATCTCACCCATCTTAGAGCCTAAGGTCTATCATCATTAGAGCGCCAGTCTGGGCTAATCGCTGGTTTTAATGTAGGAAAGTGCATAAATCCAGCAATGTGCATATAAAACACTAGAATGATTAAGCAGTACCAATTATTAATACTCAGTGAGTTATCATATACTAGATACACATTAGGACACATACCTCAAGTAATGTCATAGAACCAGCTATCCCACTGGAGCCGGCACGAGAGGCTATCCCAAGCAGGCGATATAACCATGCAAGAGTACCAGCTCCCCATGCATATTTACGAAGCTTGGTAGCTTTCTTCATGGGAGCTACTAACGAGAACAACTGTGGACTCAGACGACCATTTAAATTTCCAGCTAATATGGTGGTACCAATCAAATGATACAACCAACCACATGCCTGCTTCATTGGGTCTTCAGGTTCATCCCTACAGTGCTGTAACAAGCTCGCAATCGATACATCACCGGTATTCCACAGTGTCTCTGTCATAGTCTCAACATCTCCTCCTAAATCAAGACAATCAGCCATTACCTCCTTCAACATCTCCCTTATCAATGGGCGACCGACGATGGGGATTTGCAGTATCATCCACACATCATGCAGGTAATCGTCATCTCACTGAACGGCATATGGAATGAGTTTGTATCAAGCTGCCACGTCTCCACAAAAGCACTGATGAGGGACATATTATTGTATGACATCGTAATATCCTGTAGGTGCTCTATAACAAAATTAAGCATGTTCCTTGCTCTTTTGCAGGTAACTTGATCTTTTGGCCAGCATGTAAGCATCACCCTACGGGATTTGAAACTCAAAACCCCACGATCCTATATAATGGCCAATATTCAACACTTACAAAACATTGTATGATTTAAATGATCAAATACAGGAGAAGATAGAGAACATACCTTAGTCGAGGTCCATAAGTCAAGCGCTACATGACCCCCGAAGCTAGTGATAACACTAGTGAGTAGTGGACCGCTAGGAACTGGCACCTCTGTCAACTTCCAAGAGGTAGGAATGACTGGAACCATCGCTAGCGCTGCTTCCTCGTCAGTGTCATCCTCCTTATCCATGACTTCATCATCTTCATTATCCTGCTCCTCATCCACGTCGGGTGAGTCCTCATCATCAGCACCACGACCACCGTCACCAGCATGTGGCGAACACTTAGTCATCACATGGTCCTCATCAGCACGGGCGGGTGATGGGCGTGGTGGATGTGATGAACTACCACCGCCTGACGTCTGAGCTTCTAACGGAGCAGTCTGGTGGCTTGCTTCCCCCGAGATATTGTAGCTAGCGTTGTGCAGTGATCTGTCAGACCAAGCACTACTGGATGATGACACCACTGGCATGCGTCTCCTTGGTATATCGAACACCGCCGAGTCATCCTCCGCTACCATTGGTGGTGCAGGTACTTGAAACGCCGGGTCGTTGAAAGATTGACCCGGATGGAACGATGAATGACGTGCTGCTTCCATGTGGGGGGCAGGATTACTTAGCCCTTCACCAGGAGCACGTACACCACGACGTACGAGGCCGTCATAGGCTGCTCCGTACCCCAGTCTTTATTCTTCCTCTTCGTGTATACATTTTTCACTGCTTTTTTCAGTCGATCCATCACTGCATATGAATATCAACAGTTATATTCCTCATTCATAACATAAAAATTCAATCATTTATAATCATATCATTCACATTATTACAGTTCAAAAAAAAATTCAAACATTTATAAATCATTCACAATATTTATTAGAATTAAAAAAACCCATTAAAACATTTAAAAATCATTCACAATATTAGAATTAAAAAATAAACAAATTAAAACATTTAAAAATCATTCAAAATATTATAATTCAAAAAAAAACTGGGTCGAGCAGCGCTGCTACTCGCCCGTCTCCTAATCGAGCACCGCCGCTCCTCTGCTGCTCCAGTGTCGAGTACTGCAGCTCCTCGCGCGTCTCCGACTCGAGCACCGACGCTCCTCGCACCAACCTGACTCGAGCAGCCCAGATCCTCGCCCCGTCGTCGGGCGCCCGCGCACATAGGTCGAGCAGCTACGGTCCTCGCCTGCATCTGACGCGAGCAGCTCCGGTCCTCGCCCTTCTCCGACTCGAGCAGCAGGACTCCTCGCGCGTCTCCGGGTAGAGCAGAGGCGGTGCTCGCCCTAGCGCAGATCGAGCAGCGCCAGTCCTCGCCCAGCCTTCTCTCTCTTTTTTTTTTGAATATTTTCAAATTTTGCATGCTAGATCTAGCTCAAATGATGTTGAATTTCAAAAACTAACACCAAATTCATACTCAGGACACCCAAATCTATAAGTTGCAAAAAAAAAATTCAAAAAACTCACTGGAATATTTTTCCGGCGGTGGCGGTGGCGGCTCCGGCAGACAGAAGAGAGCTTCTTAAGGAAGAGAGATAGAGGAGAGAGAGTGAGGAAGTGAGAAATGAATAATCGAAGGAAGGTTAGGCTATATATAGTACGAGCGTTTTTTACCCGAAATTGACGTTTTCAACTGTGATTTCAATACAACGTTCTGAAAGTGTAACAATGTTTGTAATTTAGTCAAACACAACATAAAATGTCATTAACTTATGTGGAGTCACAATTATAATGTTTAAATGCGATTAAAAAGGGTTTAACGTCTTTTATACGGGTTTTATAATGTTTTTATAACAATTAGAGTTTTTTTTACTGTTTACGCTCAAGAATTATTTTAAAAAAAAAACAAGAGTTACAACACGACATTATTACATGTTTACAACGTCAATATGAATTAAAAAATTTTAAACTGCGGTGATTAGTAATTTTGTACTGTGAATAGCAACCGAGTAAAATATTTTGTTTAAGGGGCTGATGTGAAGTTTTATAAGTTTCCTTTTCATTTTATTCATCTTCCACACTTAAATATAATGTACTTGATTTAAAATTGTCAATTCAGACCAACAAAAATAAAACAAGCAATTATATTAAAGAATAAACTCTTTATTATACCTCATCCATTTTTGCTAGTTTAAAATATATCTGGAGCATATATAATTAATCGTAATAATTTATTATGTGATAAACAATGCTAATAAAATTTACATCAATAAAACTAATTTACCTCGCGCGGTACAAAAATAGTATTAACGATTAAAATATAATCACTAACCCGATTTTTTAGACCGAATGGTAAACTGTAACAAAAAAATAAAATGGTGAAACTTTTTTGAAGTTATACAATTATGATAAATTAATACTTAAAACGTATTTATACCATTTTTCTTATTATATGTACTCTTTATAAATATCAAACAAAAATTATGATGATAAACAACATAATTTAATAGTAACTGGGCTAAGCAAAGTCTAGCGGACGGAGTCTCTAGGCAGAGTCAAAAGCTCGTTGGAACGTGCACGTTTTCGTAAACGCGTGGACACTGACGTTGGTCAGAGTAATATTTGCGTAGTCGTTACTTTCTTTTTCCGAGAAGATGAGTAGAAAAACTGGCCACGGCTTTCAAACTTCTCACATCTCAATTGTTTAAAGATTTTCGAAACTTTAGAGTATATAAAAAAGAATTGCTTCCATCCAAAGTTGACTGTTTTTTAAATATCCACGCCAAACCAAGCAAAATCAACTCTTTCTTATCGTTTGAATAATCTAGGTTCTTCAACACCTAAAACAAAAATCTACTAAATTTTGACATTGAGAGAGTTCAATTTATCTTTCGCTAGTGTTGACAAGACAAGATATTTTGTGGTGAGTTGTTGATCAGAAGAAATGGTAACGCATCCATTGATAGTGCCGACTTCATATCATACGATGTGTACTGACCCATTACGATTTTAAAATGAATCTTATACATTAATAAATTAAATCTTTTTTGGAACTAATACTTATCTAAAAGCTAATGTGCGTTGTCATTAACCATCACTCAAGGAAAAGAAAACCATATCGGCTCATACAATCCACCAAAGAATTTTTTTTTCTATACTCATATAACCCTAGGATAGCTAATACCGTCGAATAAGCTAATGTGGTTTGATTGTTAATAATAACCCAAGAAAAAGAAATCCTACCTTCCATACAATCCATCAAAGAAATAGAAAAGCCATACCCTATCTAACAATATGATGGTTTACACCGATGAAAAAACTAACACCGTCGAGATGGAAAAACTAACACCGTCGAGAAGGTTAATGTAGTTCGGTTGTTAACTCTCACCTAAAAATGTAAATTTTTTGTACCATTACTTATCTCGATTCAACAGTTTCAAAACAAAACTACTCATAAATATTTTTGACAAATATAAACTTTCATTTTTGTATGTTTTACAATGATGTACCAAAATACAAATACTGTCACTATTCACAAGGAATGCATGAGACATTTTTCTAATATATGAATTTTAAAACTACTAGTGGATTATTATTGTTTTGTGTTGTATTATTATTTTTTATGGTGTACTTTATTTACATATCATAAATCACAAGTCTTATTGTATAATGTAAGTGTAAAATTAATTATATAATTTTAAGGTATTGTTTTGAGGTGTAACATTTTATATTTTAAACTTATATTCATATTGTATCTTTTTGAATTTTATTATTCTGTCACTTTTAAATCATGAGTAAAAATAAGAGGTGTTCTTTTACAGTGGGGAATAGTTTTGTAATCCCTTTCATATTTTGGTAATGAATGAAGTTTCAAATTATAAAGAAATACGTACGAAAAGAAACTTAGCCCAGTTATACCCACCCACCCCAATAAGGCAAATTCTTACCTACATGCCATCTAGCTACATATGGGGAGTGGAGGAGGGTGCACGCGGACAAGCAGGCTGTTTTTTTTTTCATTTTTTTGTTTCACACGCGCGAGCGTCTAACTTTGTTTTTCTTTTTCATTTTTTTCATTTTTAATATTTTATTATTCTTCTTTTTTTATCACAAAAAATTTAAATTATTGTAATTTTAATATATAAGTCCAAAATGAAAAAAAATTATATCATTGTACATCTAAATTTAAGCTCTTCAAAACAAGATCAATCATGAATATGTTTTGATAACTTTTAAAAAAATTATTTTTACATGTACAATGATACATTAAAATGATAATATGATTCATTAATTTTGTATTATGATTCATTAAAATTGATATTTTCCCTCCGTCCTGAATTGACCGTCTTGTTTGCTTTATGGCATTTTTACTTCATATTAAGTATATAAGATAAAATAATTTTATAAAACTAAATTTTGTAATATTAGTTTATCATGTAAGGAATCATATGCAAAATTTAAATTTTCAAAATTAATTTATCTATATGTTAAAATTGAAGTCAAACGACATTC
Organism: Limonium bicolor; assembly: GCA_023374045.1. Lineage (NCBI taxonomy): Eukaryota > Viridiplantae > Streptophyta > Magnoliopsida > Caryophyllales > Plumbaginaceae > Limonium > Limonium bicolor. The sequence continues at coordinate 209,958,565 of CM041782.1, forward strand.
CAAATAGTAAACAGGACAGTCAATTCAGGACGAGGAGTATGATTCATTAAGTAATAAGTGGTGAATTTGACGGTTTTAACTTTCCTAGGTGGGTTTTGGGGTAGGGTATCTATTTGGAATTTGTTCTGTACTTTATATTGTAGCAACTAACTCGAGAGGTTTTTAGGGTTTGTGGTAGACCCTAAACCGGCCAACTGCAAAAATACCTTCGACGTTTTAGCTTTCCTAGGGTGGGTTTTGGGTGTTTTGGGGGGTAGGGTAATCTATTTGGAATTTGTTTCATACTTTATATTGTAGCAACTAACTCGACAGGTTTTTAGGTTTGTGGTAGCGGGTTTAGGGTCGTTAGACCCTAAACCTGCCACTACAACCTAAAAATGCCTTCGACGTTTTTTAGCTATCCCAGGGTGGGTTTTGGGGTGTTTTGGGGGTAGGGTAATCTATATGGAAACCGTTTTATACTTTACATTGTAGCAACTAACTCGATAGGTTTTTAGGGTTTCAGGTCGCGGGTTTAGGGTTTTTTAGCTTTTCTAGGGTGGGTTTTAGGGTGTGTGGGGTTAGGGTAATCTATTTGGAAGCTGTATATACTTTAATGTAAGAATGTACATATTTAATGTGAGAATGTACATGTTTTAATGTGACGATGTACATGTTCAAATGTGAGAATGTACATGTTCTTTAATGAACATCTATACATATTTGTATGGCCATTTGTACAAGTTTTCACCCTTATATGTACAGATTTTAATCTAAGGATGTACATATTTAATGATTCGTACAGATTTATATAACCATCTGTATGTTTTTAATGCGATTATGTACATGTTTTTACGTGTGGATGTACATGTTTTAATGAATATTTGTACATGTTTGTATGACCATCTGTACAAGTGTTTTTTACGTTCTGTACACTATACATGTAAAAATAATTTTTTAAAAATTGTCAAAATATATCCATGATTGGTCTTGTTTTGAAGAGTTTGAATTTAGGTGAATAATGATGTAATTTTTTTTTATTTTGGACTTATATATTAAAAGTTACAACAATTTAAAATTCTTATGATAAAAAAAAAGAAAAATTGAAAAGAAAAAAAAAAGTAAACGGACGCCGGCAACGCGATGGTATTTTGCCAATCTAAATTGAATTTTTTATTTAACATACTAATTATCATATCAGCAGATGTACCCATCTTACATACATCCAGATGTAGCTAAGCTGCCCCGATAATACCACGATCCGAACACCCATCCCTTATCATACCGATATTTGTTCTTCCTCTGCGCTGTCTATGCCGCATAACTGAACTCTCGTGTTAACCCTCTTATATATAAGCTACCATATTTTTCTTCTTTGTACCTCCTAACTTTTACCCATTCCTACTCCACCCTTCGTCCGGAGCTTAAATTCAACCCCCACTTACTCTAACAGTCTTCTCCTTACCTTGATTCAACCTCCAATTTCCAACCCACCCAAACATGAGACCTTCAAACTGCGTAATCGGCCTCTTGAACTTCCTAACCTTCGTTTTCTCCTTCCTAGTCCTAGGCGGCGGGATATGGCTAAGCCACAAAGGGACAACCGATTGCGAGAAATTTCTCGACAAACCGATGATAGTAATCGGCGTCTTCCTTCTACTCGTATCCCTGGCGGGACTCATAGGAACTTGCTGCAAAGTGAACTGGCTTCTCTGGGTCTACCTCCTCGTCATGTTCGTCCTCATCGTGGTCCTCTTCTGCTTCACCATCTTTGCATTCGTGGTCACCAACAGAGGCGCTGGTGATACCCTCAGTGGAAAAGGGTATAAGGAGTACCGACTCGGGGATTACTCGAACTGGCTGCAGAAAAGGGTCAGTAGCGGTAAGAATTGGGATAGGATCCGGGGTTGCCTTGTTGATGCTAAGGTTTGCCAGAAGTTGCTCAATCAGAATACTACCTCTGAATCTGAGTTCTATACATTGAAATTATCTCCTGTTGAGGTATGTTTCACTTGATTACCTTTATTGATGTGGGTAAATTTTGGGTTTTCTATTGGATCTTGAGGTGATTTATAGTTGTTGGAATTTGAATTAATTTGTTCTTGAAATTGAGTCGTTTCGCGAAATTTGTGGTGGGTATCGAGTTTATTAGTCAACGGACGGCAGACGGCTGCTAGGAGTTTATTAAACCGAGAATTGGGAATCGGGTGTCTGATGATATGATTGGTTTGGCGCAGTGTAGTGATTCGTCTTTGTGCTGAGATATGTGTGTGGATCATATGGATTTCCCCTTTCTATACGGATTTGAATTTTGGCCGTCTTTCGAAAGCGAACCGGATACCTTTCTAGGTTTCTTTTCATATTTCCCGACTTTTGCGAAGTCCTAAAAAAGTCTAGTGCCTTTTCATCTTTGAACTCCTTTTTTTAGACTTTCTTTCTTCCTGTACGTTTCAACTTTCAACCACCTTTACTGAATCATCTATCTCTGGTTCTTTAAAAAATAAACCATCTTGAATTCCCGTTTGATCGACCAATTTAATCCGTGTTTTAAAGGAGATACATATCTTGTGATCGCCAAGCGTTGCCCAAAAGCTGCTGTTCCTTTTGGCCCCTACCAAATTGGTTTTGGTCGATATCACATCTAATTGCATTCTTTCTTTCCTTTAAAGTTGGCAATCATGATTCCTTTTTTTAAAGTTCAGGGGACATTATAGCCTTGTGGTGCTAACAATTCGTACGATTTCCTTCGTTTCATCTTTACTTCTTGGTTGGTGTTTGGAACTCATTTAGATAATAAATACTTTACCATCACTTCCCTTCGGTTTCTTTTCGAGCTCGACTGATTATTCGGTGTAGGCCTTGATTGAAAACCAGTCTTATTATTAGTCTAAAATCTAAACAATCTCTCTTTTACTGAATTTCATTACAGTCTGGATGCTGCAAGCCATCCAACGACTGCGGCTACACCTACAAGAGCCCACAAGCTGGGATGCATCAGGGAACACAACCTTCACAAACGCGGACTGCAACTTGTGGAGCAATGATCCAAGCAGACTGTGCTATGACTGTCAGGCTTGCAAGGCTGGATTTCTGCAGACTCTAAAGACCAACTGGAAGAGGGTTGCGATTATCAACCTCGTTGCTCTTATTGTCCTCATCATCGTCTACTCCATGGGATGCTGTGCATTCAGGAACAATAGGGAGGATAATTACTACAGCCAGTGGAAGCCATACCGTTGAGACTCTGAATTTAGGCTTTGTGAATCACTAGGGGAGATCAGGTCACTGCTTTTGTAGATATTGTTATTTGGGATTTCTGTCTTTTATATTGTCTGTTCAGTGGCTTTATGGGTTCTATAGGTTCCGGATTGGGAATAGAACAGGATTGTTATTAGTATGCAGGTTGATTGGTGTTGTGATGATTTTACAATTACATATCTATCTCTGTATATTCATATTGATTACTGTTTCGTCACATTAGACACCTTCTCTTCTCGTCTTCGTGTCGTTTCCTTATAGATTTTCGAAACCAATTTCCCAAACTAATCGAAGGATACAGAATGCTCCTTACCATTTAGGGAGGCGGCGATTCTATTGCGTAGTGCTTGGCGACCGCTTCGATCGGCAGGAATTTGAGCAACCACTGTAGTGAAGGTATTGCAGACTGCAGTCCTTCCCAGTTTTGCACAGGGCTAGTCGTGCTGTCACATTTTGGGCTTCTCTACATCTTACTTGTGTATGACTCCTGTTTGTTATGTTTGGTTTTAGAGAGCCTACAATTATCTCAGGGAAGTATCTCAGTCCAAGGTACTAACCTCTAGTCAAGTCCGATTAGTGGACCGGTTGCTGCAGTAGTGTAAACAGTGAGTTGGAAGTTGATTTTATAGGTACAAGTTGGTCTAACTAAATGATTATGACTAAAATTTTTTTGGAAATTTTATGAAATGTCACTATATTTTTTACTAATACATGAAATACCACTAAAAAAAAGTCACAAAACGTCACTATAATTTTTGAAAAGTTCATGAAATGCCACTATAGATAGAAAAAAGACAAAAATACCGATACTAGTTAACAAAATACTTTTAAAGTTCTCAATATGCCCCTAAGTGTACAACAATTAACAAAATAACAAAATACAACAAAAAATATATAAAAATTATAAAATTTTAAAAAAATTAAAAAAATTAAAAAATTAAAAAAAATTAAAAAATTTAAAAATTTGAAAAAGTCATAAAAAATTATAAAAGTTATAAAAAATTAAAATATCATTAAATATTAAAAAAAATAATATTTCATTTTTTAAAATTTATTCAATACCATAAAAGAATATTGAGTTCTATGCATTTGTAGAAGGATAGCACGTGCCCCCTGAATTTGGAACTTTTTTTTGGTGTGCATTCCCAATAAAGTCATCTTCAGGTAGACCATTGACACTCCTTCAACACCAATGTTTGTCTTGGTCATCTATAGCACCTCATGATGGGCTGGGCCTGATAGAGTGAATCTGGAATTGGAACTTCGTCTCTGCGCAAAACAACTGGAGTCTTGCTTGGAGGTTGGAGTCTACCTCAAAAACCAAAGAGCCTTATGCCATCTCGTAGGTTATCCTCAAATTGAGTGTGCTGCCAAACTTGCTCTAATACCAATTATAGGATCGGACGGTTGACTCAAACCAACTCAAGGTGTTAGTCTGTGAGATGTTAGACTCAATCGAACTAAGTATGCGGAAGCACAAGAGTTGTGGAAACACTCAATCGAACTCAAACAATACACAATATAAGTTATTTTATTTATTTGTAAAACAAAAATAACTTACACTGGCCACTAAGTAGAAATGGTCTACTCAGTGGAGCTCACTCCCTCACCCTATACATTATCTGATATGCTCTTTGATAAGTGTAGTAAGCCTAGGAACACCCTAAATTGAGTCTGTCGATAAAGCACAAACTATCATAACTAGAATAATAGAAAAACTCTTGTTCTTGGTGACGTTTCCCTAACATAGGTTGTATTAGGGCGAAAAGTACAAATGCAACTGAGAATTCTATCTCTTTATATAGCAAAGCCTCGGGAGCCGTTGAGGGAGTTTGTTTCCAAATTTCTGCTTTCTCAATGTTTTAGTTACTTGTAGTTGCTTAAAAATTGGTCCTAACTTCTTAGTGAACGTTGCTAAGTCTTGGCCCTTAATTTTTGGACAATCACCAAGCCATTGGATGAGTTGGCAACGTTCAATGATGATTCTCATGTTTGATGTACCCGACTGACTCTGTCAGCTCCGAAATTTTAGGACTTTAATGCACATATTGCAATATTTTCGGATTTAACACGTTTCTCACTTGACTGAGCTTACGGAAGCCAATATTTATGGACAAAGGGAGTAAAAATTGCTCCTTAATTTTCGCAACTGATTGACGGACCCTCTCGAACTATCAGAAAGTCATATTTCGGATTTTACTCATATTTGCATGAATTTCGGTCCAAGGCTGATGGTTGATGACCATTGTGGTTTAGTGAACGTTACTCCTTAAATTTCTCAACTGATGGATGAACCCACACAGATGTACTTACTCGATCTATCAGCAAAGATGGAGACTTGTTCGACCGAAGGACTCACTCGATCTTTCAGCAGTGACGAACACTTCTCTTGTTGAGTGACTTATTCGATTGTAGGACTATCTCAGCAACACCTTCATTTTGCAACAATTTCCCCCTTATTGCTGATGACAGCAAAACTATCAACGTGAATCTCGAATGAGTCAATCTTGTAAAATGAGACTAGGGCAAAAAGACTTTTTGGAAACCGACTGTGTCCAAGTTCCCCTTTAATCCATGCATTTGTAGGAGGATAGCACGTCCCCCCTGAATTTGGATAGTCTTTTGGGTGTGCACCCCCAATAAAGTCATCTTTAGGTAGACCATTGACACTCCTTCATCACCAATGTTTGTCTTGGTTATCTATAGCACCTCATGATGAGCTGGGGCCTGATAGAGTGAATCTGGAATTGGAACTTCGTCTCTGTGCAAAACAACCGGAGTCTTGCTTGGAGGTTGGAGTCCACCTTAAAAACCAAAGAGCATTATGCCATCTCGTAGGTTATCTTTAAATAAAGTGTGTCTGCCAAACCTTGCTCTGATACCAATTGTAGGATCGGACGGCTGACTCAAAGCAACTCAAGGTGTTAGTCTGTGAGATTGTTTGACTCAATCAAACTAAGTATGCGGAAGCACTAGAGTTGTGGAAACACTCAATCAAACTCAAATAAATACACAATATAAGTTATTTTATTTATTTGTAAAACAAAAATAACTTACACTGCCCATGAAATACCCCTAACCTTAAAAACATGATTAAGTGATCTATTAATGATCTAAGATGGTTAATAAACATCTAAATACCATTGAGGAACAATCTAAAGATCTCAACAAGGCAAAACATGCCTTAAGATCGGTAAAGCCAAAAATGTGCTTTAAGACACCATAGAGATTGTACGACCTCAAATAGGATCCAAAGTGGATTCCTAAGTATTATAATGAAGTAATCAACATTATAAAACCATTCTCAAAGGAAACAAAGCTCTAAAACATGTTCTAACACAAAATGTGCTTTAAAATTCCTTAAAGCACGTTTTTTAGAAAATTGACTTTCTGAGTGGGTTTTGAGTGGTGTTAGGCATTGGATTAGACCTTGTTATACTAATGTACTATAATTTACCAAATTAGAAGGTTTAAATCCAAGATTTCAAAAAAAATCAGAAATATGGCACTCATTTTTGAATAGTAATCCAAATAGTGCATTTTTAAGCAAAATTGACTAAGTATAGTCAATGGTCAATGAATGACTCATCTATATCCATATGAGGTCAGCAGCATGGAGCAAGGAGGACAGCACATTAAGCTTTAATACAAATATCTAGCCAATTCGGTGAATCACCATTTACTATTCCATTTCTTACTTTTCAATCATTAAAACTCATTTTCTTTCTTTCTCTTTCCTCTTGTCCCATTCCAGCCGAGCCATCAGCACTTCCAAACCCTCTCAAGCTGTGTTCTTGAGTATTCAAGGCAAATCAATCCCATTTGCACCTAAGGTAATGGTTTAAGGCTTATTTTAGCTCTTTTTCTTCATCTCTTCATTACCTACACATGGAGCTCATGATCTATCACTTTCCATGGCTCATTCTCAGCATTTTAAACCTTGAACAACAATCATTCTCGGCTGAAGCAAGTTTTGGGACCAAGGTTTCCAAAATTTACATTATAAGGTAAAAACATACCTTAAGGATTTCTATTCTCCATCCGGTTTTCTTCTTCTGATTTCTATGAGTTAATTCACTCATAATCTTCATATTTACATGTTAATTCAGTTGGTTAACCATTTGGAGCAAGGGTGGCCGAAAATCAAAGGAATATCATTCTTTTTAAGGCATTTTGCCAAGGTAAAACCTATTACCATAGCAGCTTGTTTGTTGTCTAGCTATTCCCCATGTTTTTATGGTGAATTTAACACCATGTGGTGTTCTTAAATCAGGCCGAAACCCTTTGGAGACTACCTTGCATTTTAAGGTGATTTTTGCCTAAATCTTACTTTTAATTGTCTTTACGGTAAGCTCATGCTTGGAGTGTAACCATATATCTATTTTGGTGTGTTAAACATGTGTGAGTGCTGTGGTGATTTTTCCCCCAAGCTGCCGAATGGATATTAGGGATTTAAGTGCATAAATCAAGGTATAAACACCTTAAACTTATGATTTTATGATTTCTTAGCATATATAAATTATGTGCCGAGAGTGGAGGTATTTATATGGGTGATTTTAACCTAAGTATGGAAAAAAATGACTAAGATAAATTAAGCTAGTCATTTAAGTGATTTAATTAACATAATGGTCAAATTATGACATTATGTGGAAAAATAATTAAGCTACAGCAAGGCCGAGAGCTTATAGTATAGTTTGAGCTATTTTATGTGTAATTTTATGTTACAAAGCAAAGTTGTAATAAGGCCATGTCATTAGGCCATTTTATTTAAGTTTAAAAGCTTATTTAATTTAATTTATGTACTTACTATTAAGTATGGGGTCAAAGCCGTAAATAAACAAATATTAGAGGGTTGTAGGTGAATATAGCCAAAAATTGGGATTTAAATGTATTTAAATAAAAATTATAAGATTTTATAATGTTTTGGGGTGAAATTGCAAATATTGGAAAGTTTGGAGTAATCTATGTAATTACCGAGAAAGTGGGGTCAAAATGATGTTTGGAAGTCAAACATTGAGCAAGCAAAAGACTTTGACCAGATTTGATGATTTATTAATTTAATTATCAAATTATACTAAGTTATGTATTTAAATGTAAAATTACATAACATATGGGTATATGTGAGATTACCGAAAGTTTGGGGTATAAAATGGTATTTTATACACCTATGGGTCATTAGGAATTTTTAGGAATTTATTTGGTTAAATTTGGAGTTAATATGGATTATATAAGTATAATATATGATATTTTATATCATTGTTACATATGGGTAACATTTGTGGTAGAAACAAATATGGAAAGTATAAGGTTAGGAATGATATTTATAACCTTTTGGTATAGTTTGGTAATTTTTGGAGTTATATATAAGGTTTTATTAAGATATATGTATAATATATAGTTTTAATGACATTAGAAACTATATGTTATAAAATGGGGTTATTTAGTGAATATGGAAAGTTGGAGGGTTGGAAATTAATTTGAAACAGGCCTAGGGTCTGTTCGGTTATTTTGGGACTTTATAACCATAGGTTATAATTATATTAAGGATTATAATATAAGGTATATATTAAAGTGTGACAATGGAATATAATTTGGAGTTGATTTGTAAATTATGGAAGTATAGTGGAATATGATAAAACCGAGAAGAATAAGGACTATTTGGTATTTTATAACAATTTATAACTATAGGTTATAATTTTTTAATGACATAAATGTCATAATATATGTTATATAACTATAATATAACATTATATAAATTTTGTGGTGGATTTTGTAAATATTTAAGAGAACAAGGGTGCTGTTCGGAAATAATGGGAGTTTTAAGATAAATTTATAATATGGTTTTCAATGTTATAAAGGTTATAACATTTATAATATAAGAAATATTCATTAAAAGAGAATGAATATATTATAAGATTTACCATATAATAAATGGTCCCATAATACATATATATTATAAGTAAATATATGTTAAGGAGTAGAAAATATAATATGGTTCAATAACCATATATTATCATAATTAAAATGATATAAGATAAAGAGAAAAAATTACAAACATTAGATATGGAAATTCTAATGTTAGGAGTATACATGAAATAATAAGGATTTATATAATCCAGGTATTTTTACATATGAATTATACTACATTAAACTTGGAAAACTAACCTTAGGGAAATGAATATTAAGGTGAAATGTATAATATATGATTAAGAATTATACATGCAATATAGAAATAAACTATATAATATACAAGAGTATATTGAATTACATGCGATAACAAAGTTTAACTTTAAGTATATTAATATACGAGACGAGACTACGCATGTAATATAACGTTTTTCCAAATCCCGAGTTAAACCGAAAACCCGACAAACGTCGTTAGTTAATGACGGGGAATAAATCGGGAGGGATTAGTAACAGTACGAGGTGCCGTAGTGTATCGTTGGTATGAGATGCTGATGCATAGTGTGATGCATATTAATAGATTGTTAGAGGCATCTCGAGGATCGCCAGAGATTTTAGCTGATTCATACTCCACGGTTATACATTCAGGGTGAACGGTATGTTATTTATGTGGCTTGTTTGTCTCTGAGGATTTTCCTCAGTTCAGACATTGTGTGAAAATCTGTGTTAAGATTGAATGGCTGCTTGTGTGAATTAATATGCTTGAGTTGTGTATTAATGCTGCTTTATTATTATTACTGTTGAACGATAACAGTACTGTTCGTATATATGAACATATTATAAACGAACTAGCGGCAATGATGCTATCTTATATGTGTAATATAAGGAACGTAAGTAAAACATTGTAGCATTAGGATAATAAGATATATATATATGAAATACCCCAAACCTTAATATGTTAGTTAATTACATAATTAATATATTTTAAGACTTAATTAGTCATTAAGAACATGTGGGAGAAATTCCCGAAAGAAACGAATCCATATAATGGATTAAATGCACAAACGAGACTTTAACACGTTTTTCAAGAAAACTGAAAAACGTGACGTTAAATGCCTAAAGCGGACTTGTATAAATTATAGTTGATTTTATAACTATAATTATATACTAATTAAAGTCTAAGAATTTTTAGAATCAAAAATATATATTCCGGAAACCGGACCCGGACTGTCAAAACCGACAGTTCGGGAATTAACGGGTGTTATCTGCTAATGACCAAGTGCCACTCTCTCACATTGTAAAATAAAAACCAGATTTTTACTTCCCTCTCTATTCTATTAATACTACTCATTTACTAAACTACAAAACAATAAAATACATTTATTTCCTCTCACACACACAAAACTCTCTCTCACTCTCTCTCTTCCCCTCATTCTCTTCTCTCACGTTTCCTTCCCCTCTCCCAGCTCTCTCTCTCTGTTTTGTTCCCCAGCAATGGCGATTTCACATGCCAAAGGAAAACCCCAACTTCTTTCCCTTGTAACTCCTTCATCTTAGCTCCAAATCAAGAAATTCTCTCACCAAAATACTCCTCTCATCTTGGGGATCATTTTGTACCTTTCAAAATCTCAAAACTCCATACTTCATCTCCATGGGTGTTCCACATTTTGAAGATAAAACTCCACATTCTTGAAGCCCAGCATCTTCTTGTTGTTCTAAGGTAAGAAGGAAATCAAAAACTCACTCATTCCTTCATTTCCTTCTTGAAATCGATTTTCCCTATTTTGAACACCATGCTTGTTCTCCTGTTAGCTTGTTCAATCTGCAAGAGTTGTTGGAGCTAGCCATAATTCCATTACCAAGCATTTCATTTTGAAATAGAAGGTAATTCCTTTCAAGTGTTCTAGTGAATTCTAAATCCTAGGGTTAATGAATTATAAACCCTAAATACTCATTGTGGCTATCTTGGCTTGGTCATTAGTGTAGCGGTAAAATCCCGTTGATAACCGATTGTGGAACAAGGAGTAAAGAGAAGGGAAGGTTTGGGAAGGAAAACCAAAGGTAATAAACTTACCCTAAACCAATGTGTGAGCTATGGAATGTGTTTTGTTTTGGTGTAAATAAATGTTCAGTGAAATGCAGGTGTTGCTAATAATATGAGGAAATTCAGTGTTTAAATTGTTGTTGTTTAAGTGCCAAACTCTAAAGGTTATATACATTGTGGTGTTGTTGTCAAATTGATGATTTGTATACAAATTGGTGTTTTTTTTTAAATGAGTTGTTGTCAAAGTGTTTTTGAGGGCTAGATAATGTGGGGAAAACATGTAATACTATGGGGAAGTCATGCCAAGAATGGTATTGAGTTTGGGTGTAATTCTGTGTTGAAAATGCCACTGAAAAATGCATTTCTGGGTCTGTCCGAACTTCCCGTCCGGACTTGGAAGTTCGGACATGCCTCGTTAAGTTATAAGTTTTCGGAACTTTGGGTGATGTCCGAACTTTCGGTCCGACCTTCGAAGTTCGGACACTCAAAAATTTTTCACAAGTTTTAAGTCTCGACTTGTGTCCGAACTTCGATGTCCGGACACAAGTTCGGACACCTCAATTTTCACAGGTTTTAACCCTCGACTTGTGTCCGAACTTCGATGTCCGGACACAAGTTCGGACGCACCAAAATTTTCACGGGTTTAAGTCTCGACTTGTGTCCGAACATTGATGTCCGGACACAAGTTCGGACATGTTAAAAATTTCCCAGATTTGCTCTCGACTTGTGTCCGAACATTGATGTTCGGACACAAGTTCGGACAAATGCCAGTTTTCAACTTCTGAGTCTCGGCTTCCGGCATTGTGTCCGAAACATTGATGGGTTGTGTCCGAACATTGATGTCCGGACACAAGTTCGGACATGTCCTGTTTTCAACATAAACTGCTCGTTTGAGCCCCGTATTGACTTCCGTTTGCGGGGGGTTGTCTAGAACATGTAGGTGGACTATAATAACAACTAAAAGATGGGGGAAATCATAATAAAGTGTGAAAGAAAAATAAACAAGGAATGTGAAGTAACAAGTTTATCAAGGGTCTAGTATATTAATTAACCGACGTTATTAATCGTGTTTAGGAACCACTACGGTGGAACACTAGAGCGGCAAGGACCAAGGTATGGTTTTCTTGTAGTCTGTTGCCTACCGGTTTACACCGGCTTGTGTGCTGTTTGTTTTCTGTGTGTGTTACAACCTTGTAAGATTAATTCATGAAACGAGTTTACAGTTCTTGTTATTATTGTGACGTGTGTGTGTACCGATACCGGTAACCTCGAATGCGTGCTAACTGTTAATAACCAAAGCTAGGAAACATACGAGAACGGTATCCGGTAATAACGTCCCTCAACCTAAGGAACGTTCTAACCCGGCTATGTGTGTATGTTGATGTGTGTTGCTGATTTATGCCTCATTTCCTTTGTATGTCTAACTGGACTTAAACACTTAATTGTGGAGATGATGTTAAGCTCCCATTGTGGGACTTCTAACGAGTGCTAACCGGGGAGTGAGGAATCCGGTCGTTCCGGTCACGCGTGTATGTACGGGTGTCGACATCTGAATCAGATTCGACTCTCTCCTTATGTTAGGGTAGTTTTCCTTTATGGGGAATTCGACCTCCCATAGCTTAGCCAAAGCTACCTACCTGACTTCCACTCGGGCTAGGGGGAAATTATGTGTTGATGTGTTCGGGTCACTACGCTCGGCTCATCTTTCAAGTTAAAGTACTCATCCGACTAACAAAACAGTAATGCTATATGTGTTAAGCTTAACATGAGGATGAAGACATCCTCTAGGCTTACAAATTGACTAACCATGTTGGTTGTTACTTAAAGTGAACTGTTTTCATCATGTATGCGTGTTATTGTTCTGCAATAATTGCTGCTATATATATGCATGTTGTATGATAAAATCAACGCCATGTAATAATGACAAATAGTTGCGTGTATCCCGGTAGTCAGCGGGCTGCACGTTAACCATGCCAGCAAAAGGTTTGACCCCCTTTGGGGGCTATGTTTATTTGCAGGATGAGGATCAAGGAAGCAGAATGGCTTTAGATCCTAGGTTGTTGATATTGGTTATTTTGGATGTTGAACCCGAGTAGTGTTTGTACACTCGAGGTTGTTTATTTTGGTGGATGTAAAGTTGGTTAGTGATTTTTGAACAATTACACTCGGTATATCGTCATTCCTTTTGGATAGGTGAATTTGTAAGGTTGTAATTATGCTCGGAACTCGTGTGATCAGAGACCGATACATATTGTGTAACAGCCTTGTTAGCCACGTGGGTGGCTAACAGCGTGTAACACCGCCCTTTTTGGTATATGTTTAAGTAATGATTTCCGCTGCGATTATTGATTAAGTGTTAAGGTTTTGGATGGGGTGTTACAAAAAGTGGTATCAGAGCGAAGTATCGCTCTGATGACCGACAACCGAGCCTAGGAATATACCGAGTTAGGAACTTAAACCTTGTCGTCCAAAGGACGTTATAAACATGTGGTATGATAAGTTTGTAAGCACAATACTAATGTGCTCTCATGTATGTTCAGATGGCAGGGCGACCGCGGGGACGAGGCCGAGGAGGTCCTGGTCCAAGTGACACGGGGGACAACCCCACCGCTCAAATGATGGCCGAAGCTGTAGCGGCCGCCCTAGCACAAGTTGTGCCTCAGATAGTCGCTGCAGTGCAGCAAGGGCAGCAAACGCCCGTTGGTCCGGACCAGCCTGAACCACCACCACCACCACAGCCACGCGAGACTAATTGGGTGAAAGCGTTGGCCGACTTGAAGCCCCCGTCTTTCAAAGGGGAAAACCGACCCTTCTAAGCTAGAGGCGTACATCTCGGAGCTCGAGACCGCCTATGAGACTTTGGCTGTTCCTGCTGATGCCAAGGTCCGACTAGCTGCTTTATATTTGAAGGTTCGGCTAGAAATTGGTGGAAACTCGTACGAGCGAGAATTTGGCCGATCCGGATTTTGGTTGGGAGCAGTACACGGCATTGCTGAGGGCCAAGTACTATCCCGTGCATGTGCAAGAGGCGAAGCGCCTGGAACTGGACAGTCTGAAACAAGTGGACAAGATGACGGTGGACGACTACTACACCGCCTTCACCGACCTTGTTCATCTTCTACCGACCTTGGTTACTCGAACCGGGTCTTAGTGAATCGATTCTACAGTGGGTTGAGCCACCGCCTACGCTATGGCATGGGGCCAGCCGAGTACAATACCTTGCAGGTGTAGACACCAAAAATTCTCACCCCATAAAACAAAATTCATTTAAATAAGTAAAATAAGAGGGTCGTTGCTTTTCTTTTCGAAATATATTTACGTGCATACCAAAAGGAAACTGTCATTTTATGACGAGCTTTTATGTCAATTTTCAAAGCATTCATTTCTAAACTCGTCCCTTTTTCGTTATTTACGTATTTTACCATTTTTTATTCATTCTATTTGTACTTGCTTATGTACTTGTATGATTGTTTTATATTGGTCCTATTCTATGCTATTTTTATTACATGGGTATTTTATATTATTTCATTGATATTTTTTTACTTGTATCTTATTTATTAGTATTTCTTTTATCATATCTTTATCATTAGTATTTTACGAGTTCTTTCATCATCTTATGTATACTTTATTTTTTCCCTTTGTTATTATTTATATGTCATTTTCTCCATTTATCATTTCATGTATTCTTAAAGAAGAAAAAATTCATTATTACACGCGAAACGTCTTTAGTTGTACTCCGTACTTTCATTTAAAGCAATAACGTTTTCTAGGAATCTAACACGAGTCAGACTATAGTATTTTTTTTTCCTACAGTCTTGTAACAAAATATGTTATTGGCTCGGCTGGTTAATGTAATTGTGAAGGGCATCATATCCAAGGTTCGAATCCTATTACCATTTGTTTTTATTTTCTTTTCTCGTTTTGGAAAACCCACCCGACACCACTATCTGTAATCTGTATAGCTATTGTTGCATCAATATGACGAGAATTGGTGTTAGCATGACTGGTGTATGCCTGCTCTGGAGGTGGCGGGTTCGAACCCAGCCTCTGTCCTACACCGATACTGTTTTTTTTATATATTTCTACTTGTATCCACAACCCAGCCTAATGAAGCTCAATTAGATTTGCTCCGAACTCAGCCCAATCCAGGACTTGTTGCCCAGACCCAATCCTAAATGTGCCCATGGACAAAAAAGAAAACCTAGCCTTTCATTCACGTTATAAAAGACAAGAAACCCTGTTCCCAAGGGCATAGCAGCCGCCTCCCATCTCTCTGGTCTTTCTCTCGGATCTCCGTCTCTATATAAAAAAAAAAACCATGTGAACAAGAATAACGAGGCTTATCTTCATTCTCCTCATTCACGGTGAACCGGAAACTTATTTTCCCTGCACTTCATTCCTTCACTTCCGGCATCTTCACAACCCGACTAACAAACTCAAAAACATCCTCTGCACTCCATTATCTGTTCACGCTTTGCATCTCAAGCTGGTGAACGAGGAGCACAGAAGCTCTGCCCCTCTTTCATTCTTCTCAAATGGCGAACGAGGAAACACAAGCTCTGCGACCTTCTTTTCACTCACGAGAATTTTGCAACCGAACTGACGTACAAGGAGCATACAGCTCTGTGCCTGTTTTTCCATTCCCTCACTCACGTTGACACAAGGAGCATACAACGCTGGGCCTCTTCATCTCTTCTACGGTAATTTTGCAACCCAACTGGCGACCAAAGACATACATGCTCTGTGCCTGCTTCACGTATTTACAGACGTATATAGCTCTTCGTTTCTTCCTGCGTAATGTACTCGCACCCCACTGACAAACAAGGAGCACACAACTCCACTTCCTCCCATCTCTTCACGCTGCGTATTTTTGCAACTCAAACCGATGAGCAAGGAACAAATGCTCTGCATCGGCTTCATCTCTGCACGTCGGTATTTTGCAACCAAAACAGGCGAACAAACTCATATGTACCTTCCTCTATCTCATTCTATTCTTCATTGTAAGTTACGATCTAAACTGACGAACGAGTAGCACTGCATCTTCTGTTCTCTTCTTCACGCGGATAAGGAAAATAACTTGGAGCCAGCTTCATTCTCTTCACCGACGAACAAGAAACCAGTCGTGTTGCATCCTCTCCACCGTCGGCAACTTTTACAAACTCAAACGGATAACAAGGAGCAGACGAGCTCCGCTTTTCCTTCCTTCTCGGCACTTGACGAATAAGGAGCACGCTTGCTCTGTCTCTTCCATCCCCGCCAACTCAGCCGGTGAACAACTGCGCCACCTTAAAGCTTCCCACTCCCGACGGTAATTTTGCAATTCCAGTGGCGAACGTGGAGCATACGACTCTGCACTTCATTCAAGCCCTTCATACACAGTATTTTGCAACCCGAACTGATCAACAAGAAGCAAGCACACTCTTCTCTGTTTTCTACATGGCGGTAATTTTTCAAACCAACTCACGAGCAAGGGATACACATGCCCCGCCTCTGTCATTCTCTTCATCGACAGCAATTTTGCTTCCAAACTGGTAAACGACATACATCTCTGCCCCCGATATGTTTGTATGTTTCCCGTCAAAAAATGATACCCATCAATCGTTCATGCTTTCGTTTGACAGCCCCATTTCCTGAATGCTTTTTGTTTGTGTTAAACTGTAATGTTGCTTACGTTGATTATTTGCCTGATGAGAAAACATTAGTCTCTGTTTTTTTTTTATGCTAAGGGCTCTCCTTTCTTCTTTATTCATGTTTCCGCGTGTGATTATTATTTATTTATTTATTTTTCTCATATTTTCTTTTTTAAGTACATGTTTAACTATGTAAAAAGGAAAAAATTGAGGTTAAGTTGTATTGCATTAGTTAGTCGATCTTTTTTTTTTAATTCAAGATACTTTGGCCAAACGAAATCGAGTAGTGAATAAAGTTAGTAATCATGAATCTAGTTTTTTTAGGATGTTTCGGTAGTTAGAATCTTGAAATTTATTAAAAAAAACGAGGCGAGAAATAAATTGATAGGCCCATTTCATGTTACATTTATTAATTGTTCATCTTTATTTTTATATCATATTTATCTGTTTCATTATAAGTCACATGTAAATAGATTTGGTTTGGTAATTGTTGGGCCCGACCCAATATAGAGGCCCAAGGGCATAGGAAACCCTAGCTAGCCCATAGGTCACCCCTTGTAGAAAAGCTTTAGGTTGGGGTATCCTCCATGAATACGGGTCCTAGACACGGTCCATGTGAGGAATACCTATCTTCCTTAAAATTTTCCAAATCATCCATAATGTCAGAATAAAATTCGCAATCAACTATTCAATTCCAAAATCAATTCAAAAATCCACAAAAATCAAGTCTTCAAAATATGTCAAAAATCAAATCCATAAAATGAGTCTCAAATCAGCCCAATTCAACCAAAAGCCCAACTAAGGCCCAATCCGGCCCAAACCTTGACCAAGGCCCAATCCGGCCCAAACCTTGACCAAGGCCCAATCTGATCCAACTTTGACCTGGTCCAATTATGGTCAACTTGACTTTGACTTTGACCCATCCAACTTTGACCGGTCTAACTTTGACCAATCTCGACTTTGACCTTTGACTTTGACCCATCCCAAGTTTGACCCGGTCGAACTTTGACCAATCTCAACTTTGACCAATCTCAACTTTGACCTTTGACTTGACCCATCCCAAGTTTGACCCGGTCGAACTTTGACCAATCTCAACTTTGACCAATCTCAACTTTGACCACCCAAACTTTGACCAACCCAAATTTTGACCCGACCCGTTTTCCAACCCCAACCCAAATCTAATTCGAACCAAATTCCATTCAAATTCAATTCAATTCTAAACTCATTCTAATTCAAATTCATCTCAATTCAAATTCATTCAATTCCAATTCATTCAAACTTCATTCAAACTTCATCCAATTTCAACTCTATTCAAAAATTCATTCACTTCGAAAACCCATTTCAAATTCTGATTCAATACATTCATTTCAATCCCAAATTCAATTCAAAACTTCATTCAATTCCAACTCAATAAGAAAATTCATTCACTTCGAAACTTCATTTCAAATTCTCAATTCAATTCAAAAATTCATTTCAATCCCAAATAATTCCAAACCTATAAACTTCAAAGTCTCAAATACCCAAACTCCATATCTCATGGACTCGAATCATCCCTCAAAATCCAATTACCCCCGCACATTCGAATGTCCCACAGACCCGAGCGTCTCACAGACTTTGTTATCCCAATGATTCGAATATCTCACAGACCAGAGCATCTCACAGACCCGAGCGTCTCACAGATCCGAATGTCTCACAGACCCGAACATCTCACAGACCCGAGCGTCTCACAGACCCGAGCGTCTCACAGATTCGAGCGTCTCACAGACTTCGACATCTCAAGGTTTCAAACGTCTCATAGACCCGAGCGTCTCACAGACTACCCCCTCAAACCCGAAACTTCAAACATCTCCAAAAATCCTGAACTACGTAAGGTCTGATCTCAACAGGGAGTTGAGTACGTAGGCAACCATCTAGGGTGCGACCCCGTCCCAAATAAAAACCCTTTTCCCCCTCTGAAGTGGCTCTCGTATCTCTCAAACACTCAAGTCTTCTTCGCTTCCCACAAACTTCAAACCATCAGGCTCCAAGTTTTGACTATCCACTCAACCTCAGACTTCTTCTCTATCTTTCGTTCTATACTCATTCGAATTCATCAATTCTTTTCTTGGCGCTAGTTTGGCAGGAAAGCTCGCCTCATCCACTCGTATTCTTTCCTCCTGTCTTAATCCTATCATTGACTTTTGAATGAATCTCTAATAAAGTTTGAAAGAAGGCAATCCCGACAATTGGAGACCGAGGTTTCCTCGGGCACCAATCCGAAGTCGTGGCCGTTGCCACTTCTAAGGGGTGTAACCTAGTGCGAACCCACATAGAATCTCTGTAATGATCAGATAAGCCCTATCCATAAGCAACAATCAGAGTCAACCAACGGTTCTTAGAACCCTCATTCCCTTCCTTCCTAGTATCGTAGGTCAAACTAGGTGGCGACTCTAGTCAATCCCGCCTTATAGAGGCATAAGTCCGCGTGGAGCCCATCGAGAGCGGGTGTAGTGCACACTTGCATTCCCCTGTATGCTTTCTGGGAAAGACGGACGATGTAGTAGGTATTTGAGGGCTGCCATGAATAACGGGTATTCACCCTCCACAGAATGGCAATTTCTAGGGTCTAGGCTTCTCAGCTAGTTCGTATTTAGATAGACCCCCCCTCATACCGAAAAATCACCCTCCACAGAATGGCGACTCTGCTGGGGAAAACTTGAGTAAGTTTTCTCATAAACTTGGTCAAGGAAGACTGAACTCCATCCAAAATTGTCAGGATTCCCCAACTTCTTTCAAAACCTTCAAGAGATTCATTCTAAAGCCGCTAGGACTACTCTACTCCACACTTAGAGTGTGCACTGAGAGGATAGTTAGGATGAGAGTTCAGAGTTCGAGATCGGGCTTGAGTGCCATATGTGTGCTTTACCATTTGCATGCTTCACTTTTGTGTGTTTATTGTTGTGTGTTTACTGTCTTATGTTTACTGCTCTTCATGCATGACATAATATTTATTGCTCTTGTAAATGGGGCCTTCCTAGAAGGAGTCAACCCATTGTTGCATCGGGTAGCATAGGACATGCATTCCTCTGTGTCGCCCGATTCATCCACATGTCACGGATCCCCAACCGGTCCACGGTTGATTCCCCATGAGTGGGTCCTTCCTAGAAGGAGTTAACCCACGAGGTAATACGGTCCAAGACCAACGCCTTGAAGCTCATGATCCAAAAATATCCTCCATTACCCGAGTCTAAGCCAGCATATAGTGAGCCATGAGCCTTCAGTGTCCAGCTGCCTGGTCCAGTGTCTAGGACGGGTTTTATGGGTAGTCACCCCCTTGTATGCCGCCTGTCTGACCACCCTCTTCCTCACCCTGAAGATTGCATGGGCTCAGTTCTCCAAGTGTCCTCTGCACCACGGGGTTCTCTAAAGCCCGATGTCACGCTGCACGTCCATAGAGGATCCCGTATTTACCGGATACCCATACATGGCACAACGTAGTCAGTGAATAATTTGGACTTTAGACACACCTGACCGTGCAGATGACGAGAGACCCGTTCCCATGCAGTACTTCCCCAAGTTTTCCAAAAGTGAGTATGTTGTGATAATCACCGGCCGTGGCTCGTGCGACTGTATCACTTCGGGTATCCTGACCTTTCGAACTTAAGCACTCCGGACTTTCTTGATGACGTGCCCCACAAGGCATAACAGAGATAAATCCCGAGAGATGAACAGTGAAGGAACGACGGTTCCCCCGGTGGTATGGAAGCACTGATTGACCTGGAAGGTGATTATCCCAATCATTCGCAATCAGCTCCACATAAAACCAGCCACGATATATTTTCGTTCTTATGTCTGTGTGATCACGGTTTAAACACTTGAAAAATCAGAAAACGAATCATGTCGAACGCTCTAATGAAATATCTTCAAAGCCGTTCATCTCAAATGATTTCAAAATTGTTATTTCCAAAGCAGTTTTCAAAATCATTTTCAATCAAATTCTTTCTAGAAAATAAACTTTGTCCAACGGTTTGTAAAGACCAGATTTCAAAATTTATTACTTTCAAATGATTTTCAATCAATATTCTTACAAATGTTATTTAAAAAAAAAACTATTTCCAAAAACGGATTTCAAAAACCTGCTTTTTACAAACGAATTTCAAACAACTTTTTCACGAATATTATCTCAAACTTGTTTTTGAAAACAGTTTCAAAGTTGATTTTCACAAACGTATTTCAAAATAAATGATTTAGTCCCCATGTTGTGACTCGCTATTTTTGAAGTTCAACCACCTTCAAGAGCAGTGGTCATTACTGTGGAGCCTACTAGTCATTTCGTGTTTTCACAAAGTGGTGGATTTTCACAAAGATTTTGTGCTCGATCATTCATCTTTCCTTTCTAAAAAAAATGCCCCTTATTTTCCTTCATCGGAGCAAGTGGGATGCATGAAGATCAATGACGATTCGAGCCAAAAATCAGAGCTGCACCAACCTGAGTCGAATGACATGAAGACTAGAAACAACCATCCGAGTTCGAAGCTGCTGAGGGTCAGAAGAGCACCAACCAATTTCTCTTGATCATAGTGTCACCTTGTTGACCGAACCCGAAGACGATCGAACGGCCAATCAGGAGCCCACACATGAATAAGCAGTCAGTCAGAAGCTCGAAGACGAAGCAGAAGAATTGGGAGAAGTTTTTAGGCTCAAACTCCCCCATTTAATGACTTTTAGAATTGATGTATAGGCTTTCCCCTAGCATTCTTTTCTCTCTTGTCAATTTCTGAATAGACTTTGTGTATTGGTTGTACATTCCTGTTGATTTTTTAGATCAATGTGTATAGGGTTCCCCACTCCTTATCTTATTTGCGAATGATGAGCGTCAAAACTCATATTGAGAAAATCCACCACTTCGAAAACACGCATTTTCAAAATTGTTTTCCAAAATTTGGTTTCTTTTTGGAATACGCGTTTTGTTTCAAGAAAAGAACAAACAACATGCCATTCACTCTTATTTATCGTTCTTAAAACTTTGCTTTATAGGGTGAAATCTGCAGTATCTGCGGATACATCCCCTCAAAATGAGATAAATTGATACTTATCATACACTCGCATCCATGGCATTCATATAACATGAATTTCCCAACGTTCTCAAAATAAATAGAAGTTTTTGCATCAACAATCATTCACACTCATCACACAACGATTTTTGTTGACAAAGCATACTGACATTACCTCTCCTCCTTCACTCTAATCCTTGTGCGTACTGGTGTTCGTGATAATCAGCAACCATAAAGAAAGAAGACCAGTCCGCTTGAAGTAACGACAAAAAAGATGGAGCGAGCACCCCGAAATGATTAAGCGGTCAAAGGCCAACTCGTCCACGAGGGACTGAACCTTGACCTTGCTGATGACTTGAAGAAAAACCTGAGGATAGAAGAATGTGTCCAAAGAAGAATAACTAGGGCCCCTTCAAAGTTGGATAGCAGTTACAAGGAGACCCCAACTTACTCGGCATACGATGCCTATGAGTTCCAAGCAATGGACCCTCATGCTCTCCCTGTCCAAGTTCGAACGACACCAAGCATGCCTTCTTCACCTATGTTTAGTTCCACTCTGAGAACCCCAACCGCCACCAGAGGAAATTGGCAACCACAAATAGTCTGTGACAAGGGAAAGACCCAAGCTCCATCTTCCCCCATGGTGCATTCGGGCCTAAACTTCCCCTTGCCCACACACAAACGTATCCTTCCTCGCCAAGCACATCCTCATTCGTCAAAGTCTAGCCAACATTTCATTCGGGAACAACCCTGCCCTTTCAATCTCTTGACACCAACCACCCTGAAACAACTTACACTTCAATCCAAAACCCTGATCTTAGAGCAACTCCAATGAAAGAACTGGTGCAAGAACTGAAGGCGGAACTGGAAGTGGCTCGACGTTTTAAGTCAGCAGGTGGGAACCAACTAACCCCATACCCGAATGCTCGTCTACAAAAAGGCATGAGCTTGCCTGAGATGGAGAAGTATGAGGGAATTGGAGACCCGAGACATCATGTCGACAAATATGATAAACTCATGAACCTTCATGGCCTTTCCGACGAGTTGAAAGCTGCATGCTTTAGATTCTATCTGCAAGGACCTGCTTACTCCTGGATCATGAGCATAGATCTAAATGGAAAGTCAAGCCAAAGCCTGTACTTAGAGTTCCTCTCTCAATACGGCGACAACTTTCATCATGAAGTTATGCGTAGAGATTTAGAGATCACACGCCAGAGTTCTGACGAACCTGTGAGGGAATTCATAAAACGCTGGAGGGTGAAGGCCGGACAAATGAATAATCGACCTACTGAGGAAGAGCAAGTGCATATGGTGATTTCTGGGCTGAAAGACGTGTACCGACATCAATTGAAATATCTAGGGATATGTGATTTCAGACGACTGATGGCAATTGTGGCTGCCTGGGAAGATGCTGAAGCCAAAGATCCAGAGCCAAGAGAATACCACCAACCGGACAGGACTCTCAAAGACAGAATTTGAGTCTAGGAATGTCACTTGGTGAAGCCTGGAGAATTTTAACCAAGGGAGGTTACCTAGCACCTTACAACACCAGTTCGAGGTGAAGAAGCTTGGGTCACACCCACATGAATATTGTGACTATCATCAGATTCGTGGGCACGCCACAGACGAGTGCACCACACTCAGAAACACAATCCAAGAGCTGATAGACAGAGGAGATGCCTCTCCTTTAGAGCTAACACGCCCATCCTAGGCCACGAAGGCACACTTTCCTGAAGCATCACTGACCTAAGCATGGCCATGTGCTAATCTGTGGCGATAGTGGAAAAAAGTAGTTGAGTCATGGATTTATTTACAACTGTAATGAAAGCGTATGAAGGGTTGCATCCCATCCCTCCCCCTTTCTATTCGACCTATCCAGGAATCACAGGAAGAACAAGACAGTTTTATCATGTTGACTGGTGTAATATAGGAATTACCACTCCTTAAGCGGTCAAGGTTCAATTTACAGCTAAAACATGTGGGATCACGTTTCTTCCGGGACCCACTCTGCAACTGACTGCGTAAAGAATCATTGGTGGCAAGATGAACTTCATGGATCCTCCACTGAAACCGACTCAAGCGAGATTAGGTGTAATTACCGTTCATGCATTGCATAAAAAAAAAAAAAAAAAAAAAACACATTCAAACTCAGCAATTTTCATCATCATCGTCATCAGCATCACTTCATTCATCGTACATATAGTAACTCCATATTACCACAACATATTGCATTGTAGATAGTTGCATTCGCATACTCCATATCGAAACGATGTCTTTGGTGAAAATCTTGATTGATTGTTTGAACAGAGTGTTTGAACCACTTAACTCTCGACCCGTCAATGAACACAAGGGTCTAATCAAAATCAGCACCACAAACAAAGTGAGTAATTTACGAAGAGCGGTATTTTCCTTGGAATTTCAATTGAGTGTATTGGACGATCTACTGAGCGATGAGGGAAGGTAGAGAGAGCCAATCGAGGTAAAACCACGAGCGACATGTGCATTCCTTCAGCACGTGGAGAGGCACAATACATAGTAAGATCAATGTTGATAGCGAGTCACGAACTGTGATTCATGCAAAGATCTGAGAATCGTAAGAAAACAATCATCGACTAATGAGAATGAAGAGGCACATAGGAACAAAAAGCTCCAAAAAACCAAAAAACTTTCACTGCCCTGTACATAATCCCTTAGTGAGCCCCGCTGAGCCTTTCACGATAAACCTTTTTCTGTGAACTCCACAACATGCCAACCCACGTACATATATTTACTCGCCCTTGCAATAGAGGATATTGAAGGAGCCGGAGCCATGGTCTCTTCCCCACCATCTTTCACAAAACACAACAAATGAAATGTTTGAAGGAATCAGTGAGTCAATGCAACTCCAAAGTCAAACACCAAAAAAAAAAGAACACCAAAAATGTTCAAGAAGATCGATGAGTCAATGCAACTCCAAAGCTGAAAGCCAAAATACAAAGCAGAGAATGCTTGAGAAAGTTGATGAGCCAAATGCAATTTCAAAAACACAAAAATGAGAAGAAAGTTTAAATCGTACGCCAGAAGAGGCAAGAAGGAAAAATCCAAACCAAAAGGACCAATGATGTCCCGAAGAAACCGATAAGGGGTTATCAAAACCCGTCTAATCATTCCACCCATGACAAAGGCGAAACACGTCCTCTATTGCACAAAAGCTTCACAATTCCCAAATAAATCCCATAGTCCCGTGCGACATACATCATACCCTTTAGCCCCGTTATAACCAATAAAAGACCTCTGACTCGTTGATTGATGAGCGTTAACCGAAAGTATCGGATCTGAAACATGAATCATAAGTTTCGTACTTGTTATCAACATGTCCCGTCATACCAAAGGGACCGTTAGCGAATGAGTGTGACCTAATCTCACAAGGTCTCTAGAGTGCGAGTGACTCTTCAACTGAACCACCAAGTCATAATCAGCCTACCCCATTGCAGGTGAGGAATTTGTGAGGAACGGAAAGTCCATAACCTCGAAAAGGAATTCTAAGGAAAATACTGCTCTGAGCATCAAGAGTGTCATCACGACGTTTGCACACACGGCCATACTCATGAAAGATTGACCCGTATCCCTCCATGAGAGGAAAGTGATTCATGCATTCGAGTTCAATAATCACTCAAGATCGAACTGGAGATGTCTTATATTCGTAAACCTTGTATTAACAGAGATATGACCGTACCCTCTCTCCCAAAACTGCATATGCATTTGGCCTCATGTTTTGCACCCAGTGTTTGCATGCATCATAGGCACTTCATCATTAACATCTGACTGGTAAGACTATGCATAGTCTCGCTGAAAGTCAACCTCAGTTGTAGTTGTTGAAGCATAACTTCCAATCAAAAGAAGTCAAAACTGGAGCCATCCACTGTCATACGCGAGTCTCATCAACACCACTCCCAAAGCCAAGCTGGAGCCATGCGGGAGCCATCCTCAAAACACTAAGACTATCCCTAGGGCTACACAGGAGCCGATTCATCATCAAAGACTCGCCCACAGAGGATCGAACTATATATGGTCTGATCTCAATACGGAATTGAGTACGTAGGCAGCCCGTTCAGGGTGCGACCACATCAAAGGCGAAAACTTCCCTTTTCCACTCGGTGTCATTAAAGCGAACCAACCAAAGCATCGTCATGCTCAATCAGCACAAGGTCATCCCGGAGCCATCCATGGAAATCCTAGAACCATGATGGGAACTCCCAACAAGTCATGCAACTGTGTTTCATCGTTCACCCATGAAAAACCATTCACTCACTACAAAGCCCACAAAAAATCCCGTCAAACAACAATAAATCCATCATCGGAGCCATCAAACCACCTTGAAAAAAAATCTCTCAGGCAAATCAAAGCCCACAAATTGCCACAAAATCGCCACCATGTCAAACCCACCAACCACCCCGAGACCATTGGTCACACCGGAGCCATCAGTGCCTACCAGAGCCATCAGTGCATACTGGAGCCATCAACGCATGCTAGAGCCATCTCAGATACTTGAAGCCATGCGGAGCCATACCGGAGCCATCCCGAGGTTTTGATGTTACTACCGAGCCATCTGCTCACACAAAAATCCATATCCACAAATAGGGAGTTAATTCAATTAATACATTGGTTAATCACATCACATCACATATCATCTGCATATACCCACAAAATTTGCTCACTATCTGACGCATCTTCACACCTGCTAGGCAGCTATTGTGCTACTAGTGCGGTCACATTTCCTTTTACACCTGCTAGACAGCTATTGCGCTACTAGTACGGTCGCTTTTTTCATTTTACACCCGCTAGGCAGCTATTGCGCTACTAGTGCGGTCACTTTTTCGTTTTACACCCGCTAGGCAGCTATTGCGCTACTAGTGCGGTCACTTTTTCGTTTTACACCCGCTAGACAGCTATTGCGCTACTAGTGCGGTCACTTTTTCGTTTTACACCCGCTAGGCAGCTATTGCGCTACTAGTGCGGTCGCTTTTTCGTTTTACACCCGCTAGGCAGCTATTGCGCTACTAGTGCGGTCACTTTTTCATTTACACCCGCCAGGCAGCTATTGCGCTACTGGTGCGGTCGCTTTTTCGCTTTACACCCGCTAGGCAGCTATTGCGCTACTGGTGCGGTCGCTTTTTCGTTTTACACCCGTAGGCAGCTATTGCGCTGCTAGTGCGGTCACTTTTCGTTTTACACCCGCTAGGCAGCTATTGCGCTACTAGTGCGGTCACTTTTTCGTTTTACACCCGAGGCAGCTATTGCGCTACTAGTGCGGTCACTTTTTCGTTTTACACCCGCTAGGCAGCTATTGCGCTACTAGTGCGGTCACTTTTTCGTTTTGCACCCGCTAGGCAGCTATTGCGCTACTAGTGCGGTCACTTTTTCGTTTTACACCGCTAGGCAGCTATTGCGCTACTAGTGCGGTCACTTTTTCGTTTTACACCCGCTAGGCAGCTATTGCGCTACTAGTGCGGTCACTTTTCGTTTTACACCCGCTAGGCAGCTATGGCGCTACTAGTGCGGTCGCTTTTTCGTTTTACATCCGCTAGGCAGCTATTGCGCTACTAGTGCGGTCGCTTTTTCGTTTTACACCCGCTAGGCAGCTATTGCGCTACTAGTGCGGTCGCTTTTTCGTTTTACACCCGCTAGGCAGCTATTGCGCTACTAGTGCGGTCACTTTTCATTTTACACCCGCAGGCAGCTATTGCGCTACTGGTGCGGTCGCTTTTTCGCTTTACACCCGCTAGGCAGCTATGCGCTACTGGTGCGGTCGCTTTTTCGTTTTACAACCGCTAGGCAGCTATTGCGCGGTAGTGCGGTCACTTTTCGTTTTACACCCGCTAGGCAGCTATTGCGCTACTAGTGCGGTCACTTTTTCGTTTTACACCCGCTAGGCAGCTATTGCGCTACTAGTGCGGTCACTTTTTCGTTTTACACCCGCTAGGCAGCTATTGCGCTACTAGTGCGGTCACTTTTTCGTTTAACACCCTAGGCAGCTATGGCGCTACTAGTGCGGTCGCTTTCGTTTACATGCTAGGCAGCTATTGCGCTACTAGTGCGGTCGCATTTTTGTTTTCACCCGCTAGAAGCTATTGCGCTACTAGTGCGGTCGACTCTTGTTTTACACCCGCTAGGCAGCTATTGCGCTACTAGTGCGGTCGACTTTTTCATTTACACCCGCCAGGCAGCTATTGCGCTACTGGTGCGGTCGCTTTTTCGCTTTACACCCGCTAGGCAGCTATTGCGCTACTAGTGCGTCGCATTTTGTTTTTCACGCTAGACAGCTTTTGCGCTACTAGTGCGGTCGACTTTTCGTTTTACACCCGCTAGACAGCTATACGCTACTAGTGCGGTCCCCGCCGTTTTTCCTCCATTAGGCAGCTATTACGCTACTAGTGCGAGATTGTTCACTTCATAACCCGCTAGGCAGCTATTACGCTACTAGTGCGGTCTCGCCGTTTTTCCTCCATTAGGCAGCTATTACGCTACTAGTGCGAGATTGTTCACTTCATAACCCGCTAGACAGCTATTACGCTACTAGTGCGGTCTCGCCGTTTCCTCCATTAGGCAGCTATTACGCTACTAGTGCGAGATTGTTCACTTTATAACCCGCTAGGCAGCTATTACGCTACTAGTGCGGTTTCGCCATTATTTTTTCCTTCACTAGGCAGCTTACGCTACTAGCGCAAG
Organism: Limonium bicolor; assembly: GCA_023374045.1. NCBI lineage: Eukaryota > Viridiplantae > Streptophyta > Magnoliopsida > Caryophyllales > Plumbaginaceae > Limonium > Limonium bicolor. Next base: position 209,987,121 of record CM041782.1, read on the forward strand.
ATCGTTCCATATCCACCTGCTAGGCAGCTATTACGCTACTAGTACGGTACACATCCAAAAGTATTATAGGCTCGTCACAAGTCCTATAGCTAGATGTCAAGAGGTCTAGTTGAGGCACTCCTAAGTCCTCGTACTTTCAATCGCATTCTAGGCCCGTCATAAGCCCTAGGACTGGATATCAAGAGGTCCAGTGAGGCACTCCTAAGTCCTCGTGCACCCTAAACCAATCATTGTTAGCATTCTAGGCTCATCATAAGTCCTAGGATTGGATATCAAGAGGTCCAGTTGAGGCTCGTAATAAGTCCTCGTGCATTCAGCCATCATATCATTCCCGTCGCATTCATGCATATCTTCCTCGCGGTCGCATCCCAATGCACCACAAAACCGTAGTGAGAATTTTTGGCGCCCTCTCAACCTTGATCCAATTCTGCAAGGGCTTGCAAAAATTGAATCAAGGGGAGCATCTGTAGACACCAAAAATTCTCACCCCATAAAACAAAATTCATTTAAATAAGTAAAATAAGAGGGTCGTTGCTTTTCTTTTCGAAATATATTTACGTGCATACCAAAAGGAAACTGTCATTTTATGACGAGCTTTTATGTCAATTTTCAAAGCATTCATTTCAAACTCGTCCCTTTTTCGTTATTTACGTATTTTACCATTTTTTATTCATTCTATTTGTACTTGCTTATGTACTTGTATGATTGTTTTATATTGGTCCTATTCTATGCTATTTATTACATGGGTATTTTATATTATTCATTGATATTTTTTACTTGTATCTTATTATTAGTATTTTCTTTTATCATATCTTTATCATTGTATTTTACGAGTTCTTTTCATCATCTTATGTATACTTTATTATTTTATTCCCTTTGTTATTATTTATATGTCATTTTCTCCATTTTATCATTTCATGTATTCTTAAAGAAGAAAACATTCATTATTACACGCGAAACGTCTTTAGTTGTACTCCGTACTTTCATTTAAAGCAATAACGTTTTCTAGGAATCTAACACGAGTCAGACTATAGTATTTTTTTTCCTACAGTCTTGTAACAAATTATGTTATTGGCTCGGCTGGTTAATGTAATTGTGAAGGGCATCATATCCCAAGGTTCGAATCCTATTACCATTTGTTTTTATTTTCTTTTCTCGTTTTTGGAAAAACCCACCCGACACCACTATCTGTAATCTGTATAGCTATTGTTGCATCAATATGACGAGAATTGGTGTTAGCATGACTGGTGTATGCCTGCTCTGGGAGGCGGTGGGTTCGACCCAGCCTCTGTCCTACACCGATACTGTTTTTTTATATATTTCTACTTGTATCCACAACCCAGCCCAATGAAGCTCAATTAGATTTGCTCCGAACTCAGCCCAATCCAGGACTTGTTGCCCAGACCCAATCCTAAATGTGCCCATGGACAAAAAAAAAAACCTAGCCTTTCATTCACGTTATAAAAGACAAGAAACCCTGTTCCCAAGGGCATAGCAGCCGCCTCCCATCTCTGGTCTTTCTTCTCGGATCTCCCGTCTCTATATAAAAAAAAAAACCATGTGAACAAGAATAACGAGGCTCTTATCTTCATTCTCCTCATTCACGGTGAACCGGAAACTTATTTTCCCTGCACTTCATTCCTTCACTTCCGGCATCTTCACAACCGACTAACAAACTCAAAAACATCCTCTGCACTCCAATCTGTTCACGCTTTGCATCTCAAGCTGGTGAACGAGGAGCACAGAAGCTGCCCCTCTTTCATTCTTCTCAAATGGCGAACGAGGAAACACAAGCTCTGCGACCTTCTTTTCACTCACGAGAATTTTGCAACCGAAATGACGTACAAGGAGCATACAGCTCTGTGCCTGTTTTCCATTCCCTCACTCACGTTGACACAAGGAGCATACAACGCTGGGCCTCTTCATCTCTTCTACGGTAATTTTGCAACCCAAGGGCGACCCAAAGACATACATGCTCTGTGCCTGCTTCACGTATTTACAGACGTATATAGCTCTTCGTTTCTTCCTGCGTAATGTACTCGCACCCCACTGACAAACAAGGAGCACACAACTCCCACTTCCTCCCATCTCTTCACGCTGCGTATTTTGCAACTCAAACCGATGAGCAAGGAACAAATGCTCTGCATCGGCTTCATCTCTGCACGTCGGTATTTTGCAACCAAAACAGGCGAACAAACTCATATACCTTCCTCTATCCTCATTCTATTCTTCATTGTAAGTTACGATCTAAACTGACGAACGAGTAGCACTGCATCTTGTTCTCTTCTTCACGCGGATAAGGAAAATAACTTGGAGCCAGCTTCATTCTTCACGACGAACAAGAAAACAGTCGTGTTGCATCCTCTCCACCGTCGGCAACTTTTACAAACTCAAACGGATAACAAGGAGCAGACGAGCTCCGCTTTTCCTTCCTTCTCGGCACTTGATGAATAAGGAGCACGCTTGCTCTGTCTCTTCATCCCCGCCAACTCAGCCGGTGAACAACTGCGCACCTTAAAGCTTCCCACTCCCGACGGTAATTTTGCAATTCCAGTGGCGAACGTGGAGCATACGACTCTGCACTTCATTCAAGCCTTTAATACCGGTATTTTGCAACCGAACTGATCAACAAGAAGCAAGCACACTCTTCTCTGTTTTCTACATGGCGGTAATTTTTCAAACCAACTCACGAGCAAGGGATACACATGCCCCGCTCTGTCATTCTCTTCATCGACAGCAATTTTGCTTCCAAACTGGTAAACGACATACATCTCTGCCCCCCGATATGTTTGTATGTTTCCCGTCAAAAAATGATACCCATCAATCGTTCATGCTTTCGTTTGACAGCCCATTTCCTGAATGCTTTTTGTTTGTGTTAAACTGTAATGTTGCTTACGTTGATTATTTGCCTGATGAGAAAACATTAGTCTCTGTTTTTTTATGCTAATGGCTCTCCTTTCTATTTATTCATGTTTCCGCGTGTGATTATTATTTATTTATTATTTTCTCATAGTTTTTTAAGTACATGTTTAACTATGTAAAAAGGAAAAATTGAGGTTAAGTTGTATTGCATTAGTTAGTCGATCTTTTTTTTTAATTCAAGATACTTTGGCCAAACGAAATCGAGTAGTGAATAAAGTTAGTAATCATGAATCTAGTTTTTTTAGGATGTTTCGGTAGTTAGAATCTTGAAATTTATAAAAAAAACGAGGCGAGAAATAAATTGATAGGCCCATTTCATGTTACATATTAATTGTTCATCTTTATTTTTATATCATATTTATCTGTTTTCATTATAAGTCACATGTAAATAGATTTGGTTTGTAATTGTTGGGCCCGACCCAATATAGAGGCCCAAGGGCATAGGAAACCCTAGCTAGCCCATAGGTCACCCCTTTGTAGAAAAGCTTTAGGTTGGGGTATCCTCCATGAATACGGGTCCTAGACACGGTCCATGTGAGAATACCTATCTTCCTTAAAATTTTCCAAATCATCCATAATGTCAGAATAAATTCGCAATCAACTATTCAATTCCAAAATCAATTCAAAAATCCACAAAAATCAAGTCTTCAAATATGTCAAAAATCAAATCCATAAAATGAGTCTCAAATCAGCCCAATTCAACCAAAAGCAAATAAGGCCCAATCCGGCCCAAACCTGACAAGGCCCAATCCGGCCCAAACCTTGACCAAGGCCCAATCCGGCCCAAACCTGACCAAGGCCCAATCCGGCCCAAACCTTGACCAAGGCCCAATCTGATCCAACTTTGACCTGGTCCAATTATGGTAACTTGACTTTGACTTTGACCATCCCAACTTTGACCGGTCTAACTTTGACCAATCTCGACTTTGACCTTTGACTTTGACCCATCCCAAGTTTGACCCGGTCGAACTTTGACCAATCTCAACTTTGACCAATCTCAACTTTGACCTTTGACTTGACCCATCCCAAGTTTGACCCGGTCGAACTTGGACCAATCTCAACTTTGACCAATCTCAACTTTGACCACCCAAACTTTGACAACCCAAATTTGACCCGACCCGTTTTCCAACCCCAACCCAAATCTAATTCGAACCAAATCCATTCAAATTCAATTCAATTCTAAACTCATTCTAATTCAAAATTCATCTCAATTCAAAATTCATTCAATTCCAATTCATTCAACTGCATTCAACTTCATCCAATTTCAACTCTTTCAAAAATCATTCACTTCGAAAACCATTTCAAATTCTGATTCAATACATCATTTCAATTCCCAAATTCAAATTCAAAATTCATTCACATTCCACTCAATAAGAAAATTCATTCAATTCGAAACTTCCTTTCAAACCAATTCTCAATTCATATTCAAAAATCATTTCAATCCCACAGAATTCCAAACCTCATTAAACTTCAAAGTCTCAAATACCCCAAACTCCAAATATCTCATGGACTCGAATCATCCCTCAAAATCCAATTACCCCCGCACATTCGAATGTCCCACAGACCGAGCGTCTCACAGACTTTGTTATCCCAATGATTCGAATATCTCACAGACCAGAGCATCTCACAGACCCGAGCGTCTCACAGATCCGAATGTCTCACAGACCCGAACATCTCACAGACCGAGCGTCTCACAGACCCGAGCGTCTCACAGATTCGAGCGTCTCACAGACTTCGACATCTCAAGGTTTCAAACGTCTCATAGACCCGAGCGTCTCACAGACTACCCCCTCAAACCCGAAACTTCAAACATCTCCAAAAATCCTGAACTACGTAAGGTCTGATCTCAACAGGGAGTTGAGTACGTAGGCAACCCATCTAGGGTGCGACCCCGTCCCAAATAAAAACCCTTTTCCCCTCTGAAGTGGCTCTCGTATCTCTCAAACACTCAAGTCTTCTTCGCTTCCCACAAACTTCAAACCATCAGGCTCCAAGTTTTGACTATCCACTCAACCTCAGACTTCTCCTCTATCTTTCGTTCTATACTCATTCGAATTCATCAATTCTTTTTCTTGGCGCTAGTTTGGCAGGAAAGCTCGCCTCATCCACTCGTATTCTTTCCTCCTGTCTTAATCCTATCATTGACTTTTGAATGAATCTCTCTAATAAAGTTTTGAAAGAAGGCAATCCCGACAATTGGAGACCGAGGTTTCCTCGGGCACCAATCCGAAGTTGTGGCCGTTGCCACTTCTAAGGGGTGTAACCCAGTGCGAACCCACAATAGAATCTCTGTAATGATCAGATAAGCCCTATCCATAAGCAACAATCAGAGTCAACCAACGGTTCTTAGAACCCTCATTCCCTTCCTTCCTAGTATCGTAGGTCAAACTAGGTGGCGACTCTAGTCAATCCCGCCTTATAGAGGCATAAGTCCGCGTGGAGCCCATCGAGAGCGGGTGTAGTGCACACTTGCATTCCCCTGTATGCTTTCTGGGAAAGACGGACGATGTAGTAGGTATTTGAGGGCTGCCATGAATAACGGGTATTCACCCTCCACGGAATGGCAATTTCTAGGATCTAGGCTTCTCAGCTAGTTCGTATTTAGATAGACCCCCCTCATACCGAAAAATCACCCTCCACAGCAGGTATTTTCCAATAATGTCTAAGTGTGAATAAGTTATGTTGTATGTGAGTGTGTAAATATGTTGCGGGGCATGACTAACACCTTGATACTCAGGAGTGCTATCATGCCGCTGCTAAGGTGGAGATCACCATCCGTCTAAGGGACGAGGAGAATGCGCATAAGCGCAAGGTCTCGAGCGAGGGCCAAAGCTCGCAAGGGTACCAAGGAGGGAAGAAGAGGAAGCCTTACCCTCAGCCTCAGAAGGGCCAGCAGCAAGATAACAAGGGCCAAGCCCAGCCCACTACCACTGAGGAGCCGCTGAAGCTCACCTATGCCTATGCGGCTAAGCCCTTACGCTCTCACCCGCCCAAGGGTAACTGATTAATTTCGAATATCGGATTCAAGTATGTATTGTTATGTTGTGAAGTGTGTATTGATTGTGTGTTGTAATAGCAGCCAGTACGGGCTCTGCACCGGAGCGCCACTAATTCTGCAAGTGGTGCAAGGGTGACCATCCCGGTAAGGACTGCAAAGGGAACGATGTGCAGTGCCACTACTGCAAGAAGCTGGGGCACCGTGATTTTGAGTGCTACAGCAACCCCGATGGCAGAAAACTATAGGCCTAGAGGGCAATGGAAGGGTAAGGCCACTGCTACCACTGAGGGCCCGAAAGCTACATATCAGCCATCCTCGGGGCAAGGACATACTGATTCCCAGAAGGGGAAGGGGCAGGAGTAGGCAAGGCTGCCTTGAACGTGGTGGACCGGTCAGAGGCACCAGGATCGTCTTCTAGACCAGGTACCCCCTTTAAACCGTTAAGTAAGATAAGTGATTGCTTACCGCATTTCCATGCATGTGTGTTAGTGGGACTAAGTGAATAACCACATGAATAACGAGTTGAAGTATAATGTGAAAACCACCTAAATTAGAAATTTATAAACCTTAGGAACCTTCAATATTTGCTATCCAATCCCACCCACACCGAACCCCGGAGATACCACCATCGACATTGCCGACTATCCGACAGAACAGTGTCAGGTTATCCAACCAGGTATGATATTATTGAAAGGATACCTGACACCCGAAGCACAAATCCATGTCATTCGACGATGCGACGAGCTTGGAGCAGCACCTGGAGGTTTCTACACACCCGAATACCCAAGTGGAGCGAAAATGAACTTAAAGATGATGTGCATGGGTAAGGATTGGAACCCTTACATCAAGTCATATCAGGACACAAGAGCTGAAGATGGAGCTACCATACCGAGTATACCTGAGGAATTCCTTGCGGTCGTAATCACACCGTGGGAATTGCTCAGCAAGTTGAACCGGAACAAATCCCAAGTATCAAGGCAGATTTGTGTATTGCCAATTTCTACCAGAAAGGTGGAAGGTTGGGTTTACACCAAGACAAGGACGAGTCACCCGAGTCTTAGTAAGGGAGTACCCGTGGTGTCTTGGTCCATTGGTGATACCGCAAGTGTTTATGTATGGCGAGCAGAAGCGTGCGGACCTTGCAAGAAAGTTAGTATTGGAGTCTGGAGATGTGTTAATCATGGGTGGGCAGTCGAGGATGCTGTATCATGGTATCAAGAAGATCAAATTGAATACGGCACCTCCGACAATAATCAATGCCACACACATGAAACCGGGAAGACTGAACTTAACCTTTAGACAGTTCTGAAGTTATGTGTAATCATGTAAAGTATGAGGCCAGTTGTATGTTAAGTATGTGATGCATTAAGTATGTTAAGTTATCGAGCGATGTAGCCAATGTAATACCATCATGGTGTAACGATGAGTTTTATGAATAAAGTAGTGTTGATTTCTTGAGTAAACCACCCGTGTTATTACCGTTATACTTATAAGTTTCTGAAATAAATTAGGCTGTGCACTCGGGACGGGAGGTATACTGAGTGTCTGCAATGAGGCGGAAGCCGGCAAGAGCGGCACCATCCTCACCGGTACCTTCCCAGTTAATGGCGTGGACGCCTCGGTCTTGTTCGACTCCGGAGCCTCACACACTTTTATCTCGCTATCTTTTGCGAAGAGGCTGGGGTTAGACGGTGAAGAGATGCAAGACTTTCTAGTCACTCTCCCGTCGAAAGAGCGGATCAGGTGTACCCGCTACCACCGAGATGTTGTTGTGCGAATCAAGAATGAAGAGTTTCCGATCGACTTGATAGAGTTCGACGGGTTGGGTTTTGATGTAATTTTCGGGATGAACTGGTTGGAGCGGCACAAGGGCAGAATACTATGTGCCGAGCACCGTCTGCTTCTTCGGAATCTGTAACACCCCTAATACGCACATGATACTAAAAGAAATCGCAGCGGAATAAAATAACTAAACAGTAACTGACGCTTCGGTGTTACAACGCCGTCAACCACCGACGTGGTTGACAAGGCTGAATAAATACAATTGTACCGGTCTGATGATCAGACTCCCGAGCATAAAACTAAACCATAAATACATTATATACAATACCGAGTGTTTACATATCCGTAACTGTATAACATCACTGTAACTGCAACAACCAAAAGTATATAACGCCTCAGGAGCACAGGCGCATCCCGGGCCAACATCCAAAAGTATACAAAAGTAATCACATCCTAGGATCTAAGCCACTCCGCTTCTTCGATCCTCATCCTGCAGTATAAGAAATATGGATCCCCCGAGGGGGTCAGCAACCCTTGGCTGGTATGGCTAACGCGCAGCCCATCGGCTACCGGGATACGCGCAGCTACTTGTCATTATAACATGGCATTCATTTATATGCATAACATAGCATATGGCTTAGCATCAATGGCGCATAGCACAACAACACATACACAGTGGATTTCACTCCACGATAACAAACCACAAGGGTCAAATAACATAAGAGCCTAGAGAGTGATTCACTCTCATGTCAAGCTCGTTAAACACACTCATTACCGTTCTGTTAGACGAACGAGTAACTTAAGTCACAGATGGTTCGGATTTAGTGACCCGAACACACCACACAAACACAGGTTCCCACTAAACCGATCATAAGTCAGAATAGGTAAGCTTTGGAAGAAGCTAGCGGGAGATCGAACGCCAATTAAGGAGAACAATCTTAACAACATAAGAGTCGAATCTGATTCAGATATCTACTCTTAACTTACATGCATGACCGGACAACCGGATTCCTCACTTCCCAGTTAACACTTGTTAGAAGTTCATAGTGGAACTTAACAACCAACACACAATAGGTGGTAAGTCATGTTAGACACACACAAGGGAATTGAGTCACAACATCACATCACAATAATATGAACAACTGTAAACTCATTACATGTTTAAATCTTATAACGTTGTAAACACACAGAAAAACATACAACACACAAACCGTTGTAAAACGCTAGACAACAGACTGCAAGAAAACCATACCTCGGTCCTTGCCTCGACTGGTTTCCACCTTGAGAGAATCCTAAACACATTAGTAACGTCGATTAATTAACGCACTAGTCCATTATTAACATTATCTACTCAACATTACTAGTTTTTTTATTTTACACTCGTTACACTTTTCATCCTTTTTAATTGCCTTTAAAACCCACCTAACATGTCTCACATAACCTTATAATATCATTACTAACCAACTACCATTTTAGATAACAATTCCAATCTTAAAAACACAATTTTGGTCCATACAGTGGCCTGTCCGAACTTGTGTCCGAGCTTCCAAGTTCGGACACAAGCCGTGACTTTAGACAGAAATCAGACACATGTCCGAACTTATGTCCGGACTTCGGAAGTTCGGACATGAGTCGAGGAAAATCCTAACCAGAAATCCATACGTCCGAACATGTGTCCGAACTTCCCAAGTTCGGACACAGTTCGAGGATAATCCCTAAGAAATAACAGGCGCGTCCGAACTTCCAAATTCGGACGGTAGTTCGGACACTACCTAAAATCCAGAAAACTGTAAGCGTAACAGGGCATGTCCGAGCTTCCAAGTTCGGACGGAAGTTCGGACGTGCCATTATACTCAATTTCTAAGTCTTTAAACACTTAACCAAATTCCTCCAAAGCCTCCAACCCTTATAGTATCTTCTCCTAAAGCCTCTCAATGCTAAACACATTTGGTACCCTTATACCCACATACAACCTTCATGAAACTCATTTTCTAATTCCTTAAGCCTTTACTTATTTCTTTGTGAAATTCCTTAACACTTACAACATTTTGTACTAGGTTTCTAAATGGTGTCTCACCTATTATAACTACTATCCCAAAATGCTTTCTCCTCATCTTAACATCATCTCTTAAGCATTATTTCTCACAACCAACTCCTTATGTCACTCTTGAAGTTCTTTCCAAGTTACACTTTCTTCTTATTTACCAAAGTTTGCCTAAGTCTTTACCTAAGTCCCAAAATGACTTTGGTACATACTAAAATCTCAAGCTCATGCCCAAGTCCTTGTTACATCCTAAATCACCTTAATGCATGTTTCTACACAAGAACAACACTTAACCATTTTAAAATACTCCTTAACTTATCAAACTCATTTTAACACTTGGAACTTTACATTTGTTACTAAATTTCGACATAGGTTCTCCTAAAACATTACTAAACCAAAACACATTGTTTTACCAACAAACAACCAAGAACACTAAAAATCCATCAAGCACTTATTATACACAACCTTCACTCACGAAGCACTACATCACAATATAGTGCACAATTTAAATTGCATGGCACTTAGGCCCTTAATGACATGGCTCTTAGGCCCTTAAGGTGCATAAATCATAAACACTGAATTTCCACAATATATTTGCCTTTAACCTGCAAATACACTCAACAACACATATGCCTTTACTAAGCTCTTGAGAACACTTACTAAGTCGTTCACCATTGGCTCTTAGGTAGTTTTAATAAGCATTTATAAGCTCATTCTCCTAAAGCATTAAGGCATTAAACACATTAGGTTAGTAGTTTTACCTCTTTTGCAAAATAACTTCTTTCTTGTTTCCTTTAGAAAACCGATAGAGATAGAGTACTTGATTCTTTGCCAAGTTCTAAACAATATACAAACATTATAATGAGTATTCAAGCTATAAGCTCCATCTCATTGTAAAACCCTAGTTTTACATTGTTTCAAAAAATTAATGTAGTTGTTTTACCTTGCTCTTTGAAGAGAGTTTGAATATCTAGCAAGAGAGGACTCCACCTAGTCCATGAAGAGTTGGAATGAAGCTAGAACAAAGTCACATAAAAAGCTCCTTCAATGTGTATTTTCGGACATGAAAAAAAAAAGGAGGAATGAAGTTTTATTTGAGATTCCTTACCTAGAAGCCAAGGAGAGTAACAATATGTAAAATACAAGCTCAAGCTCCTTCAATGGAGAAACTCCATGGCACCGAAATGGTTGTCTTGGACTTTTGAAAAGATAGGAATGAAGAGGATGAGAGGGAAGAGATTGGTGGGTGTTTGTTTTTGATTTGGACAAGTGAGCAAGGTTTTACAAGAGATCAAAGTGGGAGTTTCAATGGAGGTAGTAGTATTACCGTGAGAGAGCAGCAAGAAGAAGGAAGAAAGAGGTGGGAAACGTGTGAGCAAGGAAAGAAATGAGAGATGGGATAGAATTTGCTTTATGAAGATATTTATCTACTTTGTAAAGTAAAAAGGGTACTTAAGTAGTTTACTTATTTTCTTAACAAGCTAACAAGGGTGGTGTGTCACCAACCTTAAAAACCGGCCCCAAATAGTAGTAGGAGGGTAATATAGTCTTTGTTTGTCAATTTAATTACTTATACAAACATATGTTACAAAATAGCTTATAAAAGTTACTATTCATAAAACAAGGCACATAGAAGTGAAATTTTGATTTCCCATTAATATAGACACCCAAATGTGATATTATATAGTACACATATATATTTAAGAGTAATGATGGACATCTAGCCACTCAAAACTCATTTACAAGACAATTTTCAAAAATGTGCTTTAAGACTCCTTAAAGCACATTTTGTGTTTTAAACTTGTTTTTCAAGCTTGGTTTTCTTTGGTAATGGTTTAACATGTTCATTAGTGTATAAATGAGGTCTTGGTAAGTTCATTAGGTCTTAACCAAGTTTATCCCAAGCTTAGAGCACATTTTGGCTCTTATTGACTTTAAAGCACATTTGTGTTTTCTTTTGTTTAAACTTGTTTTCTAATGTTTCTAAGACTCTTTTTAGTCTTAATACACCATATTTAAGTGTTTAAACAATATATTAAGGTTTGGGGTATTTCAGAATCCGTCTGGGGTTACCATTTCATACCGCCAGAGGCCCAGGGAGCCTTCGACACAGATCATCTCCGCCATGGCCATGTACCACGAAATCAGAAGGAAGAATGATGTATACCTCTGCTATGTCCAGGACATAGAGAGAGACCCTGAGTTTAGCCCAGATGTGCCGTTGTGTCGGAGTTTCCTGATGTCTTTCCTAAGGAGCTCCAGGCATGCCGCCTACACGGGCAGTTGAGTTGAGTTTGAGATCGACTTGGTACCGGGCACCGGACCCATAGCGAAAGGCGCCCTACCGTATGGCTCCAGCTGAGATGACTGAGCTCAAAGAACAGCTGCGAGACCTACTTGACAAGGGATTTATCCGCCCTAGCGTTTCACCATGGGGAGCACCAGTCTTTTTGTGAAGAAAAGGATGGTAGTCTCCGCCTCTGCATCGACTACGGGAGCTGAATGCTGTGACGGTGAAGAACCGTTACCCATTACCACGTATCGATGATTTGTTTGATCAGCTGAGAGGTGCATCTGTATTCTCTAAGATCGATCTGCGATCGGGTTACCATCAGATTGCTATCAGAGACAGTGATTAGAGAGAAAACCGCTTTCACATACCAGATATGGGCACTATGATTCCACGTCATGCCGTTGGGTTGTCTAATGCACCAGCAAAGTTTATGGACTTGATGAATCGTTTGTTTCGAGATCAGTTGGATAGATCAGTAGTTGTATTCATCGATGATATTCTCATTTACTCTAAGTCCAAGGTGGAGCATGAAGCTCACCTGTGAGGAGTGTGTTGCAAACATTGAGGGAGAACCAGCTTTATGCGAAGTTCTCAAGTGTGAGTTTTGGTGGACCAAGTCTCTTTTCTTGGTCATGTTATTTCTGAGGCTGGGATCGCTGTGGATCCGGCCAAGATTGATGCTGTGCGCACTGGCCTAGACCGAAGACGGTGCCGACATCCGGAGCTTTCTCGGTTTGGCAGGTTACTATCGGAGGTTTGTGAGAATTTCTCTAGTGTTTCGAAACCGTTGACATCCTTAACAAAGAAGGATGCACCGTTTGATTGGACTGAGGACTGTGAGATCTCATTTCAGAAGCTCAAGGATGCTTTGACTTCTGCACCAATTCTTACTATACCAGAGGGTACTGATGGTTTTGAGGTGTACTGTGACGCGTCAGGTAAAGGAATGGGCTGTGTTTTGATGCAACATGGGAAGGTCGTGGCTTACGCTCCCGACAGTTGAAACGACATGAGGAGAATTATCCTACACATGATCTAGAAATTGGGTGCCATTGTCTTCGCTTTGAAGATATGGCGACACCATTTATGGAGTGAATGTGACGATCTATTCAGATCATAAGAGTTTGAAATACTGTTTCACTCAGAAGGAGTTGAACATGAGGCAAAGGAGATGGGTTGAATTCCTTACCGATTACGATATTAACCTTCAGTACAAGGAAGGTAAAGCAAACGTTGTAGCTGATGCATTGAGTCGCCGAGCACACTCTCTCCATTCGCTTATCTCTCACTCGAGCTTGGTTGAAGAGGTGCGGAGTGCTCAGATGTCAGATCAGTACATGCAAGAGATCAAACAGAAGCTTATTGACGGCACATTCGAAGGTCAAAAGTATGACTTCTGACTTCATGATGATGGTTTGATCAGGCTGAATGGCCGACTTTGTATTCCACGAAGTAGCGCTGAGCTGAAGGAGCGCATACTGAGTGAATCACACTGTTCTTCTACTTCTATTCACCCCAGAGCTTCCAAATGTACAAGGGTATGAGAGATATTTCTGGTGGGCCGGTATGAAGAAAGATGTGACAGACTATGTTGTTAGGTGTCTCACTTGCCAGAAGGTCAAGTTTGAGCACCGTCGTCTGGTGGCATGGTACAGCCAATGCCCGTTCCTGAATGAGTTCCATGACATTTCCATGGACTTCGTGGTTGTTGGGCTTCCGCCTACTCGGGGAGGCTTGAATATGATATGGGTCGTTGTTGACCGACTGACCAAGGTGGCCAGATTCATTCCGATGAAGGACACCTGGAAGGTGGCGAAGCTAGCAGAGCTCTTCGACCGTGAGATAGTACGGCACCATGGAGTACCGAAGACTATCGTGTCTGATAGGGATACCAGATTCCTCTCGCGAGGTATGGAGAAGTACACGGGAAGCACTTGGTACCGAACTGAAGTTGAGTACGGCGTTTCACCCACAGACAGATGGTCAGAGTGAGCGCACCATACAGACGCTTGAGGATATGTTACGTGCATGTGCACTTGACTTTCAGACCAGCTGGATTGATAAGTTACATCTGATCGAGTTTAGCTACAACAACAGTTACCACGCGTCGATCAAGATGTCTCCCTTCCAGGCCTTGTACGGTAGACCATGCCGCACGCCATTATGCTGGGATGAGTCGAGTGAGACGGTCATTATAGGACCTAAGTATTTGGAGCAAGTACAAGCAGAAGTACGTCAGATCCGAGGAACATGAAAGCAGCTCAGGATAGACAGAAATCATACGCGGATGTGCGCAGACGTGACCTGGAGTTCGCCGTGGGTGATCAGGTATTTCTTAGAGTATCCCCCATGAAGGGAGTGTTTCGTTTTGGCCAGAAAGGCAAGTTAAGCCCGAAATATGTGGGGCCGTATGTTGTGACGGAGCGGATAGGCCCGGTAGCTTACAGGCTTGATTTACCTGCTGAGCTGGGCAAAGTACATGATGTATTTCATGTGTCCCAGTTGAAGAAATATATGTCTCATCCGTCTCATGTACTTCAGCCCGAGAGGCTAACATTAGAGCCGACCATGCGATCAGTGGAGACTCTCGTACGGATCCTGGACACTAAGACTCGAGACACTCGCCATAAATCTATGAGATTGGTGAAGGTTCTCTGGTCTAACCAGGAAGTCGAGGAGGCCACTTGGGAGCTGGAGGAGAAGATGAGGGCGAAGTACCCGTCGTTGTTTACTTCTTAGTTGTATGTATAGGGTACGAGGCGTACCCCTATTTAAGGGGGGTAGAGCCGCTTCGGTTATGTATGTACGGCATGTATTGGAATACATGTCTATGTGTTATGTTATAGACCTTGAGTCTAAGTGATGTTTTGTAATGGGGACCTTGAGTCCAATGTGATGTAAAGAATGTTTGTATGTTGTTGTTATGGGAGCGTTGTTGCAGAAGTAATCCCCGTTTCTAATATTTAAGATACGTGGGAAGTGTGAACTTTGGGGACAAAGTTCTGTTAAGGGGGGTAGATTGAAATACCCCAAACCTTAATATGTTAGTTAATTACATAATTAATATATTTTAAGACTTAATTAGTCATTAAGAACATGTGGGAGAAATTCCCGAAAGAAACGAATCCATATAATGGATTAAATGCACAAACGAGACTTTAAACATGTTTTTCAAGAAAACTGAAAAACGTGACGTTAAATGCCTAAAGCGGACTTGTATAAATTATAGTTGATTTATAACTATAATTATATACTAATTAAAGTCTAAGAATTTTTAGAATCAAAAATATATATTCCGGAAACCGGACCCGGACTGTCAAAAACCGACAGTTCGGGAATTAACGGGTGTTATTGCTAATGACCAAGTGCCACTCTCTCACGTTGTAAAATAAAAACCAGATTTTTACTTCCCTCTCTATTCTATTAATACTACTCATTTACTAAACTACAAAACAATAAAATACATTTATTTCCCTCTCACACAAAACTCTCTTCACTCTCCCTCTTCCTCTCATTCTCTTCTCTCACGTCCTTCCCTCTCCCAGCTCTCTCTCTCTGTTTTGTTCCCCAGCAATGGCGATTTCACATGCCAAAGAAAACCCCAACTTCTTCCCTTGTAACTCCTTCATCTTAGCTCCAAATCAAGAAATTCTCTCACCAAAATACTCCTCTCATCTTGGGATCATTTTGTACCTTTCAAAATCTCAAAACTCCATACTTCATCTCCATGGGTGTTCCACATTTTGAAGATAAAACTCCACATTCTTGAAGCCCAGCATCTTCTTGTTGTTCTAAGGTAAGAAGGAAATCAAAAACTCACTCATTCCTTCACTTCTTCTTGAAATCGATTTTCCCTATTTTGAACACCATGCTTGTTCTCCTTGTTAGCTTGTTCAATCTGCAAGAGTTGTTGGAGCTAGCCATAATTCCATTACCAAGCATTTCATTTTGAAATAGAAGGTAATTCCTTTCAAGTGTTCTAGTGAATTCTAAATCCTAGGGTTAATGAATTATAAACCCTAAATACTCATTGTGGCTATCTTGGCTTGGTCATTAGTGTAGCGGTAAAATCCGTTGATAACCGATTGTGGAACAAGGAGTAAAGAGAAGGGAAGGTTGGGAAGGAAAACCAAAGGTAATAAACTTACCTAAACCAATGTGTGAGCTATGGAATGTGTTTGTTTTGGTGTAAATAAATGTTCAGTGAAATGCAGGTGTTGCTAATAATATGAGGAAATTCAGTGTTTAAATTGTTGTTGTTTAAGTGCCAAACTCTAAAGGTTATATACATTGTGGTGTTGTTGTCAAATTGATGGATTTGTATACAAATTGGTGTTTTTTTAAATGAGTTGTTGTCAAAGTGTTTTTGAGGGCTAGATAATGTGGGGAAAACATGTAATAACTATGGGGAAGTCATGCCAAGAATGTATTGAGTTTGGGTGTAATTTGTGTTGAAAACGCCACTGAAAAAATGCGTTTTTGGGTCTGTCCGAACTTCCGTCCGGACTTGGAAGTTCGGATATGCCTCGTTAAGTTATAAGTTTTCGGAACTTTGGGTGATGTCCGAACTTCGGTCCGACCTTCGAAGTTCGGACACTCAAAAATTTTTCACAAGTTTTAAGTCTCGACTTGTGTCCGAACTTCGATGTCCGGACACAAGTTCGGACACCTCAATTTTCACAGGTTTTACCCTCGACTTGTGTCCGAACTTCGATGTCCGGACACAAGTTCGGACGCATCAAAATTTTCACGGGTTAAAGTCTCGACTTGTGTCCGAACATTGATGTCCGGACACAAGTTCGGACATGTTAAAAATTCCCAGATTTGCTCTCGACTTGTGTCCGAACATTGATGTCCGGACACAAGTTCGGACAAATGCCAGTTTTCAACTTCTGAGTCTCGGCTTGTGTCCGAACATTGATGTCCGGACACAAGTTCGGACATGTCACTGTTTTCAACATAAACTGCTCATGTGAGCCCCGTTTTGACTTCGGTTTGCGGGGGTTTGTCTAGAACATGTAGGTGGACTATAATAACAACTAAAAGATGGGGAAAAATCATAATAAAGTATGAAAGAAAAATAAACAAGGAATGTGAAGTAACAAGTTTATCAAGGGTCTAGTATATTAATTAACCGACGTTATTAATCGTGTTTAGGAACCACGTACGGTGGAACACTAGAGCGGCAAGGACCAAGGTATGGTTTTCTTGCAGTCTGTTGCCTACCGGTTTACACCGGCTTGTGTGCTGTTTGTTTTCTGTGTGTTTACAACCTTGTAAGATTAATTCATGAAACGAGTTTACCGTTATTATTATTATATGACGTGTGTGTACCGATACCGGTAACCTCGATTGCGTGCTAACTGTAATTAACCAAAACTAGGAAACGTACGAGGACGGTATCCGGTAATAACGTCCCTCAACCTAAGGAACGTTCTAACCCGGCTATGCGTGTATGGTTGTGATGTGTGTTACTGATTTATGCCTCATTTTCTTGTATGTCTAACTGGACTTAAACACTTATTTGTGTGAGATGATGTTAAGCTCCCATTGTGGGACTTCTAACGAGTGCTAACCGGGGAGTGAGGAATCCGGTCGTTCCGGTCGCGCGTGTATGTACGGGTGTCGACATCTGAATCAGATTCGACTCTCTCCTTATGTTAGGGTAGTTTTCCTTTTATGGGGAATTCGACCTCCCATAGCTTAGCCAAAGCTACCTACCTGACTTCCACTCGGGCTAGGGGAAATTATGTGTTGATGTGTTCGGGTCACTACGCCCGTTCATCTTTCAAGTTAAAGTTACTCATCCGACTAACAAAACAGTAATGTATATGTGTTAAGCTTAACATGAGGATGAAGACATCCTCTAGGCTTACAAGTTGGCTAACCATATGGTTGTTACTTAAAGTGAACTGTTTTCACCATGTATGTGTGTTATTGTTCAACAATAATTCCTGCTATATATATGCATGTTGTATGATAAAATCAACGCCATGTAATAATGACAAATAGTTGCGTGTATCCCGGTAGTCAGCGGGCTGCACGTTAACCATGCCAGCAAAAGGTTGCTGACCCCCTTGGGGGCTATGTTTATTTACAGGATGAGGATCGAGGAAGCAGAGATGGCTTTAGATCCTAGGTTGTTGATATTTGGTTATTTTTGGATGTTGAACCCGAGTAGTGTTTGTACACTCGAGGTTGTTTATTTTGGTGGATGTAAAGACGGTTAGTGATTTTTGAACAATCACACTCGGTATATCGTCATTCCTTTTGGATAGGTGAATTGTAAGGTTGTAATTATGCTCGGGACTCGTGTGATCAGACCGATACATATTGCGAACAGCCTTGTTAGCCACGTGGGTGGCCAACGGCGTGTAACACCGCCCTTTTTGGTATATGTTTAAGTATGTTTTCCGCTGCGATTCTTGATTAAGTGTTAAGGTTACGGATGGGGGTTACATTAATAGAGGAAGCATTAAGTAGATAGAGAAAGGATTTGAATTATGATACTTGTAACTGGAGATTATTGTAGAAATTATCAATGGAATTATTGTGTTGGTCTTACTGGTTATGTTATAGGGTCAAGAGGTTGACTTGAGCTAATGGAAGTATGTAAATTGGAATTAGGATTAAAATGGAAAAAGAGGTAAGGGTATGAGTTGTGGGAACATTTTGTTGTGATTCCTTTTATGTCCTTGTATGAATTTATACTAACTTACAGGAGGGTGAAACATGATTAACCTTTCGGTTGATTTGAAATAACAAATATGTGTCTTGCTCTTCCGTTTGGCTAGGTAGTTCATTGATTGGATGTATTTATTTCTCTTGTGTTTTGGATGCATATATTATGGTTATTGCTTAACTGAGATTTGTTGAGATCTTTTGCGATGGATATCTATTTTAAGATGATGGTTTGGTTAATCCTTGTGCTAACTGTAGTGGAGATACTAGTGTCCACGCTAACTAGAAATTATTTGGGGAGGTGTGATGCATTAGGACTTATGATGAGTCCTCATTGATGATTGTTAAATGGTTAACCGCGTCTTGATTTGTAATAGAGCCGATTATATTATTTATTTGAGCCATTGGTGGGCAATGAGTAACTGTAGTTTGGTACTTCATTTGAGAGGTAATCAACTGCTATACAAAAAACAAAAAATTAAGATGACGATTTTTGAGAGATTTATTCTGGTTCACATTGTTGGTGTTATGATTGAAAAAAAATGATATAATCATGGATAGAAGAGTAAGTATAATATCTTTGTGATTTTAAGGGGTGTGTTTCATGTAGGTTTTAAGATTTTGGTTGAGAGTTTGTATACAGATCTTGGTTATGTTGGTAAGCGATGGTTGGTGCTTGAGTCATTGGCTATTGACCTTTGCGTGAATGTTTCTTACATGAATGTGATGTGAGTATTGGAGGTAAAGTATTGAACTTTTGGGATTATCAGTTGAGAGATATAAACTCAGAAAATAATGACATATGTATGTTTTTTTTCAGTGAAAATTGGGAAATTGAGGTGCATTGATTTCATGGTTGTTTTGATGATTTTGTCTGTATGAGATTGTCAGAGAATGTGAATTTAGTTAAATGTTTAAGATGTATAAGAAATTAGATGATTGGTTACAGGTCTGGAATATGTATAAAAGTTCACATTTAAACCTTGGGAATAGATCTCTTGGAACATTGATGAAATTTTATAAGCTGGGTGTTGAATATAAGAAGAGGAACTATTCTCAATGAAGAAAGGTAGGAGTATATTTTAGGATTACAAGATATAACTTGTAGGGATCTAGGATTCAGTTCGAGAGATAACATTTAGTTTGGAGAGATTTGTCCGAGGAAGGCTAATAAAAGATTTTATAATGAGCTTAATCTTTAGTGAATTATGTGGTGGTTAAAAGATGAGTTAGAGATTGTTTTGTGAGTTCCTTTAATTGTTAACTTCTATTTGGTTTGTATTGAGGTAATTCATTTATCATTCTCGGTGAAAGACTGGAATCTTGATTCATGAATGTTAAGGTGTTGATCCTGACTTCTTAGAAGACATGATATATAGTAAGTGGTATACTATAGGTGGACTTAAAATGGAAAATGGCATGGTAATGGTGGATTAGTAGGATGTGAACTGGTATTGAATTAATGTTATTAATGTGATGATTATAGAATGATTGAATTGGTTTGGACTTTGGTCCTATGTGTTGGTTTGCCTAAAAATTTCAGAGTTCTATCTATGTGGTGAACCATTTAATTAGGCTTGAATTTTTTTTATTGGAATGGTTGTCCAAGGGGCTGAGGACCAAGCAGCCCTTTGTCCTTCGACTGGTGTGCTTTAGATTAGATTCAGCTTCGGGGGCGAAGCTTTCTTTTAAGGGGGATGAGATGAAATACCCATGAATTTTCATGTTAAGAATAATATAATTTTTTTAAGAATGAATAAGTCCGAATTTAGTACTATAGTGGCCCAGGGAAGTTAAATGATACTCTTATATTAAATTTTTTCTCTTATATTAAATTCTCCCTCTTCTTGAAATGCTTACAATTATCCGCAATATCCTTGCCCTTACTAATCGTATTCCTATTATTAATATTGTCATCATTTAAATACTACTTTCCTTCTTAGATGTTACAACATTATTTAAGTTCCCAGAATACAATCCTAGAATTTCTTTTTCAAATTGATTAATCTTAAATTCCTAGAGTTCGAATTCAATTTTACTTTCTCTTAGTAAATTAGCATTAACTTTAAGAGTTCAAATCCCATTTGACTTCTAAATTAGTAAGATATTAATCCTCTATTATTCTCTTAATATTATATTACTAATATTCAAGATCCTTCTTTAATGTAATTATTTTCCTCTTGCTATGATTACTGATTTGTTTCACTCTATCCTTATTTATTTCAATCTCTTCCCTATATTAAATAAATGTTTATTAATTATTTTCCTAGATATTCTACTCTCTTCCTTATCTCGTTACAACAGCTCAGTTACTTTCCTCCTATTATTCCGAATTGAGAATTATTTATTTATTTCTAAACCAGTATTTGTTAGAGATTATGTTTCTCATTGCGGATTTCCATCACGCTGAATAATAGTTATACCCTTTTAACTATCTACAACACTAATCAGTTAAACTCTCTTTGAATTATTCATTATTTTCTTTTCTTCTTTTAAACTGATTATCACTTATTTAAATTACTAGCATTCCTTTTATTTTTCAAATTAATTATATTTAAATCAACAATCCTCTCCGATATCTGATCGTCTTCCACTAACACAATTACACAACTTTTCTTCGCTCTTATTTCCACTAAAATATTCTCGATTCTTCACCTTGAAACCTTTGCAAATTCACTTTCTTCATCCTGCTGCTGTCAGATTGCCTTCCCGGTGCCTGTTAGGATTACGCTGGGTAAAGTATTCTACCTAGATTGTCTAGTAAATTATTCGGTTGTGTTTGGTAGATTCTAATTGTTGATTATATACTTAGACTCCGATTTCGACGACGGGCGCTACTAGTGATTATGTTGGAATGTTCTCTTGAAGTGATTTGATTGTTCAGGTAAATCTCTATGCTCAAGTTGATTTGGCTTTGTGTATTGCGAATGAGGAAAATTGCTTTTGTGACTCAAATGTGTTTTTACTGGAAAGAGGATTTATCACGGATTAAGATTTATCAATTAGAGGTCAATTCCCGTACTTTGAGATTGGTGGATTAGCATATTTATGGTGTGATTTAATCAAGGTTTTGGGAGTCTTTCACAGGAATTGTTATCGTTTGGGAGCCCCTAGGTGCTCCCCATTATTATTATTAGCGCTGCACACATTGTTGCAGTTAAGCTCTATGATCTACTCTATGTTACTACTGTTTCATAGGGGGTCTGCACACTTAAGGACTTAGGGTGAGGTGGTTGTTTGACGGTCCCATAGGTGACTGTCTTGGAATTATTATTGGGGTCCCATAGGTGACCCCGTATTTGGAAATTATGGTTGGCTCCTGTTCAAAGCTCCCTACTATTGTTGGTTGGTTACTGTGTTTTCTGGAAAAATCATGCTAATGTTCAACACTCATTCTCCTCTGATTGACAAGTGATAAAAAGAACTTCAAAATGTATTTTACACATTGAGGTAGAATTTACTCAGTTTTTTCTGATTTGCGCGATCCCTTCGTGTTTTTGTCTATTGTTTTCGGATCGCAGGTGATGGTTGTTGAAGTTTGGGGATTGGGCATGCGCTACCACATAGTTCTAGAATGGATTAATTGTCGTTGAGATACAGTATTTAAATGTCTATGTTTTGAATATTTATTTCTGTTGAATTGTTTAAGGTTTAGCCTGAGCACTCATGGGATTGAGTGTGGCGGTAGCACTCTGGATTTGAAAGTGTTTTCCGCTGTGTTTTTATGTTAAACATTCACTTTCCATTGGCATTAATTTATGTCATTTTGTTCTATCCTGTTTTCGTTTTGATTATAAATTATTCATTATCCATTTCTTCATTATGGTGATTTTGAATCCTGTTTCGGATTTGTTTGTTAAAATTTGGACTGTCCGAACGTTTTTCGGTCATTTCAGCAAGGCCCGAACATTTTGTTTTGTCAGATTATTAGTGCCCGAACATTGTCCGAACTTACATGTTCGGACAGATGCGAGGACGGGTCTGAACTGTAAGTCTCGGCACATGTCCGAACTTACTTGTTCGGACTAATTTCAAAAGACCTTGTTTCTCAGTTTTAAGACTCGTTTCACATCCGTTTTAGTCCCCGTCTGCGGGGTTGGTTTTGTATCGTTTTCTACTTTATAATGAGGAAAATTCCAGGGTGTTACATTGCCGAGACTTACATGTTCAGACTAATGTTCGGACAGACCTTGTTTCTCAGTTTTAAGACTCGTTTGACATCCGTTATAGTCCCCGTCTGTGGCGTTGGTTTTGTATCGTTTTCTACTTTATAATGAGGCAAAATACAGGGTGTTACACATTGACTCTTTCATCATTGAGTATAGGCTACATGATAGTGTAAACATTAAAATTCCATTCATATATATACACGGTCCATCAAGGTTCCAAGGTTACTCGTATCTAGTACACATAGCTAGTCCCAAAAGTCATACACAAAAGGTTAGTGGTCACTGACACACTCCCATATACTTACAACATATTTCTCTCTCATTCAAAGCTAAGTATATAACAAATTAACAAAAGTCTTCCACTAGCGGTCTTTCGGAGTTCACGGTACTCATGCCCTGTCAACTCCCTTCCCTTTCTGGGCTCCAACATCAGTAGATGTCTGGCCCTCCTGACCGCCTCATGGTACAACAGATCCTTCAGCTGAGGTCTTTTGTGTATTCTTTAGTGGCCTGTAGTTACGGCCCTCGGGGTTCATCCAACACTCGATCTTCGGTGGCCCTCTATCTTGCAGTACCGGCACTCTACTTTGCGGCCACTGCAGTCGACCCCACGATGATCCTACCCGCAATGCTTGCAGTAGAAATGGCACTGGGGCTGTCGGGGTGTCTGATGGTGGCATTTAATTTGAGTTACTATCTGATGGTACAAAGGCTAAGGTTATAATTTATTTAGGAGGAAGGTGTTCTCACCCTTAGGAGGCGCAGATCTCAAAGGCCGGGCATCTACAGCTGGGTCGGTCAACCGAGGGACGGGCACTTTCCCTTTTGCTCCCTGGTTACCCTGCTGCCCTTTCTTCTGAAAGAATTTACAGTTTAAGGTTTCGGGTCAGCATTCATAAAAGGCGTTTAATATGGTAAACAAATTAGAACGGGATAAGTCCTTACTTTCCCTTCTTCGGGCATCGCCTGGGAGACGCCTCCACCCTCAGACTCTCCCTCAGGGTTCTTTTCTTCTTCGTCCCGAGAGTCTCTTCCCGAGTCTGGAGCAGTAGCTCCGTCCTCGAGGCAGCGTCATAGCACTCCTGGAATCTCATTGGTAAGTCCTCACAAGGTTAATTGGTAATTTAATAAGTAAAGAATTAATGGCATTCGTGTTTATACTTGGATAGTAGTATAGAGGGTAGCACCCATCGCCATCTGGATGTGAAACAGCAGTCCCCCCGGAACTTCTCGACCTTTACGGTCTCTGAGTAGTCGACTCCAGGGATGAAGTCCAGCAGACCGATGAATCGATCGTAGTACTCATCCACGGTCAGACCTCCCTGGGAGAGTGTCACGAACTCTCGGCGCTTCTTCTGCTTGATATGTGCCGGGTAGTACTTCCACCTCAATAGTTCAACGAAGGCAGCCCACGTAAAGTCGGGCGTAGCCAGGTGATGGTCCTTGACCAACCTCCACCAAGTGCTGGCTGTCATTTACATGGAAAGCAGCAATGAAGACCCTCTTATCGGGAGGTACTTGTAAAGCTTCGTAGGCCTTCTCGTCTTCAACTATAAAACACTCTAAGGTTACGGGGTCTGGCTTCCCTGAATAAGTAGGTGGTCGTGTCTCGGTAACTGACTTCAGCCAGTTTGTCTCCCTGGGCTGTGGCGGGTGGGCTGGTGCTCCTCCAATTTGAGTACCAAGCTGTGCGAGAACAACAACAATCATCTTGGCAACTCCTGGATTCGCGGGGTCACCGCCTCCACCTCTACCGGTACCCCGGCCTCTAGTCCCCCTGACATCTGTAGTACAGAATGTCATTGTAACACCCCAACTACCACCGTACTCATAACATCAAACTGCAGCGGAAAATTCAACTCATCACATTACTTATTTCAATGGTGTTACACGCCGTTAACACCCACGTGGCTAACAAGGCTAATACATGTACTTTGTATCGGTCTGATGGACTAGATTCCCGAGCAACTACACGTTACATTGCTTCCCTTAACAACAACCCATGTACTTTAGACATTCCAACCGTACCGAGTATTTACAAACTAATGCCGATAACAATTTCGGTCTTACTACGCCTACAATGCTTACGCCATTTAAATGGCTACCCATGTATAAACATCTACCCCGTCCTACTCTCGAACGGCTTCCAGCTCCTTATACCTGAAATAGAAAAGGAGAGAAAGGGTGGCCCCCAAGGGGCTCAGCACCTTTGCTGGTATGGTAATCCCGCAGCCCACATGCTACCGGGCCACGCACAACTAATTGTCGTCTTAGCATGCGATTGATTATATCTAAATCATGCATGCAACTGTAAACACACAACACAAAACATTTCGCCTCTATGGGCCAACAAACGGATAATGCATCCTTACTTGATAAGTCACTCATGGTATTCATTATCCCTAGAGTGTTCCTCCTCTAACGTAGCTACTTCCTTAATAGACGAAAATTACCCTTAAATCGGGTTATCCTTAAACGCCTCTTGTCAAAACTGGGATTCATTTCCATGATCCCCACACTCCGTATCTTACAAATATCACATTCCTCACATAACAAAACATAACAACACTTTTCTCGTTTCGACGTACATATGATAACATCGCATTCATTTTAAACATCCTACGTACACATATCATAGCATAGCAAGGGAAATTGACTAGCACAATAACAACACAAAACATAAGATCGGTTCAACAAGGAAACTTCCACCATAGTTAGTATACATAGTGAGCCTAGAGATTATTGCCAATCTCATGCTAAGCTCGTTACCAAACTCGTTACCGTCCCGTTAATCGAACGGTTAACTTAAACCCAAGGTGTGTCGGATATAGTAATCCCAAGCACACCGAAATAACATTTGTATGCCCCTGTGGCCCGACGTGAGTCAGTAAACTAGCTTTGGATAAGCTAAGGGAAGGTAGAAACCAAATGGAATACAACCTATACATACACCAAGAGAGCCGAACCGGATATGACATCGACTCCCGTCCTCACACGCGTGGCCGGAACAACCGGACTCCTCACCCCCCATTAGTACATATGCACTTATAAACAAGTAGTTAGAGATCCATCATGGAGCCTACCACATCCACACACCATACGGTATCATAACCGAGTTAAGCACACAAGGGAGGTTCACACACTTGCATACAACAACAATATCCCAACTAACACACATAGCCGTGGTTGGAACGTTCCCAAGGTTTGGGTCGTTAACTCCGAATACCGATCTCTCACGTGTTCCTAGTTCTAGTTAGCTAAGGTTCAACACTTATATGAGGTTAGACGGTATCGGAGACCAGATGCGCCACATAAATGAATTACTATAAACTCATTACATGTTTTAATCTTACAAGGTGGCAAACACTCAGAAAAACATATTGGCATACAAGCGGGTGTAATCCGGTAGGACACAGGTTGCAAGAAAACCATACATGTCACCGGAGTCCATTTTACCATGTCCACTTACGTTCCTCGAACAATTCTCGAACAACTGGCACATTAAAGTTACCTTCATTAACATTGGGGGTAACATGTTTGTGTAACGTCGAATGACCATTGTTAACCCCGTTAACTAGTTAAATACCTTTACATTTTAACAAGTTTCACTCTTTCATTTTACTTCAACTTTTCACCCTCTTATTTGTCATTACAACTCACCTAACATGTCCTATGCAACCTTATAATATCATTACCTATCATTCCCCATCATTACTCCCCTAACATGGTACCTTAAGTCCCGGACCAACACATTAGAGTACTCTCGGCCATATTTAATAGGGTGGTCCGGGACCTTGTACTGACCCCAAGTCCCGGACCACTACATGGAGCAACTCTCGGCCTTTTTTGGTATATGATCCGGGACTTCAACCATTAACCAAGTCCCGGACCCAAGCTACAGAATGCTATTTGCATTTTTCTACCTTGTTCAACTTGTCTCTTCATCCATTGATTACCCAAACTTCACACATTAACTTAGGCATATTCTAATACCAAAATATCACTTTGATTCTCCGTACAACATGGTCTTGTTTTTTTTTTTGCATAATTTGGGCCGTCCGACCAACCGTCCGACCCACAACTGGGTCGGACCGTTCCAAAAACTTTTCCCGTCTTTTAAATACACATGTCCGACCCATGTCCAACCCAACCATCTGGGTCGGACCATTCCAGAGACTTCAACAAGTGACTAAACAGAGCTGTCCGACCCACAATGGGTCGGACCACTGGGTCGGACAACATCAGAGTTTGTCCAAATTTTGTCAAATTTCCTCCAAACTTTCCTCTAGCCTCCTAATGTGTTCTAACCTCATTTGGCACTTCTAACACACCTTTAGTCATATGCTAAACTCTTTAAATCACTCACCAAAACCATTTTATCATTCTCAAGTTACTTACAAAATTCCTAGCACTTGGAATGTTTTCTCCTTAAGATTTCTAGGTGGTATTTTCACCTATAATGACCACTATACCAAGGTGTTTCCTCTACACCTTAACATCATCTCTCAAACTCTTGTCTTACTAACTAACCTCCTTTTTCACATCTTACCTAAACATCACTTATTCCTTGGATATCGACATTACCTAAACCTAAACAACTTCTTAGTTCACCCAAACTTTCTTAAAACACTTAGAACTTCTTACACAATTTTCCAAATTTTGCCATAGCTTCTCTTGTATATACTCACATCCAAGCACTTAGGTTTTGTTAATGCTGTTTTGATCGGCAACACTCAGTTTCAAACTGACAAGTACAAAAAGACCAATCCCTGAAGACGCGGTCAGTCCTAAACCGAGAGAACAAAGAGAGAAGATAGAGGATATTAAGCATGATTTTATCTATCTGTTTAAAGATAAATAAATCTTCAATAGCAATATGTAACTCAACAACTCGATATCTATAAAGGTAGCGGAGATACTAGGGTTTAGGAGGGGGCAGTTTTTTGAATTAGAGAAACTAAGTGGGAAACAAGGGAACACAAGTGGGATTCTTATGTGAGGCGCATTCACAACAATGCGATAATCGATATGGGTTTATAACCTGAAGTTATTCACGGTAGGTTAGAACTTCAGGAGCTGGGAATTTGAGGGATAGTCGTTTTAGACGTGAGCTGAGTATTTGTACTCGTGATAAAGTAAGGAAAGGCAAAGTTGTACGTGATTAACTTGTATTCAGGTGTGATACGTGCTTTCTATTAAAGTCAGTTAAGTTCTTTAGTCTTTCAAGTTATCTGTTCTTCATCAGTCCAATACTCAGACGCATTGCACACTAGCGGTAGGATTCTTCAATGGTATCAGAGCAAGGTTACCCTAGTTTGAAGAAACCTCTTCAGGGTAGATCGAGATGATTCCTACAACGTCAAACCTCCTAAGTTGACTAAGTTCAACTACACCACTGGTGTGAACAGATTGAAGATCAACTGATATCCATCGACCTACAATTATGGACGTGGTCACTGACGGCGACCTAAAACCCAAGTTCGAGGATAACGGAGTTACCAAGGAGAAACCTAGAGCCAGCTGGAGTGAAAGCGACAACAAGATGATCAGTAAGAAAAGACAAGCACGAAGGGTCATAATGTCATCGTTGTCAGACTCAGACCAACAAAAGATGTTGGACTGCGCACCGCTAAAGAAGTATGGGAGTTTCTCAAAACCGCATATGCAGGAACTGATTCAGTGTGAAAAAGGCTAAAGGAAAGCAGCTTAAAAGACAGCTTGATAATTTCAAGATGTCAGACAATGAGACCATATCTGAGACACTGGAGAGATTCGACAAAATCTTGTGTGAGCTCAAGGCTGTCGGGGTGACTCTAGACAATGATGTGGTGAATGAGAGATTTCTGGATAGTCTCGATAAAGATTGGCTGAACTTTGCCACAGTGTTGGAAACCACGAAGGATCTGTCAAAATTATCTTTTGAAGAGATGGGCTCAGAACTGACAGTATACGAGGGAAAGATGAGAGGGGAACTGGCATTCCAGGGTGAATAAAGACCTGGCACTGAAGGCCAACAAA
Source organism: Limonium bicolor (assembly GCA_023374045.1). Lineage (NCBI taxonomy): Eukaryota > Viridiplantae > Streptophyta > Magnoliopsida > Caryophyllales > Plumbaginaceae > Limonium > Limonium bicolor. The sequence goes on from CM041782.1 coordinate 210,016,028, forward strand.
GTATCAAATGATAAAGAGAAGGAAAGTGGGAATACTGATGAGGATGAGGGATTACCATGATTGCCAACGGAATTAGGAAGATATTCGGAGGAAAGCGAGGGTCAGGGTTAGATTTGATAAAACCAAAGTCAAGAAAGACCAGATCATCTGCTTTAGGTGCAATAAAACCGGGACATGTGGTCAAAGATTGCACATTAAAGCCTAAAGAAACTTTCATGACAAAGTCAAGAAATTTACAAGAAGCGCGGCAGCTGCCAGCTTGGGGGCAAGACGTCTCAGACACAGAACTCAGAAACAGAAGAAACAGCTGAAGTGTGCATGACGGCTGTGGTCGAGGATGATGAAGAAGTAAGCTCAGCTTCAGACAAGGATGATTACGTATGAGGCTAGTGAAGACTGGAAGAAGGTTCTTGAAGCAGATGAGGTAAGTCCTGAACTCGTTGAAAGTGCTTTCAATTCTTATCTAAAAAGGAAATCTTTAACTTGCTAACTACTGCTGTTGTTAAAATTAAACTGCTTGAATCTAAGTTGTCTTCTAAATTAAAAGCGCCTAAGGAACCTATCGTGGAAAACCAAGTTAAAAAATTCCCTCAAATCAAGTTGTCAAACCCTTGGTAGAAAGGATTGAATGTTTACCTGAATGGGCACAATTTGAGTTTAAGTCTCTTCAGAAAGGCTATGAGAATACGAAGAAAGAAAATGAAATTTTGACAAACAAGTTGTCAGGAATCTCGAGAGAAAAAGAAATAGATTCTCATCAGAATCCAGTTTGGTATACAGGAAAAGCCGATCTAACACAAATGTTGACTGGAAAGAAAAGAGTAGAAACATCAAACTCATCAAATATATGTAAAACTCCCAGTTCTCGAAACTCTAGAACTAAGTATTTTTGCCAGTTTTGTCATAAGCATGGTCATAGTATAGGGTTTTGTAGAGCCTTGAACTCTAGACATACCTCTCGTACATCCAGAGTCCATTCCCAGTATAGAACTGACCAAATCAGAGATAGTTCTTCGTATCGAAAGAAAACCACGATTAGACAGGTTTGGGTACCTAAAACTAACAAGTAATTACTTGATCATAGGCACTAACAGCCACACAACACGACAATTGTGGCTGATGGACATCGGCTGTTCAAGACATATGAGTGGTAATAGAGGAAAGTTTAATACTCTAGTTGAACAACGAGGAGGTAAAGTAACCTTTGGCAACAATGGAAAAGGTAGAATAATCGGAATTGGGACAATTGGAAAAGAACATTGCATTGATAGAGTTAGTCTGGTAGAGGGTCTCAGTCATGATCTACTTAGCGTCTCACAAGTTTGTGATAAGGGTCCATCCGAGGTTGTGGTTGATTCTAACGGTTTTCTGATACGTAACAAGGCAACACAGGAGGTCTTACTTCAAGGTTCTCGTAGAGTAGTGATCAGAATGATTTATCATGTCTCACGGTCAACGAGGAGGACGCATTGCTGTGGCATCGAAGGCTGGGGCGTGCACATCATCGGTTAATCAATTAACTCAGGATAAAGAGTTTGGTGCATGGACTGCCAGAAAAGAAACTTGATCATAGCACGATTTGTCAAGATTGTGCCTTGAATAAGCTTACACATGTTTCACATAAGTCTAAGGGTATGGTCAGCAGCACTAAAATTCTAGATCTACTACACATGGATCTAATGGGGCCTATGAGAGTACGAAGTAGGTCTGGAAAGAGATACGTTTTGGTGGTTGTCGATGACTACTCAAGGTATACTTGGACTATTCTGCTTCATCACAAGGATCAGGCCTTTAATGAGATCAAGAATCTGATCTTACAACTTCAGACTCAAACTGAGAGTACGGTAAAGTGCATACGTACTGACCAGGGAACAGAATTTCTTAATCAGAGGATGACTCAGTTCTGTACTGATACTGGAATAACCCATACTTACTCTGCAGCCAGAACACCCCAGCAGAATGGCGTTGTAGAACGCAAGAATAGGACTCTCCAGGAGATGGCTCGCACTATGCTGAACAATAGCGGACTTTCATCTACCTTTTGGGGAGAAGCTATCAATTCTGCCTGCTATATACTCAACAGAGCTCTTATCCGACCCATCCTACTTAAGACTCCTTATGAATTGTTCAAGGGACGTAAACCATCTATTACACATCTTAGAGTGTTTGGATGCACATGTTACATTCATAACAATGGGAAAAATCAATTGGGAAAATTCGATAAGAGAAGTGATATTGGAGTTTTCCTTGGTTACGCTATAAAGAGCAAGGCATATCGAGTCTTCAACAAACGGACTCTTGTGGTAGAAGAATCCACAAATGTAAAGTTTGATGAGAACAATTTTGGAGGAAGGTCAAGCCAAGGAACAGTCGAGGATCTATTTCAGGTTAAAGAAGGAATCGCTTCACTTGACGATAGTTCAGGAGGTGATTCAGAAGAAGAACTTACTCAAGCTGAAACATTACCTCCATCAGCTCCAGACTCAGAACAGCCTCCGACTGTACCAATCAACACTAATGCTTCACAAAGACAGTCAACAGAAGCACCTCATCGCTTGACGGCTAGGAATGCTCCAGGCATTGACATCACAAATATTCTGTCAGACTTGGACACAGGAGTAAGAACTCGATCCACCACACAAAACTTCTGCGCCTTCTTTGGTTTTGTTTCTACAACAGAACCTAAAACCGTGAAAGAATCATTAGAGGATGAGAGCTGGATCAATGCCATGCATGAGGAGCTGAATGAGTTTGTGCGGAATGATGTATGGGAACTTGTTGTTAAACCAAAAGATCATGTTGAACAAGGCACAGTCACTCTACTTCACTGTTCAACAGACAAGCAATTAGCTGACATTTTTACCAAGCCCTTACCAAGAGAAATCTTCGAGAAACTTAGGTTTGAGATAGGCATGGTTGACACGAAGTGAGAATTTGTTTTTTTTCTATTTCTAGTTTTTTTCTTTCCACAACTTAACATTTTCAGTTTTATACTAAGGTCGTTTTTTTTTTTTTCTAGTGTCGAGAATGGTCAAGTCTGTTTCATAACATTGCTACCCCAGTTCTTAATGGGTTTTTGCATAACCATTTACCATACTCTGTGATTAATAAGTTTTGTGCAAGTCCAAGTAGCTCTTCATTTTCTGAGATCATAACTGATATACACCCTAATACCTGGGGAAATAATTTACCCTCCGCTGTCTAACATGGATCATAAGTCTATATACAGTGCCATGCTTGTATTTATGAATGAACTTGGTTTGAAGGATAGAATGATGGTATGAACGAGGCAAGAGATTCCGCTGCTCACAGTTTGATACTCAATGCTCTAATTTTTAACCAAAAAGAGAAAGAGAAAAACAGCATTGGCCTCTCTTATCTGGCTATTAAGTCTTTAAGGGTGCCTTATCACCTAACTTCCTAAGGGCAACTGCTCTGGGCAAGTTGACCCAACGCTGCTACAAAGATAAGGAGTAAAAGTCGAGTTCCTGTTTGAAACATGAAAATACAGAATCCAAAGAAGGGAATTTTTAACGAAACAGACTGTGAGTATGAATCTGTGGCGATGAAAGGTTCAGTGGAATAAGACTGAACTTCTTGCTCCTTGTCGATTCAATGGAAAGTGAAAGAAAGGTGGAACTCTTTCAGTAATACAAGTGTGTCACTGCATATGTGCATATATCCAAAAACCACGGAGTGTCAATTTTCCTCCATTTAGTAGGTTGTATTACTTGATCTCCTTGGACGCCCCACTAAAACAACTTCACTTATTACGGTACATTGTGTTATGCGAAACTTAGTCTAGAACTGAGAAAACATGTTTCGTAACGGTCCCTTCCATTCCCTTCGCTCCATTTTCTTTAAAAAAAAATATAAAAAGGAACAACATGATGTCATCTCTCACTGTTCCTAAAGCCGTTTGATATACCTTCTGCATTTTCTCTCCTCTCTACTCTCTCTGTTTTACAAACACAATTCTCTCTTTTGGTCATTTTTCTCTGTCTCAAATCGAACTTGAATTCTCTCTTCTACCGGCTATGGATTCCTTCGACCATCTCATCGTCGACGAAAATGTACGCCCACTGGCTATGGAGAAGCCGATTGAACAAGAAGTTTCACAGCCCATTCACGATTCTACCTCAAAACCCTCTCCGGATGAAAACTCTCCAAACCCTAATGCAGAAGCAACGAAGCTCAGTGGCAGCGTTTCCTCGGCGACCCCGACTGAAGAGGACCTCCAATCTCCACCTACGAATCCCACCAGACGTGGACTGCGAGATCGCTCCAAGAAACCGCCATCTACACCCGGGTATACCTCTGCACTGTCCTCGAAGCGCAAGGTTGCAAGCTCTTCTGCTCAACAATCCCGGTCTCCGAAGCGCAAGAAGTCTGTGGGTACACTTCCGTCCAAAGCTAAGGCAAAGGAATTTCAACTTGAAAAATCACAAAATCCAAGTCGTGCTTACCCTCAGAAGCCAATCTTTGGTCGTGCTCTCTTCGAATCGGACATTGTCCCTGGTAAGCTGATCGACTGTGACTGGCTGGAGAGTAACTCGTTAGAGTCTTTAGGTGATGCCTTACGTTTCCAAGGGTGGGATAAATTGCTTAAGTCTGAGACTGCATATTACCCCGAATATCTGTTTCCCTTCATTCAAAATATGGAATTTCTATCTCCCTTTGAATTCAAGACTGAAGTTGCTGGCAAGAAAATGATAATTTCACCTGCATGGCTTGCTATGATGTTAGAAGTTCCCCTAGACGGTCTGGCTGAGTTTAATTCCCAGAAAATTGAGGTAGCGCCCCATACCGAGGTAGTCGATCATTTTGCCTTGCCACGCATGAGTTCTAGACTCAAGCACTACCCACAGCGGGATTTAGCAGTTTGCCTCGTTTGTTGCATATGATTACCTATCAATGTCTTCTTCCAAGATCTGATATGAGAGATAAGGTTACACCAGCGGATCTTGCGGTCATGTGGTGTCTTGATAGGAAGATACATCTATCTCTGCCTAGGATGATTATTTCCCAACTGAGGAGTGTCATTAACAGCTCTAAGCCGTCAATTCCCTATCCGTTCTGGCTGACGAAGGTGCTCAAGTATCATCAGATTTCTCTGGAAGATGCCTTATTCATCCCCGCTCAACCAACGAGCTATCTCGCTTTGGCCACTCTCTCCAAGATGGGCATGGAACTCTCCGAGTCAGGCTGGCAACTTAAACAAGTAGGTCAATCCACCGCCAAGACTGAGAACCAGGCTGTTCAGGATCCCATGCTGCACTCTCTGATCCAGTCAGTTCTAGACTCAGTTCAGGCTTTGGAGAAGCGAGTAATGGCACACTTGGCGAGGATGGAAGATAAGCTAGATACTCTTATGCCGGTGCCAGATTCTGAATCTTCTGAGAAAGTTTAGTGATTGGTTGGGTCTGTATTTCGTTCTTGCGGTTGTTAGACATTGGTCTTTTTGATGAGGCAAAAGGGGGAAGGTGTTTAGACGTCTTTGAACTGTTCCTGAATGTTTGGATTTTTGTTCTTAACTGTTCTTGATTCCTATGATTCCGTATTGGTACTCGAATTGTGGTGGATGACAAAACTTCAATCTTTTCTGTGATTAGCATATACTGGTTTCGGTGATTAGCATGTACTGGCTTCGCAATACTAGCCACATTTTGGATATACTAATGCTACAATTCGACCTTTCGCTTAACCACATTCTTGAATATTGTTTATGCTAAGTCTTTCCTCTAACGCTTACAAATCTTTTTTTTTTACTATTACTACAATTTCTTTATGAATCACTTTACGATTGAAAGGTTGTGAGTGTTATACAAGGTACAGGATTAACTGGAAGATATGCGAAATTGAGGGGGAACGTTTCTATGCGAAGCCATCTGGACACAAGACTCAGGGGGAATCAATCCAAACTGTTCAAGACATCAATGGTTTGCCGCATCAAAAAGGGGGAAATTGTTAATGCTGTTTTGATCGGCAAACTCAGTTTCAAACTGACAAGTACAAAAAGACCAATCCCTGAAGACGCGGTCAGTCCTAAACCGAGAGAACAAAGAGAGAAGATAGAGGATATTAAGCATGATTTTATCTATCTGTTAAAGATAAATAAAATCTTCAATAGCAATATGTAACTCAACAACTCGATATCTATAAAGGTAGCGGAGATACTAGGGTTAGGTAGGCAGTTTTTACGAATTAGAGAAACTAAGTGGGAAACAAGGGAAACACAAGTGGGATTCTTATGTGAGGCGATTCACAACAATTGCGATAATCGATATGGGTTTATAACCTGAAGTTATTCACGGGGTAGAACTTCAGGAGCTGGGAATTTGAGGGATAGTCGTTTCTAGACGTGAGCTGAGTATTTGTACTCGTGATAAAGTAAGGAAGTGCAAGTTGTACGTGATTAACTTGTATCAGGTGTGATACGTGCTTTAATATTAAAGTCAGTTAAGTTCTTTAGTTTTCAAGTTATCTGTTCTTCATCAGTCCAATACTCAGACGCATTGCACACTAGCGGTAGGATTCTTCACATGCGCAAGGGGACCCCTCTCCAATACCCTTTTGCACTATTATGGATATCCTCTCCAGGCTGCTTGACAACTCCTTCCACCCCGACTTCCGCTACCACCCATCATGCAATTCCCTCCGTATCACCCACTCTTCTTCGCCGATGATGCCCTGTTATTCTGTAGAGGAGACCAAAGCTCAATAACATCCATGCTTAATAAAGTCCATCTCTTCTCAGAAGCCTCTGGTCTTAAGCTTAACCCTGCCAAATCTGACTTATTTCTGGAGGGGTTAACCCCACCCTTGCTGAAACGCTTGTTCATCTAACTGGGTTTAATCAGGGTTCCTTCCCTTTCCGCTATCTCGGCATCCCAATCACTGCTAGGAAACCTAGAGCTGCCGATTTTAACCCCCTCATTGATAGCATCCGCAAAGCAATCACATCTGGGGGAGTAAATCCCTCTCCTTTGCAGGCAGGCTCTCCCTTATTCAGAGCACACTCTTTGGCGTTGTGGGTTTCTGGGCCTCCTGCATCACTATCCTAAGAACGTCATCAAAAGACTCATTACTTGCCTCCAGTCGTTTCTATGGTCTGGGACGCAGCAGAGAGTAATACTACCCCTCCAGTGGCCTGACACTCTATCACAAATACCAAGAAAAATGGTGGTCTGGGACTCAAGGACATCCACAAATGGAATATGGTTTCATGCTCAAGACCATCTCAGCCATCACTCATGATTCAGAGCGCCTTTGGATCCAATGGATCCACAAGCTCTTCCTGCACAACCCTAGCACCATCTGGGCGACTACTGCTAAAGGCAATGATCCATGGACTTGGAAAACTATCCTTCATGCTAGGGACTGGTGGGTTAAAGCAATGTGGCTCTCCTAATGATGCCATCTCCCTCTTCAGCTCCTACCCCTCCCGCCCTAGGGTTAGTTATTCTACAAAGACGTCTCCGTCCCTCCCCAGATCTTCCATTGTATAATATATGCTGGAAAAGTTGGTCTATTCCCAAAGCTAAATTTATCTTGTGGGTTGCTTTGAAGGGTAAACTTAAAACTTGTGACAAGCTCCAATCATGGGGCATATGTCTTGCTAATAGATGCTGGCTCTGTGAGCATGCTCAAGAGACAAGCAAACCATCTTTTCTTTCATTGCAGGTACTCTTGCAGGGTCTGGTGGGCTATCTGCGACTGGCTGGGAATTCCAACCAAACGGAGGAGTCTTTGTAGCTGTGCAGCATGGATCCTTCGCTACTGCAAACGGCATCGACCAATCGACCTCGTAAAAAGAGCGGTAGTAGCAAATGTTGTCTATCACATCTGGATAGAAAGATGCAGGCGAGCTATGGCCAACCAATCCAGAGACCCCACTCTCGTTATTGCCGACATCAAAGCTGCAATTAAAGCCATCATAGGGATAAAGATTAACCGATCCAGCGCAGACTTCAACTGGCTTGATAGGGTGCTCTGCTCCTAGGATCGACATGATTATCTATCGGTTGTACTTTACTGTTTTGGTGGGCTGAGTAGCGCTGACGACTACTCAGCGACTGTCTTGTCGTGCTGCATTTTGTCCCCTAACTGGGATTACATTGTACTAGCACTATGTTGTTTTGTTCACCTCTACGGAGGGCTTTTGTATTTCAGATATATAGAACCTCTATGTATCTAACGCTATCAGTTCTCTTTACTTAATATATACATACATCCTTTATTAAAAAAAAACTTACAGAATCACTTTTTCAAAAAGTTACATTTAACAAGTGTTGAAAAATCAATATAAATTTTTCAGGTCCTGATACAATTTAAAATGAAACCTCTTATAAAATTTAATTAGATAAATATAAAAAAATTAAATTAAAATACATATTTATAATGATCATGTTTATAATATTTGAATGTGTCTCGAATATAAAATTAAATATGTTTCACAAAATAAAATTAGACCCTTATATCTTAAAAAAATAAATAAATAATAGGTCCTCAATATTTTAGGGCCCTATTCAATAAGACTATTTGCACCGGTTAAGAGCCAGACTTGAGAACAACATCCTAATTAATGTTAACTTTGTCATTTTAGTAGAGACATATTAAATATATAATTTGAAAAATAATATTCATTAAAGAATTATAAGAGTAATTACAATGATCTGCATTTTTGTTCTACGTCATTCCTTGGGAACTTACATTTTTATTCTGTCATTTTGAGTCAAATTTTTTCTCTCTATTTATTTATTTCTAAATGGTTGTTTTCGCATGACACTTGCATTTTTTTAATTAGGGGTTAAATCACTACAACTTTTTATAGGCAATTTTGGAACATCCAATAAGAGAAGGAAAAAAAAACTGCTCTGCAAGAAGGGGGTGTTTTTTGTTTTGTTCTCTAACATGACACAATAAAATTTAGGGTGCGTTCATTTCGAGGCGAGTAAACGGAATGGAATCAGAAAAGGGAATGGAAAGGAAATGAAAGGGATCCCCCGAATCAGAAGTAGGTTTAATTCTACACTGAAACAAAATAGAATTCTCAATGAGTGTCTTTGTGGTTGTTTGGTTCCAAACAGAGAAGTGTTAATACATATTTACACTATGAATAATAATATTAATATTTATCTAATTGTATGCAACATATAGATATTTATATAAATTATAGAATATAGAAATATTTTTAATATTTATCTAAGGGGTATGCAACATATATTAATATTTAGGAATTTCTATAGTTTATATTATGTAAGGGGTTTAAAAATTTATCATAGATATAACTTTTTATTTTATAGTATTTAAGGGATAAAAAATATTTATTAAGATATATTGTATAATAGGGATTTAAACTGGAAACAAGAGAAAGAAAGATTTATAGAAATTATATATACGAGATAGGATTATTAGGGGGAGTTTTAGAGTATTTAAATTTTAAATAGAGAGTTTTAACAAGATTTAAGAAAAGGGGAAGGAAGAGAGAGAAGAGGGTGGATGAGGAGAGAAGAGAGAGGAAGATTTAGGGAAAGGGAAACAAGAGAGAGGATTTGGATATCAGGGAAAGGATAAAGAAGATTTTTAGGAATAGGAAGATAGATATAGAGAAGAGGTTCAGATTTAGGGAAAGGATAACTAGTAGAGATAAAGGAGGAGAGAGTTAATTTTATTTAAATAATATATATTTGATTATTTCAGAATTTAGGGGAATTAAAGAGATTTTATATATATCTTATTTGTTCATTTTTTTCAAATAGAAAGAATAGGATTACCATTATTATAAGTAGATATTATTATTTTTATAAATTATAAATGTTATATAAAACATTTATTTAATATATATATAATATTCATATTGATATCTATATTTATATTTATATAAAATATAAATAAATATTTGTATTTCTATTAGATAAAAATATTGTATATTATATTTATAAAAATTATGTATCGTATTTATAAAAAATCTATATTATATATTAATATTTGTTTATGCTAAAGATGATGATAGGGGTAGGAGGGAGGAAAGGAAATACCTTTACATGGATATGGGGGAATCATCAAAAGGAAATTGGAGGTTTTGAAACCTGAAGTGGGGAAACGGAATCATTAAAAATACAAAACAAACAACCACAAAGGGAATGATTCTGTTTCCCTTTGTTGTTTACCCAAAGTGAACGCCTCTTGACAGAAGTTATTGGATTAGTAATGTTGAACGAGTTCAATGGGTATAATATAATGATTTTGGGTATTAGTTCATTAATGTTGGATTAACGGTTGGAATTGACAAGAATTTTAGACTAAACATTAAAGTTATTTAAATTGTTTCTGCTTTTTAAAGTTGTTTGGCGTTACTTCAATATAGTAGTTGCTACTGTTAATATCTTAATTACAGATTCAATTTTTAAAAGAAGTAACATTTCAAAGGTATGGGGAAAAGCAATAAATTCATACTTATACCCAAAGGAAGCATAGTTACAAGCTAGAATCTTCAATCTGGTACTACTACGTTTTTCTGTTATGTTCACAACTTTTCACAAGAATAATGATTATATAGTTTATACCGGTAACATTAGAAATTCACAATTCTAACAAAAATCAATACATTTTTTACAAGAAAATTTAATTTATTGGTTTTTCAACCATGAATATATAACGACGTAATTGCTGTTTATGGCTTTATGCAACTTAATAGCATAATTAAGTGGTTGGATTTCCGAATTCCAATGGAGTTTGATGGGTTACTGTGTATGTAGTGGGGCTGGGGCATTAATTCCAGCGAAGAACAACGCACAAACGAGTTTTTAAATTGAGTCGGAGAAAGAGAATCATTTAACTTGATACTAGTATTATTCTGGAAAGTCTAGGTTGATTTGAAAGCTTTTATTAGTTGTATATTTGAAAATGTTAAGATTCTAGTTAAATCACTATGGTGGGATTAATAATGTACAGAATATATATATATCTTAGGGTTGATTTTAATTGATGTAGATGACATACACCGGATCATTCAGTCTATTCACTAGTCTAACTAGTAAACTTACCTAATCTATCACTAGGTTAGTGGTCTATCTCTTGAGTCCTAGTCTCACATAAGGCCGTGGGTGAGGTGCTGCAATAGTGAATATGCAGGAGTGCTGCACTAATTCAAATGATGCGTTTATTATATTTTAAAGGGAAAATTTACAAGATATCACTGTTTAAGTTTCTAATTCACAAAATATCACTGTTTTTTCGTAATTAAGCTTTAAACATGCTTAAATGTTGTCCAAAATTGATCAAACTTTACATGGACGATGCTAAGTGTTATATTTTGGTCCAATATCAAATTTGAAGTTTTTTAAGCTCATATGTGACATATGGGACCCAATGAATATGTGACATGTTCTTGGGTCCCACATGTCACATATGAGCTTAAAAAACTTCAAATTTGCTATTGGACCAAAATATAACACTTTAGCATCGTCCATGTAAAGTTTCATCAATTTTGGACAATGTTTAATTATGTTTAAAGCTGAATTACGAAAAAAATGTGGTATTTTGTGAATTAGAAACTTAAACAGTGGTATATGTGAATTTCCCCTGTTTTAAATTATTGATTATATTTATGATTAAAACAAATCAGCAACCAAGATGGTGATTGGCAGCGCTCATAACCCGCGCTTATTTCTCTTTCATGTATGCTTGTGTACTCAATATCTGCCTTATTAACTTCAACAGAAGAAGAATGCGAGAGGCAGCCAAATTATGAAAACATTTATAATAATATATGATTTTAATGAAAATAATATATAATAATGTGAAATAACATACTAGTTAGAGTTAATTTTGTATTGCATTAATTTAAATAAGTATTAATTGATTAGTTTACACACTTACTTTAGTCTATGAAGTAATATATTACAGTATATCAAATATATAATATCAAAAATACCTTATAAAGTTTTGAAAGTGTTTCGAAGTTTCTGAATTTCGAAAACGTTTGGAGAGGGGACGGCTACCTCTTAGAAGTTTCAGTGCAACATAGGAGTAATATATTACAACCCTAATCCTTTCACTACAAACCTTAAAAATGCCTTCGATGTTTTAATATTTCTAGGGTGGATTTGGGTGGGTTTGTGGTGTAGAGTAATCTTTTTTAACTAAGTCTATACTTTATAATGTTGCAACTAACTCGGCAATAAGCCTTCGACGTTTTAAGATTTCCTAGAGTGGTTTTTGGGGTGGGTTTGTGGTGTAGGGTAATCTTTTTTTATTCATTATATTCCTTATAACGTTGACACTGACTCGACAGGTTTTTAGGGTTGTGGTTGACCCTAATCCCTTCACTACAAATCCTAAAAATGTCTTCGACGTTTCAATTTTTCTAGGGTGGATTTTGGGGTGGGTTTGTGGTGTAGGGTAATCTTTTTTTTTTTAACTAAGTCTATACTTTATAATGTCGCAACTGACTCGACAATAAGCCTTCGATGTTTTAAGATTTCCTAGGGTGGTTTTTGGGTTGGGTTTGTGGTGTAGATAATATTAGCCATGATTGTATATTGTTAGTATATAAAAGCAACTTGATTTCAATTGTTTAAATTATTATATGAATTGCCTTGAATGGCACTAAGTACATATTGTCCAAAAAAATCATCATATGTATGAGTTACATAATACTAGCCATGATTTCATATCATTAATATGTGAAAACTTATCAATTCATTTTTAACTTTCCAAATAATAGGTTAACCATTTACGATTGACATGTTAACCATTTACAAATGATATGTTAACCCGGGGGGTTTGTGACGGAAGTTTAATTTCGTCCCTGACGGACTACATATCCATCGTCCATTAAAAAGTAAAGTTTTAATCTTGGTGGTCCATAGTGTCACGTCATTTTTTTTTCATTCTTATTCCTGCTCAACACGGCCGTTTCTTTTTGCATGCACAACAGGGAAATTTGTGAGGACATTCTCATGCCTCTGTACTCCCGAGACTCTGAGAAAAAGGAACGTGGACAAAACATATTTATAATTCATTTGTTTTTTCATCTATTTGAAGTAAATAATTTAGCTTATTTAGAATATATTAGTACTTTTGTCAATTTTAAGATTATCTTCTATTTAAATTTTTATAAAATTATAAAATAAAATTTATAAATTAAATATTATGAAGTGGAGGGAAATGAAACCGAACAATATATAATGTATCAATTAATACTAACCATAACAGTATCATATACCCTACACGTTAATAAATCCTATAAACTTGAGTACATAATCCTCGAACCCTTGATTCCATAAGCGGTTACCGTATTTATAGATGTCATGAATACATTTTTATATAATGATGTAATATCTGTATATATTCATGGATACATTTTAACCACTAGTGAAAATCTTAATCAAAATATTACATACAAATTTTAATCATCAATGGAAAAGGTTATGCACTGTCATTTTTAGATTTGAAACTACTCATTGATATATAAAAGTGTGTTGGATACATTTTGAACTATTGATGGACATTTTAATAAACTATCATAGATACCATTATTTTATCGTTCATGAAAATATTTAAGTATAAAGCCTAAAATAAGCCTTCAATGTTTATAACTCTTCTAGGGTGAGTGTATAATTTTTTAACTCATTTTATACTTTAGGGTTTATGGGTTAACATTTATCTTTTCCCCGGTGATTAGAAACGTTTACTCAACCTTCTATAATCGTTTCCATCACTATTATTGAAAAAATGACACTAACTGTTATATATTTTTTCTCTTGGCCATTCTTCAAACCATTGTGTATAAGAATATTTTCTTAGCACTTATCAGTTATAGAGCTTGAATGGATGAAATGTTTGGAAATGATAAACGAGTGTTGGATTCGATTTACATATCGTTAACCTTGGTTTTTACGTATCCACGATAATTACTAACGTTTCCACTGATGATTAGAAACATGTACACAACCTTCTATGATCGTTTCTATCACTACTATGACTAAGATAAAACTAACTGCTATATATCTTTCATTTTAGTCGTGTTTATCGAATGATAGTGTATAAGAATATTTCTTAGCATTTAACAGTTTACAGACCTTGACTGATTGATATACTGAAGGTTATACACGTTTGGAAACGATAAACTGAGCTGCTGGATTTGATTTGATGTATTCGCTAACATCGACTTTTACGTATCCACAATAACTTATAAGCATCCTTAAAACCCTACACCATAAACTGAATGCCTTTGATGTTTTTAGCTTTTCTATAGTGGTTTTAGGGTGTTGGTGTAGGGTAATCTATTTTGAAGCCGTTCTATAATTTGTATTGTCGTCACTGACTCGACAGTTTTAGGGTTTGTTGTAGTGTAGGGTTTAGGGCGTGTGGTGTAGGGTAACCTATTTTGAAGTCGTTCTATACTTTGTATTGTCGTCACTGACTCGACAGATTTCCACACCACAGTTATTTATAACGTTTCCAACGTTTTACATAAAGGTGTCCACAAATTTAGATAAACGTTTCCGTGTTTATTTTTAAACGTTTCCACGTTTCTACAATTCCATGATTATCTATAACGTTCGACACCACGATTACATAAACGTTTCCACTGCATGATTATATAAACATTTTTATAATTATATATGATGTTTTCATGACAATTATATATAATGTTTCCACCGTTATACATAAAGGAGTCCACGAGTTCAGATAACGTTTCCACCTTTTTATTTAAACGTTTCCACGTTGTTATATATATGTTTCCACGTTTTTATTAAAACGTTTCCCGTTTCTACGATTCCATAATTATAATAATGTTTTCATGGTATGATTACATATAAACATTTCAATAATTATATATGAATGTTTCCATCCCACAATACGTGTCTACGATTATATATAAACGTCTACACGTCATGATTACATATGTACGTTTACATAATTATATATTGCATGCCACAATTAAATATAACGTTTCTACGACACATTCCACGCCACAATCAAGTATAACGTTTCCACCATTATGCATAAACGTACCCACGAATTAATATAAATGTTTCCACGTTTTTATATGAATATTTTCTTACCATTTATCATTTTACAAAACTTGATTGATTGATAACGTGAAGGCTATAAACATTTGGAAACGACAAGCTGAGTTGGTGGAGTCGATTTTACGTATTCATTTAACCTTGATTGTTACGTATCCACGATAACTTATAAAGTTTCCACTTATGAATAGAAACATTTAAAACAACCTCTTACAATCGCTTCAATTACTATAATGGAAAACACGACACTAATTGTTACATATCTTTTCTTTTTCAGGCGATAAAATCATGCATTGTGTATAGGAATCATGGTGTATGTTCAAACTTCAACGTAGAACTTTATCATTTTTTTTAAAAAAAAAAAGTTTGAACAATTTTACTTTATATAAAGTATATATGACTTCAGCACTTTCAGCACTTTTACTCTTTATTTTATTTTTAATGTAAGTTAAGATTTTGTGGTTCCTTATCTTTTTAAGAATGATTATGCGAACATTTTTAAGCTACACAGATTTATAATTATTTAACTTAAGTTTTTTATTCATTTAACCTTTTTAAAAAATTTATTTTAACCGGATAAAGTTATATTTTTAACTGATGCATGTTTAAAATTTCTTTGTATTTATACATACATGGAAAAATATTATTAGATATAGAAAATGTTATTTAATAGTCATATAAAGTAATGATGTTAATAATATATTATTGAAGCATTGTAAAAAAGACAAAAAAAGTTACATTATTAAAATGCATATTAATACACACATGTTCTCCCTGTAATGTAATATGACTGAACACGTATTTATATTTGGAAACAAAAGATGTGTAGTTCCCTAGTTAAGAATTTAGATTAAAAGAAAAAGCTTGAGATAAGTTGTCATCATTTTTTAATAAAAAAGTAAAAGATGTCTGTTCACTTCCACCAATTTTGTTTCCATGATGAAATCTGCGCTCCACGCTCATACGTACGTATAACAAAAAACTAACGGTTTAAATTAGAAATAAAAGATACAAAATATTGAAGGGCTAGGATTGCATCGTCAAAATGACGGAAATATAGCGTCCGTCGTCAAAACCGTGCCCTATGTAACCATTTACATGCGACAAATTAACCATTTATGATGGCAGGTTAATCATTTACATGCGAGAGCTTAACCATTTACAAGCGATAGGTTAACCATGTATGATTGATAGGTTAACCTGTAAAACCATTTACATGCGACAGGTTAACCATTTATGATTGATAGGTTAACCATTTATGATTGATAGGTTAACCATTTATGATTGACAGGTTAACCATTTACATGCGACAGGTTAACCATTTACATGCGACAGGTTAACCATTTACATGCGACAGGTTAACCATTTACATGCGACAGGTTAAACCATTCAAATGCGACAGGTTAACCATTTATGATTGACAGGTTAACCATTTATATGCGACAGGTTAACCATTTACATGTGACAGGTTAACCATTATGATTGACTTTTACATGTGACAGGTTAACGATTTTCAAGTTATAGGTTAACGATTTTCAAGCAATATTTACCAGCATTTAAGATTGACATAAAATATTAAACAAAGATAATATATGCTAAGATAAGAAAAAAAAAAAAAATCAATTAGAAATTACATAAAACAAATAACGTAATAATGATTATCTATCCACATACAAAATAGAATGTCCGGAAAATGATAACGCGTTAGGTCTTACTAGTCAAAAACTATATTAATCTTGCTTATAATAATATAGATATTGAATTTACTACTGCAGTAGTGCTGCACAGTGGCGCTGCAGCATTTGAGCTGCAACATATTCTCTCTCCTATACCTAATTATTTCTTCATTTAACCCAAAAAATGATAATTTGTTATTTATTAACTTCACTATTTACTTTTGTAAACTACCCAACGGCTGACATCCAATAGGTGTCAGGTATTATATTAATATATCATAGGAAACACAAAAAATCCAATATTTACTTCTAAATTTACTCTTTTTCATCTGTTTTGAGAAAATAGATAGAAAAAAAAAAAACTCCTTTCACCATCGTCATTTTCTGAGAATTAACCTTCCCCTCTTCGTTAATAAAAACAAAACCAGATTTTTATATGTGAATCTGTCTGGTTGATTTGAAAGCTTCTATAGTTGTAGTATTTGAAAATATTAAAATTCCAGTTAAATCATAATGGGGGGATTAATAATACAAAACATATAGATATATCCTAGGTAGTGAATCGTTCACTATTCACTAGTCTAAGTAGTTGACTTAGTCTTTTACTAAGTTTGTGGTCCTAAGTCTTATTAATGTAAATCGTTTCTGAACATATTTTAACTGTGTACAAATTATGTTTTCATTTAGCCAAAAAAAATTATAATTTTTTTATATTGTTTTAGCAGGTAAAGAAAAAAATACACAAATTTCACTTTGTTTTCTCATTAACAATTAAAATACATATTTTGGTAAACATATTTCAAAATATATAACTTTTGAAAAATCAAATTCATTAAAGAGTTTTAAAAGTAACTCATCTACACTTTTTTCTACGTTCATTCAAACTCATAACATTATTTCTGGGAACTTAAAGTTTTCATTATGTTCAACTTTTTTCTCTCTCTTCATTTATTTCTAAACGGCTCTTTTCCTGGAGGACACTTGTGTTCTAATTAGGGATTAAATCACACCAACTTTTAAAGATAATTTGAAAACATCAAATAATAGAAGAAAATAAACTGCTGAGGATATTATGGTGTATACAGTTACATTTCGTGTAAACCATATCTCCTTTATGCCGTGATTAATCATGTTGAGTCAAATAAAAAATACCTATATTGATCAAATTAACTGTAATTGTCATCGTAATAATTTATTTTGCTTGCTCAATTAGGCAAGTTCGAACGCTTACGCCAGGTAGAATATGGCGATGGTCTTAGTTTTTTTTATTTTTTTATTTTATCATATAAAAATTTTAAAATGTTATATCTTATTATATATAAGTCTAAGTAACATAAATTTTATACCATTGTTCATCATAATTCGAGTTCTTTAAATTAAGACCAAATATGAATATATTTTGGTAAATTTTTATTTTTTATATGTACAAAATATGTTTTAAGATTCGTTGTGAATCTTAAGTTTAGGAAAAGTGAATCAAAGGTTGTTAAAAGGTGAACTAAAGGTTGTTAAAAAGTGAATCAAAGGTCATTAAAATGCCATAAAAATGCCTTCGATGTTTTAGCATTCCTAGGTGGGTTTTAGGGTGTTTGTGGGTAGGGTAATCTTTTTGGCATTAGTTCTACGCTTTATATTGTCGTCACTGACTCGACAGTTTTTAGGGTTTGTGGTTTAGGGTCGTTAGACCCTAAACCCTGCAGTACAACTCTAAAAATGCCTTCAACGTTTTTAGCTATCCTAGGGTGGTTTTTTGGGTGTTTGGGGGGGGGGGGGGGTTAGGGTAATCTTTTTGGCATTAGTTCTACGCTTTATATTGTCGTCACTGACTCGACAGTTTTTCGACCCTAAACCTGTACTATAAACCTAAAAATGTCTTCGACGTTTTTAGCTATCCTAGGGTGGTTTTTTGGGTGTTTGGGCGGTAGGGGGTAGGGTAATATTTTGGCATTATTTCTACGCTTTATATTGTGGTCACTGACTCGATAGTTTTTTAGGGTTTGTGGTTTAGGATTTAGGGTCCTAAACTCTGTACTACAAACCCTAAAAATGCCTTCGACATTTTAACTATCCTATGGTGGTTTTTTGGGTGTTTGTGGTAAGATTCATTTTGCTAATGAATATGGTTCATTTTTTTATTTAAGAAGATTCATTTTACTAATGGGTTAAGGTTCACTTAAAAACTGCCTAATATATACTCATTCTAAAAACATAAAATTTTAAGTTGACCAAAACATATCCATGATGCGTCTTGTTGGAAGAGCACGAAAAATGATGAACAATGGTATAATTTTTTTTATTTTTGCGCTTTTATTTTGTAAGTTATAACATTTTGAAAAAATTTATATTTCTCTCTCCTTCTCTCCTCCTCCTTGTGTGCATGTTGTTTCTTTCCTTTTTTTATTTTTTCTTATTTTCTTCTCTTACTTCTAATTGAGCCAATAATATATTGACATATGTCATGAAACCATATTACAAGGTGGAGCAAACTTCATGGTCTCCATGCCTCGATTAATGTATCCATAGAAGTTGTTGGATTGGAAATGTTCAAGGAGTTCAATAGGTATATATATAATGGTTTTCGGTATAATTTGTTCATTAAGGTTGGAAATATAACGGTTGGAATTGACCAGGAATTTTGGACTTAGCCAAAATTAACGTTTACATTGTCATTATTATTGCTTTAAAAGATATTAAACATTGTTGTCGATCTGTTTATAACGTTGTTATGCGTTCCTTTCCATGTACTTACTGTTAATAACTTAATTACATATTCAATTAAAAAAAACATTTAAAAAGTATTTTGACAAGGCAATAAATTCATACCTATACCCAAACAAATGCTCATTATGCTCCTAACTACGAGCTATATCTACAATCTGGTGTTATTTTCCGTAACTTTTCACAATAATAATAATTATACTAATTTTACCGACTAACATTTAGAAAATTTACAATTCAAAAAAAAAAGAATCTGTGATATAAATATAGTGAATGTTCATATTACCCTTTTCTCTACAAATAGAGATTATTGTACCCAGTTGTTACAATAAAAAAACTCTATCATCATTCTATCTTTCTCTGTTCTCTCTCATTTACAACACGTCCTCAGCATGTTCTAAAATTCAACACTAATCTGGCTTCGTTTAATCCCCATCCAGAGAATATTTACCATTGAAGAATGTCATTTATGGATGGTGATGTATGTCTTATTGATAGTGCTGCAACGCACACAATTCTTAAGTGTAAGAAATACATTTCTTATTTACGAAATTATGCGACAAACATTACTACTATATCAGGTAGTACGAGTATTGTCGAAGGGTTTGGAAAAACAACTATTATTCTACCTATGGGAACAAAAATATGCATTGAAAATGTATTGTTTTCCAGCACGTCTCAAAGAAATCTGTTGAGTTTCACTAATATGCGCCGGAATGGGTAACACATCGAAACAGGGAATGATAGAAATGTTGAATATATTGGCATCACAAAAGTGATAGCTGGAAAGAGACAAATGTTGGAAAAACTAGTTGCTATTTCCTCTAGGTTGTACCCTGCCTATATTAATACAACAGAAATACATGTTGTTGAAAATGGAAATATTTTGATGATTTCAAAACTTGGCATGACCGGTTAGACCATCCCGGTTCAATCATGATGCGAAAAATTATGGAAAATTCATGTGGTCACATGTTGAAAAATAAAATATTTCTTTAACTAAATAGTTTTCCGCGTATTGCTTGTTCTCAGGAAAACTAATATAAGGCCATCACCAGTTAAACTTGAGATAAAGCCGATTGCTTTTCTCGAAAGGATTCAGGGTGATATATGTGGACCCATCCATCCACCATGTGGAACATTTAGATATTTCTGGTTTTGATAGATGCATCAATCAGATGGTCACATGTTAGCTTATTATCAACCCGTAATATGACATTTGCAAATTATTGGCTCAGTTAATTCGATTGTAAGCCAATTTTCCTGATAATCAAATCAAGTCCATACGCATGGATAATGCTGGTGAATTTACCTCCAAGGCCTTCAATGACTATTGCATGTCCATTGGAATAACCATTGAACACCCAGTAGCTCATGTTCATACCTAAAATGGTTTAGCAGAATCTGTGATCAAATGTTTACAATTAATGCAAGACCGTTATTAATGAGATCAAACTCTCGGTATCTGCTTGGGGACAAGCTATATTACATGCAGCTACTCTAATTTGCATCAGGCCATCAAGTCAAAATAAGTTGTCACCATTGCAAATGGTTACAGGTCAAGAACCAAATATTTCCCATCTAAGAATTTTTGGTTGTGCGGTATATGTTCCAATACCTCCACCACAAAGAACCAAAATGGGACCTCAAAGAAGAATGAGAATATATGTTGGGTTTGAATTGCCTCGATTATTAAATATCTCGAGCCAACAACTGGGGACTTGTTTACAGCTTGATTTTCTAACTGTCATTTTGATGAGTCGCATTTCCCACCTCTAGGGAGAGAAAATAAGCAATTGGTAAAGGAGATTACATGGAATGAACCGTCATTATTGCATTATGATCCTCGCACTAAACAATTTGAAATAGACGTTCAACATATTATTAATCTTCAAAAGCTGGCAAACCAATTGCATAATGCATTTGCTGACCCAAATCAGGTGACAAAGTCATATGTGCCAGCCGCAAATGCTCCCGCTATAATTGATGTCCATGGAGGACAGGTTGCAAATGAGTCTAACACACGTATAAAGCGTGGTAGACCAGTAGGTTCCAAAGATAAAATCCTCGAAAACGAAAGGATACATGCATTAAAGATGGTATAAGTGAGAGGGGTGAAACTCTTGAAGAGTCTGTAGACATGACAGTTGCAGAAATGCAAAAAATATCAGGTACCTGAAACGAATATTGATAATGAAGAGATCTTAATCAACTATGTCATGACTGGAATTCGATGGAACCAACATGAAATTGACGTCGATAAAACTTTTTCATTTAATGTAGCGCTACAAGTTATGAATAATGAAGAGGATCATGAACCAAAGTCTGTTAAAGAATGCAGACAAAGAATTGATTGGCCAACATGGAAAGATGCTATTGAAGCAGAATTAAACTCACTTAAAAAATGTGAGGCTTTTGAACCAGTGGTCCATGCTAATAGAAAAATTGTAGGATAAAACTATATATAAAAAGAATAAAATAATAAACTAAACCTACAACTCTACTACGGGTAGCAAATAAAAAACCGGTCGGAGTATAGTGTAAATATATTACGACCGAGAGAATCGTACCCAAGGGACTTATAGAAAACTAGTCCTAATCCGGGCAAAAGTCTATTCTATAACAAAGGGGGAAAAGTAAATGTGTAAACACAAATTAAGAAAAACTATCTAAAACCTAATCTAAAATAGTATTTATAATGATCTACCCCAGATTCGAAATGGCAACGTCATAAAAATACAAATGAACACCAAGGGAAAAGAATAAATTCCGAACAACCAACCAACTTTTGGTACTGCCGGATATTATGCCGGACAAGATGCGCCCGGCAAAGACAAGAACCTTGAATGTGCCGGACGTCTTGCACCCGGCATGCCATCCGGCCTTCCCAAAATGTCAATTTACTCTTCCAGTTTGAAGCCGGAATAAGCACTCCCTAATCATTATCGAAAACTAACAATATCTAGGTAATCAACGAACCGAAAAAGGGAGAATTCTAAGCCTTAAATTTCATCCTTTAAGTTATAAAAGACAAATAGAAGACCACTTGGAATTCCTCAACCTTTTTGCCTTACAAGGTCAGAATTCGAAATACTTGGAAGAAGAAACAACTTCATTCCTAATTGCAACAAACACAAAATTCCAAGTTGAACTTATATCTTTTATTGAGTGAACATAGTACGTTTACAAAGAGAACCATTTCTAACCAGAGAAGACAAAGAATTCTACATCACCTTCCACACAACTACAAGAAGAGAATACAAAGAGGGGGAAGGAGACATTAATAGCCTTAACCCGACAAGGTCTTCTTCTTCTTGCGTGGATGGATCCGTAGACTTCTTTGGACACCAACAATGGAGTGAGGCGGAAAAATATAGAAGTGAATGGAGTGGATTTGGTATGTTGAAGTGTGTTCTCAAATGACCACATGGGTAGGGTATTTATAGGTGTTGGAAGTGATTCTATGGATAGACATATCTTAAATGATGTCTTTCCATAAAGATACACCTTCAAGACATGTCTTTTGCAAAAAGATGCCTTTTACCCTAGTTGTATTGGTATGGAAAGACACATCACCAAATGATGTCTTTCCATAGTGTCTTCTCATCCAAAAGACATCTTTCCAACTAAAAGACATCTCTTCACCATAAGACACCTTTTCACCATGAGACACCTCTTCACCATGAGACACACCTCTTCACCATGAGACACCTTTTCACCAAAAGACACCTTTTGCTAAGAGAAACCTCTTCATCAAAAGACACCTCTTCATCAAAAGACACCTCTTCATCAAAAGGAACCTCTTCATGTAATGCTAACTTCTGGTGAATTGAGGCAACTTTTTACTTGTGCCGGCTAGGATGTACCCGGCAACATACCCGGCATAACACTCTTTCTGCTCCACGCTTGTGCCGTGCAGGAGTTAACCGGCCTTATGTCCGGCAGTTTGTCAAAAGTGTTTCCTTGCATGAAAAAACATATAAAAACTTAAGACTGAACAAATAATACACTTTAATACATAATATAACATAAATATTAACTACTTAACCTTCTTTAGATAAATATAATCCTAAATCTAGTACATAAAATATGATAAGTTTGCGGCTTATCAGTCCACACACCCAATAAGATAAAGCGAGTTGGTTATAAATGGGTGTTTATGTGAAAACAAAACAAGTAAAATGAAATTGTTAGATACAAAGCTCGTCTAGTTGCACAAGGTTTTAGTCAAAGACCTGGTATTGACTATGAAGAAACTTATTCCCCAGTTATGGATGCCACAAGTTTTAGATACTTGATTAGTTTGGCAATCCAAGAAAATCTTGAGTTTTGCTTAATGGATGTGGTTACAGCCTATCTATATGGATCGCTTGATAGTGACTATATGAGGCTACCAGAGGGATTTAAATTGCCCGAAGCATTTAAATCAAGCTCTAGAAAAAAGTTCTCTATTAAATTGAATAAATCCCTCTATGGGGCTAAATGTGGTATAATCGCCTTAGCGAATTCTTGCTTCAGAAGGGCTATAAGAATGACTCGATTTGTCCCTGTATATTCGTAAGGAAAAGTGGATCTGGGATAGTCATAATTGTAGTCTATGTTGATGACCTCAACATAATTGGAACATCTGGAACTTCAACAAGCTGTTGAATGTTTAAAGTCAAAATTTGAATTGAAAGATCTTGGTAAGACAAAGTTCTGCCTTGGACTGCAACTCGAGCATTCACCAAGTGGGGTATTCCTACATCAGACTCAATATATTACAAAGGTGTTAAAAAGATTTTACATGGATCATGCTCACCCATTGAGCTCCCAATGGTTCTTAGGTCCCTAGATGTAAACAAGGACCCATTTAGACCCTGGGAAAGTGACGAAGAGTTACTTGATCCTGAAGTCCTATATCTAAGTGTCATTGGAGCATTAATGTACTTGGCGAGTCATACTCAACTTGATATAACATTCTCAGTAAATCTATTATCAAGATATAGTGCTGCTCCAAGTAAAAGACATTGGAATGGTGTTAAACATGTACTCCGTTATCTTCGAGGTACAATGGATATGGGGTTATTCTTTCCAAAGACACTCAAGTCTGGTCTAGTAGGCTACATTGATGCTGGCTACCTATCTGATCCTCACATGCAAGGTCACAAACAGGTTATGTATTTACTCATGGAGGTACGGCCATATCATGGAAGTCTATAAAGCAAACGAGTGTCGCCACCTCCTCTAATCATGCAGAAATTCTAGCGATGCACGAAGCCAGTCGAGAATGTTTTGGTTGAGGTCCATGATCCAGCATGTACAAGAGACATGTGGCCTATCTTTCGATTAGAAAATTCCCATAACATTATATGAAGACAAGGCTGTCTGTATAGCCAAGATGAGAGACGGGTACATCGAAGGAGACAGAACGAAGCACATATCTCCCAAGTTTTTCTACCCGCATGAGCTTCAAAAGAATGGAGAAATTGATATACAACAAATTCGTTCAAGCACAATTCGGCAGATATATTCACCAAGTCACTTCCAACTTCAACTTTTGAAAAGTTAATCCACAAGATTGGGCTATGTAGATTCAAAGATTTGAAGTGACATTAGTTCAGGGGGAGAACTTATGATTGAATTCTTTTTTCCTTAGTCTTGGTTTTATCCCACTAGGTTTTTCCAAGCAAAGTTTTTAACGAGGCAATCAATATCGGACATTCAAGGGGGAATGTTATATATATAGTGATTGTCCGTATTACACTTTTCTTCTCTATTAATAGGGACTATTGTACTCAGTTGTTACAATAAGAAAACCCTATCATCATTCTTCTTTCTCTGTTCTCTCATTTACAATAGAATCTTTTTATTTTTTACAATCCTTTTTATTTAATAAAAAACGTTAATTTTCTGCCTTAAATATATAATGATATTTGCTTTTTATGCAACTTAATAGCATAATTAAGTGGTAAGATATCCGAACTCCAATGAAGTGTGATGTGTTACTGTGTATGGAGTGGGCATTAATTCAAGCGAACAAGAAGCACACATGAGTTTTCAAATAGGGATTGAGAAATGGAACAAGAAGCACAACAAACTTAGGTTGATTTGAAGGATTTATTAGTTGTAGGTTTGTCAATTTAGAGTTTCGGCTCGGGTTGACTTTAACCCGAACCCGACTTACTTATATTTTACCTCAACCAAAAACCGACATGATCCCCCGAAATGGGTTAATCTTAGAATACAACCCGTTCTTTAAATAGAAACGATTGTACCTTATCTCAATGTTTATTTTTGTCGGGTCAAAAGCAACCCTATCCAATGAGCTATTAACTCCATTGGTTGAATAAACAACTTATCTTAAAATTTAGGATTTAGGTGATCCTACCGCACCATCTTAATGACTCCTACCTTGGACTGGATGTCTAATGTAGCTGAGCCGACATTCGACCCTAGGCAACAAGTCCTTAAGCGGAAGTCGGAACTGAATCATGTACCGACCCCCTTCCCTTAACATGCATGACTGGAGTCAGTCCCGGATTCCTCACTCCCCCCAAGTATCAGTTAGTAGAAGTCTCAAGACAATGTTTGTTGGTTAAACCTCTTTCGGTTATTAACAAACTAATATTAGGGAGTGTTCCTTAGTCTCACACAATTCTTTACTAAACATTAGTTAGTAAGTTCTCACGGTAAGTTGTGTTAGTTTTCAAACATCACACAACAATACAATAAACATAATATTCTGGTTGCATGCTTTATCTTGTTTAACCGGCACACATAAACAGATAGCACACAAGCCGAGGGACACCTCGTTAGCAAGCAGGTCACAAGAAGAACTGTACCGTTCACCGTTGGTCGTTCGATTGCTTACTCTCCACCGGAGTCCAAATTCTCAAGTACTAAAATATTCATCCAACTTAGATTATTAATCACTTACACATTACTTAACTTATTTAACTTGCTTAACCCTCCATGATCCCCACCTAACACCTCTTATGTTCTACAACTTAATCTTACAAACTTAACCTTAAACATTTAAGTTTATATTTAACTTATTCCCTTAGGTCTTTATCTTCTTAGTCATCATTGTTCTCTTAATGGTGTACCATTAGTACCCCTTAACATCCTTAATATTGTTTTTATATATATGTGCCGACCGACCCTACCGACCGACCTTACCCAGGGTCGGTCCATTCCAGAGACATTCTGGTTGAAAAATTTCTACTCGACCGACCTTGTTAAGGTGGTCCATTCCAGTATCATTTTACCGTCTGAAAAATTTGCCCCGACCGACCTTGCAAGTCTGGTCCCCAAGGTCGGTCCATTCCAGAAACATTTTGCCCTTTGTTTTTCAGTCCGACCGACCTTGTCCATGGTCGGTCCTAAGGTCGGTCCATTCCATAGAGTTTCCTGCGTGTGTATTTTGAGCCTGATCGACCTTGCCAAGGTGGTCCTAAGGTAGGTCGGCTGCAGAAACTTATTTCTAAGTGTTAAATTCATCCCCAACTTCACCACAAGTGTTCTAATGTGCACCAAACTCATTTAGGCACTTAAACTCACCTTTAAAACATCCACCAAACTCATTAAAATCACCTCCAAAGATCTTCTTAAACATTTACTCAATTCTTACAAAACTCCTAACACTTAGCATTTATTTTCCTACATTTCCAACATGCAATTCACCTAGAATTTCAACTAACCAAATGCTCCCTCCTTAAGAATTTGACTACACCATACACATCACCATCCATCCTCAAATCATTTACCAAAACCTCCCCATGACATACACACTAGTTCTCACCTAAGCCATTTAAAAGTTTTTACACCTTATTCCCATCAAACTTGCACAAGCTTCCTAGTTTCTTTTATCTTGGTCCTGGTGCCTAAAATTCACCCTTATAACCCCTAGTCATATATCTCCTTAGAACATCTTAAACACTTAATTCCTTCACTAAATTTTGACATAGCTTCCCTAGTATATTACTACACCCAACATTTAGTTCTTCACCCTTAATACAATCATGAACACTCAAATCCTTAGTACACAATCTTAACTCACAATTTACACCCAAATTTTACTACATCATTTCCTCCAGATTTTTGCACAGTCTTAACATTCCTCTTACCATGATCTTGGTGTGTTTAATACACCTACCTAACCTCTAATTCCTCCTAGGTCAGTCTAGGTCATTCTAATCCTCAAGAACTCCTTAGTTAACTCATTTCCACTCAAATTCCTTTAATGACTCCTAGTAGATCCTAGGTCATATTAATTCACAACAGCCACTTAAACACTTTGTTTTCTACTCAAATTTTGCCATAGCTCCTCTAGTATATTATCATGCCCAAATGCATTGTTTTTCTCATTCAACCATCTCACACACATCAAATCCTTTCTCATCATATTTTCTCACCCAAATCAACTCATTCACAACAAACTCAATATAGTGCAATAATCTTAAATTGCATAGCACTAAGGCTCTTAAATGACATGGCTTTTAGGCCCTAAATGACTTAAACTTAACACTGAATTTCCCACATATAAAAGCTTTCAACCTGCAAATACACACAACAATGCTCCCATAGCATATAAGTGTTCTCATAACTCACCTTATACTTATCTACTAACTCATTTCCATTGGCTCCTTAGTCACAAGTTCACAAGCATGTTTTAAGTTCTTTTTCCTAGGTTATATAACCCATTACCTAATGTAAGCTTTAAGCTACATTAGTGCTTATCTAAATACCACCCCTTAAACCAAACCACCATTAGGTAAGCAATTTACCTTGTTTCCAAGCTTCTCTCAATTTCCTCCTTTAGTTTTCTTGATGGAAAATCGGCCACCAACTTAATTCCCTTTGCCAATGTTCTAATCAATATACAATGACTCTCATGAGTGCTAGATAATACACTAACCTTAAGGAATCATTCCTAGGTAAAAAAATGTGTTTTAAGACATAAAAGTGGATGATTACCTTTGTAGTCTCAAAGTAGACTTAGGCAATGAATGAAAGAGGACCTCCACTAGTCCTTGTGATTAAAACAAGCTTGTTCAAGGAGTAAAACAAAACCCCCATGATTAAGAAATTTTCGGTAATGAGCAAAAGTGAAGGAAACTAGATTTTTCTTTCACTTTTCTTACCTTGAATGGAAGGGGATGCAAATGAGCTCTTTAAACTGAATTTTCCCCCTCCAATGGAGTTTCTCCATGGCACCAAACCTAAGCTTTGAAGGATTTGAAAAGAGCACTTTGAAGCCCTTGACTTAACTAAGAGAAATATGTGTTTTGTTTTGGATTTGGAGTTTTGTGTTGACTTGGGCAAGCCA
This sequence comes from Limonium bicolor, assembly GCA_023374045.1. Lineage (NCBI taxonomy): Eukaryota > Viridiplantae > Streptophyta > Magnoliopsida > Caryophyllales > Plumbaginaceae > Limonium > Limonium bicolor. Next base: position 210,044,773 of record CM041782.1, read on the forward strand.
TGGAAGTTGAATAACAATGGAGGGCTGAAGATTTTATGGTTTGGAGCAGAGAGAATGAAGAGAAATGGTGGAATAAGAAGAGAATGAAGAGATGAGGAGAGAGGTATGTAAAAGTAGATATTTATGTTAAAGTAAATAGTACTTTCTTTATTTCCCTCCTCTTTTTCTAATATTGTTATCTCATGTGGTGACTCACCACCCTTAGAAAACTGTCCCCCTTATTAAATAAGACTAGTCATGGTCTTTGTTGACCAATTAATTGACTTAATGCTAAACTAGCACTATTTGAGTACTATTCACAAATTAGTGCACAAATTTGTGAAATTTTTGGTTTCCCATTGATTTAGGCTTCCTAATGTGATACTAATTAGTACACATGTTGATTAAGGTGTAATCATGGGCATTTAGCCACTCAAAACTCATTCCTAAGACAATTTCTCAAAAGGTGCTTTAAGGAGTCTTAAAGCACATTTTGTGTTTAAGCATGTTTTTGAGCTTGGTTTTCTTGGTAATTGATTTAACATGTCCATTAGCATGTTATAAAGTCTTATAATGGTACTTGGGTGCTAAACAAAGTCACTCCAAGCTTAGAGCACATTTTTGCCTAAATTGCCCTTAAGACGTTTTCTTGTGTTTTCCTTTGTTTAAATTGTCTACCAATGTTTCTAAGGCATGTTTTAGCCTTATTACATCATAACTTGATGTTTACTTAACATACTTAGGTTTGGGGTATTCAGGAATTGACAAAGAATTTATGCGGGCAAGAAAATAGCCATATTAACCTTACCTTAAGGTTATTTAGATTTTAAAAATTAAATATTATTATCAATGGTTCTTATGAGTTCTTAAGTAAAAAAAATTAAAAAAAATGAGGTGGAAGTGAGAGGGGTGAGAACTCTAATTTTGGGTTCTTGGGGAAGAACCTTTTAACAACTCATAATTAGGACTCACCATTTTTTTCTTTAAAAATATGTCAAATATAAATAGTTAAATCTTATATATTTTAAAATCTTATCATTTTAAAAACTAAAAATGATATAATAAATAAAATATATCAAAATTCTACTGAATATTTTTTCATACTTTAATATATATTTATTTTAGGTAAATTAATACTTATTATTTGTATTTTAGTGATATAAAAATGTAATATTAATATATACTTGAAAAATTTAAAGTGTACTAATTATTTATTTCAAATTCATTATAATATTTTAATACTAAATATCAAGTGAAAACTAATAAAAATGATACTAAAATTATTTATATGAATAAAATTTATCTTATTTTTGTTTCAAAAATATAATAAACTTCAATCATACATAAGATATTAAGTTGAGCTTATTTGTGTATTATTGAAAATAGTAGTAATAATAATTAAAAATTATTCTTATAATAATTAATAAGTAAAAAATAAAATGATATGTCAAATGGATGGAGAGAGTTTAAAACCAAATGATGGGTTCCCTGATATTGACAAAAATTAGATATGGTTCTTAATATGATGTGGCAATGAAAAAAATAAGAAAGAGAGTGTTAAGAACCTTTGATAATGATGCTCCCAACTATTCTTCAATATAGTAAGTATTATTAATACAGATTCAATTTTTAAAATAAGTCAATTTCAAAAGTTATACCGAAACGAATGCTCACCATGTATGCTCCGAGCAACAAGCTAGAATCTTCAATCTTGTACCATGTATCATGTTTAGGTTGATTTTTCTGTCTTGTATGTTCATAGCTTTTCACAAGAATAATATTTATACTAATTTTTACCACACTAACATGTAGAAAAGTCAAAATTCAAACAAACATCAATAAAAAACTTTAAAAATTGCAATCTTATTTATTGTGTTTTTATTTTTTTAATCTTTTGTATTTAATAAACGAACGACTATTTTTCAGCCATGAATATATAACCGCTTAATTGTTTTTTTATGCAACCTAATAGCATAATTAAGTGGTTTGATTTCGAAACCTTAGTGGAGTTTAACGTGTATGTAATGGGCATTAATTCAAGCGAACAGGACTAAGGAGATTTCAAATTGAGTTAAAGAATCATTATATGTTGTATAAATGATAGTACTATTATTTTTCGAAAGCTTAGGTTGATTTGAAGGGTTGTATTAGTTGTATATTTGAAAATGTTAAGATTTTTAGTTAAGTCATAATGGTGGGATTATAATAGTGAACATATAGATATATTTTAGGACTGGTTTTAATTGATGTAGATGACAATGACATGAACCGGATCATTCAGTCTATTCACTAGTCTAACTAGTTAACCTATCTAGCCTATCACTAGGTCTGTGGTCCCGACTCTTGAGTCCTGTTCTCACATAACTGAAATTACTCTCATCATACTCTCTCCGTCCCGCTTTGACTGTCTCATTTACTATTTGGACATGTCGTTTGACTTCAATATTTAATATATAAGATAACAAAATTTTACAAATCTAAGTTTACAATAGAAAGCTTATATGAAAAATTATATGTTGTAGAAATTTATTTTATAAAATTATTTTATCTTATATGTTTAATATTGAAGTGGAAAAACGTGTCAAAAAGCAAACAGGACACTCAAACTGGGACGGAGGTAGTACTATAATTATTTCTTCATTTAGCCTAAAAAAATGATAATTTTGATTTATTAACTTGACCACACTCTTATAAACTACCCAACCGCTAACATCCCAAAATATGTGCTAGGTTGCTATTAATTTATTATATTAATGATGGAATGACAAAACAACTCCTAACTTCACTCTTTTTCCTCTGTTTTGAAAAATAGAAAGAAAATAAAACTCCTTTCACCATCGTCATTTTGGAGAATTAACGTTCTCCTCTTCGTTAACGAAAATAAAACCAGATTTTTATAAGTGAATCTGTCTGGTCCCATGTTATGGGGTGCTGTAGTGTTCATAGTTATCACCACAATGGTGTGGATTCCACCCATAATGTTAAAGAGAAAAAAGAAAATGATGAGGTGGAGGAGAGAAGATGTGAGAGGGGTTCTAACTAAGACACTCTCTGATCAAGGTTGCATATTTTAGTCCTGTATTTACTAAACAAAGATTTACTTAATACTTTGGTTTCCTGACCCCACCGCCACCGCAACAGAAGCTGTCCTTTCTTTTAGTAGTAGTTTTTATCACAAAAGGCTGCCCTTTGATGTTAACCAGTCAGTCTCTATCAAAGACACAACGGTACTTCCATTTCATTGTGGAGTTAGTTAAAATTAGAAGTGATGAGGTTGGATAAAGAAAGTAGTAGTACCTAAAGTCTAATGTAACGTAACGTGTTGGTTCTAATGTAGAGTTTACAGTCAAGCAGAGGCAGACAAGGAAGACGTGTTCCACTACAACTTTCTAAACCGCCTTTCTTCTTTTGTATGCTTTCGATGTTTGGTATACAATTGACGACCAAGAGACGAAAGGGGTAAATCAACAATAAGATATCGACTACTGAAGAATATTAAAATTAGAAGAAAGACTCTTTTCTGACGCTCCTCCGACATATATAGTTTGTTTCTTTCTTGTTGCTGACTAATTGCAAGGTCATCATAAGCTACAAGCGTGTGGTGTGTGTGTTTTTTGTTCTCGTGCACAAACCACGCGATATTAGTAAACTAAATAGAAAGTCAACGTGACATAGGTTCTCTTCTCTTTGCATCAACGACCGCTACAGCTACTTTCCAGTATGTCCACTATTTAATAATCAAATGACAATATATTAACATTTGTGATTAAATTAATGACAAATATTTAATAGTATCAATGCTTGAGCGAGAGTAATCATTTAGGTATGAGATTGCACGCAAACAGAATATCTTAAACATGGTCATATAGGAGGGAAGATATTGAAAGTTCAAGAAAGAAAGAAAATGGAAATGTCTAAAGAATTGTATAAGCTTCCCGTAGAATATCAACAAGAAGGTCCAGATTCGGGAGATTAACAATGTAGACATACAAGAGAAAGATAAAAAAATTACAAAACACGCTCCATGTATTCTGACGGGTAAAATTTCTTCGTAAAATAGAATTATGAAAAGATAGAAACTTTTGGGTTCTTTTTTCTTCCCTTCTGTCACGAATATTTTTGGGCAGGCAGCAGCTTGACAGCTGTGGCATGCCTTGTCGTTGGCCTTGTCTAGATGCATGTGATGGAAAATTGAATTGGTATGCCTTGTGCAAGTGCCATGGACATGGCCCAACCCGCTGGGGTTGGCCCGAGGGTCAGGCCTAAGTGCGTGATGCCGAGGACACACGACCCTTGTGGTGCGCAGCCGATGCCGCGCGAGCCTTGCTGTGTGCCTTGTGGGCGCAACGGGGTGGTGTCGCAGGTGCCCAGACCTTGTCTGGGGCGCCTTGTCCCTTATGTTGCAGGTGATGGTGCCTGGACGCTGCCGCAGGCACCCAGTGACCACCTGCGCACTGCCGCAGGCACCGTGATGCAGCCGATATGAAGTTGGCTCAAAACGTGTGGGATCTTGACAACTTTGCTGAGCACCAAAGAAGGCCAATGTTACCCTTGACTAATAAGAGATGTTGGCAAAGTTTCGTGGCAATTGGAGCTTGCATCTGATTTTAGTGAATTTTTGAAGTGTCCCATGACTATGTCGGGATTGGCTGCAAAGGGGCATGTCTGGGTTCTGGTATGGCCTGAAAGGTACATTAACCTCTTTAAGGGGGCTGGTTAGTCTCTGCCTGCCTGCCCCCAGGCAGCCTATGCGGCTGCGTCCCGGCTGGGCACCTGAGTGCCCGAGGGCCTCAAAGGCTATGTTATACCCGTGAATGAGGGTGTCGGGACACTTTGACCCCTGGGCGTTGTTGGGCCCATGGGGCCACATCGGCGCTAGGTGAACTAGTCGTGGGTCACCCCCGGGCTGCCTGGAGAGCACCCGGCTAGACACGTGAGTGCCTAGAACATGCCTATTGGCATGTCCCACTACCTCTAGCTCGGGTAGTGGGCTCCAACGGCTGTGGGCCTTGCCCCACCTGCCAGTGTCCCTAATGTTAAGTTGTGCCAGCGTGCGCTTGTCGTATGACTGGTTCCGCACATGGGCAGGTGCGGGAGTGCGAGGGGCGTCGCACTAAGTTGGGACTTGTGTCCGGCATGGCCGAGATGGTCCGGGTGGTGGTGAGTGCATAGCGTTGCCCACGCTAGTGCGTCCCTACTGAAGGTGTTATGCACTGGGGTTGCTTCACTAGGGAAGGTGTTCATTCAGTGGAGTGCCCCGCACATCCATGCCTTTGGGCAAAGGGTGTGAGACGTGGGAACTCACCGTGGGGCGGGTTCAAGACCACCCTTAGTCATGGTGTGGCACAAGGGTTGGTTCGGTTAGGCTGGTCGGGCTTGGCCCGACGCCGATCATGAGTGTTGCTTGTTTGGTTGCCTAAACGTTGTCCCTTGTCGATTGATGAGTGTGCTTGCGTGTTAAATGCGTGTGATGCATGCCGCTGGACCTGGCTTCCAAGCGAAAAATTTTATTTTGGAAAAATACTCATGACAAAAGTGGTATCAGAGCCATAACATGTCGGTTGTCCCTGTCTTTGCAGGATTGAGCACTAATCGATACGCTGCAAAGGCATTGAAGTGACCCAGAGCTCGTACGTGCTGGAAGTTATCTTGACAGAATAGACCCAAGTTTCCCAAATGGCTGCTAGGACTACGTCCCGAGTTGAGCTTACGAATAGGCTGAACACAATTGAAAGGGTACTCGGCCTCACTGACCGAGATGCCTCAGGGTTTGGTCCAGAACATAATTTGCTCCGTAGCCTTGAGCGGCTTGAGACAATGGTGAACTCTTTGTGCAATGAGGTGCGCCAGCTTCGGGCTGACCCCTCGGTGGGAAATGGAGGAGGAGCAGTGTAACTAAATGATGCTCGTGATGCGGGAAATACGTGAGCTTCGTGCCAGAGTGGCTCTTCTACAAGAGTCGGTGTCCCCTAGTTTGGGTCAAGGCAAGAAAAGGAAGTTGAAACTTCGTGACCCTACGTCGTACGATGGAACTCGTGACTCCGAGAAGCTTGAGAATTTCCTTTTCGACATGGAGGAACGTTTCGAAGCATACATACTGATGAAGATCAAAAAGTCTTCTCGGCGGTTACATTTTTGGAGGGTCATGCTAAGAAATGGTGGCGTTGCAAGGTTTGAACGTGACCGCGCATGTGGCCGAAAACTTATCTGATGTTGGGTTGAGTTTAAAAAAGGGCGTTGAAGGCCCAATTTCCCCCAGGATGCGATGACCGAGCCCGTGATCGTTGAATGACCTAAAGCAGACGGGCACGGTTCAAGATTACATCGGGGAGTTTAACTCCATAATGTCTGATTTGCCCAGTATGCACGATGGGGATCGTGTGTACAACTTTATGAAAGGTCTAAAACCTTGGGCGCGTTCAGAAGTTCGAAGGAGGGATGTTTCCACCCTCGAACAGGCGATGACCGCGGCTGAAAGTCTTGTGGAGTTCGGTTGGGAGAGGCATCCCAATAAAGACAGCCGTTCTGATAGAAAAGGCGGGAATCGGGGAAACCAGAAAGGGATTTTGGAACTGCCCTTCCTCATGACCGGGATAATACACAAGATTGTGCAAGTCCGGAGACAAAGGAGGAGGCCCCAAAACCCAAATCGGGCATAAGTTGCTTTAGATGCGGTGGTCCGCACTTCATGCGAGAATGCCCCCAGGTTGCAAATGCGGGTGTGAACACCCTTGTTGGCTCAAAGAAGCAACCTCCCCACTAGAAAGTGGATGTCCCAACCTTCCTAGAGTCAGTCCTGCACCCCCCGGGTTGAGGACTGTTGTTTTACTAGAGTGTAAATTTTGTACTTGTGAGTGATCACCGTGTAATATTCAAGAGTTTGTATGTTGTGGTGGTCAATGTTTTGTTGATATCGAACTCTTGTATTCCTTTTTGGAAGTATTGTACCCGGTTTTGTGTACCGGCCCATGTAATACAGTCGAAATATTGTAATGACTTTTCAATGTTAATGGAAATTTTACAATGGACTGATGGCGTCCTCGATGAACTTTCTCTTGGATCGTTAATTACTTTTCCCTAATTTTGTGTTATGTTTCGAAAAGTACTTGGACCCAAGCTGAAAATGGGGAAAGCTAGGCCGTGATGGGTACATGAATACGAGAGTAGTCTTGTGACGCTGGGTTTCCAGCTTGACGCCAGGTAGGCTTTGTGACCGTGTTGTACCGTGCGTGTGGTGTCACAAGATGTGCTATTTCCTGTAGCTCGCAATCAGGTAGGTTGGCGCTGGCCTCGCTGGTTATGCGTGGCTTGGCACGGGACGTCGGGCCCCCATGGGATAATTGGGAAAGCAGGCTTTGATTGTGCTGCCAAGGACATCCCAGGTGCTAGAATTGTTGGCGTGCAACCGGGTGGGTTGCCGTCAAACACGCTGGTGAGCGTGAGTTGGCATGTGATGCCTAGTTGTCAGCATGCAGCCGGGGTACTGATGCTGGATGCGCTAGAGGTGCGCAAGATGGCACGTGGTGCCAAGTTGCAACGGGGAACCGAGAGGGTTCACGTTGATCTCCCTGGCCAGGGGTAAGACGGTTGTAGATGCCGTTGTTTCAGCATGCAGCAGGATATGCTGATGCTGGTCGCGCATGTGTGCGCGAACCAACACAGGGTGTTGGGCTGTCAGCGTGCAACGAGTGAAGTTGACGCTGGTCACGCATGTGTGCGTGGAATGGCTTGAGTTGCCATACTTTCATACGCGACCGAGTAGGGTCGGCGTTGGTCACGCTGGGTTGCGTGAGAGGGCAGTGTGCCAGTGATTAAGTGTCGCAGCCAGGTGGGCAGATGCAACCGCACACGAGGAGGTGTGTGAAGGCACCGGTTGCCCAGTTCTTGCACAAGACCAGGTGTGGTTAGTGCAGTCCGCACAAGTTGGTGCGACCTGTGGCAGTTGATGCCGATTGAAACAAAAAGGGAACAAGTAAAGATGACCTTACTCCCATGAGGACTTTGCCGAGGTCGGCAAACACTTTAACGGGGGGAGGGTTTGTCACGAATATTTTTAGGCAAGCAGCTTGACAGCTGTGGCATGCCTTGTCGTTGGCCTTGTCTAGATGCATGTGATGGAAAATTGAATTGGTATGCCTTGTGCAAGTGCCATGGACATGGCCCAACCCGCTGGGGTTGGCCCGAGGGTCAGGCCTAAGTGCGTGATGCCGAGGACACACGACCCTTGTGGTGCGCAGCCGATGCCGCGCGAGCCTTGCTGTGTGCCTTGTGGGCGCAACGGGGTGGTGTCACAGGTGCCCAGACCTTGTCTGGGGGCCCTGTCCCTTATGTTGCAGGTGATGGTGCCTGGACGCTGCCGCAGGCACCCAGTGACCACCTGCGCACTGCCGCAGGCACCGTGATGCAGCCGATATGAAGTTGGCTCAAAACGTGTGGGATCTTGACAACTTTGCTGAGCACCAAAGAAGGCCAAATGTTACCCTTGACTAATAAGAGATGTTGGCAAAGTTTCGTGGCAATTGGAGCTTGCATCTGATTTTAGTGAATTTTTGAAGTGTCCCATGACTATGTCGGGATTTGGCTGCAAAGGGGCATGTCTGGGTCTGGTCTGGCCTGAAAGGTACATTAACCTCTTTAAGGGGGCTGGTTAGTCTCTGCCTGGCCTGCCCCCAGGCAGCCTATGCGGCTGCGTCCCGGCTGGGCACCTGAGTGCCCGAGGGCCTTAAAGGCTATGTTATACCCGTGAATGGGGGTGTCGGGACACTTGGACCCCTTGGCGGTGTTGGGCCCATGGGGCCACACCGGCGGCTAGGTGAACTAGTCGTGGGTCACCCCGGGCTGCCTGGAGAGCACCCGGCTAGACACGTGAGTGCCTAGAACATGCCTATTGGCATGTCCCACTACCTCTAGCTCGGGTAGTGGGCTCCAACGGCTGTGGGGCCTTGCCCCACCTGCCGGTGTCCCTAATGTTAAGTTGTGCCAGCGTGCGCTTGTCGTATGACTGGTTCCGCACATGGGCAGGTGCGGGAGTGCGAGGGGCGTCGCACTAAGTTGGGACTTGTGTCCGGCATGGCCGAGATGGTCCGGGTGGTGGTGAGTGCATAGCGTTGCCCACACTAGTGCGTCCCTACTGAAGGTGCTTTGCACTAGGGTTGCTTCACTAGGGAAGGTGTTCATTCAGTGGAGTGCCCCGCACATCCATGCCTTTGGGCAAAGGGGTGTGAGGACGTGGGAACTCACCGTGGGGCGGTTCAAGACCACCCTTAGTCATGCTTGTGGCACAAGGGTTGGTTCGGTTAGGCTGGTCGGGCCTTGGCCCGACGCCGATCATGAGTGTTGCTTGTTTGGTTGCCTAAACGTTGTCCCTTGTCGATTGATGAGTGTGCTTGCGTGTTAAATGCGTGTGATGCATGCCGCTGGACCTGGCTTCCAAGCGAAAAATTTTTTTGGAAAAATACTCATGACACCTTCTTTCTTTCCCATCAACCTTCCCCGCCTCTCCCATGTTTAGACTAATAGTCTCCATTTTCCTAATCTCCGGCCGATTTCCAAATCCAAGTTGTCCATTGTGAAATTGGTGTATACCCTGAATCTAAACACTTTGTCTCTAAGGCGAGAGGTTCTTTCTTCCTCGAGGAAGGCTCTTGGTGAAATTTTGTCTACCTCCTCAATGAAGACCTCTTGGTTAGTCGATTCCCCAAAGTTCCTCTAGTTAATCGAGGTTATTAACCCGAGGTCTGATAGCTGTTTTTCTCGTTGTGAGCTGTTTTTCTAGTTGATTGTGCTCTTTCCACTAGTAAAATATAGATTTTTGGTAACAATAAAAAATCGTTGTCAAAAATACAAGTCGTTACATGTGATGGCATAACCAAAAAATCAATTTATTTATTGTAATGACTTTTATTCGTCACTAAAAATTATATCGTTACTAAAAATATAATTTTATAACAAGTATATCGTTCCTGTAGTCTCATTTTTTTAAAATCGTTAATCTTATCTTTGGTAACAAAATACTCTTCACTAATAACAACTATGATAACGAAATTAAATCGTTACCAGAACCTTTGTAACTAAAAATTTGATTTTTACTAGTGTTCTCCGCTAAGTTTGACCTGCATGTTTAATATGAGCTTAATCTCTCCACATGAGTCTTCTTTCGCTTAATTGTCGGGGCCTGGGTAGCCAAGAATCTCGTTGATGGGTGTTGCATGTTATCAAATATGAGTCCTCTAATGTCATTTTCATTTGTGAAACTAAAAGAAATGCTAGAGAAATTTACTCATTTACTAGAGCTTTACACGGCTATGATGGCTTCATTGTGGATTGGCGGGGTAGGGTAGTGATATTGCCCTTTATTGGCGAGATTATATTCGTATTGAGGTACTTTCTCACTCGTTGCACCACATTGACAGTCTGGTTGTTGGCAGAGTGGGTTCTATGTGGTTTTGTACAACAATCTACGGTTTGGCGGAGGCCCCGGAGTGATGGCGTACTTGGGCGCTAATTCCACAATTCCAGCGACAGCCAACTGACCCATGGCTTGTTTTTGGTGATCTGAATGAAATTATGTTCATATTAGAAGCAAGAGGAACATAAGGCGAATGTTAGTTTTTCGGGACTTAGTCAATGCCACCTTTCAGACCTTGGCTTTGTTGGGGATATTTCCTCCTATTCCAACCGTAGAAGTGGTCGTGACAATACCAGATGCAGACTAGATAGGTTCTTGGCCAAAGCCAATTGGACTCAACATTTTCCCCATACGAGAAATATTCACCTAGGGGACGATCTGATCATAGGCCAATAAAGTTGGTCAGCAATGAGATCCGTAGGGTTGGGCCCTCCTTGTTTAAATTTGAGAATTGCTGGGTGGAAGGGACTGACTATCGACAAATCGTTCAAAGATCTTGGCAGAGTGTGCAAGGGGGCTACATTGAGAAGGTGACTAGGTGCGGTAGGGCTCTCAATGCTTGGGGGGTAATAGGAAGTTCAGAGAGGAAAACATGCCCATCATGGAACTTAAGGAGGAAATTGATAGAGCAGCTAACCAAACCTCTTTCTCAATTAGCTCTGGATTCGTGAAGGAGTTTAAATCGGTAGTTAGACTGGCTTCTTCTCTGAGAGGAGACTAGATAGGATCAAAGATCAAGGCATAAATGGTTGAAGGATGGAGATAAAAACACCAGGTTCTTCTTCCAGTGGGTCCAGCCAGAAGAAGGTATAATGTCATTCACGAAATATGTGATGACCATGGTAAAAGATTCACTAATTGACATGAGATAGCAGAAAATGCCAAAATTATATCATCAAAATCTACCAAGCTACCCATCCTTTTCACATTCTTTCTTTACTTGCGAGAGTTTCTGACTGAGTCCTGCTGATCAGTTGAACGTTTGGGTAAGCAATTCACTAGGGATGAAGTCCTCTAGGCAGTTCGTGATATGAATCCCTACAAAGCCCCAGGGCCTAACGACATCAGTGAAGTTTTCTCAATGCTTATTGGGATATGTGGGGGAAGACTTTATTAATTTGGCCCTTAAAGCTTTAAATTTAGACTTTATCCCTAAGGGCCTCAACCATACCCATATCGTGCTCATCCCGAAAAGTCGAGCACATGTTGCATGAAGGACTTCATGCCTATATCTCTTTACAATACTATTTATAGAGTCACTTCCAAAGTTTTGGCCAACATAATGAAGAATACTTTAAGATATGTCATCTCAAAAGACCAGGGTGCTTCTGTCTCGGTGAGACTATTAACAACAATAATATCATTGCCCATGAATTCATCCATACCATGAAGACTTCTAAGGAACTAGAAGGGGACATTTGCCCTGAAACTTGACATGGCCAAGGCCTTTGATAAAGTGGAGTGGTCATTCGTATTGGCGGCTTTGAGAAGTATGAGATTCCATAGAGGGGTGGTTAGGGTGGTGAAGAAATGTAAACATCGGTCTCCTTTGTGGTCCTCATCAATGGCAGACCAGGGAACACTTTTCATCCACAAAGAGGGCTTGGGGTAGGGTGATCCTATCTCGCCCTTCCTCTTTGTCTGCTGTATGGGGTTCTCCTTAGCCCTTCATGTTATGGCCTCCTCTAGGTTTATTCATGGCTTTTGCTAACGAGGATTGAGTTTTGATGTAACTAATCTTTTTTGTGGATGATTGCGTAATTTTTTGGCCACGCTAATCGAAAAATGCGGTCAACTTCATGAGCATAATAGAGAAGTTTAGAGGTACTTTAAGTAGAGTATTAAAATTGATATATCGGGCCTGATGATTTCAACCAAACCTCCGGGGTCTGTTAGAAATCAAGTTTCTTATATTTGGAGTTAAGGAAGTCTCCGATATTGGCCTCTATTTGAGTTTTCCAAGTCACGTTGGCAGACATAAGAGACAAGTATTTGGCTATATCAGAGAGAATTTATAAAAGGGTGCAAAGTGGGACAAGAAGATTTCTCAAGTGAGAGGAGGTATTCTCATCAAATCTATCGTGGAGCCTAGAAGAAGGTGACTCGCGCAGACAGTTGATTCCTTTTAAACAGAAAAGAATAGCCAAACCAACCCAGTTGTCTGGTCAATCTTCAGATCTTATCGGCCAGAAAAATCGGAGACATACGACTTTCTATCATCGGCTAAAACTATAGCACAAAGTGACAAACCAAAAAAGCAGAAAAAAACAAACTTTTCTATCATCAGAAAAAACTATAGCACAAAGTGGACAAACAAAAAAGGAAAAAAAATGATTACTAAAAAAAGAAATTATCCCAATTAGCAATTTTTCTTGTGGAAAAACCTTCCTTATTTCACATGGTGGAAGAAGGGATCCTACCTCAAGTCTTTGATGGGAGTTATTTGTCTGCCAATATCCCTCATCATAAAATCCAAAGTATCATTAGACGTTTTGGTGGTCAAAATCCCTACAACATAAAGGGTTATATTGGAAGAATTGGGATTCCTCTACAAAAGTTGGATGAGGAGTGCTGGGGTTTCACGATCTTCTTCAATGATGCTCTGTTTTCCAAACAATGTTGAATAATTACATAATCCTTAACTTCTCCTTTCGCGGATCCTCTCAGCCAAATACTCCAAAGAGGGTGACATTTTCAATGCTAACCTAGGCAATCGCCCTATCTGGAGGTCAATTTGGAATATGATCCCCTTCGTGCGTGCTGGATCAGGAGAGTCGTGGGTGATGGCTTGACATTAGAATATTAGATACTTGGCTTCTGGATAAGCAAGGTGCTAAACCTTGGGTTTAGAAATTCCACCATTAAAAAAAATAGTGTGGTTTTGTTCTTAGCTGATTGATGACAGGGATTTCTCATGGAATGAAGAGAGGGTTAGAGCTTGGTTTACGGAGGAAGATGTAGTGCTTATCCTAAAAACGGTGATTAGTAAGAATAAACAAAAGGACAGATGGTCATGGGGAGGCACCAAGAACAGGCGTTTCATAGTTAAATCAACTTATTACATGGTGAGGTCCTTATCTCAGAAGTGTTCAACTGACTTGCTTTAAAGCACGATGTGGTAGGCTATAAAGTGTATTTGTATATGTATCTTCCGGCTAGGATAAAGATTTTCGCTTGGAAGCTCCTTCATGGTATCATCCCTTGTGCGGTGCTCGTGGCTCATCGGTGCGGTGTAGCCCACTTCAAATGATGTGCTCTTTGTAGAGGTTATGTTGGCCATGTTTTTTTTACTTGTCCCAAAGTTAAAGAGTGGTGGTGTATTGAAGACCCGAGTTAGCCTAAAAGAATCACTACTGATGCAGCTTTTGTGGATTATTTGCCTTGGTCTGCCTTGAGCATCGAAATGGATTGAGGCGAGACTGACCTTCGATTCATCAAGGGTATGATCAATCGTGAAAAATTATTTACTTGAATATCCATTCCTTAACTTTCTCACTGTTGAATCGTGGAAAGTCCAACTTTGCCAACCTCGTTACCCCTAAGTATGAATTCCGGCAACTAGAGGTCACTGGTGAGCTCTTGCAATAAGTTTATGTTGATGCCAATGTGTGCAGCCTTGGTGCTTTGAAGAGGTCGGTGATGCTTTTATCAAGCTTTGTATTTTGTTCTGTAATCATCGCTTGGATCTGTGGTTTGAGCATTGCTTCCAGTTCTTAACAGGCTCACATTAGCTGACTGTTTCTGTTTCCGCCATTGATGCGTACATGATCGAAGAGAATTTGAGACCAATGATACTGTTAGGGAATTACTGTAATTAGTAAGCAAATACTCTTACTACAACTACTACCATGTGAAAGTGTAAAAATCGACCGCGGAAGTTAAGGATCAACTATAATTTATTTACTTTTAAAACATAATTTAAAGAAAAAGAAGCTAAGAAAAAAAATCTTGTACTAAGCAAGTTGGTAATATTGCAACATTTTACAACACTTTTCTATACCTGGGAACCGACTCTTCAAATACGTTCTGGATACATCCACGGGTTGACGTGAGCACCTGCAAACTGAAAATTTTAGAAGGTTTGAAGAGAATATCGGGAGAGAAGAGAGAATGAAGCGAGAAAAATGAGCACGGGAAGGGAAGAAAGGAATAGTCTTGTATTCAACTTCTTGTATATTTGATATGTGTACAGAGAAGCACAACTACTCTCTATATATAGAGTAGTAGAATTATCTAGAGATTTACATAGAGGGTAAGAATGAGAAGATCCTAGTCAAAGGAAATAATACATAAGGGGTAAGTATGAGAAGATCCTAGAAATAAGAATGAGAAGATCCTAGTCAAAGGAAATAATACATAAAGGGTAAGTATGAGAAGATCCTAGAAAAAAGAAATAATGGGCTAGCCCAAATGTACAATACAAGAAATAATGGGCTAGCCCAAATGTACAATAATGGGCTAGTTATCTTCTTATCCTAACACCCCCCTCAAGCCTAGACGCGGATCTGTGAAGACGTGTCAAGGCTTGAACCGATGTTGGATTGTATGCCCATACGTTGAAGTTGACGACGGTAATTAGTTCCACTCAAAACTTTTGTCATCATATCTGCCAGTTGATGTTTATTTGATATATGCTCAACCTGAATCAACCCCTTCTGAATTTGCTCACGAACATAATGCACATCAATCTCAATATGTTTTGTACGTTCATGAAGAACAGGATTTTTGGCTATGAAGACAGCTGATTGGTTGTCACATTTCAGAGGAATGGGTGTGACATTAGGAGCTCCAACTTCATTTAGTAAACGACTTAGCCATGCAAGTTCTGAAGTGACTCTCCTCATAGCCCGATATTCAGCTTCTGCAGATGATAAAGAAACACAAGTTTGTTTCTTCGATTTCCAAGAAATAGGAGACCCTCCAAGAGTTATGTAATAACCACTGACTGATCTTCGAGATATTGGGCAAGTAGCCCAATCTGAATCACAGTAGGCAACAAGATCATAAGTGGTGGAGTTATTCAAGAAGATTCCATATCCAATGGTGCCTTTGATATAGCGTAGCAAATGAATGGCAGCATTCCAGTGAGTATCATGAGGGTTTTGTAAGAACTGGCTCAGAAGTTGAACACTGAAGTTTATGTCTGGTCGACTGTTAACAAGATAATTTAGTTGACCAATAAGGCGCCTGTAGAGTTCAGGACTTTTTAAAGGTGTGCCGGTTTCAAGGTGTAACTTGATGCCTGGATCAAGAGGACTTGCCATGGACCGTTGAGTGTCGACCTGATACTCACGGGTGAGTTCTTTAGCAAACTTGTGTTGAGTAATGACCATCCCGTCTTCAGTGGTGACAAATTCCATGCCAAGGAAAAAATGTAGTTGTCCTAAATCTTTGATCTTAAATTCCATGTCAAGTTGTTGTTTAATCCTCTGTATTCCGTCCTGTCATTGCCACAAACTAGTATGTCATCTACATAAACTCCAAGATAGATTTTTGAAGTGCCTTCTTCTCGTTTGAAAAGAGAGTGATCATTTTCGGACAACTTATATCCTTGATTATACAGGAAAGTTGATAGGCGAGCATACCACTGTCGAGATGCTTGTTTTAAGCCATATAATGACTTTCTCAATCGACAAACTTTGTTATTGCCTGTGATATGAACACCATCGGGAATTTTCATGTAGATCTCTTCATGGAGGTCACCGTGAATAAAGGCATTATTCACATCTAATTGATCGATGATCCATCTTTGCTTTATTGCTACTGCTAGAAGAGCTCTTATTGTTGTGATTAACAACCGGAGAGAAGGTTTCGTGGAAATCTATTCCATGTCTTTGTGTGAAGCCACGAACAACCAGTCTTGCTTTATATCTTTCCACTGTGCCATCAGAACGAAGTTTGACTTTGTACACCCATTTGCAGCTGATGCATTTCTTTCCTTTAGGAAGATTTGTGATCTCCCATGTGTTGTTCTTTTCTAATGCCATGAGTTCTTCCTCCATGGCTGTCTTCCAGTGGTCTTGGGTAACAGCCTCTGCATATGTCTTTGGTTCCTTCATGTCCAGAGGGGATTTTATCTCACTGGTCGTGGTGAGACATATGGTTCTGTTTGGTAGAATGTCTGTGAGACTTTCTACATGTTTGTCTAGGAGATGAGAAGATTTTCCTTTTGAAGTCTTGTGGTGATCAAATTTGTGAAATGATCTTCTTCTCTGGGGTTGGTGAGATTAGGTATATCACAGACATAATCATTCAGTTTTGTTGGGCGGTGTATTTCTCTGCTGGATCGTCTCAATCCTATTTCTTGGACCGGTCTTTGAGTTGTTTCTTCTGTGGGATTGACTGAGGAAGATGTTTCAGGGATATCAACATCTTGTGTCGGATGATGCTGAATCTGGTCAACAAGGTCAATATTGCTTGGATCAATTCTTGGAGTATCAATGGTTGGCCCGTCAGATGAAATATATTGATCACTGATGTGATCATCTTCCGAGTCATCTATTGATTGATTTGGAATGAGATCTTGATGTAACACTTTATGTGTTATTAATGGAAAAATGGTCTCATACACAGTGATATCTCTGCTGATTATTACTTCCTCCTTATCGATGTCAAACAATCTATGAGCTTTTTGAGTATGTGCTGGTCCTAGATATACACATTTGATTCCTCTAGCATCAAACTTATGTCTATTCCGTTTAGGACTTGTATCGAAAACTAAACACCCAAAGGTTTTTATTTTCCCATAGTCTGGAGCGAATCCATGAAGAATCTCATATGGAGATTTTCCTGACAAAGTGGATGATGGCAACCGGTTTATTAAATGTGTAGCCATAAGTATGCATTCGCCCCATAATTTTAACTTCAAACCGGATTGAAAAAGAAGAATCCGGGCTGTATCAAGAAGGTATCGATGCTTCCTTTCAACAACTCCGTTTTGTTGAGGAGTATAAGCACAGGATGTTTGATGAAGGATACCTTTATTTTTGAAAAATGTTGTTAAATCCCTTGATAAGCCTAATTCATAGGCATTATCAGATCTAACAATCTTAATTTCCTTTTTGAATTGTCTTTCAACCATGATAATAAATTCCTTTATTGCATCGGCAGCTTCTGATTTTTGTTTTAATAGTTTCACCCAAACACTTCTACTTTTATCATCAACGATAGTCAAGAAAAATTTTGAACCGTCATGATTTACTTCATTACAAGGTCCCCATATGTCCAAATGTATCATGTCAAAACAATTCGCACTAATCGATTCTGATTTTGGAAAAGGATTTCTATGACCCTTCGCTTTGTAGCATATATCACAAACAAAATTGGAAGGAACATCCCCTTTCTTGATTAGATGAAGATTCAATAGCTTGTCTATAGGTGTATGACCAAGTTTGTTATGCCAATACATTGACTTATTTGAAACTATACTACTGAAAACTGAAATAGAAACATTTCTACGGTAAATCTTGTTCCTTCTCTCCAAAAAGTTCTTCAGGGCTTGAGCATCTAACCAGTACAAGCCATTGCGCATACTTCCAATTCTTCCCTCAAGGTTCGAGATAGGGTCCTGCATATGACAAGAATCCTCCTTAAAGATTAGTGAACAACCGGTTTGTTTCACAAATTTGCTCACTGATATTAAAGCAAGTTTGAATGAAGGAACATGCAAAACATCCTCCAATTTGAAGTTTTCTGTTAAAACTACAGAACCAGTGGTATTAATTCTTTCTCTTCTTCCGTCAGGCATGGTCACAAATTGGTTATGCTTCATGTGCTGTATATTACTAAATTTTTCTTCATTTCCACATAAGTGATCAGTGGCACCACTATCCAATATCCAATTACTTTCTTTCTTATGCGTTTTATAATCTGAAAAACTATGTTTTTCATGCCTATTATAAGCAGTAAAGGTACCGATACCTGTAAAACTGCAAGCAGCATTTCCTTCTTTCTCCATGCTGCTGTCTTTCTGCATATAGTTCCTCATCTGATTGAACTGTTCGATGGTGAGGCCTGGAACAGGTGAATTCTTTATAAATTCTTCCTGTTCTTGATTGAGCACACAGCTAACAGCAGCCTTTTTTTCTTTGGGACCCTTCCACCAATCAGGATATCCATTTAAAACAAAACACCCTTCTCTGTTATGACCTTTTCTTTCACAGTGTGTGCAGTACATATTTCCTTTCTTAACATCAGATTTGTTACGAGGTTTCTGATTATTCCAAGCCCTAGACTTATTGTTTGCAGAATTTCTATCGGTATAATTCACAAACACTTGGTCTGCACAATCCTTCCTGCCACTGTCATGGATATTGCGCTGCCTTTCTTCTTGTAAAACAACAGCATAGGCATTATCCACAGACGGTAATGGCGACATCATTAGGAGGTTTCCTCTCACATTCAAATATTTTTGATTCAGACCAAGAAGAAAATCGAACACTTTATCTTCTTCAAGTAATTTTTGTACTTTATCACCGTGACCACAAGTACAAGCATCTATCTGTATTATACTAGCAGTTTCATCCCAAATTCTCTGCAGCCGATTAAAGTATGTACTAACATCATCACTGCCTTGTTCAATTCTAGACAGTTCTCTCCTAAGATTGAAGCGACGAGTACCGTTTACCTGATCATATCGGCGGCAGAGGGCATCCCACATACCCTTGGCTGTGGTGTGGAATAATAGGCTGTCTCCGATACTTGTTTCCACTGCTGTCAAGATCCAAGACATTACGAGGTTGTTGCATCGTTCCCAAGCTGCTGCTCGAACGGAATTCTCGGTTGATTTCTTCAGAGTTCCATCGATGAGGCCAATTTTATTCTTCGCCGACAAGGCAATCTACATCCCTCGTTTCCATGTCTGAAAACTCGAACCGGAGAATTTCGAAACGAGCTGAGCGCCGGGGAGATCCGTTGATAACAAGTGGAGGGGGTCTGTGGTTGCGATGGTCTGCTCCGCGACGACATCTTTCCCCTTCTCATTGTTCTTCCCGGCGTCTGGGTTAGCCATCGATGCGAGTTAAATCAGAGAAGAAGAAAAAACAGGATCGCAAGTTCCTGCTCTGATGCCATGAAATTTTAGAAGGTTTGAAGAGAATATCGGGAGAGAAGAGAGAATGAAGCGAGAAAAATGAGCACGGGAAGGGAAGAAAGGAATAGTCTTGTATTCAACTTCTTGTATATTAGATGTGTACAGAGAAGCACAACTACTCTCTATATATAGAGTAGTAGAATTATCTAGAGATTTACATAAGGGTAAGTATGAGAAGATCCTAGTCAAAGGAAATAATACATAGTATGAGAAGATCCTAGTAAGAATGAGAAGATCCTAGTCAAAGGAAATAATACATAAAGGGTAAGTATGAGAAGATCCTAGAAAAAGAAATAATGGGCTAGCCAAATGTACAATACAAGAAATAATGGGCTAGCCCAAATGTACAATAATGGGCTAGTTATCTTCTTATCCTAACACAAACCACGTTAATTTGAAGGATTCAAATCCATGATCAAACGATCCCCTACTACATCCTCCGTCAATTGGGATGTGTGAGTTTTGAACTACATTACAAGAACATAAGTAAGAAGAAGAAAGGGAAGCATACTTCTAACCTTAACACTTACTCAAGCAACAAACTTTTTTTTAGGTAGACTCAAACAACAAACTTAACTACTAGAAAGAAGCAATTAATCCTAACAAGAGGGATTCGCTTGATATTCTACTATTTTTTGTGTAAAACTGTAGGAATATTATTTGTTAATTGATTGCCCCCTCCTTATTGCCAAATAACTTCAGATAAAGGCTAACACGGCATGACCAAAACTACATGCACTGCTAACCAACTTTGAAGTATGATTAATTAATGCAATAATGTCATAACAGAAGATTAACCAATTATAGACCATTGTAACAGATTTTCGAAATTTTGGTCAAGTGTGGTCCACCGCACCGGGGCGGGGTGGGGTTGTGGATCGTTGCATTATATTGTGAACCTACGAGATAACCTTAGTCGTGTTGAATTTTAGTATTACAACTTAGGAGACCAAGAAATTATTAGCTTATCAACTTTGAATAATATCTGGTCTCAAAATAAAAATATTGAATAATTCAAACGATACATAGGTTTTTTTTCCTGAAAGAAAGCTCCACCGCGCGTATCTTTAAGTAGCTGGTTGCTCATATTTTTCTATCGACCAAAGATACGTCGTTTTAATCAGTCAATAGCTTTATATTCCCCCGTAATTTAGGGTGTAGCTGTGAATTATTGTAAAAATAGTCGATTGTTTCTATTATGCTTTCGGAGAGATTTATTTTGAAAAATGAAGTAGCGAGGTTGGTTAGTTAATCATCTTGACAATAATCACAGATTTGACATTCATACATCTGAAGTGTATTTACTTATTTTATTTATTTAGTTAGTTGAAATAATTTCTGGGCTACTTAAGATTTAAAATTAGATACTATTTGTC
The DNA here is from genome assembly GCA_023374045.1 of Limonium bicolor. NCBI lineage: Eukaryota > Viridiplantae > Streptophyta > Magnoliopsida > Caryophyllales > Plumbaginaceae > Limonium > Limonium bicolor. The sequence goes on from CM041782.1 coordinate 210,065,627, forward strand.
GTCCGTTTTGTATGAATTAACTCTGACATAAAATCTCATGTAGAAAAACGAAATGCACCATTGTCACTTTAATATATGATGTGAAATCATTGCTTTCTAGCTACTTCTTTGAATGATTGATTTTTATTCTTGGTTCAATCATAGAGAGCTAGGTACAAACTTATATAGAAAAATGTCGATTTCATAATCAAACTGTAGATTAGAAGCTTTATAAAATAATAGTGATAATATAATAGAATTGGTGCACCCAATCACACACATTATGATACATTTTCCGAAGGAGCAATGTATATGAGATTTGATATAGGGAGATCCGATCAAAGTCTACACATATAAGAATTGCAAATAAAATAATAAACACAAAGATTTTATTGAAATTATAAATTTGAATTTCTCAAACATTTAGTTATAGGTTTTGTTTATTGCAAACCACAAACGTGTTCATGATTAAACATGTTAAAGATGAGAAATCGAACTAAAATGTTTCGTCTGATCCAATCACTTATCATAAGAAGAATTAGGTCCAAATCAAGTTTAATATATCTAGTAAAATAAAACATCCATGGAAAAGAAGTAAACAAAAAGTTCAATACTATTAAAATAATATACTCCCTCCGTCCAGAATTGACCGTCATGTTTACTATTTGGACATGTCGTTTGACTTCAATTTTTAACATGCAAGATAAATTAATTTTGAAAATTTAAGTTTTGCATATGATTCTTTACATGATAAACTATATATTACAAAATTTAGTTTTATAAAATTATTTTATCTTACATACTTAATATTGAAGTGGAAAAACGTGCCAAAAAGCAAACAGGACAGTCAATTCAGGACGGAGTGAGTATATCTAATGGGAATGTGCTGGCGGTCAAAGCTACTGGCATCGACCAATTGTTCTGCGATAATTGAAATAAGAGAAGTTTACTGATCTTTGTGTAATTTTTTTCAATTAACTTTTGTAAATTTGCTGTAAAAAAAGATTTAAAAAAATTATGTACTCATAATAATCATTCCTCCTGGTTGTCAAAAAAAAAAATCATTCCTCCAACTTATAACACGGTACATATTTGTATTCTCATTTGATCCATCATTTACATGTCATTCTAATAACTAAATATTGAAAAAAAAATACTATAAAGCTTTTAAAAAACACAAAAAGGTTCAGTAAATTTGTAGCAAATAAAAAACTTAAAAATTGGATAAAGCTATAAAAATTCAAATTCAAAAATTTATTGGTTTAATTATAAAAAATATTAATAAAAAATTAATGAAAAAGTATAAAATTATAAAAAAAAGTACATATATAACTGTAAAACTAAAATCGTGACAAAAAAAATAAAAAATGCTACAAAATTATATTATTTTCCAAAATCATAATTTTATAGAAATACACCAAAGTTAGCTAGATAATATATTTTTTCTGTAATTATTCCCATATGTGGCGGCTAATCACTAGAATGAAAAATCTAACTGCTATTTTTTAGCTCAACAAAAGCTAGTTGTCACAAATGGATCAAATTAGTGCGAGTTTAATTTTGTTATTAAATAATAATTTATAGAGTAAATTACTCTATGCTCTTGAGGTTTAGTGATATTACAAATTAGCATCTTCAGTATTGGGATTCTTAATAATGGGTTCTAAAAATCATGAATATGTTTTCTTATACACTAAGAGGGCGTTTGTTTTGAGGTAATCAAGAAAGGGAATCGGAATTCTGCTGTTTGTTTTACCAGTTTTTCCTAGGGGTGAGCATTTGGATAATTCGGTTAACCGAAATCCAAATTGTAAAAAAAAAATAAATGGATTTTGGTTAATTCGGTTTTTAACCGAATTATCCAAATTTTGATCAAAACCGAATTAACCGAAATCCAAATAGCTAGAGAAATATACTACCTCCGTCTCGTCATAAGTGTCATGTTTGTTTTTTGGCACGTTTTTCCACTTCAATATTAAACATATAAGATAAGATAATTTTAAAAATTGAGTTGTATAATATACAATTTTTCACATAAGGATTCCACTATAAAACATAGATTTATAAAAATATATTATTTTACAGGTTAAATATTGAAATCAAACGATACATCCAAATAGTAAACATACACGTTAACTGGGATGGAGGGAGTATATATAGAGATATTTTTTTTTATATATTAACAGTCGAATTCAGAAGATTATTCATACGCGTTTTTAGTTTACTCGTCCGATCGATCAATGGTATGGGTGGATTGGATACAATCTGGTTCATCTCAAAATCCATGCAGATGAGGTCCATTCCTCTCATATATGCTAAATATAAAATGTTGTACTTAATTTAAAACGCAAATTTTCTAGGCAGAGGAATATCCTTTATGGCAACTTTAAATCGCACGGCAAGTGTCTCTCTTTCTCTCTCTCATTTTTTTCCCATCTCCAATTGCGTGGGTTGCCTAAAATGGACGAAACAGGCTCCAACCCACTTCACATTTTATTATAATGTTATATTTTTTAATAATGTTATATTTTTGTTTTATGCATGGACAACCACACACTTTATAAAGTTGAAATACACACCTTTAAGGATAAGGTCCACGTGGTATTATTATTATTATTATTATTTTGTTTTGAGAAATTCTTGGCTACAATAATTGAAGATGTAAAAAAAAAAGCTAGAGTTTCTTTCTGACCATCATAGATACAACTTATTACACGGCACATCATAGAAATAAAAAGGAAGTGGAGAATAAAAAGGCAAGAGCACGTTCATATCCACCTCAGCTCAGCCATGTATTTTATCGTACAAAAATTGTATTAAAATGTTTTTAAGGATATACTATAGTATTATAACAATGTTCCCTGACGTCTGAGTGTGTTCATGTCATGTGGATGGGTGGGCGGTTGCATTTTGGACATACTAATTCCACTTGACAGCGGTGTATATATAGTGTACTCCTCCTCCTGTATTTTTTTTTATGTGCTTCTTTCAAGGTCAATTCAGTTCAGAAGCCAGCCAGGGCCATTTGGGGTCCACTAGTAAAAAGGCGTTTCGGACGGGGTCCACGTAAAAGATGATGGGCCCATGAGATGGATGTGAATGGGCCAGAGGGCGATTGGGATATTGGCCCACCATCAACAGCACTTCCATCAGTTAATGCAAATAGCCACCAACCAACCAATGAATGCCAGTTGCGTTCACACTTTCCCCAAATAACGAGATCCATGCTTGTTTTTGAAATATTTTTTTAGTATATAGAAATAGATAGGAGTAAATATAAGGGTGGGGTTTTAAGACCATTCAATTTCAACTGCATTAGCACTGTTAATAAATTAATATCAAGTCTTGTGTAATTATTTAGTTAACTAAAATTTTTGTTTAGTTATTTTGGTTTTCTGTTTTTGTTAGATTTGAAATGGTAAAAATAAAATATATTTTATAAGTTCACAACTGAAGTAGTTTGAATATATGATTTTTGTTTAAATTTTTAGTTTCATTTTACTTAACATATGAACTAAACAAGTACAAACATTATCAAGAATGATGATAAGACAGATGTACGTATTTCCTGACTAGTAAAAAAACTACACGCACTGAGATTATGGGCGCGTTCGCCTTGCGCTAAATGTGCATTTTTTGACAGCATAAATATACAGCATATGCTGTTTTGGACTCCTTTATTTGTTTTTGTTGTTCGCCTAAAACAGCATAAATGGCAGCATAAATGACAGCATAAATGTCAGCATAAATGCCCGCAGCAATGCTACTTTTTCATTTTCGTGCTTTCACTCCTGTTTCTTTACTCACTTCATAATGCAATTACTGTGACTATTGATTTTAAAAAAAAGAATTTTTTTACAAGTTACTTTATTTATAATAAATTACATAATGCTTTAAATAATTTATAAAAAATAGTACTACACCTTTAGCCAAATTTACAAAAAATCACATTTATAATAAAAATCTATAATATATTATTTATAATATCACATAGATTAATAAAATTAAAAAAACGAATAAATATACACACTTGTTGATATATAAATTAAAATAGTATATAGAAATATGAATGCATATAAATTTATTAACATACAAAGTTACAAAAATATTATCTAAATAAATTCACATAACATTATCAGAAAATTTGAAACGCTTTTTCTCTTTTTTTACGTTTTTATATTTGTAAGAATTATAAAATTTAGATAATAAAAATATATTGTTTAGGAGTTACAAGTTTTGCTTAAATAATAGAAATAAAATTTTTATTGTTTGTGAATTTTTTTTATTTATTTTTATTAATAAAATAAAGTTACGTAGTGTAATATAATAAATTATAATTGTAATACAAAAACGGTAAACGCACTACATATAACTAACTTAACCAAACATGTTGCATATATGCTGCACTGCCAAACAACAGTTTTCAAAACAGCTGCATTTATGCCAGCACATTCTGCCAGCAAATATGTTGCATTTATGCCAGCGCATTCCTGCTGCCAAATATGCTGCATTTATGCTGTCAAAACAGCCATGCCGAACAGAGCCACTTAGAGATATATGCATGCATGGTTCATATCACAAGGGCGGGCGGTTGAAAAAAAATCTTGGTAAGATGCATGTTACTACTGTCTTTTCTTGAAAGTAAACATTGTACTACTTAATATACTAATAAATCAGCATGATACCTGCCGTACAAATGATGCATGTGATGATCGCTGGCGCATTGCATGGGAACAACAAAACCATGTCCCCCGTCAATATAGTGTACATACACTACTTGTCTCTGTGTGTTTTCAAATTCATAATAATGGTACAATTTACAATAACAAAATGGGAAAACTTGTCAACTCCTTTTCTTTTCACAGTGGTATTGGTGTATCTAATATATACTATGGTGCCAGACCTCGTATACTATAGTAAACCTATTTACTACTACTACTACTACTTTATCATTACTATAGTTTCAGGTAAAATTCAATAAAGCAACCTACCAAAATTTAAACACTTGAAAGAAAAACAATAGTAGTAATAAGATTCCATTTCCATCCACACTTTTCCTATCATATCTAACTTCACATTTTTGCCATAATAATATAAAACCAAACTTGACATTGAAATCTACCCAACATCATTCTGAAAATGATCTCATTATCATATCACCGAGTAAAAAAAATGCCATCTTTCGTTAACTGATTGCACTATAGGCATGTTTTTATTAAAAGTGCCTTAGCTCGAGATTACGAAATCAGTAGTACGTAGTAGGGTGCAATTATTAGCTATATATTGAATGGTAAAGATACAACAGTACACCTCCTTTCAAAGCAATCATCGTGTTTACAATCCCCTATGATCTCTTCCTCTTCCTAATCGTACGAATTCGACAGGGTAAAATATAAAGCTCTTCTGATAATAATAGTAGTAACAGTAGTATTAGTATTCTCGGATTAATTCATAGTTTCTGAGTCATTGCACCAATCCAACTTTATAATATAATCATTGCAGCTGTAGGTAAAAACAGACAATCGAGATGTGATATTGATAACGTGATGAAATTAATGGGACCGGCCCATCAGTCCAATATTATGGGCTGAAGATACCTTGCTTTTCAAGTGGCCCACACCACCAGCCTATTATAAGTCCTGCTCCCCTGGATAAGAGAAGTGGCTTCAAACCACTGAGTAATAGTATAAGGTTTCGTTGGTCTCCTCGATTGATAGTATATTTGAGAGTATTCTTATAACAATTTTAGATTGATCATACAATTCTACTTGAATAATATTCTGTGTTTTTAAAAAAAGGAATAATATCCTGTGAAATGTCACAGCCAGAAAGAAAAAAGAAAAGAGAGCCTAAGTATTTGTTCGACTGCATATATAGAAAAACGAGATCAAAGTTAATTGTCGAAAAACTGACATGGGAGTTTCGAAGCTTATACAAGTCATGTGTCAACTAATTACAGGGTAGTTCATCAAACTGGCCCACGTGAACTTTACAAAACCTTATCGTTTTCAACGTGGCAGCCTGTGAATAGCTAATCTAAGGGGAAGTAAACAGTTATAAATTGACAACTAATTAAGAGTGAGACCCATCTTTTAAGCCAGTTAATACTCTTTTTTTACGGCTGGAGTATAATCAAATGACATGCGTACGATAGTGAGACCTAGAAATAAGTGATAAAGCTAGCGAAATAATCTCTCAAACGAACAAAGATGATTAAAAAAAAAAAAAAGTGTTACCATTTATAAGTTACAACAGCCGAATCTTAAGGAAATGGAAGTAACTTTCATAAGGTTACTCTTCGAACATGTCGAATATTTTTCGTTCATTCTTGATGAATATACCGTACGGGGTAACTCTAATACCATGTACCTCTGAGCTATATATGTAGGTTATAAGCAGTAAAAACTCTCCCACAATATCTAATGCTTACTCCCTTTCCTCCTAAAACCAAACCCCCCTGCTCAGTGTATAATAAAACTTAATCCTTGAATTGTCCAACCAACAACCTCATCCGTATCTGAACAAAATAGCACTCACACTTTCAGAGGCGTTAGCGTCTAGAATGAATAGGGTTTTACTGATTAATCATTGTTGGCCACATGTGCCTTGTATTCAGTGTTTATATATGTCTAATACATCTGGACTGTATTACATATAGTAGATGATAAGGAGCAGCCCACTAACACTATTTTATTCATGTTTGGGCCGTGACTTCTAGTGTCGGGCTACTAGCATTGGGCTTAGACAGACTAGCCTTACTATCCCCCCTCGATTCAAACCACCTAGTTAGAGGAAGGGTTGATCGCAAAGAAAGAAACTGGGGGCTTGGCAATGGTTTGGTGAGAAAATCGGCTAACTGAGCCGAGGAGGAGACATGGCAGATCTGTAAGGATCGAGTCTTTACCCGCTCCCTGACGAAGTGATAGTCGAGATCCACATGCTTGATGCGGCTATGGAGCACAGGGTTTGAAGCCAGGTAAGTGGCTCCCAGATTGTCGCAATTAATTTGAGGTGTTTCTGTCAACGTTAACCCTAGTTCCGCAATTAATTGTTGGATCCACAATACTTCAGCAGCTCCGTTGGCTAATGCTTTGTACTCTGCCTCTGTAGAGGATCGAGCTACGTGCGGTTGCTTGCGGGAGTTCCAGGCGAGGAGGTGCGAACCCAGAAGGATGAGATGGCCACTAGTCGAGCGGCGGTCAATTAACGAGCCACCCCAGTCTGCATCGACAAACACCTGCAGACGGCCAGATGGTTTTGAGGCGAAGAAGAGCCCCAGATTCTGGGTTCCAGCCAAGTAACGAAGGATTCTCTTCACTGCTTGCCAGTGAACATTGCAAGGTGAGTGCATATAACGACAAACTCGATTTACTGCATAGCATATGTCTGGCCGTGTAAAAGATAGGTATTGTAATGCTCCTACGATGCTTCTGTAATGTGTGGGATTGTCATAAGCTGGTGAATCTGAGGTGTCAAGGATTTGGGTAGGAGAGATGGGGGTAGGGGCGGGTTTTGAGTGAAACAGTTGGGCACGGTGTAACAGATTTGTGATGTACTGAGTTTGGTTAAGTAGAAGACCAGAGGAATTGCGAGAGGCTGAGATACCCAAAAAATAGGTTAGATTACCTATATCAGTGATGGGAAATTGGGTAGCAAAGGTCTGAATAAACTTTTGTAGTAGAGTGTGAGAGGAACCAGTGAAAATAATATCGTCTACGTAAACAAGAACATAGACAATATCACTGTTACGATTGAAAATAAATAATGATGGGTCAGATCTAGAGGATGTAAAACCCAAGTCAATGAGATAAGTGCTAAGCTTCGCATACCATGCACGGGGCGACTGTTTTAAACCGTATAATGAGCGTTTGAGCTTGCAGACATGAGTGGGTTTAGAAGAGTGAGTAAAGCCAGGTGGCTGTTTGATGTAAACTGTTTCCTCCAAATCACCATGGAGAAAAGCATTTTGCACATCCAGCTGCTGAATTGGCCAGTTAAAAGACACAGCCAGAGAGAGAATGAGCCGTATTGTAGTCTGTTTAACAACGGGACTGAATGTTTCAGTATAGTCCAGCCCATAGGCCTGAGAGAAACCCTGAGCCACAAGTCTGGCTTTTCTTTTAGCTATTGAGCCATCTTTATGCCTTTTTGTTCTGAAAACCCACTTGGTGCCTAGTAAATTCATACCTGGTGTATGGGGAACTAAGTCCCATGTTTGTGTCTGTTCAAGAGCAGTGAGCTCTTTTTGCATTGCATCTATCCATTCTGTGTGCTGCATTGCCTCTTTGAATGTGGGATCGTCAGGAACAGCGGTAGTGCAATGAAACTGATAATTAAACGTCCCATCTGAACGTACTAGAGGCCTAGAGGAATTTGTTTTTGATCGAGTGACCATATGATGACCTGGTTGTGGAGGAGCAGGGTCAGGAGGAGAAGGATCTGTAGGATGTACAGTAGGTGAGGGAAGAAAGGAAGCTGGTGTAGTATTAGAGGAGTTGTTAGGTGAAGAAGGAGGAGATAAGGGAGTGTTTTGAGAGTTATCTGGAGGAATGTTTTGAAGAGGGAAGTCTTGAGTGAGGTTGGAAGGATAAGAGGTATTTGGAATGAGTAATTGAGGTGGAGAGATAGGATTAGCAGGAACAGGAGTGTGGTCATTTTTGTAGGCAAAAGGGAAGTGTAGCTCATTAAAGATAACATCACGAGAGATGTAGATTCTGCCCGTAGATAAGTGCAGACAGAGATAGCCATGATGAGAATTAGAGTAACCCAGAAAGATACACTCAACAGATCTGGTAGAAAGTTTGTGATTTTGATAGGGCCTGAGATTTGGAAAACATGCACATCCAAAAACCCTGAGGAAGGAATAATTAGGATCTTGTTTTTGCAACAGCTGATAAGGAGTTTTCTTTTGTAACACCATCGAAGGAGTGCGGTTGGTGAGATAGGCTGCAGTCTTGAATGCATAAGTCCAATATTTAAAGGGCATAGAGGATTGGGCCATAAGTGTAATTCCCTTGTCAACAATAAATCTGTGTCTGCTCTCCACAGAGCCGTTTTGCTGATGGGCATGCGGACATGTAATTCTGTGATTAACACCCTTTTCTTTAAAGAAAGGGATAAGTGCCTGAAACTCACCTCCCCCGTCTGTTTGCACAGATTTGATAGAATTGCCAACCACTTGATCAACACCAGTAGTAGTAGGAAAAGTGTAAATGCCATCCTTAACTGGGCCTCTGAGAAGCACTTGGTGAGTATTGGAGTCCTTCAAAAGGAAATAGTGAGGGTGAAATTCAAAGAAAGTATTATTTTCAATGCAGAAACGATTAACAGAGAGCAAGTGCTTGGTAAGATAAGGACTGTAAAGAATTTGATTTAAGTTGTACTCTCTGTTTGCAGTAGAGATAGACCCCATACCCTGCTGAGATATAGGAATGGCAGACCCATCCCCAAGAGTGATAGCTTCAGAACCAGAATAATCTGATGAGCCTAGATTTAGGCGAGAGAAATCCCCTGTGAAGTGATGAGAGGCAGCCGTATCTGGCAGCCATTCAGAAGGAGAAAAATTCTGAGTAGAGGTATTGTTTGCTGAGAATGAGGGAGGCGGTTGTGACTGATGAGAGTAGCTGTATCTGTGATAACATTCCTTTGCCTCATGACCCCTTTTTGAGCAAATTTGACAAACCACTCTGTTGTCTTGTTGACCAGAGAAATATTGGTTTGATCTTCCTTGATTTCCACGTCCAGAACCATAGTAATTGTTTCTTCCTCTCCCTCTGTTGTTTCTCCCTCCTGTTTTACCTCTATTGAACCAAGACTGGTTTGTAGAAGTGGCATTAGCATTAACTGTACCAGTAGCATTAACACTTACAGAGTTTAACATCTGCTGGTTCTGATGTGTAACAGTTACTTCAAATTGGAGCAAGTTGCTCAGGATTTCAAAGGGAGCATACTGCTCGCGTGAGGACAATATAATGGTAGTAATAGAGTTGTATTCTGGAGGCAACCCCTTAAGAAGATAAGTTTGAAATTCTCTGTCAGACACAATATGATTGGCTCCTGCAAGAGAGTGAACCAAGTTCCTTGCCCTATTATAATATTCAACAATAGTTTCGTCTCCCTTTTTCTGTAGGGTAGCAAGTTGAAGATGAAAATGCCCCAAGTGAGCTGCTGTTTGAGCAGCATAGGTTTTATAAACTCTTTCCCATAATTCCTTGGATGTTTTACAACCAACCGCAGAGACAATAACTTGCTCAGAAAGTGTCATATATAAAACTGACATGATTAATTGATCTTGGTTTATCCACTTTGAGTATTCTGGATTAATACCTTCTTGTGTTGTTTGAGCAGGGCACTGATGACTACCGTCAACAAATTTATAAAGGTCGTTACCTTTTAGAAAAGGGACGATTGTCGTTTCCCACAAGCTGAAGTTACTGGGGGTGAGTTTGATGAGATTTCCAGCAGCAGACAGCACCGACTGAGTGCTCATTACTGGAGATAGAGTTGTAGCAGCTGAGGAGGATATTAAGGCACCGGTTGTTTGGCCAGCGCCAATGGAGAGACTCGTGGTTCCTGCCGCCATGAAGGCTTGTGCGGCTCTGATACCATAGAATGAATAGGGTTTTACTGATTAATCATTGTTAGCCACATGTGCCTTGTATTCAGTGTTTATATATGTCTAATACATCTGGACTGTATTACATATAGTAGATGATAAGGAGCAGCCCACTAACACTATTTTATTCATGTTTGGGCCGTGGCTTCTAGTGTCGGGCTACTAGCATTGGGCTTAGACAGACTAGCCTTACTAGCGTCATCTGTGTTCTGACTGATGAAAGGGATTGAGGTGAGGGATGGAAATTGATCAAAAGGACCAGCCGACGATGATGGCATGCCTGTTTTTTTTTTTCTTTTTTCAAAGGGTATACACAAATTAGAATAACATCAAAGGATATCTCATTTATACAGTTAAGCAATATGAGACGAACTGAATACAGTGCCACCTCTCCCTTCCCTTAGATGAAGAAGTCAGACTGCTTAGATTGCGCTTTCAGGTCTTTTAATTTCTTCAAAATGTTGCTGAAGTAATCTTGCAGATACTTCTCTAATGTAGCAATATCCTTTTGCTCCACTCCCAGTGTTTGATATGTCTCGTTCATTGGTACCGCAAAAACAGTGTCACTCGACAGAACCTAGATAGCAAAATACAAAGGTCAATAAGTTGAGAACAGACATGGTCACCACAAGAAATGCTTTGAGATTGACAACAAAAAAAAGGGGGGTTTGGTTCAGACTTCAGCCAATCATTTTCACTGTATCTTATCTTCTCAGACGTAAAAATAGAGATATCTGGATAACAAGATGCATGTTGCACTTAATTATCTTCTCACCTCTGAAAATGCCAATCGATCAGCTACGTCATTCGTCCATTCAAACAGACGAGTCAGTTGCCGAGTTACTCTTAACACTGACACTGGGACAGTAGTCACGTTGGCATCTTGACCGGCCAACCTCTCACACAATGCAATCACCTGAATCAAGTAAGTGATTGGCCAGATACATTAGCAGAAAGAACTACATATTATAAACTTGGAGCAGAGGTGTTGTTATCCAGAAATTTCATTCCACGGTCCTCACTACTTCAATTCTGTAACCAATACAGCCAGTTATCCATTGAACAAAAACACTTTGAAAACATTATTTACCACAAAAAAGGGGTCAAATAATCTATAGACGAACTAAATGAGCAAAACCCAATGTGCAGTCCATAAAAGTTCTGTTTGTCCAATCTTGATATATGAAAAGCTCTCCTACCCAAGATACTCATCAAATAGACCAACTGGATTGCTACACAACTCTGTCCAATAAAAGTTAATAAACTTTTCATATGGTGACCATTCACTCCAACATTTACAACAATAGACAAGAAAAACTCAAAGGTCTATATTAACAGGACAAGGTGTTACTCCTAGTTCTTATACCTCTTGTGTTGTCCATGCACGAGGCCCAGCAAAAGTAAGAAGCTTCCCTGTGAGTTTCTCGTTGCGCACAGCAATGAAGGTCAATCTAGCAATATCCTACAGGAGCAAGGAGAGCAGATCAGAGATAGACTCATATCATGGACCAGTTAACATTTGATAGTCCAATCACTTGTGGCTTAGTAGTAGCAAAAATTACTTGAGTATCCATGTATGCTATCCTTGTTGGAGCATCTGTACCCCACACAGATTTTTCTTCTAATATAGGAACTGCATATTGCCCAATAAGGCCCTACAGAGAGAATCCTGATCATCAGATAAACAAAAACAATAAATGAAACCCAATAAGATTAGTTTACGGAGATATGTAGCCATATACAAACAGTTCTACAGCAACTATTTTTCCCTTTCTTCACTTCTGTCATCTATCTCTTTTTCTACTAAGTTGCACTGGTACACTAAAATTGAGATTGTAGTTAGGGGACCTTACATCAATATCACAACGAACAAAAACATGTCCCATTTTTTGTTATAGAAAACATGGAATCAATAGAGACAATAAGCATGCACAAGTGAAAAGGAAACCAACCAATAATCACTTTGTCACCTGCATAAAACCACATAGCCGAATCGTAATATGCGGCAGGCCAGAGTCCTGAAGAAACTTCTCAGTACAATATTTGATCTCCATCAATGGCACCTCTGGGTGCTTGTCACAGTTGTGGATAGAAAAAAACACGTATTTTTGGATCCCCATTGCTTTTGCACATTGTATAAGCGCCACTTTTCCTTCCCAATCTACCTAGATGGAACAAGAGGATTAGGTTAACCATCAATGCAAGAGACAAGAAGAAGTATTCAAGCCAATATCAAGTGAAGATAAATGGAGGCTCCAACAGCAATAAATTAAACCAGATGAATATGCAATAGACACATGCCAGCTGTTGATTGACTACTCTTTTGACTTATGTTACATGAAAATGTATAACACTAGACAATTATCCAGGCAATACTCACTTTCTTTATAGGCTCTTCTGGTCGTCCGGTTGCACAGTCAATCACTGTATGAATACCAACCAGAGTGGCAGGAATAGTTTCAGGCTTGCTAAGGTCAGCATTGACCACAGTTGCTCCCCATTCTCGAAGGAAATCAGCTGGGGCGGGTCGCGGTCTCACAAGACAGCGAACATCATAGCCTTCATCTAATGCCCGTCGCACTACCTGTCTTCCAAGGGTCCCGGTAGCACCCACCACTAGGATGCTAGTGGACCTCACAGGAGTCCCTGGCGCATAATTAGTAGCCATGGAGGCTCGAGGACTATATCTTACCAGTGGTTTGTACGATCTTCCTGTTTGAGCACCAAAAGCTTAAGTCAGCATTGGGTGGATCATGATAGGACCATGAGTAGGGAAGAAGAATACAATATCTGCTTATGTATTAGAAGAGGACAAATTTTCTTTATTGTCTACAAGCAAAATACCCATTTTGTTGTTTATATAGAACTATGCGTACAAGCATGATGAGAAGTTACCACCTGATGAGGATCAAATAAAAAAAGGATGACAGATATCTTTAAGGGAGTGTATCTTATGCCACTGATTGAAACAATGCAATAGGATTATAGCCCCAAATATGTGCAGTTATAGTGAACTGCAGAAACTGAAAATTCTAACACTAGTAAGTTCACCATCATACTACTCGCTTCTCAATCAACACACACAGAGAGAAATAAATGAAAATTTTCACTATGCTAACCAAATGTCGAACAAAATGCCTAAGATACGCCTTCCGAATTCGACCTTTAAGTAGGCTGGCAGTTCACAGCATGTACTGAGGAGCGCGTTAAACTGCATATTTACTGGAGATAACCATTTGAAACAAGGAATTCAAGCTTTCAGTTCTACAATCAATTTGAAATTGAACTAACAACTAGGGTTACTATCAGTAGAAAACGTCAACAGAACAACTGTGAACGAAATCAAGTCCAATACCAGACGAGGAAACGGACGATGAAGGACTGCAGAGGAGACGGTCTGGCACTACGGAGCTGTTCCACGATAGCGAGCTCTGGCTGGAGGAGGAGTTGACATGGTTGCGATGGCATATCTTGTGCGGTGCCGTTGTCAGTTGCGCGGGGAGCTTCGACGCCATTGATTTCAACGAGGGTGTTTCCTTCTCTCCTTGTCCTGGGAGAAAACTAGTGGATGGAGGAAGAAGAAGAGAGAGAGCAAGGCAAAGCTGGCAGTTGGGGAACAATCGATCTCAGTCCTGCCACGTCCTTCTCCGCTTCTGTTTTGGATTACGCACCCAGAGTCTCCATCCACATCAGCATTTTTTATCGGTGCCTTTAGATTTGTCCCTTCGTATCGGCAAATACTAGTATCAAGTTACAATTCCTTCTATCTAGTTTAACAGCTTCCGACAAATCTTACATTACAACAAATAATAGCTTCCAAAATGCATTCGAAAAACACATGGATCTTTTTTTTTTTTTCGAACATGAAAAAACACATGGATCTTGAACTAAGTAAGTAGCGTGGACAAAATCTTGATTCTATACATACTACAGAAAAATAATGCAACAACCTAACTTAAAATATGTGGAAATAGCCATCAAACAAATGTGGAAACAAACTTTGGCCCAACAAAAAGTAACCACAATGACAAATATTATTAGTTGAGAATAAATGATAGAATACAAAGCAGACATCGTTTTTAAAAAAATATAGAATACAAAGCAGACAATGGGCTCTTGCACTCAAACATTAACACAATTTAATGGCAAGCACATCCCGAAACTGAGTATGATGCAAGAGTTAGGAAGGTTTAGATGAAGGTAATTTCTTAGCTACATTTGGTATATATGACTATATACATGTACATTTGTTCTATAAAAATTATACAATTAGTAAATAAAAATTGTACGGATGTATATGCAACGTTATACATTGAATTCTAATATTACTGAAATTCTATTAGATGTACATTCGAACTTCTTAAACTGTACAATAAGCTTACAGAACCTGTACTTTTACAATATACAAACTGTACGATTTTGAATGAAGTCAAAGATAGCTACATATTCTTGTAGCCAAGAATGATTGTTAGATGAGAGAGGAGGAAAAATCACCACCATGACTCAAACTATCAGATCCAAGACCATATATAGAAGAGGACTTCAAATCCAACCAATCATAAGAACATAACTTGAACATAAATCTTAAAGATAAAGAACAACAAAATCTTTTCACACAAAAAAACTGCAACAAAAATGACAACCGTGAAATAAGTGCACTTAAAACGGCTCTCTCTAAGCTTTCATCAAGGGGATGCTTTCAAGATGACTTACCCGAACAAAAAGAAAAGAGGTTGACACCCTTGGCTCAAACACCCAAATTTTCAAGGTTGAGTTGAAGAGGACTCCACACGCACACCCTTTCATTTAGAAAGCACAAAAGAGGAAACCCACATTAGGGCATTCATAATGGTGTGGATTCCACCTATAGTGTTAAAATAGAAAAAAGAAAAAGATGAGGTGGATGTGAGAGGAGTTCTTAATTAAGATATTCTTTTTTTAGAGAACCTAGGTGTAACACCTCTACTTCGAAATCCGGATAATCTAACGCGCCTAACAGAATTGATTAATCGAGTCACAGCGAAAATAAAACCGATAATAAACTTAACCTGGGTGTTACTCGTCATTACTCTCCCATGTGAGCAATGAAGCGTTACCAACAATTCAATCCCAAAAATCCGCAGTGATGACAGAGACATAATACAATCCGAGGTTTACAATAATCCAAAAGAGTAGTGAGCTATCTAACTAAACCAATATCATAAGTTTGGGTGAAGTTTATGCAAAAGTCCAACTATCCCATAAGCCCGCTCTCGCGCATCGGTCTTCAATCAAGTACCTGTAATTGGTGGCCATAAAGGCTCAACACAACTGCTGGTATGCTACTATATGATCCTCTTGGACCTTTGAACTAGTCAGATTAATTAGCCTAATTGTTCACATGCAGTTCCAGTTTCATGCTATTCAAGTTTACAACATAACAACTATAAAATGCCATAGTAAGCAAACAACAATTCATCTAATAATCACATAGTTCATTCCATTCAACAATAAATATAACATCCAACGCATAAGAAGGTAAAGTAACACAACGAGAGTTAGTCTTATGATTTCTCGTGTCAGGGCCTCTGGGGCCGTTGTTCGTTCTTTACATGTAGTCAAGTTCTCATCTTAATCCTTTTTCCATTTCACTTCCTAACTTTTTCCGCTTTACCACCATACTCTCACTTAGTTCACAAATTCTGGGCCTAAATGCCCATACACAGTTTACAAATTCTTGGCCCAAATGCCCTTACACCAGCGACGATGCCTCCGTCCAACAAAGTTTACGTTTGTTGGAAACCTAAAACTTAAAATTGTAGGATATAATGTTACCGGCCGAGGCTCAATTGCCCGCTCCACCAACAGCGGTGTCTCTGACCAAGCAGCCATACAATACTTGGAGTTTCCTTGAGCGTACCTGTTGTCAGTTGTCCCCTCGTGATCACAATGCGCAACCAGACGGTCCTAGATTTCTCACCATCTTCAATTCTTCCACCACAACCAACCTCCCACTGAATCGTTTAAGTTTCTTAACCTAAATACTAAAGATTCAATCTTAGGTTATCCAGTGATTAACTTCTCGAGTGTATGTGGACCTTTAGGTCTTTGATGTATGCCTAGAAGTCATCTAGTATAAGTTCATACTCGAGGTAATTTCTTCTTAAGTGATGTTTCTCTATCACTATCATATATGTTTGGTATCTGTCTTAATTCGTATATATCGCGTACAAATAATGGCGCACGCATTCGACAAATAAGTCATATAACATAATTACATTCAAGCATGCATATCTTCTTAGCAAACATTTCACACATCCAAACCCGAGGAAGTCCTCAGGCACAATCAGAACACACAATAACAGACCGTTCACCGACAACAACGCTAGCGTGACTATTCACGCTTATCCTCTAGCGCACCCGAAGCTCGTATTTATCGGCCCGTATCTCTGGAATATATACTGCTCTAATATTAGTGTCTATATTACGAGTCTACTTAACCATTCCTGAATAAACTCTAGTCATCATCTCGTAGTTAACCCCTTAGTCGGTTATTTGTTTAACTCGAGTTTCATTAACCCTCGGGATTTCAGTTTTTGTATATAATATAGTTTATGAGCACGTAATATTTGATATTGTAATATATTTAGTACGTAGGAATTGTACTCTTAATGCCCATGCATTGATCGAGGTTAATTGTCTTTGCATGTTTACGTGCAAACCTACGTGCATGCATGGTTATCTATACAATATATCTATGCATGCATATAATATGGTTTGTTAACATATTTCACTAGGCCAAGTTATATCTCCACTTATAAGTACATTATCTTGTGTATGGTTAACTGACCCACTTGGTTAAGTTGTGTTGATTGGTCAACGTAGTTTGACTCGGTTAATGTTTCAAGTCAATATTCACTACAAGAAAAACATGTTTTAGCTACCGATAAATTGCTACAATGCATATATTGGTATCTAAATTGGAAAATTGCTACTGATTTTTGATGTTATTAACAAAGTATTTGCTTTGTGCTACCACAACAACAATGGTAGCTAAACTTTTAGCCAGTAGCTAAATGTCTACCGCCTTACAAGATTGCTACCATCAATAGTAGCTATTTTATCTTTCATTCCGATAGTTTTAGTAAAAGTAATTTTGCTACCAATATCGGTAGCTAATTAATGAATTGCTACTACTTGGTTCATGCTAATTCAATCATGGTAGCTATTATGCTACTATTTGAGCAACGGTAGCAAAAAGATTCTAATCAATAGCTAACTAGCTACTATCTTAAAAGTTGCTACGACCATATAGATAAGCGAAATTATGAAATTGCTACTAACACTTGATTATGGTTGCTATAGTGCTACTATTTTGGCTATGATAGCAAATATTTTTAACAAGTAGCTAAATTGCTACTATCTTAAGTTTCAAAATTGCTACCGACTAATAATGCTGATGAAATTTCAGTTGATATTGTGCTAAAATATAAGAAATGATCACTAATATTCGTAAGCATTAATAAAATTATTACTGTCTTATAACTTAAACGTGTGAATACTACATAATTCAGAATACTAACCTATTGCTGCTGCCATAGTGGATATATTATCTACTTATATAAATATTTTATTTTTTATAGTTTTTTTCAATATAGTACTTTTAATATATTTTACTTTACCTTTTAGCTATCCAAATTTTAAATCAAACTTTAAGTAAACAAAAAATTTCTACTTCTTGAAAATTAATTAAAACTACATACCACTACAAGAATTTATTTATCATATAAGATATATGTAACATAATATATTTTGATACTTATAATATTTTAATTTTTAAAGTATCACACGTATTAATAAATAAAATAGAGTACATGTAATAATAATTTAAACTAGTACATATGCTAGTTACAATTTACAAAATTAATATAAATTAGTAAATGTATTTGTATATAAATTTTAAAATTTGTGCAGTTTTTATACATTTTACTATATAATTCTTTTAGTTTACAAAAATCGCAAAAATTAGTAAAATATAAATATACAATAAATAATGACAATTTAAATTAGTTGATGTGCTGGTTAAAATTTGCAAAATAAATACAAACTATAAATATAATTTATAAATGTTTAAAGTTTTTGTAAATGTATATATATGTTTAGTTTTTAATTTTATACAATTTTAAGCCAACATACACTTTTATTTTTATTATTTTGACCGTACAAAATAAATGTTGTAATATTATGTAAATTAAAATATCAACATCGATTTTATTAATTTTTACATATCCAAGGTTCGATCATATCTCGACCAAAATTTTGATTTATATTTAGAGTATCAAGCATTCAATATATACATGTACTATGCATATATTGTGAATAACTATCATGGCCCAATGGTTAAGGTAATAACTATCCTGCCCACATGTCGCAGGATTGATTCCTGATGTGTGCACATTTTAAGCGCACACTAGTCTGAATTAATTATACCATTCGTATGGGGTCTGTTTACCCATACGTTCGATCAAGGACCATCGCGGGTCGGGTCACATCCTTGATGTGTGCCCAAGGAATCGTCAGGCCGCACGCACACATGGCTTGAGTAGAGAACCACACATGTGTGAAATAATACTGCCACACTATTGGTGGCAATTTTTTTTAATGCAACCACTAAAGTTGGTATCTAAAAAGAATTTATGCTACTGAATTTATTGGTAGCAAACAAAGTAAAGCTACCACACATAATATGTTGTACAATTGCTACCAGAAGAAAGACCTGTGACAAAATTGCTACCATAAGAAAGAGTAGTGGCGGTGTGGCAGCAAAATTGCTACCAACCAGAAAACGTAGCGAAAATCAATTTCGCCACCAAGGGTTTACCCACCGCCAAACTCCAGTAGCAAATGAACAAAAGCGGTAGCCGGTTCTATTTGGCTACCAATTTCACTATTATCGCTACCAATTGCGTCAGTAGCAACTAGCCTTTTTCTTGTAGTGAATATTTCATTATAGCCGATATTTAATCATCAACTCATACTACATCATATTACAACACTTGTAATTATATTTCTAACTAGGGATGTCAATCTTGACCCGAACCCGAAATCCGACCCGAAACCGACCCGTAAAAAGCCGGGTTCGGGTTGAGATTTTTTACCCGAAATGATTTTCGGGTCGGGTTCGGGTTGGGTCATTGAAACCCGCTTCGGGTTCGGGTCGAACCCGCTAACCCGTAACCCGAAAAAATTTTAATTAAAAATAAAAAATATGTTATATTTAATGATTTAATTAGTATTTAATGATTAATTTATAACTAAAATAAACATTTAATCGATAACATATGATTATATATTGTACATAATAATTAATTAATATTATAGTATTATATTTTTTTTATTAAATAATTCAAAATTTAAAAAATAAAATAAATTTTTGAAAAAACGGGTCGGGTTCGGGTCAACCCGCTCCGGGTTCGGGTTAAGGAAGTACAACCCGCTCCGGGTTCGGGTCGGGTTCGGGTTGACCAAAACTATTTTCGGGTCGGGTTCGGGTTGAGCTCAACCCGACCCGAAACCCGATTTTGACACCCCTATTTCTAACCCATAGATCTTTCCCATTAACCTTATATGATTAATACTCATATTACATGTTTACCTTGTATTATAAATTCATAATATGTGAGTTATAAGGTTTCCCCTAATGAATTAACTCATTATTCCATGTGAAATTCACTTTTATTTATTTGTGTTATCTATTCACAAATCTTTTACGAAGGATTCATCTTAATGTTATATAAGGTATTTTATACATTATCATATTCCTTATATTATAAGGTTTCTAACCATATGTTATACTCCCCAATTTCCCAATTTAATCTCATAGTTTTACGTGATTGTTTACAAGGTATATTTATACCATAATAATTCCTTATAATATACTCTCTTATACTTTAGCATAATGTCACATTATATCATTTTGAACTTTATAATATATCCAGCCTATGTTTTTATAATTCCAAACTGGCCACCTATAATTTCGGAAATTATAAATCTTTCCCCATTCCTTTTGATTATTTACAAAATCAACCCAAACATTATATTTGTTACATTTCTAACCTTATTTAATTTATAGCCTAAGATTCCCAAACATTATAATATACACTTATAAATATACATGTATTCGGACAGTACCCAACTGTTTTCCAGATTTATCCTATTTGCCGACAACTTTCTTTTATTTTGTAAACTTACAATTTAATACCTAAAACTTTATATTAAACATATTAACTTATTTAATTCCAAAAACTCTCGAAATAATTTCTTAAATTCTTGAACAACCCCTAGGTTGTCCCAATATTATTCCACCCCTAAGTTTTAGTTATTTACACAATAACCCTATAAGTTTAATAAATGTCACATTTTAATACTTAAACTATATATTATAATCCTTAGTTTATTAAATTACCAAATCTGGCCCAAAAATTCTCAAATAATTCAAACAGACCCCTAGGGTCTTAATATTCATATTCCAGCCCCTATAATTCTCGGTAATTACATAGTCACCCCATACCTTTATATAATTGTTTTTGACTTAATATTTTTTTAAAACCATCAAAATAATTATTTTTATTATTTTAATTTGGTGAAACCTCACATGTGGTCAAGGTTGACCGCCCAAAATATGCTTTTGACCCATACTTATAAAATTTATGATTTGGCCACAATATTTTACTACTTTTACATTTAAATACTTAAACTTTATAAAAATCACATCTTATTTTTGTAAAATTCTTAATCAACCCCCTTCCGGTTTTATTTATAGTTTAGTACCCAACAATCATCTTAATTACGGTTTGACCCCCTTAGCAAGTCTTTTGCTCATTTAAATACTTATAAAGTTTATAATTCATTTAAATCATATTATAACTTTACATTTGATTTAGGTAACACCTAAATTCACCAATTGTAGACACCAAAAATTCTCACCTTTTTCATATTAAAACGAAAATACAATAAAATAAGCATGTTTTTGGAAATAAGGTGGTCGTCCTCATTTTCAATCAAAGAAGTTTCTTTTACCGATCTTTATATCGCACATCCCTCATGAGAAGGAGCACGAGCCTTTTTATTGTAATCCGTTTTAGGCTACTTATTTTGTATACTTGTTTTGTTGCTTTTGTTTTAAAATATTTCATTGTTTTGTTATTATGTTGCATTATTTTATGCACTCGGTTTTGATTCCTACTTTTATTCTATCTATGGCCATGACATTCATTCTTCTAGATTTTACTCATTATTTTACCATCTTTTATTTTATGTACCTTTTACTGCTAGTGTATATTTCACTTCTTATGCATATTTGATTTGTTTTCCATTTTTATCACAATCACCGGCATTTTATATTATTGGAATATTTAGGCAGGCCCATTAGATCAAGCCATATAATTTATCAGTCCATATGTAATCAGGGTTATAGTTTAGTCATTATCTTATCTTTTACATATTTTATCTTTTACATATTTTTTATCTAGCTTGTCATTATATAGATAGCATCGTTTGTATTAGCATATACGAAAGAAGAATCAATAAAGATTTCATTATTCTTCACCAATGTTTCTGCCTCATACACACAAACACATACATATCAAAATACACAGTTTTGCATATTCTAATATGGTATCTAGAGCTTCAGGGAGATTTGATACGATCTTCTGGGTTTGATTTCTGGCAAACATGTCGAACAAAGACAAGGATAAAGAACCACTGGTGGAGCCTCCACCGTCGGCTAGCAGCACTTCCATTGATGTCAATGATCCCCTCTACGTGCACGCTGCAGAAACCCCTGGAATTACCTTGGTTCCAAGATTTGATGGAAAGGGTTTTCTAGGCTGGAAATTTGACATGGTGACAGCGTTGAAGTCAAAAAACAAATACGGGTTCGTGATTGGAAAAGTTAAAGAACCGGAAGAAAGCGATACCATTCGTCACGCTGCTTGGGTAAGATCTTGCTCCTTGGTTGTTTCTTGGATCAAGAATTCAATCACTTCAGAAGTCCTTGATGTGTGTGGTATTGCGATGATCCCAAAGAGGTTTGGGATACCCTTGTGAGCGCTACCAACATAGCAATCTTGCAGTCGTCCATGGTTTGAAACGGAATCTCGGTGAAACAAAGCAGGGTGAAGAATCAGTTGCCGCATACTTTAATAGATTGAAAAAGGTATGGGGTGAGCTTGAACAAGCCCGGCCACCAAAGAAATGCACGTGCAATGGATGTACATGCGGAATCAACAAATCCATAAAGACTGCCTCAGATGAAGATAAATTAGTCCATTTTCTAATGGGGCTAAATCGGAATTACCTGACGATTAGAGGGCAGATACTGGCTATGCAAACGCCGCCGAGTTTGGAGAAAGCCTTTGCTTTGGTGATTCAGGAGGAAGAGCAGAGGGGAGCGAGGTCGGCCACAGAGGAATCGATGTCTTTTTACGCACATAAGTTTGCGATTACAGAAAACTCGAAGAACCCTAGTAACAGAGGCGAAATGGACAGAAAGAAAATTATGTGCAGTTTTTGTAAAAAGAATGGTCACACATCCGAAGTCTGTTTTCAGAAGCAAAAATGCAATTTTTGCAAAAAATCAGGGCATTTGGAGAGCGACTGTTACCATCTTCATGGGAGGGAGGCGGTACTCGCTCGAAAGAAGAAAGCTTATGCCAACAGCGTGAAAACAGAAGAACTAGATGAACAAAAGCCACAAGAAGAAGGGTTCACATCGAAGCAGATACAGCAAATTACGGAGCTAATTCGCACCGTCAATTCAGGGTCAAAATCAGAGGACTCAAGCTATTGCAACTTCTCAGGTAAATCTACTTACTGTCTCTTAAATTCTCACCATATCTTCGAGGGAAAGTGGATAGTAGACTCGGGATCTACTGACCACATTACTGGAGTGGAGAGTTACTTCGAGAATTTGAAGAGATTAAAGGAAGAAAGAACAGTGGTCTTACCCGACGGTAGATCTCAAACGGTGAGATTAGTAGGCGAAGTAAGACTGGGAAAAGAAATTCGGTTGAGAGGAGTGTTATTCGTTCCGAATTTCAGATTCAATCTGATTTCGGTAAGGAAATTAATAGAGCAGCTCAATTGTGCCCTAGTTTTTGACGAGGAACAATGTTTTCTTCAGGTCCTCTCTACAGGGAAGATTAACAAGCTGGGCCGGAGCATCAATGGGCTTTATGTCTTGGAGCCTACCGAATTGACAGTGGACCTGAAGGAAGCGGACAAGAGTTTAAAGGCGAGTTTGGGCCAGGCCGTTGGTGTTGAGACGAGTTCAGGCCACGCCACAGCCTGTACCAACATAGAAAAGTCAGATTTGAGCCAGAATTCTTTTGTTAGTTTTAGAGCTAAGGATTTGCATATCAAGCTTGGCCATGTGCCGTTTAAAAAATTGGATGCTATGAAGCTAATAAAAGAATCTGATTTTTCTGATGGATACGCTTATGACATATGTTATAAAAGTAGAGCACAACGGCTCCCATTTAGTGATTCGTCTATCAAGACAAAGAGAGCGTTCGAATTAATACATGTTGATGTATGGGGGCCTTTCAAGGTTGAAACCCGTAATGGTTGCAGATATTTCGTCTGTTTTGTAGACGACTTCACAAGGACTACATGGGTACAACTTATTAAACAGAAAAATGAAGCTTGGGAAGTGGTCGTCAATTTCCTTAATATGGTAGAGCGGCAGTTTGAGACTCAAGTCAAGGTAATTCGGTCTGATAATGCTAAGGAACTTGGAAGTTCCAATGAAGGTAAAAGCTATTTTTCTAAGAAGGGTATCATACATCAAACCACGTGTGCTCACACACCTCAACAAAATGCAGTGGTCGAAAGAAAACATAGGTATCTTCTTGAAACCGCGCGAGCCTTGTATTTTCAGTCAGACATACCTCTGAGTTACTGGGGTGAATGCGTATTGCATGCTACTTATCTGATTAATAGACTTCCTACGAAGGTTCTTGGAGGCATGACTCCGTTTGAAAGTTTGTATGGAAAGAAAGTGGCATACGATGACATAAAGCCGTTTGGATGTTTATGTTACAAGACAATTACCAATAACAAGGATGGAAAATTCAGTCCGAGGGGAGAAGCTTGTGTTTATCTTGGAGAAGATCCAAGGAAGAAAGGACACAAGGTGTTAGGAATTGAAAGTCAGGTTGTTGAGGTGAGTCGAGATATAAAGTTTCATGCAGATGTTTTCCCTTACACAGGAGATATTAAGGATTATTCTCATGTACACGACCGGCAAGTATCTCACACAGACGTTTCTCGTGCTATCCTTGCTGATGAAGAAACACACTTGCCTGTCCAAGATAAGGAGCCACCCATAACTGATGAGACGGTCACTCAAAGTACTTCTGTTCGACGCTCAGGAAGGGAGAGTCGTAAGCCTAGTTATTTAAATGCTATGTTTGTAACTCTGTTTTCCAGGACGTACTAGATGCAAGGGTCTACAGACATCATGCAGTTCGGGTAGCCTCCTTCAGATTGTGTAGCCTCACCGACATAAGGCCAAACACGAGTATTGCTCTATTGTCCAGCGTTCCGGTCAGTCATGGTTTTGACATGAAGAGCCTAATAGTTACAAAGAAGCTTATAGGCATGAACATTGGCAGAGGGCTATGAATGAAGAGTTACAAGCCCTGAAGAAAAATAACACCTGGGATGTTGTCACCTTGCCTCGTGGAAAGTAATAGGTTGCAAGTGGGTGTACAAGGTTAAACTAAAGTCTGATGGGTCTCTGGAACGATATAAGGCAAGGTTGGTTGCCAAGGTTTACACAACGACATGGATTGGATTATAATGAGACTTTTTCACCTGTTGTTAAGCTCACGACAATTCGAGCCTTGATTGTTGTAGCTCTTACAAACGGGTGGATTATCAATCAGCTTGATGTGAACAATGCCTTCTTACACGGAGATCTTGATGAGAGGTATTTATGAGAATTCCAAATGGTCTCGAGGTTGATGGAGACAATAAAGCATGCTTGCTCAAGAAGTCATTGTATGGTCTTAAACACATCACGACAGTGGTTTTCTAAGCTAGCTAGTTTTCTGCGAACGCTTCACTTCACCCAATCTAGGAATGATTATTCGCTGTTTTTCAAAGATACTGAGGATGGAAGAATCTTCATGGCTATTTATGTGGATGATATCTTGCTTGTAGGACCTAACCAAGAAGAGATTGACCAGATAAAAAGTGCTCTTGATCTCAATTTAAGATCAAGAATTTGGGATCTCTATATTTTTGGGCATAGAGTTTATTCGCACTCAAACAGGTTATATTTTATCTCAACGCAAATATTGCATGGATCTCATAGAAGAATATGATTGCCAACACAGAAGAGTTACACAAGGTCCCATGATAGTGGGGAAACCTCTGTTAGTTGATGATGGGAATCTCCTTCATGATCCTATAATCTACAGAAGGCTTGTGGGGAAGCTGAATTATTTATCCAATACACGACCAGATATTAGTTTCACTGTTCAGAATCTGAGTCAGTTTATGCAAAAACCCAGACATCCACATGGAGGCTGCTCTTCATGCACTGTGTTTGTTAAAGGCACAATCAATTATGGGATAGTCCTTACAGCAGGGACACGTCCAAAGTTGGACCTTTTGGCATATTGTGACTCAGATTGGACGGCTTGTCCAAATACCAGAAAGTCAGTTTCAGGGTATTATATCTTTTTAGGAGATAGTCCGATATCATGGAAGACTAAGAAGCAAGGATCTGTCTCCCTTTCCAGTGCAGAAGCAGAGTATAAATCTCTACGACGTGTCACCGCAGAGTTAACCTGGTTGACTCGTCTTTTGTCTGAGCTTAGAGTCACTAATGTTGTACCGGTACCGGTTAAGTGTGACAATCAGTCAGCGATTCATATATCACGTAATCCAGTTTTCCATGAACGAACCAAGCATATTGAGATAGACTGTCATTTCGTTCGTGAAAAAATTCAACAAGGTCTTGTTGACATAGGTTACACACATACTACCACTCAATTGGCAGACATGATGACGAAAGTTCTTCCGGGAGCGACATACAAGAAACAGATACAAAGCATGGGTATGCGAGAACAGTAACAAGCCTTGTCAATTATCATTACCTGCGGCTTGCGGGGGGGGGGGGGGGGTATTGGAATTTTAGGCAGGCCCATTAGATAAAGCCCATATAATTTATCAGTCCATATGTAATCAGGGTTATAGTTTAGTCATTATCTTATCTTTTACATATTTTATCTTTTACATATTTTTTATCTAGCTTGTCATATATATAGATAGCATCGTTTGTATTAGCATATACGAAAGAAGATCAATAAAGATTTCATTATTCTTCACCAATGTTTCTGCCTCATACACACAAACACATACATATCAAAATACACAGTTTTACATATTCTAATATATATCGTTATGCTAGCGGCCATTTTATATTTTTATGTACTTATTATTATAGTATTTAGTTTATTTTATGCATTGATTATGTTTCTACCAAGCATTTTATTTCCTTGAAAATTCCTGTTTAAAATATTCCTTTTTGTGTATTAATCCGGTTTGAACTAAAGCGTTATTATTATTTCTTTCACTTGTACCATTGAGTTCCGACCTAGCTCAACTTGTTAACATGTCCGGTTGGGAACACAAGTCCTGCGTTTGAATCCTGGCCCAGGCACTACTGCCTTTTATTTTCCTCTCAGCTCCTATTAGACCTTAGCTAATAGATCCTCGCATAAGCATACCAAATGCTGTCATGGTGTAGTTGAACAATGTATGCTGGTGGAAGGGTGAGAACCCAAGTTCGAGACTCGGGAGTAGTATTAGCTCTGTTTTTTTAAATTTATTTACTGTTGTTGTTTCCTTTCTCTTTTTCGGTCGGCCCAGACATAGCCCAAGGGACCCAAAATCAAAATCTAGCCCAAAATAAAACCCTAAGTTGACATCTGTCTCCCCTAAAAACCCTAACCCTCCATTATAAAACTAACTACAGTAAAAAGGCTTGGGCACGTTGTTTTGAACGCTGGAACATTACTTTAGGGGCTGTTCGGAGTTTTTTCCAAAACGCAGCTATTGCTGCTTTTGGTTAAAGTTACATATAGTTAACAAGTATGAGTTAGACATGTGTACCATGGTTATAGATAAAACCAATTAAAAGAGGACACATGTACTCTACTTTTTTTAAAGCACATTAATCCTTCATTCGCTGTGTGAGAGAACAACCCCTTATTCTCTTCCTGTTGAAATCTCGATAACTATTTTCTGCTCTGTTCGTCTACCCCGAGTTCGCCGATATCCACAATCGACTCCACATCTATATGCCTGAAACTCACCACTACCATCACCCTGCTGAGAAATCCCACCAACATTGTTCCATTATCTGAAATTCATCACCACTCCACTATCACTACCTCCTTCATCTCGACTCGAAACCATCCCCGTTTCCTTCTCCCGGAGGGTTTACGAGTCCACATTTCTATTACAGTCACTTTCAGTCTTCGAAGCGTAAGTAAATCCCTACTTCGTCGGGATGAATACTCGGTCTGGGTACTCTCTCCCCCCTTTCTATTCTGATTATCTTTTCTGCAAAACCCACCCCCATTTTTCACCTCTTCCTAGTCTGCATTCTTTTACGTTTCGCTTACAAATCACGTTGGAGTTTTTGGTACCAGATAGTATGTTAACCCTATTGCTCCTTTGTCTCGCCATTCATTTTTCTTTTCTCTTTCTTTCTTTTCGTTTTCTGAAGGCGTTGCCCCGGTTTAGTTGGTCCCTAACCCATGATGGGTTCCAGGGTCTTTAAAACCGAATGAAATTGATGAACAGGCAAAACCTGTTCCTCTGCGTGTCCTGATTTTTCTCTTTGCTTTCATTTCTTGCTTTTATGCAACCTGGTATGGACATTGAAGTCCACAAACAGGTCGGGGAGTGCGCCTAACATTAGCCCCGTGTATACATGTACTCGAGTTACTGAAAACTTAATATCTCAATAATAGCTTTAGACTGGATCATGCCAGTCGCAATTCCATCTATTTTCACACTGTTACTTTTCAATTTGTAAGTTATGAGCATACTGCTCCATCTTTAGTCTCAAATCCTATTTATTTTGTTCCTAACCCACTTTGTGATTTCTGTCCTACAAGTTGATTCAGTTGTCGTGTTTGAGGGCTTCACCTGTTAATATTGCTGCAAACTCGAGTTTCTGTGCATACTTGTTTCATTGCAGACTTATCTGTCCTACTTAAAGGTTCAGTTCGAGAGGATTACAGTCCAGTACGGCCACCCCATATCTCCAGTGTTCTTCTCTCTGAGCTTGGCATTTACAGACTTAACCCATTCCTTTTTACTATGTTTGTATATTCATCATTCTAAACTAACTCATCTCATATTTCACTGTCAATGTTTCTGTTGTCTTGCAGAAGAAAACTCCCTTCTGTTCATCTTGCGGTACTCAGTCCTAACCTAAGTCTGATAATAGCTTAAAGAATATCTTGCTGCCCATGTGTGGAATGCTCCTGCGATTATATTGTGAGCTTATTTTGTTTCTGATAATGGTTTTGCTGTGTGTATATATATGCATTGTCTGAGCAGTTTAACTCATCTGCAAGTGTAACCTATTCTGGACAGTTTAGCATCACTTTTGTTATCAGTTGGCTATCGTGAACCTGTTAAAAAGAAAGGCTAGTTTAACTGGTATGTTAATATGTTCATTAAAGATGTTAGAGACCAATAGTATAGCTAGGATGGATGAATCTGGAAGTAGAATTTAGCCTCTGATTTTAGCTTTCTGTTATAGTTTGTTCATGAAGTTTTGATTTCCTTCTATGGTTCTGTTTGTGCATGGCTATACTGGACGTTGAATGATATAAGAGCATGGTTTTTGGCTTCTGTATACCTTAAAGATTCAATAAACAAATAAGTGAGGTGATTGATGAAACGAGTTAATAACCCCACGTTAGGACTTACAATTCGGTTAGTTTTTTTTAGGATAAGACTGTTTAGTCCAGTTTAAATGAAGTTTTAATTTGCTAACCATTTCAGATTCATGCTATTCTCTGTATATAATTTTCCTATGTATATTTATTTCCCTTTTGAACTTATCCTCTTACTTGTAACCTATGCTTGACCACTGAAAGATAAATAAATAGAGAGGGTAATAACTTGATAGCAACCCATACAGTAGGATTCATCTTGTCATTTTTTTAGAGTTTAAGGATTGAATAAATCTGACTTGATACTTTGATATTCTGAAATCCATTTTCGCATGTATGTTGTTCTGATAAATTCTGAGATTCAGACCTGTATATATATGATTCATGGGTTGGCTTTGAAATTCATGCATGTATATAGTTTACATGGCTTTTTGAAATTCATGCCTATGTTCTTGTTTATCTCAGTGGCTCATTGCTCATTCAATATCTCTACAAATGTATGGGCTTGTTCTGTTTGGGCCTACATGAACTTTTGGCCCAAATCTACCTTAGTTCAGAACCATCCCATAACTAGCCAAACTAGGCTAGAACAGGTGACCCTAGACAGCTCAATAGGATGATCCCTTTTAGTGGATCCTAGAGGCCCACTTTAGAAAAGCTTTAGGTTAGGGTATCTTCCATGAATACGGGTCCTAGACACGACCCATGTGAGGAATATCTGTTTTCCTTAAAATTTTCCAAATCATCCATTAAAGTCAGAATAAAATACACAATCAACAAAATCCAACCCAAATGTAAATTCATAATAATTTTTGTCCAAGACATGACTTAAGCCCATAGCTATAGTATAAGAGTTTTTAATAGGTATCAAATCAGTCCATTCTTTTCTGGAAACCCACTTTCGAAACCCAAGTCAAAATAGGCCCAATTCAAAATCGGCTCAATTTTAAAATCGGCCCAAGCCCATAAAACTCGGCCCTCAATCCAATCTGGACCTGGACTATACCCACATCTCATCTTCGGCCCAACATCTCACTTCAACCCAACTCCCCAACCCGTCCAACTCCATATAATCTGGCCCAACTCTATAAAACCCGGCCCATTTCTATAACACCCGATCCAGGGCCCACAAGAGAACTAAAATCCCAATCGGCCCAATTCACAAGTCGGCCCAATTCACAAGTCCGGCCCAATTCACAAGTCCAGCCCAATTTACAAGTTCGGCCTGATTCACAAATCCGGCCCAAATTCCATTCTCAACCACGCCCAAATCAACTTCAACCCCAGCCCAAATCTTCCACAATTAGAAACCCAAGCCCACAAGAATCAAAACCCAAGTCTACAAGAATCAAACCAAGTTCACAAAAATCAAACCCCAGTCCACAAGAATCAAAACCCAAGTCCACAAGAATCAAACAAAGTCCATAAAAATCAAACCAAGTCCATAAAAATCAAACCAAGTCTACAAGAATAAAACCAAGTCCACAAAAATCAAACCAAGTCCACAAAAATCAAACCAAGTCCATAAAAATCAAACCAAGTCCACAAAAGCCTTAAAAAATAAACTAAGTCTAAAAATTCAGACTTAGCTCCCAACCTGAGATTGGCCAAGACCAACTTTGACCTGAATTTTGACCTTGACCCAAACTTTGACCTTGACCCAAACTTTGACCTTGACCCAAACTTTGACCTTGACCCAATCTTTGACCTTGACCCAAACTTTGACCTTGACCTAAACTTTGACTTGACCCAAGCCTTTGACCAACCCACTTTGACTTGGCCCGCTGTCGAGTTCAGTCCCAAACCAATTCAATTCAAATCTGATTCAATTCAAATCTGATTCAATACAAATCCGTTTCAATTTAAAATTGATTCAATTCAAACCCGATTCAATTCAAACCTGATTCAATTCGAACCAATTCCCTTCAATTCAAATTTGAATTCAATTCATCCAAATCCAAACCCAACTTGTAAACCCCATCCAAACTCCAAAAATCCAAAAACATTCTTCATTACTCGGCCTTAATTCAAAAATCCCCGAAATCCTCTTTCTCAAGTTTCAAACAATCATCTTATTCAAATTTCATCTAGTTTTCAAAGAAATTATTTTGTGGAATTTTAAAGGAAAAACTCTTCTCACATCATAGAAAACTTTTCTAAAAACGCAGAAAGTTCTTCTCACATATACAAAAAGTTTTCTCCTAAAACATTTCTCAAAATCAGTGTTTCTTCATCGAGATTCCGAACAACTTCAAAGATTTTCTAACTCAGCTTTCAAACTCAAAACTAAACCATTTTTAGGGAACATGTGATGTCTAGCACCTTCAAAGAACGTTTTCTTCATAGTTAGACATCACTTGTCTCTCTTCCAAAAATAAAAATCTGAGGCAGGGCACTGGGGTCGTAACTTCCCTTGTCGCAGTCTGGATCTCGTTAGGCGGGGGATTAGATGACAAACCTCCCTAATTGCAGCCTAGATTTTTATAAGGCGGGGTGCTAGGGATGAAACTGCCTTCCTAGTGGCAACGGGATTTCAGAATCATCTAACTCCCTTATACACAATTTCAATGTTTTTTATTTTTCAACGTTTTAAAACTTGGGAGTTAGAGACGTTATTAGGGTTTGACCGAGAGCATCTCATTCATGATGTTTCTCTCAAAACCCAATCTTTCAACATAAATTTATTGCCCCATCTTTCGAGCTTCGGCACTTACTATTAATTAAGTGTCGTATTTATCTGCCCTTTTACAATAAAAATGATTTTTTTCACTTTTTTTTTCAAAAAAAATCTTTAAGAGAGACAATTCTGAATAAACCAATCCAACCCTCCCATTAGAGCATTGAGCCACATAAACATCTCATAATCTTTCTTTAACAAAACTGAAATCACCTTAGTCTCATTAGCATAGGCTCTCAAAATCCTGAATGCTTCGCCTCTTAGAATCCCAATCCCGAATAAGTTTAGCCATCATAAACCTATACAAACCCAAAACACTTTCAATTCTCAAATGCTTAAAACCCGAATACCCTATTTGATATTCAATCGTCCTGAAACCAGAACGTCCCTTCAGTACCTTTAACTTTCAAAAACACTTCAAAATCCAACCACTCCAAAATCTGGACTTCACAAACTAGAAAAGCTCCTCAACTCCACTAAATGACCCAATACCCCTCAACTTCACGCAAAACACCCCTCAACTCCTCAAAAACTCCTAAACCCCCTTAGTCCCTCAGAAAGCCGAAATATCCTGAATCTTCCTTGACAATCAAAATTGTTCCCTTCAAAGCACTCCAAATATCTTTCAAAGACAATAGAAACCTCTCTCAAGATCCAAGAAAACATCTACATTTCTCCTGATTTTCAAACCAATGCTCCAAATTTGATCCATCTTTTCGACTCTCAGAACATCCTGATCATCCATTCTGAACTCACTCGGCATCCTCATCAAATTCTCTCCTCATTCCACTCCACATTCAATCCCTATCCTTGGTTTTTTTTAAATGAATCTCTCTAAAAGGGTTTTGAAAGAAGGCAATCCCGACAATTGAAGACCAAGGTTTCCTCGGGCACCAATATGAAGTTGTGGTTGTTGCCGATTCTAAGGGGTGTAACCCAGTGAGAACCCACAATAGAACCTCTATAAATGACTAGATAAGTTCTATCCGTAGGCAACAATCTCAGAGTCAATTAACGGTTCTTAGATACCGATCTTTCTTCATAGTTATCATAGATCAAAATAGCTGGCGACTCTAATCAATTTCCACCCTTAGGGAATAAGTCCACATGGATCCCATTGAGAGCGGGTGTAGTGCTCACTAGCACTCCCTTTATGTTTTCTAGGAAAAACGGACGATAAAGTAGGTATTTGAGGGATGCCGAGGTAACAGGTTTTCACCCTCCACAAAATGGCGATTTCTAGGATCTAGGCTTTTAGTCAGACCATTTAGATAGATCCTCCTCATACTGAAAAATCTCCCTCCACAAAATGACGACTCTACTAGGGACAACTTGAGTAAGTTTCTCTCATAAACTTGGTCAAGGAAGAATGAACTCCATTCAAAATTGTTAGGATTTCCCAGTTTCTTTCGAAACCTTCAAGAGATTCATTTCAAAGCCACTAGGACTACTCTACTCCACACTTAGAGTGTGCTCTGAGAGGATAGTTAGGATGAGAGTTGAGTGTTTGATATCGGCCTTGAGTGCCACGTGTGTGCTTTACTGTTTACATGATTCATTTTTACATGTTTATTGTTCCTTATGCATGACATGATATTTTAATTGTTACTGTTTATTTACTGCTTTTTATATATGGGGCCTTCCTAGAATGAGTCAACCCATTGTTGCATCGGGTAGATTAGGACATACATTCCTCTGTGTCACCTGCTTCATCCACATGTCAAGGGATCCCAATCGGTCCACGGTTGATTCCCCTTGAGTTGGGTCCTTCCTAGAAGGAGTTAACCCACTAGGTAATACGGTCCAAGACCAACGCCTTGAAAACTCATGATCCAAAAATACTTTCCCTCTTCGAGTCCAAGCGAGCATATAGTGACCTCTGAGCCTTCAGTGTCCAGCTGTCTGGTCCGGTGTCTATGATGGGTTTATGGGTAGTCACCCCTTTGTATGCTGCTTGTCTGACCTCCCTTTGCCTTACCCTAAAGATTGCATGAACTCTGTTCTCCATGATTCCTCTGCTCCACAGCTGTCTTAAAAGCCCAATGTCGCGCTACAAATTCATAGAGGATCCCTTATTTACGGATACCCATACATGACATAGCATAGTCAGTGAATAATTTGGACTTTAGACACACCTTATCGTGTAGATGAGAGGAGACCTGTTCCCATGCAGTACTTCCCCAAGTTTCCCGAAAGTGAGTATGTTGTGATAATCACCGGACGTGGCTCATGTGACTGTATCATCCTGATGGTATGAAAAACACTGATTAACCTGGAAGGTGATTATCCCAATCATTCGCACTCAGCTCCACAACAAACATAGCCACGATTTACTACGCTATACGTATGTGCAAACCACCTTTTTCAAATCAATCTGTTCTAAAACGTTCAGAATTCTCACTTGTGCTAAAAGTGTTTTACTTACCACCATTCGAGAGTTTTTGAAAACTTGTCACTCCGCCTTTAAAAAAAATCTATTTAAAAAAAAAATATTTTCAAACCCTCTTCATAACTAGTTTTCAAAACTAATTCCCATTTCCAAGGATAAACGGGCCATACTAATAATTGTTTAACCGTTTTCTCCAACTCTTATTTACTATATTCTCTCCCCTTTCTTTTTTCCATTTTATTTCCTCTCTTTTGCAGGACAAAATGATGAACAGACTAGTGCCTGTGCCTGAAGAGAAAAAATGTCCCAGGAAAATGAACAAAAACAGACAAGGGGAATGACCCAGTGAAGGACAAGCCCCAATGACCCCCTACCAAGAAGAGCGTCACTGGGAGTCAATCTTTGCCAAGGAACTCAGGGACTACTGTGCTCAGATGAAAGGTGATGACGAGCCATTTCTAGCAAGACTCGCCAGAATGTGTAGAGTGGCCATCGACCATGAAGCTCTGTTCGAGTCAGTCACTTATTGGGATCCGACAGACCATTTGTACCGCTTCAACCTTCAGGAGTTGATCATCCTGCCTGCTGAGATGGACATGCTTCTCAAAATCAAGCCCCATCAAAAGATACCCACTATCCCCGCTAAGCGATCGTATACACCGAAGTTTGCAGCTGATTTCTTGGGGGTAAGGATCGAGGAGGTTGAAAATTTTGGTAGCATGAGCATACGCCTGTGAGATCTACTACAACAGTTCTACCAACCATACTATCCCAAAAGCACCAAAAGACGAGTGCTTGACCTCTACATCATTGGGTTTTACTTGTTCCAACAAAGGGACTTGAGGATCAACCCACGAGTAATCTATCTGCTGAAGGCCCTAGAAGAGGGTAAAAGCATTGGGACGGTGGTCATGGATGAGATGGTGAAAGCCCTAGACCGTTAGAAGGAGACCGGAGTCTTGGAAACCTTTTTCTTAGGAAGTCCACTCCTTCAAATGTGGTTATTTAATCATCTTAGGCTAATGAGGAAGGTGGATGTGTATAAAGTAGTGAACATAGACACCTTCCCAACTTCCCGAAAGCGAGTGCAAAAGCCTGAAGCGGGGTGGAAAGCTTACTTTATGGATCGTTGTTTCGATTGACAGATTAATTGGATTTTGCTTGACTGGAATGTCCAAGGGGAAACTATTCAATCAGCTCATCGGGAGGATGGGCTGATATTACTAGGCCTAGAAAGGTTTATCACTATCTTCCCTTTTAGACCGATGCGTCAATTCAGACAAGAGCAGACCATACCCGGAGCTAGGAGTGACGCCTTGGTAGATCGTCGGTACACAGATAGTAACATCAACTATATTGTCGGGATTTATAACTCTGAAATGAAGTGGGCCATCTTCAAGGCTAAGTATTTCAGTTTGAGCAAAGAGTATAAAGCGTGGTTGACCATGCACGTCGACCAGATGATAAGAAGTGCTTATGACCCGTTCTACTCGACAATGTAATGACAAATGAATGTAATTCCCCTCCCCATTTTGGATATGGATGTAATTCCCCTTCCCCTTTCATGTGACAACAACTATGTAACATTACCTAACTCTTTTTAACTAATATTATGTTTCCCTTTATGAACTTGGATGTAAATCCCCGTTTTCCTCATTATATGCAATTACGGCTAAGCAATGAAATAGTATGACGTTTATCTTTGGAAATGGAAACCGGCTTGTGCGCCTTTTATTTCTCTATCATTTTACGAAAAGGATTTAATCGTTTGAAATGCTTCTTTACACAAACATTGGGGGCGACCTTCTTCACCGCTCTCCCTCCCACCTTTTCAAATTACATTCATACTAACACCTTTCACGTATTCCATACTCTCTCTCGGTATCGCAGACCAATCAGAATAGAATAGAACGTAAGGAGTTTTCTTCCAGCTTCACAACATTACTCGTCTTTGGAAGAGAGACTCTTAAGGGAAGACTGGCCAGTGATACCACAACCGAGACTTCATCAGATACTATGGATCCAAACCTAATTAACCCCACCACTCCAGAAAATGTCCCATTCACCTCAGCCATAGAGGCAAGTGCAAGCACAGTTGCAGGAACCAGCGGTGGAGCTTTAATCCTTCCAGACCCAAGTGTCCTTTACCATATGTGGGAGCAATCTAAAAGGAATGAAAACCTAATGAGGCAGAACATTGAACGGTTGGAAGATCAATTATGAAGAGAGAGGATTAGCAAGGGAAAGGACCCCTATTGCACTGATCTTGAAGATGATTACATTGATGAGACACCCAAACTCACATTCAACCAGAATCCCACCTTTAACACTGCCACACCACAACCAACATTGAGGATTGAACCCCCCGTGTCCGTCCCCATCATCCATCCAGTAACCGCAACATTCCAAACAACTGACTTGCTATCTGGAGCCCCCTTACCACCACCAATCCTAACCACAACCACAAGTGTTCCAACTACTTTCCCAAGATTGCCACCATTTCCATCAACTGGGGTTGCTCCCCAAATTTCTAATGTGAACCGGTGTAAACCACCTGAATTTTTCTATCCGAATTCACCTATTCTAGACCCAATCTTGATGGGGCAATATCAGTACACTGCTCCAGGACATGCTGTCCGGTTAGAGGAGGCAATTCCCCATACTCAACTGCTGTCACACCTGTCTAACCATTTGATTAATGGCTATAATCAAGCCCCACCCACTGAGCACCTTCTAATTGACTTTGGCCAATGGAAGAAGTCTTTAAAGGAAGAATTATTAGCAGAGATGTAGCTCGGAGAGCGAGCAAAAATTCTAGGTTTCCGTCATTTCCGGTTGAAACCAAACTCTAAGTTTCCCGAGAATTTGAAACTACAAGAAATCTCTAAATATGTTGGGAAGGGAGATCCTAGACACCATCTCGCTTAATTTGACAGAGTTATGACTATGCATGGTCTAGACGACGAGATGAAAATCATTTGTTTCCCTAGCTATCTTGAAGGAGCTGCTCAGACTTGGATGTCGAGACTGGACTTTTCTGGAAAGAAGTTAGAAGAGGTATATCAAGCCTTCGTGGAGCAGTACAATTACAACACCCATTTGGGAATCACTCGTAGAGATCTTGAAACAATGAGACAGAGAAGTGATGAAACTAATATGGAATTCATCACCCGATGAAGGGAGGTAGCTGGCCAGATGCTTGACCGTCCCACCGAGGATGAGCATATCAGGATAATTACCTCGTGTCTGAAAAACCCTTATGCAGATCATCTTAAGTACCTCGGGATTTACGACTTCAAGCATCTGAAAGCTGCCGCTACGGCTGTCGAAGAGCTAGCATTGGCAGGAAGATTAAAAGGGTTTAACCTCCCAGGATCAGGACCTAAAACTTCATACCATCAGAACCGTCAGAACCGTGACAACAACAACAACAACAATCATAGCAACAACAACAATAACAACAACAAGTCTGTCCCAACACCACCGGTGAACCAAGTACAACCCCGAGTTCTCACCGATTACCCTACTCCTACCTCTCCCCGGGCAGGCATTTACCAGGCACAGTCCTCTGGATCAACTCAGAATTACAGGCGACACCCCCTTGTGATTACCAGACTTGACCCCAGCGTCAGTACTCAACCTTAGGAATGCCTTTGAGTAAAGCATACAAGA
This sequence comes from Limonium bicolor, assembly GCA_023374045.1. NCBI lineage: Eukaryota > Viridiplantae > Streptophyta > Magnoliopsida > Caryophyllales > Plumbaginaceae > Limonium > Limonium bicolor. Next base: position 210,103,924 of record CM041782.1, read on the forward strand.
AGTTGAGAGAAAATGGTTTTCTTTTGAAAAACCCAAACCCTAAGCCTGGAGTCACCCAACTCGGGTCTGACCTAAACAACTTCTGTGACTATCACCAAATGAAGGGTCACAATGTAGATAATTATAGAGTGTTGCGTCATGCTGTACATGATTTAATTAACACAGGGGAAGTTCAATTCCCTAAGGCTACTCACAACACTCAAAACAATTCAATCCCATCACACCTGAACATGATAAGTATGATGAGGGAAGAAGAAGGAGAATCAGACCTGGGAAGAATTGTGAAAATCAACGCCATCGGAAGTTCTTCTGAGCTTGCCGACTAAAGCACACCTCCTCCAATTATGTTGTTTCCGATACTCGATGCATTATGAGCTCCCCGTCCAGAAATTCAATATGACATTCAACCCATGTTGGGAGAATATCTCACTATGACAGATGAAATTTGAAGCACAGTTGATCACCTAAGACTTCGGGGGAGGATATCCATAATCTCTCAGCTGATAGTAGGACGACATACGGAGAAGAATCTCGAGATACTAGTGGGGTTAAACTTTGAAGCCCGAGAGCTTTATAAAGCTATGAAGGCATTAGAGGTTATAGAAGGTTGGTGCCGGCAAAAGGCTTCCGAAAGGCAAGGAAGGAGGGTTTCATAATGTAACATAATCCTGATCACCAACGAAGATGAAAGTCCATCAACTGTAACCCCAATCAGAGCCCCTTTCCTGGTCAATGGTGAAGACCAATGTCAGACTCACCCAGAAAAGGTCCACCGCCTTACCCGTTCAGGAAAACACTATAAGTCGACCGAACTTGCTGAAGAAGCCACAATGTTACCTCAGAAAGTCAATGATCTCACTTTAAATGAACCAGAAACCAAATCAGCCTGAGAGGAACATCTGCTCAAGAAGTTAAAGAGCACCAGTATCCCCATCATAATCTAGTCCTTGTTGACCATTTCTGAAGAACACAAGGACGCGGTGGCCCGACACCTTAAAATGGATAAGAAACAATCCATCAGTGTAGACAACATCTTAGCTCACCTGACTCAGACTCCTGCTATAGCCATCACTTTCACAGATGAAGAGATCTCTCGCCAATCTGGACAAGCCCTCTATATATCTGTGAAGGCTGGAGGTTTCAATGTCCCCAAGACACTCATCGATGATGGAGCCGAAGTGAACGTTTGCCCGCTGCGTGTTGCTCGACACATGGGGTATAGTGATCTCAAACCTGTGGACATGACTCTAAGCGCTTACGATAATAGCCACAAAAAAGTGTTGGGGACGGTCACCCTACCGATCCTAATCGAAGACGTCTCCTTCTTTGTTGAGGTGATGGTCATCGACATCTCTTCCACTTTCAACTTACTACTAGGCTGAAATTTCATAGACCAAATCAAGGGTGTGCCTTTAGTAGTCCACCAAAAACTCAAGTTCAAGCAAGGAGGATGGATCATGGAGGTGCTAGGAGAGGTAAGAACTGAATCCCAAATGTTTGAGATCAAAGCATCGAGTCCACAAGAGCTAACCCTTGGGGGGTTCATAGTGGCAAAACCAACACAACATGTAAGTCAAACTTCTTCAATCTCTCCTTTATACTTCTATCCTTGTGTTTATAGCCCCACATCGTAGCACATGATGTCTCTGATGGGCTACAAACAGGGGAATGGATTAGGGAAGGAGCTATAGGGCATAATACAACCATTAACGCCATATGCTGGAGGTCGAGGAGCTGGGCTAGGATTCACAGAGGTGCCAGGTATGATGCTGACAGACTCATATGTAAGAATTTCCATGGACAATTTCTTATTAGTTAACCTTGAACCGTATATATTTGTGAGTTGTGATGAGCAGAGAGTAGTTCAGGCTCGGGAGGATCCGGAGACCATGGAGTGGGAGAGCTGGTAGACCACTTTATTCTCTCTCAACTTATGCCCTGAAGACCATGACAGCAAAGCATGCGGCCAAGGAATGCCAGAAGGAGTAGCGGAGAGCAGTGTCACGACCGAATTAGTCTTCAAGGACCCCGCACTCTCAGTAGATGGCCATGGAGCATGTCTTGTCGTCTATCACAAAAAAGAAGAGCCAATTCTCCGAGAGCCTTACATAGTTAGTCTAGCTAGCAGTAGTGATGGTAATGATAGTGATAGTGATGGTGATGACAACAATATTAGTGATGGTGAAAGTTACAGTTGTAATGAAGACATCGACAATGCAAGTAGAATCAGAATAGGGGAAGGATCACCACCATTTATTTTCACTTGTAAAAGTGGTGGCAATTTTCTAACAATCTCAGAGCTACCAAGCTCATCAGATATTAATGAAAATTTAGTTCATTCAGAATTTTTGTCTATGCCTTCCTAACCATTTAATTCATTGCAAATTCTTGAGGCCGAAGAAGATGAATATGATGAGGAAAGTATGCCTCCTATAGAACAGTATTCTACCCACACTCAGATCGTGGAGGACACCGTAGTAATAAACATCAGCACGACTAACAACCCCAAGACTTTGCAAATCGGGTTATTGAACGAAATACAAAAATGTGACTTAAGCTCTCTTTTAACTGAATACGTTTATGTTTTTGCTTGGAGTTACGCAGACACGCCTAGGATTGATCCCGATATTATCCAACATCGAATACCATTGTATCCTAATGCCAAACCTAGGAAACAAAGTTTGAGGAGAATGAAACCTGAGCATCAGCTAAAAATGAAAGAAGCAGTTGAGAAATTGCTATGTGTTGGCTTTATCCGGGTCGTCAATTACCCAGATTGGCTTGCAAACATCGTAGCCGTTCCAAAGAAAAATTGGAAAGTGCTTGCGTGTATTGACTTTCGGAATCTAAATGAGGCTAGCCCGAAAGACAGTTTCCTCTTACCCCACATTGATATCCTCGTTGATAATACTGCCAAACATGCGCTACTATCATTCATGGATGGATTTTCAGGTTACAATCAAATCCGAATGGATGTATAAGATCAGGAAAAGACGTCCTTTATTATGCAGTGGGGAATCTTTTGTTGCGTAAACATGCCCTTTGGCTTGAAAAATGCTGGAGCCACGTATCAAAGAGCCGCCACTACATTATTGCATGATATGATTCACAAGGAAATGGAGGATACGTGGATGACATGATCGTCAAAGCAGCGCAACGGGAAGACCACTTGATAAACCTGAGAAAATTCTTTGAACGAATGCGCAAATACCAGATGAAGCTTAACCCTGAGAAATGTACATTTGGGGTGACCGGGGGAAAACTCTTGGGCTTCATGATCACGGCCCGAGAAATTGAGGTAGACCTAGATAAGATAAAAGCCATTCAAGAAATGTCTCCCCCGAAGACCGAAAAAGAAATCAGGGGTTTCTTAGGCAGAGTACAGTACATCAGAAGATTTATCATGCAGTTAACCGAGACCTGTGAGCCTATCTTCTGTTTGTTAAAGAAAGATGAGCCTAAAGTCTGGAACGAGCAATGCTAGGAAGCCTTTGAGAAGATAAAGACTTATATACAGAACCCACCGGTCTTGGTACCACCTCAGGAGGGCAAACCAATGATCCTTTACCTCACTGCCCGAGAAACGTCGATGGGCACCATGCAAGCCCAGGAACAAGGATCCCCACCACGCGACAAAATCAATCTACCATATTAGTAAAAAATGGGTCGAAGCAGAGACACGATACTCTGACATCCACAAATATTGTGCTGCTTTGGTCTGGGCTACGAAGAAGCTGAGGCACTACTTGTTAGGGCAAGAAGTTCATTTGATTGCGCGTATGAACCCTATAAAGTACCTACTAGAGAAGCCAATTCTAGACGGTCGTTTATCCAGATGGTCCCTGTTGTTGTCTGAATTTGACATAACTTTCAAACTTCAGAAATCAATCAAAGGGAGTGTCATAGCCGAGCATTTAGTAGAATTCCCTGTAGCGTCCGAGTTCTTTGGCAATGACGACTTCTCGGATGAGCAAATCATGACATTGTGAAAAACTTGTTGGAGACTGTACTTCGATGGTGCAGTCAACCATAAAGGCAAAGGGGCCGGAATCCTATTAATCCATCCTGAAGGAGATCTTCATCCAACTGCGATAAAAATCAATTACCCGGTCACTAACAACATGCAGAATGCGAAGCCTACATTCTGGGACTTGAAATGGCTTTAGAATTGCAAGTGGAGGAGTTAGAGGTCTTTGGCGATTCTAATCTCGCTATTTCACAAGTCAACCAGACTTGGGAAATCAAGGAAGAACTATTGATCCCCTACCATGACTACCTTTCATACCTAATCACTTGCTTTCGAAATGTGACTTTCAAACATGTGAACCGGAGCCAGAATATCTTTACTGACTCTTTAGCCTCCTTGGCTTCAGTATTTCAAGTGCCGACCAGTTCACTGTACTTCCTCCTATGGATAACAATGAATAATGTGCCCTCGTTCGAGATTGGAGCCATCGAGACAGGAGAAGTCGAGGGTGAGTGGTTCGTAGATATCAAGAATTTCCTCGAAAAAGGAGATTATCCGTTAGAAGCCACTAAATAGGACCGCATCACGCTAAGAAGAATGTCAGGTCAGTATGTGATCTACGGACTAGTATCTACAAGAGAATGCCGAATCTGATACAACACCTATGTGTGACCAGAAAAGAGGCCGATAAGATCATCGAGGATGTCCACGAGGGGGTATGTGGGACCCATGTTGGAGGACATTCCTTGTCCCGGAAAATCCTTAGACTAGGATATTATTGGACAACAATGAAGGCCGACTGTCACATTCGTGAAAAAATGTGCCAAATGCCAGACGTATGCCAATCTGCAACACCTGCCTCCTTTACCCCTGACAGCTATGGCGGCTCCTTGGTCATTTTCCATATGGGGAATCGACATCATCGGGGAAATTCACCCTAGAGCTTCCAACGAACATCGCTACATCCTCGTAGCGATAGACTATTTTAGCAAATGGGTAGAGGCACGATTGTTCGCAAATATCGAATCAAGACAAGTGGCCCAATTCATTGAACGAGACATCATATGCCAATACAGAGTCCCTTCATAATTCATGTCAGACAACGGTCCTCAGTACGGCGGAGACACTATCCAGGTCATGAAGAGATACAACATCCGTTATCTCAAATCATCTCCATACAGGCCTCAGACCAACGGAGCAGTTATAGCCGCCAACAAAGCTATGAAAAATGCACTTTCAAAAATGGTTGAAACTTACAGAGATCAGCCGGAAAAGCTGCATTATGCTCTCTGGGGTTATCGAACTACTATCATAACTGCAACCGGAGCCACCCCGTACTCTATGGTCTACGGGACATAGTGTGTTTTTGTCAATTGAGCTCAAAATTCCAACCCTTTGAGTCACTAATGAATTGAAAATTGCTGAAAGTGAGTGGCTACAACAATGTTATGATAGCTTAGCCCTTTTGGATGAAAAGCGCCTCCTGACATTATACAATATCCAGGGATACCAGAAGAGAATGGCTAGAGCATTCAACAAAAGGATCAAAGAGTGGAACATCCAAGTAGGTCACCTTGTCCTAAAAGGGCTAAGGAAAGATCTGCCAGACCCATGAGAAATATTTAGACCAAATTGGGTGGGCCCTTATCCAGTCAAGGAGATAACCCCCCATGGTGCCGTATTGCTCACAGATTTAGACGGAGAAGAATTTCAAAGCCTTGTCAATCTTGACCGGTTGAAACGATATTATGTCTGAACCGCCACAAAAAAATATCAAAAAAATACATACTTAAAAAATGCATACACCCAAAAATCCAAAAATATGCATCCATCCAGAAAACAAAAAAATCAAAAGAAAACATCATTATCATCATCTGCATTAGGTTTAGTACAATTGCATTTACATTCGCATGCCCCGAGCTCGAAGCGTGTCTCGATCTTCAATTTTATGAAAGGCATGCGAGTCATCACGTAAGTTACCGAACTCTTGTATCCTTTTCCCCAAAGGAGTCTTGAAAGGATCTCAAACCATCCGTGAGAGTTGAGTGAATGAGAGAAACACAGAGTGCGTAAATCCCAGAGTGTCTGGTGCATTTAAATTCCGAAGCATTGTGTGAGAATCTCCATGCACAAAGCCAAATATTGATGAGAAAGACACGTTGCCTTTCATGTCGGAATTCGGGAATAGTAAAAGAAAAATTTGCTTGTTAACAGGGATGACGAGGCATTTAGGATCAAGGAAAATCTCCACTCAGCTGAAGCCTTACCATCCCTGAAAATAATCCCTTAGCAAGCCCCATTGAGCTTTTAATGGAAACTCTTTTCAACAAAAAACTCCACGACATACCACCCCACATCACACAACCACCCACCCCTGCAAAAGAGGATAAAAGAAGTTGGAGCCATGGTTGCTTCCCCACCATTTAGAGCTTGTAGAAAGTCTGAAAGATGAATAACCAAAGAAGATGAAAACGAAGGGAATGAAACATAAAAACCCAAAAGAGTAAAGAGAGGAAATGAAAGCCTCACATCACTCAAAACATTCACACTTAAGAAATAGATGAGGGCGAAAATGTCAAACACACAAAAGTGCAAATGGAGTACTCAAGGAAAGTAATGAATCAAAAGTGAAACACATCTTAATCCGCACAAAGGCGAAAGAGATCCAAGATCACTCTACCCATGGCAAAGGCGAAACATATCCTCTATTGCACTAAAACTCCACAATCCTCAAACAGCTCGTCTAGTCCCGTATGACATAACCCACAGTCTCACTATAACCCGTTAAAAGACCTCCGACTTAGAGACAATGATTGCTTGATTCGAAAAATACCAAATTCAAAACATGAAGGGTAGCTACTCATCGATTCTCGTCAATACAATCGCACATAAACAAGCGAGAGAGAGGTCAAAAGATAGAAGGAAAAGCGAGTGTCCATCACCCCAATTAAAGAAAGCCAAACTAGCCTGAAGAAAGGAAACAGAGAGGCATAAGAGATCCCAAAAGACCCCTTTTATAAAATTTGTCAAGAGAGAAGTAACTCAGAGACGACTAGCTTGACTTGATCAGAATCCTTGATTGAGCTCAATTCAACACGACCACATCCCTTTTCATTTAATCATGTCCTACTCCAAGGAGCATATAGGATAGACTTGCATTCATTTCCTTCTCATTGGTTCAGACATGGTATCGTTACACAACGGCATGAGAGATCACATCATTGCTTCAGTTCTTCTACACCAATTAGTTCGAAGAGAAACTCAACGTGACAGCTATCCTCAGAATAGGATGATAACCGCTCAGTCCTTGAAACAGAAGATTAAAGACCTTCGGGCGCTTCTCAGGGAAATGCTCCCACCAGGAATCCTCCTTCACCACCAAAACTCCTCACTCGCCAAAATTCGTGAACTATGTAAGGTCTAATCTCAATAGAGAGTTGAGTACATAGGCAACCCGCTCAGGGTGTGACCCCTTTTAAATAAAACTCTCCACCCCTCGAACTTGAAGGTCATTGCCGTTACTCTAAGAAGAAGCCTATTTCTATCAAGGAGATAATCCCAGAGCTATACCGGAGCCATCCCAAAGCTATATCAGAGTCACCTCCAGACTACCCCGGAGCCATCCTAAGATGGTTCCAAACCCCTCCCCAGAGTCATCATCAGAGCTGCCTCCATATCATTGTCGGAGCCATCAACCTAAGCCTTCTCTAGACCTTGGAAATCATACTTGACCATTGCAGTCCCCTAGATCACATTAAGTCACCCAACCCCATCATATCCAACACAAAATCACCAAACACAACCAGTCAAATCAAGCATCTATCGCTCACACCAAGGCTACCACTCGCATTGGAGCCATCCAATTATTTCGGAATCACCCAATCACATCAAACCCTACACTTATGCAGTCAAAGGCGACAACACTGAAGGAAATTTTCCGATCCTCAGATCCCTCATAAAGGATCAAATGGCTCACCAGAGAGCACTCGACCCTGAATCAAACTACAATAAGAAATAACTTCAGACCAACCACCCACCACAGTTAGTTTCGTATAACTCCTTAGATGCATTCTAGGCCCGTCAAAAGTCTTAGAGCTACACACCTAGATCTATTTGAGGATCGTCATTAGTCCTCATGCATACTCCATATCCTGATTGTATTCTAGGCCTGTCATTAGTCCTAGAGCTAGACACCGAGATCTAGTTGAGGCCCGTTATTAGTCCTCATACAATTCAAAGATGCATTCTAGGCCCGTCATAAGTCCCAGAGTTAGACACCAAGTTCTAACTGAGGCCCGTCATTAGTCCTCATGCATAACCTATACCCCGATTATATTCTAGGTCCGTCATTAGTCCTAGAGCTAGACACCAAGATCTTGTTGAGGCCCGTCATCAGTCCTCATACATTTCGAAGATGCATTCTAGGCACGTCATAAGTCCTAGTGCTAGACACCGAGTTCTAGTTGAAGCCCGACATTAGACCTCATGCATAACCCATGTCCTGATTGTATTCTAGGCCCGTCATTAATCCTAGAGCTAGACACCAAGATCTAGTTGAGGTCCGTCATTAGACCTCATACAATTCAAAGATGCATTCTAGGCCCGTCGTTAGTCCTAAAGCTAGAGACCGAGTTGAGGCCTGTCATTAGCCCTTATGCATAGGTTGATTGATCATATTCTAGGCCCGTCATTAGTCATAGAGCTAGATACCGAGATCTAGTTGAGGCCCATCATTATTCCTCATACCAACAATCACCATAATCTAGTCGGGGCCCATCATATGTCCCCATTCATATGACACTCGTATTTCGCATTCAAGAGTGCTCCAAGCCGTAGTGAGAATTTTTGGCGTCCCGTCAACCTTGTTCCAATTCTGCAAGCCAGATATTGCAGAATTGAATCAAGGGGAGCCATCTGTAGACACCAAAAATTCTCACCCTTTTCATATTAAAACGAAAATACAAAAAAATAAGCATGTTTTTGGAAATAAGGCGGTCGTCCCCATTTTCAATCAAAGGAGTTCTTTTACCGATCATTATATCGCACATCCCTCAGGAGAAGGAGCACGAGCCTTTTTATTGTAATCCGTTTTAAGCTACTTTATTTTGTATACTTATTTTGTTGCTTTTGTTTAAAAATATTTCATTGTTTTGTTATTATGTTGCATTATTTAATGCACTTGGTTTTGATTCTTACTTTTATTCTATTTATGGCCATGACATTCATTCTTCTAGATTTTACTCATTATTTTACCATCTTTTATTTTATGTACCTTCTACTGCTAGTGTATATTTCACCACTTATGCATATCTGATTCGTTTTCCATTTTTATCACAATCACTGGCATTTTATCTCCGTTATGCAATCGGCCATTTTATTATTTTTATGTACTTATTATTATTATAGTATTTAGTTTATTTTATGCATTTGATTATGTTTCTACCAAGCATTTTATTTCCTTGGAATTTCCTATTTAAAATATTCCTTTTTGTGTAGTAATCCGGTTTGAACTAAAGCGCTATTATTATTTCTTTCACTTGTACCACTGAGTTTCGACCTAGCTTAACTGGTTAACATGTCCAGTTGGGAACCTACAAGTCCCGCGTTCGATTCTTGGCCCGGGCACTTCTGCCTTTTATTTCCCTCTCAGGTTCGATTAGACCTTAGCCAATAGATCCTCGCATAAGCATACCGAATGTTGTCATGGTGTAGTTGGACGATGTGTGCCAGTGGAAGGGTGAGAACCCGAGTTTGAGACTCAGGACTAGCATTAGCTTCGTTTTATTATTTATTTACTGGTGTTGTTTCCTTTCTCTTTTTCGATCGGCCCAGACATAGCCCAAGGGACCCAAAATCAAAATCCAGCCCCGAAATAAAACCCTAAGTTGACATCTATCTCCCCTAAAAACCCTAACCCTCTATTATAAAACTACCTACAGTAAAAGGCTTGGGCACGTTGGTTTTGAACGCTGGAACATTCCTTTATTCTCTTCCTGATGAAATCCCGATAACTATTTTCTGCTCTGTTTGTCTACCCCAATTTCACCGATCTCCACTATCGACTCCACATCTATACACCTAAAACTCACCACTACCATCACCTTCACCGAGAAATCCCACCATCAACATCGTTCCATTTTCTGAAATTCATCACCCTCTCCACTATCACTACCTCCTTCGTCTCGACTCGAAACCATCCCCATTTCCTTCTCCACCGAAGGGTTTTCGAGTCTACATTTCTGTTACACTCACTTTCAGTCTTCAAAGCGTAAGTAAATCCCTACTTCGTCATTATTAATACTTGGTCTTGGTACTCTCCCCCCTTTCTATTCTGATTATCATTCTGCAAAACCCGCCCCCATTTTCCACCACTTCCCGGTCTTTGTTCTTTTACGTTTCGCATACAAATCACGTTTGAGTTTTTGGTACCAGATAGTATGTTAACCATGTTGCTCCTTTGTCTCGCCATTCGTTTTTCTTTTCTCTTTCTTTCATTTTGTTTTCTGAAGGCGTTGCCCCGGTTTAGTCAGTCCCTAACCCATGATGGGTTCTAGGGTCTTCAAAACCTAATGAAATTGATGAACAGGCAAAACCTGTTCCTCTACGTGTCTCGATTTTTCTCTTTGCTTTCATTTCTTGCCTGTTATGCAACCTGGTATGGACATTGAAGTCCACGAACAGGTCAGGGAGTGCGCCTAACATTAGCCCCGTGTATACATGTACTCGAGTTACTGAAAACTTAATATCTGAATAAGGGCTTTAGATTGGATCATGTCAGTCCCAATTCCATCTATTTTCACACTGTTACTTTTTGATTTGTAAGTTATGAGCAGACTGGTCCATCTCCAGTCTCAAATCCTATTTTATTTTGTTCCTAACCCACTTTGTGATTTTTGTCCTACAAGTTGATTCCATTGTCGTGTTTTAAGGGATTCACCTGTTAATATTGCTGCAAACTCGAGTTTTTGTGCATACTTGTTTTATCGCGGACTCATCTGTCATACTTAAAGTTTCAGTTCGAGAGGATTACAATCCAGTACGACCACCTCATATCTCTAGTGTTCTTCTCTCCGAGCTTGGCATTTACAGACTTAACCCATTCCTTTTTACTATGTTTGTATATTCATCATTCCAAACTAACTCATCTCATATTTCACTGTTAATCTTTCTGTTGTCTTCCAGAAGAAAACTCCCTTCTGTTAGTCATGTGGTACTTAGTCCTAACCTAAGTCTGATAATAGCTTATAAAATATCTTGGTGCCCATGTGTGGAATGCTCCTGCGATTATACTATGAGCTTATTTTGTTTCTGATAAAGGTTTTGCCATGTGTATATATATGCATTGTCTGAGCAGTTTAACTCATCTGCAAGTGTAACCTATTCTGGACAGTTTAACATCACTTTTGTTATCAGTTGGTTATCGTGAACTTGTTAAAAAGAAAGGCTAGTTTGACTGGTATGTTAATATGTCATTAAAGATGTTAGGGACCAATAGTAGAGCTATGATGGATGAATCTGGAAGTGAAATTTAGCCTCTGATTTTAGCTTTCTGTTATAGTTTGTTCATGAAGTTTTGATTTCCTTCTATGGTTCTGTTTGTGCATGGCTATACTGGACGTTGAATGATATAAGAGCAGGATTTTTGGCTTCTGTATACCTTGAAGATTCAATAAACAAATGAGTGAGGTGATTGATGAAACGAGTTAATAACCCCATGTTAGGACTTACAATTCGGTTAGTTTTTTTTAGGATAAGACTGTTTAGTCCAGTTTAAATGAAGTTTTAATTTGCTAACCATTTCAGATTCATGCTATTCTCTGTATATAATTTTCCTATGTATATTTATTTCCCTTTTGAACTTATCATCTTGCTTGTAACCTATGCTTGACCACTGAAAGATAAATAAATAGAGAAAGGTAACAACTTGATAGCAACCCATACAGTAGGATTCATCTTGTCATTTTTTAGAGTTTTAGGATTGAATAAATCTGACTTGATACTTGGATATTCTAAAATCCATTCTCGCATATATGTTGTTCTAATAAATTTTGAGATTTAGACCTGTATATATATGATTCATGGGTTGGCTTTTGAAATTCATGCATGTATATGGTTTACGTGGCTTTTTGAAATTCATGTCTGCGTTCTTGTTTACCCTAATGGCTCATTGCTCATTCAATATCTCTACAAATGTATGGGCTTGTTCTGTTTCGGCCTGCATAACTTTTGGCCCAAATCTAGCTTAGTTCAGACCCAGCCCATAACTAGCCAAACTTGGCTAGAACAGGTGACCCTAGACAGCTCAATAGGATGACCCTTTTAGTGGACCCTTGACGCCCACTTTAGAAAAGCTTTAGGTTAGGGTATCCTCCATGAATACGGGTCCTAGACACGGCCCATGTGAGGAATACTTGTTTTCCTTAAAAAATTTCCAAATCATCCCCTAAAGTCAGAATAAAATACACAATCAACAAAATCCAGTCCAAATGGAAATTCATAATAATTTTTGTCCAACATGTGACTTAGGCCCATAGCTTTAGTATAAGAGTTTTTAATAGGTTTCAAATCAGTCCTTTCTTTTCTGGAAACCCACTTTTGAAACCCAAGTCAAAATAGGCCCAATTTCAAAATCGGCTCAATTTCAAAATCGGCCCAAGCCCATAAAACCCAACCCCCAATCCAATCAAGACCTAGACTACACCCACATCTCATCTTCGGCCTAGCATCTCACTTCAACCCAACTCCCAAACCCGGTCCGACTCCATAATTTGGCCCAAGTCTATTATAACTCGCCCATTTCTAAACACCCGGTCCAGGGCCCACAAGAGAACCAAAATCCCAATTGGCCCAACTCACAAGTCCGACCCAATTCACAAGTCCGGCCCAATTCATAAGTCCGGCCCAATTCACAAGTTCGGCCCAAATTACAAGTCCGACCTCATTCATAAATCCGACCCAAATTCCATTATCAACCAACTCCAAATCAACTTCAATCCCAGCCCAAATCTTCCACAATCAGAAATCCAAGCCCACAAGAATCAAAACCCAAGTCTACAAGAATCAAACCAAGTCCACAAAAATCAAACCCAAGTCCATAAGAATCAAAACCCAAGTCCACAAGAATCAAACCAAATCCATAAAAATCAAACCAAGTTCATAAAAATCAAACCAAGTCCACAAAAATCAAACCAAGTCTATAAGAATCAAACCAAGTCCACAAAACTCAAACCAAGTCCACAAAAATCAAACCAAGTCCACAAATATCAAACCAAGTCCACAAAAGCCTTCAAAAATTAACTAAGTCTAAAAATTCTGACTTAGCTCCCAACCTGAGATTGGCTAAGACCAACTTTGACCTGAATTTTGACCTTGACCCAAACTTTGACCTTGACTCAAACTTTGACCCTGACCCAAACTTTGAATTTGACCCAAACTTTGACCATGACCCAGACTTTGACCTTGACCTGAACTTTGACCTTGACCTGAACTTTGACCTTGACCCAAACTTTGACCTTAAACCAAGCCTTTGATCAACCCACTTTGACTTACCCCGCTGCCGAGTTCAGTCCCAAAATACCAAACTCAATTCAATTCAAATCCGATTCAATACAAATCCGATTCAATACAAATCCGATTCAATTCAAACTTGATTCAATTCAAACCTGATTCAATTCGAACCAATTCCCTTCAATTCAAATTCAAATTCAATTCATCCAAATTCAAACCCAACTTGTAAACCCCTTCTAAACTCCAAAAATCTAAAAACATTCTTCATTACTCGGCCTTAATTCAAAAATTCCAAAAATCCTCTTTCGCAAGTTTCAAATAATCATCTTATTCAAATTTCATCAAGTTTTCGAAGAAACTATTTCATGGAATTTTAAAGGAAAAACTCTTCTCACATCACAAAAAACTTTTCTCAAAACGTAGAAAGTTCTTCTCACATATACATAAAGTTTTCTCCTAAAACATTTCTCAAAATCAGTGTTTCTTCATCAAGAATTCTGAACAACTTCAAAGATTTTCTAACTGAGATTCCAAACTCAAAACTAAACCATTTTCGGGGAACATGCGATGTCTAGCACCTTCAAAGAATGTTTTCTTTCTAGTTAGACATCACTTGTCTCTCTTCCAAAAAAAAAATCCGAGGCTGGGCACTAGGGTCGTAACTTCCCTTGTCATAGTCTGGATCATTTTAGGCGGGGTATTAGGGTGACAAAGCTCCCCTAATTGCAGCCTAGATTTTTACAAGGCGGGATGCTAGGGATGTAATTGCCTTCCTAGTGGCAGCCAGAATTTCAGAATCGTCTAACTCCCTTCTACTCGATTTCAATGTTTTCAGTTTTCAACGTTTTAAAACTCGGGAGTTAGAGATGTTATTAGGGTTTGACCGAGAGCGTCTCATTCATGATGTTTCTCTTTAAACCCTATCTTTCGACATAAATTCATTGGCCCATCTTTCGAGCCTCGACACTTACCATTAATTAAGTGTCGTGTTTGAGGAGGTACATAGGGTAATCCCTCGGGATTATCCGCCCTTTTACAAAAAAAATGATTTTTTTGCATTAAAAAATGCTTTAAGAGAGACAAATCTGAATAAACCAATTCAACCCTCCCATCAGAGCTTTGAGCCACATAAACATCTCTTAATCTTTCTTTTAACAAAACTGAAATCGCCTTAGTCTCATTAGCATAGGCTCTCAAAATCCTGAATGCTTCGCCTCTTAGAATCCCAATCCCGAATAAGTTTATCCATCCTAAACCTATACAAATCCAAAACTCTTTCAATTCTCGAATGCTTAAAAGCCCGAATACCCTCATTGATACTCAATCGTCCTGAAACCAGAACGTCCCTTCAGTACCTTTGACTTTCAAAAACACTTCAAAAATCTGACCACTCCAAAATCCGGACTTTACAAACTAGAAATGCTCATCAACTCCACCAAATGACCCGAATACCCCTCAATTTCACATAAAAACGCCCCTCAACTACTCAAAAACTCCTAAAACCCCCTTAGTCCCTCAAAAAGCTGAAATATCCAGAATCTTCCTTGATAATAAAAATCGTTCCCTTCAAAGCACTCCAAATATCTTTCAAAGACAATAGAAACCTCTTTCAAGATCCAAATATCATCTACATTTCTCCAGATTTTCAAACCAATGCTCCAAATTTGATCAATCTCTTCGACTCTCAAAACATCCTGATCATTCATTCTGAACTCACTCGACATCCTAATCAAATGCTCTCCTCATTCCACTCCACATTCAATCCCTATCCTTGGTTTTTTTTAAATGAATCTCTTTAAAAGGGTTTTGAAAGAAGGCTTTCCTGATAATTGGAGATCAAGGTTTCCTCGGGCACCAATCCGAAGTTATGGTCGTTGCCACTTCTAAGGGGTGTAACCTAGTGTGAACCCACAATAGAATCTTTGCAAATGACCAGATAAGTCCTATCCATAGGCAATAATCTCATAGTCAATTAACGGTTCTTAGATACCGATCTTCCTTCCTAGTTATCATAGGTCAAACTAGGTGGCGACTCTAATCAATTTCTGCCCTTAGGGCATAAGTCCTCGTGGAGCCCATTGAGAATGGGTGTAGTGCTCACTAGCACTCCCTTTATGCTTTCTGGGAAAGACAGACGATGGAGTAGGTATTTGAGGGATACCGAGGTAATGCGTTTTTACCCTCCACAGAATGACAATTTCTAGGATCTAGGCTATTATTCAAACCATTTAGAGAGACCCCCTCATACCGAAAAATCATCCTCACACCAATATTCATCTAAAATGTTCCTAGATGGTCATGTTCACTAAAATTACACTTTTCCACCATAAACTTATGTAATTCATTTAATCACCCAAAAACTTATTTAATAATCTTTAAAGCTCTAATTAACCATAATAAAAATGGCCTAAACACATGGCCTTAAACATAACATAAACTTAACCATAAAATGACATTAAAATGTCCATAAACTATGTATTACACACGGTTGCTACATATTTTTCATTAAACTCCTAAAAATCATTTTCTTTTATTTTTAACTTATAAACTTGACTTTAATAAGTCATTAGCACTTATATTTCACTAAAAAACATGTAACCATAATTTTCTACACATGTTTATGTTTTAAACAACACATGTACATCTAACATTCTCGGCCCTATTTGTTTCATGACATTTATAACTTTAATGTATATAATTAAGTGTTTTAAGCATCATTACCTTGTTATAACCACAAGGTAGTTCACACCAATGCTCCTACCCCTCTCGGCACTATTTAAGAGCACCCTAGGTCAGATTTTGTTTAATGAAATTAAACTTGAACACTACCATAGATCTTAAGGCTTTTTTTAGTAGTTTACCTTCTGAAAAATGGTTTTCTCTTTGGGATGATGTCCCTACTGCCACATCACTCCATGGGTGATATCATGACCCATTAGACCACATAATAACAAGGAACAAAGGCTTAGTTAATAACTTTGACAAGGTGCTTAGTATAAGGAGTTTTAAGGCATGAAATTTGAACCTTAAGAGGAGAGTCTTACCTTGAAGCTTTTGGTGGGTTCATAGGCTGTATGTTCAGCCATATATAGAAGGGGTATGATTATTTTAGATCCATGGGTAGAACAAAGAAAAGAGAAGCTTAAAAGATCACTAATGCTCATGGTTTTTACCTTAAGTTGGAGGTCTTGGAGAGGTATTCTTAGAGCAGCTCTTGGCTCAAGGAAGGAGATGGAAATACCCTCCATATATGTACAATAAGAGGTAGAAGAAGATGTAAAAAAGTCCATTTTTGGACATAGTAAATGAAGGGAAAATGTGAAAGTATTTTCTTGTTTTTACCTTGTGTTATCTAGCCAACCTCCATTGTTCAAGGGCCATACTCTTTAATTTTCAGTCAAAGTGAGAAAAAGGAGAGTTTAGGGGTGGTTTGTTGCAAGAAGATGAAGATTTGAGGAGTAAGAAGGCTTAAAACACCATTAGAAGCTTTAAAGCTTGAAAGGAATAAAAATGGTGAAGGGGGAGTAATGTGCTTCTGCTGCCAACTGGAAGAGAAGAGGGGGATTTGAGTTCGAGAGTATTGGAAAGGGGAAAGTGAGTGAGAGTGTGGGTATTAGTAAAAGAAGAATTTATCTTAGGTACCTAGATGTGTAAGACTAGGTTTTTGTTTTATCTTATGTGTCATCTTGATTTTCCCTTGTCTCTTTCTCCTATCAATAACCATAGACATGGAGGAGGGATGAAAGACTTTCCCATTTTGTGTGTGTAAGGGAAGATGATATGGATTTGTCTTATGTAAGGTGAGGTGTCCTTTAATGTTCATTTTTGTTTCTAACATGCTTTTTGACTTGTTTTATCTCTTGTGCAGCCGAGACATGTGATGAGGAGGGGAATACATGCTAGCTTTGTGTGAGAAGGGATGAGAGGAAGAGTGGTAGAAAGTCACTTTTGCTTTTTTCCTCATTTGTACATCCTTGTCTTCTTTCTCATTCCACTTTTTCATTTCTCTCTCTTTTCCTTCATTAGTGGCTGGCTGCAACATTTCTTGGGGAGGTGATAAGTCAGGAACTTACCTATTTCTACAAGGTCTTTTGATACCTAATTTGTTACCATTTACTGCTAAATTCCTGTCTTATGAGTATTTTTATGTTTCTTGTTGCAATTGTCTTCTTTTATGGTTTTATGTGCTTTTTCAGGTTTTTAATCTCAAGGAAACACATTCCTATCATTGTTGGAACCCATGGCAAATCAAACAAGCTGATTTGAGTCAAGACAACAATTCTCGACCTAAATTCAAGCATGGTCCAGGACTTGATTCTGGAGCTAAGTCCCGGACCACATTGTGACTCAACTCTCGAATTAATTTCAGGCATGGTCTGGGACTTCTTACATGGCTTAAGTCCCGGACCACAATGTGGCAAAACTCTTGAATTATTTTCAGGTATGGTCCGGGAGTTGATACACGGCCTAAGTCCCGGACCACATGTGGCAGCTCTCTCGACCTGATTTCAAGCATGGTCCGGGACCATTATTACATGGCCTCAGTCCCGACCACAACAAGAGATATAAATCTTCGGTAATTTGAGCAGAATGGTCCGGGACTTCATACATGGTCCTAGTCCCGGATCAAAGTGTAATTCAATACCTGTAGTGCACGCGCTCAAAAGTTTATATTAACAATTGTTTACTCTGAAGACCACCCGCCCCATTACCACTGCTACTACTTTCCATCCTCTAATCCCACTAATCTAATTACCTTCCAATCTGCCAACTGCACCCCGATCTTCTTTCCAGCAATATTCATTTATCAATAATCATCCCCTTCACCCAACATAAACTAAACCAACATGACTCAAGTCCTATAAATAGCCTAGCATTTCTGCAAGCAGAACACACGATCCATCCAATATACTCCTCTATCTGATTACATCCATCATCCATATTTCACACACATCCTCCATATAAAACTATCACCTCACTATACACCTACGTACCTACACACATTCACAGTCTGAAGTGCATGAAGTTGCAGTTAAAGAATTCACGTACTTTCTGGAGATCGAGCAAGAAGAAAGTGATGATCGTACACAGAGACTCCATCAAGAGTCTTAAATCAGAGTTTCTTCTTGCTCTTCCTCTTTAATGTATTTTACATATTTTGACAGTACTTTTATTTCCATGGCTGGTAGTTTTTTATAAATTCCGGTTTGCTATGTATCCAAATTCAAGGTTCCATTATCTTTGTGATTTACCATTTTAAATAGATTAAAGTGCTTGTTCCTTATCTATTTTTATTAATCTTGTGATTTTGGCCAATTACTGGATTTATCAGTTTATCTGCTTATAAGTGAGAACTGCGGTAGATAATAGACAACAGGAACGGTACCGGTTAATTTAGAGATGGTAATTCCTCTAGGATATAACTGATCAATAACTGGATTTTTTCTTAAAGCTGTTGCAATTTGTAAATTTGTAATGAGAGTAAAATTTGTTAGTTGTTAATTAGATTCCACCGAGCGGGAGACCGAACGTGGAATAATTCTGATCTAGGATTTTAGTCTGGATTTTGGTAAACCATTAGAAAGGAACCGAAGAATTGGGATTAGTAAACCGGAATTTCCCCTTTTTATTAATTCAAGAATATCATTATTTTGCCCACTGTCTTGCATTTATTACTCTTGCTCTTATTTACATTCTTGTTTCGTAATTTAGTAATTCAACAAACAAAACCCCCTGTTACTTGAGTAAACCGATTATTAGTTCGTTTTTAGATATTAATTAAACTAAAACGCTGCCTCCCTTGGATTCGATAACCTGGAGGATTCTTCTAGGTAAACTTGCTACAATCGACCGGTATACTTGCCGTTAGGTTAAACCCCCAACAAACATACCGTTAGGTTTTTACCCAACAAGTTAATGGCGCCGTTGCCGGGGAGGCACGGTTGTTTAGTTATGTTTATATTGGTTATTATCTCATTTAATTTTGTTTTGTTTTCTACTTTTAGTTTATTGTTTGTTTGTTTTGTTTTATTTTATCTTCTTTTGTTCATTTTCTTAGCTTTGTGCGATTTATGTCTTATTTTTTGGTTCTGGTTTATTTTGGTTCTACCCGTTTGAGTTTTACTTTTACAACTACATTACTGTCAGTTATCTGATTTTTCGGTTTATGGTTAAAACTCGTTCTGAAGGCAATCCTGAATTTGAGCTTGAACCTGAGATAGAGCGACTTGCTAGAAGAATCGTCAGGGATTAGTACTGGAGTCTACAGTTGAGCCAGAAGTGTTTTTCAAGGACTCACCAGGTGATACATTTGTTCTAGAAGAGGAGGGTGTAATGGCAGGTAACATTAACAGCCAAGAGAGAAGGATGAACGACTACACCCGTCCAAATATGGAGGGACTCACATCACCAATAGTAATCCCTGCACTACCGGAAGGGGTAGAGTGGCAGTTTAAGACCTATTACGTCACGATGGTCCTGAATGCTCCACAGTTCAGTGGAACAGTTACTGAAGACCCAAATGTTCATCTTACATCCTTCCTGCAATTGGTTAGAGCATGTTCAACACCAGCCTCTCAGGAGGTAGCCAGATTAACCTTGTTTCCTTTTTCACTCAGGGACAGAGCTGCAGAATGGCTGAACTCCCTATCTCCGAACAGTATCACTTCTTGGATTGAGCTGGCTAATGCGTTTCTAGCAAAGTACTTTCCACCGCCCCGAATGTTGTCAATGAGAGGCGAGATCACGAACTTCAAACAGTATAGCGGTGAAACTCTTTCTGAAGCTTGGGAGCGATTCAAAGGTATCGTAAGAAGAGTACCACATCATGGTCTGGGAGAAGACCCCCAGAGCCGCCTATTAGTTGATACTTGTGCAGGAGGAAGTCTTATGGAGCTTCCAATCGCCAGGATAAAGGAGTTGTTGGAAACTCTTTCCAATTCAGCAAACCAATGGGGAGGTGCTAGAGCTGCTACTGAGATCTTTCCAAAGAAGAATGCAGGAATTTATGAGGTAGACTCGAATACCCTCTTAGCTGCTAAGATGGACAGTATATCTAAGCAGTTTGAGAAGATGTGCACATTGATGAACCCAAAATCAAATGCATCAGCTATCACTGATTCATTCCCTCAATGTGAGTATTGTGGTAGAAGTTCAAACTTATGTCAGTGTACACCTCAACCAAGTGAAGAGGTGAATTACCTGGGGAACAGACAAGGAAATTTCTATAACAACCAAAGCAATCAGGGATATCAGCAGCAAAGATTTCAGAGCAACAACTACAATCAGAAGGCACCACAACAATATAATCAGTCCTATCAGAGACCCCCTCAGAACCAACAGATGCAAGGTCAAGGAGCTAGTAGTTCCTCAAACTTGGAAGCTATGATGAGAATTCATTACATCAACAAAAGCCAGATTCAATGAGCAAGATGAAATCAACAACAACCAAAAGGCATTCATGCAAGAACAAAAGGCTTACAATAAGCGAATGGAAACTCAATTGGCTCAAATTAGTCAGAAGCTTTCAGAGAGACCTGCAGGGTCTTTGCCTAGTCAACCAGAGATGAATCCAAGAGAGTATGCTAAAGCAATAAACTTGAGGAGTGGTAGACAGCTTGATCATCCGATCCCTGAAGCTGTGGATACTCCCAATCAACCCGATAAAGAAACTGATGCTGGTCAAGAGGTTGAGATTGTTGAGCAACCAATGTTGGAAAATGCGTCGGATGGTGAACCTAAACAGTCAGAGAATTAGACATCAAACAAATCTACCCACAGTCCCAAACCATCATAGAGAACAGCTGTTGAGTTGCCCATTCCGTTCCCGAACAGACTAAAGAAGAAAGACCTTGATGAGCAGTTCGGTAAGTTTTTGAGCATCTTTAAGAAACTAACCATAAATATTCCTTTTGCAGATGCGTTAAAGCAAATGCCTATCTATGCGAAATTCATGAAGGACATCCTCTCAAATAGAAGGTCATTGATAGAAAAGGAAACGGTCCAGTTGACAGAGAGAGTTTCTGCTGTGCTCACTAAAAAGCTTCCCCCGAAGCTCGATGATCCAGGTCTTCCAATCATCCCATGTTCTATAGGTAATATTGACTGTGGTAAGGGACTATGTGATTTGGGTGCTAGCATCAATTTAATGCCTATGTCTATGTACCTTAAACTTGGATTGGGTGAATGTGAACCCACCCGTATTACTCTTCAATTAGCAGATAGGTCCATTATTCTACCGAAAGGAGTAGTGCGAGATTTGGTTGTTTCAGTTGGTACTTTTGTTTTCCCTGCTGACTTTGTGATCTTAGATATGGAGGAAGACAAAGAAGTACCACTAATCCTTGGGCGCCCATTTATGCGAACAGCTAGAACCCTCATTATGTTGAGGGTGGTAAGATAATATTGAGAATGCATGATGAACAACTTGTTTTTGACATGTCAAAGGTTACGAAACACCCATCTGATGTACATGCTTGTTTTAGTTTGGAATCTATTGACTCTCTACTGCAGGATTATGTATTTAGCCCTGCTGACATCGATGAGCTAGAGAAGTGCTTAGTGGAATCCATAGATGGAATTCATGATGATCCGGAGGTCTCTGCTGTGGCATTCCAATTATCAGCAGGAGGACGATATCGAAAAGGTCCCAGAATAGAAAGTGAAAAGCTAGAAAGGGAACCTCAGGAGTTGATTCCCTCTATCAAAGAACTACCCTCCTTGGAGCTGAAACCTCTCCCCAGCCATTTAAAATATGTTTTCTTAATTGAGCCCTCTAGTTTGCCTGTCATTATCTCTGCAAACTAACTGATAAACAGGAGGAACAACTAGTGCAGGTGCTTAGGAAGAACAAGAAGGCGATAGGTTGGTCAATCGCTGATATCCAGGGGATAGCTCCTCACTTTTGCACACACCGCATCTTTCTTGAAGAAAACTTTAAACCACTAGTTCAACCCCAGAGAAGATTGAACCCAAACATGAAGGAGGTGGTAAAGAAAGAAGTCATTAAGCTTCTGATGGTATTATTTATGCAATTTCTGATAGTGAATGGGTGAGCCCACACAGGTAGTGCCCAAGAAAGGGGGATTTACTGTAATTCCCAATGATAAAGGTGAGTTAGTTCCTCAGAGAACTATTACAGGGCATAGAGTGTGCATTGACTATCGAAAGTTGAATGCTGCAACTAGAAAAGATCATTTCCCTCTTCCTTTCATTGACCAAATGTTGGAGAGACTTGCAGGGCATAAATATTACTATTTCTTGGATGGTTACTCTGGGTATTTTCAGATACCTATTGCTGAAGAGGACCAAGAGAAAACAACTTTCACATGCCCATATGGCACGTATGCCTACCGACGCATGCCCTTCGGTTTATGTAACGCTCCAGCTACCTTCCAGCGCTGCATGACGGCCATATTTTCCGACTATATTGAAAAATGCATCGAGGTATTCATGGATGATTTTTCAATTTTGGACTAACGTTTGATTCTTGTTTGGAAAATTTGGATCATATCTTAGCCAGGTGCAGAGAAACCAATTTAGTCCTAAACTGGGAAAAGTGCCACTTCATGGTGCAAGAGGGCATTGTGCTGGGACACAAGATCTCTAGTAGAGGTATTGAGGTGGACAAGGCTAAGGTTGAAGTGATCGATAAGTTACCACCACCAGCAACAGTAAAAGATGTGAGGAGTTTCCTAGGTCATGCGGGCTTCTACAGACGGTTCATTAAAGACTTTTCGAAGATATCTAAGCCGTTGTGTGACTTGCTGGCCAAGGATGCGAAATTCGACTTCACTAAAGAATGTCTTGAGGCATTTATCATCATCAAGGAAAAGCTAGTATATGCACCGGTTGTTGTTGCGCCTGATTGGTCTCTACCATTCGAGATCATGTGTGATGCTAGCGATTTTGCTATGGGAGCAGTTCTGGGGCAAAGACATGAGAAAATGCTAAAGGTAGTCTACTATGCAAGCAAGACACTCAATGATGCACAAAGAAATTATGCAACAACAAAAAAGGGGCTGTTAGCCATCGTCTTTGCATGTGACAAATTCAGATCGTACATCATTGGGAGAAAAGTCATAGTCCATACAGATCATTCCGCCCTACGTCATTTATTCAAGAAGGCAGAAGCAAAACCGAGGTTGATTCGATGGATCCTACTCCTTCAGGAGTTTGATATAGAGATAAAAGATAAGCCCGGAGTACAGAATGGAGTGGCTGATCACTTATCTCGGATTAAATATGCTGATGACGGTATACCAATTAACGAGTTCTTCCCAGATGAGTATGTGTTCAAAGTTGGTTCCACGGGAGATCCTTGGTATGCGGATATTGCAAACTATCTTGCAAAACAGATAGTACCCCAGCATTAACATATCAGCAGAGGAAGAAGTTTTCTCCACTGTTAAGCACTACCGTTGGGACGATCCATTTCTTTTCAAGGTTTGTGCGGACGGGATGATTCGTAGATGTTCCTGATGCTGAAATAAGAGACATCCTTGTTCATTGTCACTCAAGAGAAGCAGGAGGTCATTTCGGTCCTGCTAGGACAGCCGCGAAAGTTTTGGAAGCAGGTTTCTTTTGGAAGACCTTGAACAAAGATTGCTATCAGTTTGTATCCACATGTGACCAGTGCCAAAGGCAGGGGAACCTATCTAGACGCCATGAGATGCCCTTGAATTCTATCCTTGAAGTTGAACCATTCGACCTTTGGGGCATTGATTTCATGGGACCGTTTCCATCATCTCAAGGTAACCTCTACATCTTGGTAGCAGTGGACTACGTTACAAAATGGGCTGAAGCAATAGCAGCACCAACTAATGATGCAAAAGTAGTGCTGAAATTTTTGAAGCGGAATATATTCACCCGTTTTGGTGTTCCGCGAGCAATCATTAGTGATGGAGGTACCCACTTCTGCAAACAGTTTGAAGCTCTTCTACAGAAGTATGGCGTACGGCATAAGGTTTCTCTACCGTATCATCCACAAACAAACGGGCAAGCCGAGATTACAAATAGAGAAATCAAGTGGATCCTTCAGAAATCTGTCACATCCTCTAGACGCGATTGGTCGCTCAAGCTAGATGACGCCTTGTGGGCATACCGCACTGCCTTCAAAACACCCTTAGGTATGTCTCCATACAAGTTGGTTTATGGCAAGGCATGTCACTTGCCTGTAGAGCTGGAGCATAAGTCTTTTTGGGCCATCAAAGCATTAAATTTTGATTTACAAAAGGCTGGTGAGAAGCGCAAGATGCAGTTGTGCAATTTGGAAGAATTTAGAGAGGAGGCTTATGAAAATGCCAAAATTTATAAGGAGAAGACGAAGAGGTGGCATGATAAGCTGTTGGTCAAGCGTGAGTTTCACGTGGGGGATAAGGTTCTTCTATTCAACTCCAGCCTGAAACTATTCCCAGGAAAGTTAAAATCTTGCTGGTCTGGCCCATTCACAGTAACAAGTGTCTCAGCATATGGAGCCATCGATCTAATCAACACAGAAGGTGAGACATTCAAAGTCAACGGATCCCAGCTAAAACATTATTTGAGTAGTAACAGTGCCGAAGTTCATTCGGTGATCACTGTTCACAACCCGCCATGCTGAGTACACAATTGAACGGTCTAGCCAAAGACCGTAAAAAGACGGGCAGCTGATTGGGAGGCAACCCAAATGCATGAGTTTACTTTCTTTTAGTTTCTTCAGTTTTACAGTTTTCTTGGTGCTAATGTTTTCTTTTAGTTGTGTTTTCTTTGGTGTTTTTTATTTTATTCAGGAGCTACTGAGAGGTGTACCTACAGATTGCAAGGGAACACGCATTTGAAGGAGATGTGAAGGAGGAGACTGCAGAAATATAGAGGAGAAGTATTCACCACATGGTCCGGGACCTGTTACATATATTAAGTCCCAGACCAATGCAAGCAGCAACTCTCGAAACAAAAATAAGCATGGTCCGGGACCTTACACAGACCCTAAGTCCCAGACCTTGTGTGGTGAAAACTCTCGACCCAAAATTAAGCATGGTCCAGGACCTTAACCATACCCTAGGTCCCGGACCCATTCAACCAGAAAAAAAAATACCCCAACGACGCGTTACGTCATCTTCAACCTCCACACCCCAAAATTCTAGATTTCCCTTTCATTCTGCAACCCTAGCCGACACAACCCACCACCACCGAGTTCACGACCACCATCATCACCCCATCTACACCGCCGCCACTTCCGCACCCCAAGTCCCCACCTGACTCACCCTGCCCCGCATTCACCACTGCTCTCGTCTCCACCTCGCTCCGACATCACCTCCTCCTTCGCACTCACTCTCCCCATCTCTGTCATCGCCTGCGTTAAACCACTCCTGCTGTCCACCACAAAATACCACAACCACTCCACCCGACGCACCAGACCATTTCCCTCTGTCACGCAAGCCCACACCGAGTTTCAATCCCAACCCAACCTTGCGCCATTCCTTCTGTCACACGCCCAACCCAAACCCACCCCTCTGTTCCGTCGCCTGCTCCAAACCCCACGCACCACCAATTCCACGCCACACCTTACCCCAAGTTCCTACCCCTCTGTCCTGTTCGCACTCCTTGCCCAGAACCACCACCATCTGTAGCGAAAAATCAAACCCACACCACGCACCAATCACACTACCTACGTTAATCCAAATTCTCGATGGCCTCTAAACGTGCTCGAAAACCCACCACTGCCGGCACATCGTCATCTTCCGAAGCCCCCCCACTTCGGATATGCGAGACGGACCGTTCAGAATTCCTCACTGACGCTGCTTGGGATTGGTTCCAAGCTAAGGAGCGCAAGATAATTCCTGAGAGGTCAGTTTGTCCCTCTTTGATATCTGAATTCGATTTAGAGAGAATATTTAGCAACAGGGGTTGGGTATGTCTACTGAACCGTGGTGGTACATTTTACCCATGACTAGTTAAATTGTTCTATGCTAATGCTACGGTGTGTGCTAATGGTACAGAAATTAAGTCAAGGGTTAAGGGGAAGGATATTTTAATCGATTACACCCGTATTCGACATGCTCTACATATCCCTATTCGGGCTAGGATCCCGACTGCGGCGGAATGGGAGAATCAAGAACTCCGTGAGAGACAGGCTAAGGAGCATTATATTAATTTGATCGTGAATGATCCTACTGTTCAGAACCGCCAGAGGCGCAACCACCGAGATAAGCAGGTGGTTACTGGTGATAAACTGCCCACACTGCTTGAGCGTCTGATCATGGGGATTTTAATGTATAATGTCTGACCCAGGGAGTGTGCAGACCTGAATTCAATTGACTGCTATGTTTTGCGCTATCTCCTGGATGAAGAGCTTGCACGGGCAGCGTTCCCCGTTGCCTTGCATGGATTAATTTTTCACTCAATGCTGCGGGTGATTGACGTAGACAGTAGTGCTTCTCTTCCCTTCCCGCACCTCCTGCAGTCCTTCTTCATTGATGCTCAGGTAGACTTCTCTGATGAGCAGCCCCAGTACCCCCGGTCTCCCATAGACATGACGGTGATGCGCTTCTGTCAGTGGGAGAAGATAGATGATCAGTGGGTGAAGCGCCGACGCGCACAGCCGGGTGCACGAGCTCCCAGACCTGATGAAGCCGCTGAAGATGAGCCCCCTGCTGTTGCCGCTGGTGGTGACATCCCCGACGTTCCGCTGACCACTGCTCCTACACCGGGATATGACGAGTTACTTCGTCAGTTTTCTGATTGGCAGGGGATGACCACTGCACGGGTCGATGGTCTTGCTGCTCATATGACTCAGATGGACATTCGTTTAGACGGGATGAGTACGAGCTTGTACGATTATGGGGCACGGATCTCGGCTTTGGAGACCCGACAGAGGGAGTATGAAGCTGGGCAGGACGCACGGTTTGCGGAGTTTGCGGCTCGCTATGAGGCACGTTTCACTGATTATGATGCCCACTTCGCTCAGCTGGAGTCCTGGCGTCTGCCTCGGGATCACCCACCACCTCAGTAGATCTTATGCTGGTTTATGATCTTTTATTTTCAGACTCTTTATCTTGTTATTGCTCTTTTGGACCTTCTCTTTTTTCCTAACTTTGGCTGTTTTGATGTATTTTAGCTTGTTAGGTTGCTCCTTCTGGTACTTTTCATTTTATTTTTGGATTGTTATGGTTACTTTGGTACTTCTGCTACTGCCACTGCTTGGTTATGTTCCTTGACTTTAGTGCCACATATTGTCTGCTGCTACTTCATTCAAATAGGATTGCCATATTTGTGTGCGATATCGACAGAATACAAAGGAGACTCTGCCAAATTTTATTCAGCACTCCTTAACTCACCCGCTCCTTTTCATGAGTGTGGGGACGTCATCTTCACCCATTTTTCAAGGGAGTTCTATTCTTTCTTTTGCACTATGATCATATTCACGCCGCAATGAGGGCATTGCTATTTTCTAAGTGTGGGGAAGTTAGTAGTAAGGGGGTTGTGCGTTTATTGCTTATTTTCGGTGGTTCCTGACACTACTGATTCTATTTTCATTAACCTTTGATGACCGTCAACAAAATTTTTTATTTCGACAATACTTGGTTTTCATTTGTATCAGTCGGGAATAGCGTACAAGTAGCAAATATTTCTAAGATTTAATCTGAAATTTCGGTCATAAGAACTTTGGTTATACTGCTTGAATTTTCAGTTTTGGTTAAAATTTTTATCTATTTCCTTCAATAAAAGGTGAGACCATTTTGTGAATATTTTGTTTGAACTAACTTGGGGCTTTGGAAAGTTTTGGAATTAATGGAAGGAAAGGACAAAGGCAAGGTACTCCTCTAATCTATTCTGAACCGGAACAGACCTCTCCCATCCGGTAATTAAGCTCATGGAGTGCCTCATCACTTATCTACCTAAGATCATCTGATCTGGGATAGAAGGCCCAACACCGCTACAAGGATGGGGAGAAAATTCTGGGGGGATGAAATGAATAATGCTTACTCAGAAAAATTGGAAGGAAAATCTTTCTTGCTAAACAGTTTATTGCAAATTCTTCCTTGATTATGAGTATGTGGCAATGTAAGGTAATGTGGAATATGACATTACTTCTTGCCCCTTGTCGTCCAAATGAATTGTGGAAAGCAAACGGAAAGTAAAGCCCTGAGTGATGTTTGGACTAAACAGTTATGATGATTGTCTCATGCATTTGTCAAAACACCCCAGCTTCACTGTTTAAGAAAACCTGCAGTACTAATCGTTGTTTCTTATGACTGTTGTTCGGCATTAGATTTCCTTGTACATTTTTTCTAACCTGATAAAACCCCACTTTTGAATTCTGATACATTTTGATTGCAGTAATTGCTTGAGGACAAGCAAAGATTAAGTGTGGGGAAGTTGATAAGTCAGGAATTTACCTATTTCTACAGGGTCTTTTGATACCTAATTTGTTACCATTTACTGCTAAATTCCTGTCTTATGAGTATTTTTATGTTTCTTGTTGCAATTGTCTTCTTTTATGGTTTTTATGTGCTTTTTCAGGTTTTTAATCTCAAGGAAACACATTCCTATCATTGTTGGAACCCATGGCAAATCAACCAAGCTGATTTGAGTCAAGACAACAATTCTCGACCTAAATTCAAGCATGGTCCGGGACTTGATTCTGGAGCTAAGTCCCGGACCACATTGTGACTCAACTCTCGAATTAATTTCAGGCATGGTCTGGGACTTCTTACATGGCTTAAGTCCCGGACCACAATGTGGCAAAACTCTCGAATTATTTTCAGGTATGGTCCGGGACTTGATACACGGCCTAAGTCCCGGACCACATGTGGCAGCTCTCTCGACCTGATTTCAAGCATGGTCCGGGACCTTATTACATGGCCTAAGCCCCGGACCACAACAGAGATATAAATCTTCGGTAATTTGAGCAGAATGGTCCGGGACTTCATACATGGTCCTAGTCCCGGACCAAAGTGGTAATTCAATACTTGTAGTGCGCGCGCTCAAAAGTTTATATTAACAATTGTTTACTCTGAAGACCACCGCCCCATTACCACTGCTACTACTTTCCATCCTCTAATCCCACTAATCTAATTACCTTCCAATCTGCCAACTGCACCCCGATCTTCTTTCCAGCAATATTCCATTTATCATAATCATCCCCTTCACCCAACACAATACTAAACCAACGTGACTCAAGTCCTATAAATAGCCTAGCATTTCTGCAAGCAGAACACACGATCCATCCAATATACTCCTCTATCTGATTACATCCATCATCCATATTTCACACACATCCTCCATATAAAACTATCACCTCACTATACACCTACGTACCTACACACATTCACAGTCTGAAGTGCATGAAGTTGCAGTTGAAGAATTCACCGTACTTTCTGGAGATCGAGCAGAAGAAAGTGATTATTGTACACATAGACTCCATCAAAGAGTCTTAAATCAGAGTTTCTTCTTGCTCATCCTCTTTAATGTTATTTACATATTTTGAAAGTACTTTTATTTCCATGGCTGAGTAGTTTTTATAAATTCCGGTTTGCTATGTAATCCAAATTCAAGGTTCCATTATCTTTGTGATTTACCATTTTAAATAGATTAAAGTGCTTGTTCCTTATCTATTTTTATTAATCTTGTGATTTGGCCAATTACTGGATTTTATCAATTTATCTGCTTATAAGTGAGAACTGCGGTAGATAATAGACAACAGGAACGGTACCGGTTAATTTAGAGATGGTAATTCCTCTAGGATATTAACTGATCAATAAACTGGATTTTTCTTAAAGCTGTTAGCAATTAGTAAATTTGTAACGAGAGTTAAAATTTATTAGCTGTTAATTAGATTCCACCGAGCGGGAGACCGAACGTGGAATAATTCTGATCTAGAATTTTAGTTTGGATTTTGGTAAACACATTGAGAAAGGAACCGAAGAAATTGGAGGATTAGTAAACCGGAATTTCCCCTTTTTATTAATTCAAGAATATCATTATTTTGCCCACTGTCTTGCATTTATTACTCTTGCTCTTATTTACATTCTTGTTTCGTAATTTAGTAATTCAACAAACAAAACCCCCCTATTACTTGAGTAAACCGATTTATTAGTACGTTTTTAGATATTAATTAAACTAAAACGCTGCCTCCCTTGGATTCGATAACCTGGAGGGATGTAAACTTGCTACAATCGACCGGTATACTTGCCGTTAGGTTAAACCCCCAACAAACAATTTACCGTTAGGTTTTTACCCAACAGGAGGAGATATTTTGAGTTCTAGCACATTAATACTACACATTAAAGGTGGATAATGGACTTGTTTAATTTGTCAAGTGGTGACATGTGTTATCCTTGTGTTAAGGTGTGTATATAAGTGGTTGTTGCGTTTAATAATTTGGTTTGACTATATAAAATATTTTATATAGTCTAATGAGTAATATTTTTGATATTTAATACATGTATTAATATGTTACATGTAGTATTTATTTTTGGAGTTGGTTTCTCCTTAATAATGTTCCCTCTTTTATTAGAGATTTAATGTATAGTTTAGTGTCCATTTTGGACTATATGTTTATACACTAAAGCATATAATGAATATTGCTCAGTAGATGAATAATTTTTGATTATAAACTTCCATTTTATTTAATTCCTTATTAATTAAGGTAATAGATGTTTGGGGTATTTTAGTCTACCCTCTTAAAAAGACTACGTCCTGAAGTCATCTGAATGGAATAAGTAATGTAACTACCTAATGTATATCTATCCTATATAACATTTACACATAACGTATTATGCTTATACATCACATAGCCAATAGTTGTGGCATGATTTAATCATGTATGGATGTAAGCAATCCATCAGCACCATAATTCTTATCAGTTCTAAAACTCTAACAATCTCCCTGAGGTGTCCGTATCCATCCATTATTCCACAGCTACACAATCCCATATTGGTTCTTTCACTTTCCACATAACTATATATATCTATCGTAAGTATCACCAAGGGTGCGTCATGAACAAATGTATTCACAACACAATCGAATATCTCGTAGGATACATAATAAACATACAAGTGCACAAATACACATACAAAAAATCACAACTAAGTATGCCCTGCATACATACAATCAAGAACCATTCCAACAACACAGAATTCTGATATACACCAGTGCACGTCAAGAGGCTCTACCCCCCTTAAAAAGATTTACGCCCTGTAACCCCCAAAGTATCTAACAACTGCTATAAGAAAAGCGCTGGATATTTGGCTCGTATAGAGTCCTCCGACTCCCATATGGTCTCTTGGGTCTCATGGTTTGACCAAAGGACTTTGACCTTTTTAATGGTCTTGGTCTTTATATCCCTTATTTTCGTATTGAGGATGAGGAGTGAAGTCATCTCTTATCTGAGAGATGGGTCTAACTCTAGCCTTTTTGGGCTTTAAAAATATGTGGAGAGTGAGGCACGTGCTTCTCTAGCTGGAAGGTGTTAAGTATTTTGTGCTCTCCCAAACACGTTGTAATGGGCCCACTCGCTCCTTAATGAGGTGTAGACCCACAAACATAGGGTTCAATTTGCTGTTTTTGTTCTTATTCATGTATTATAAATTGTTTATTAGTAGCAAGTTATTGCTGACCCCGTTCCAATGTGACGGTGCTATACACGGTCTCTCATGCTTTTGGAAACAGAGGTATCTTAATCGGTGTGGTATCTTTATTGTACGAGCGCTTGATTAGATTTAAATCTCCTATCCCAGTATTCCGGACTACTAGTGTACATGCACGTACTATATCTTCTATTCTTTGTCTTCTCTTACTGGCTTTTAGTTGAAGTGAGATGTGACATTGGCTATTGTTAGTACTTGTGCTCTTTGCACTTAGTCCTTGTCATCTCGTGTCTCCAGGTTGTTTGTTCCGGAGTAATACGTTAGTTGTAGTATTTCTTAGGTGCTTCTTGTGGATGTATATTGTAATTTCTCATATGTCGGCCTAACAACAATACTCGTATTGTTCGTCTTGCGCTTTTGCTAGGGGAAATTCTTTTGTTATTCTAATTTTTTTTGTTATGCATCTTTCAGCATTCAATATTGGTATGCCATTTGGCAGTGAGGCATTTTCCGCTAGGTTTATTTTATATCTTCCTCATGTTGATTTACCACGAGTGCTTTTGTACATTTATGAGCATTGAACGCTGTATTTATTTGGAGTGTCTCCTTGAACAATCTACACTACTGTAGTCTGCCTTTAATTTTTTTGTTCCTTATTATTGAGTTTTATGCGAGTTTCACTTGTCTGGTTCATACCAATGTATTTATTACTAATGGTTGTTTATAATGGTTGCTTATGTGCGCACCATATCGTAGTCGATTCGACGGTTATTGGTTATTGTTACACTTGTTTTAAAGCTTAGGGAATCCGCTAGTATACTAGCTTTTACCTCCCCTTTATTGTATGGTAGTGTGTTTATGTCTAGCCCCCCTTTCTGGGTGAAAACGTACCATTGCCCTTACTTTTGGGCATATGGTGACTGTTGCATCATACAGTGTTGTTTAGTGTCTTTAGTTTGGAGAATAATTCTCTTTGTGCCCCTTTTTCTGGTGAAGGTTATCATCAATAAGTAGGTTCCATCTGGATAGCAAGAATTGTGCCAATATAAGTTAACTCTTGATCCTTATTAGGGTTTCACATATTTACTCGCCCATTTAATGGGTTCTTATGCATTTGTCATTTAGTTGACTATCAGATCTCTCATCTTCCGGGAGGTTTCCCTTTACATTATTGTGTGTTAATCACTCCTTTGTGGAGTCACGACTTTGGTCGTGTTATATCTAAGGTTTTTGGTTCCTCTAGTCTTGTTGGTTAAACTGAGACCCTTCTTGTTAATTCATTCAAGGTTTTTATTTGCACTGGTCTGGGTTTGTATCACTGACCTTGGTACGGAGTTGACTACTTCTCCTGTTCCTTACACTACTTCTCTACATGTATGGGATACCCTACTGATACATTACTACTTAATTGACCAACTTATAAATAAGTCTGTTGAGACTGTAAACTCCTATGGAGTGAGGTCATCCCACATTTCGTTTTTGTATACTCGCAGCGTTCGTCACACATTTATAATTTTGTGAAGTATTCTTTTGTCGGTCTCCCTCTCAACAGTATTAGGGTGTCCTAAAGGGATTTGTAGGTTCCCTGGGTCCCTTGCCGAATGGGCATGATTACGTATTTTACGTTTAGTAAGTGTTTACGATATTGTGCCCTAATGGTTAGGTTTATATTGTAATGGTACGAGGTGGTTTCCTCCTCTGTCATTGGTTTCGTTATTGACATAAGTTCACTGATGTTTTAAAAAGGGTTTTTACGACCACTTGTATTTACAAGTCATTGTTGGTCTATTGTTTAATAAGTTCTTTATTGGAGTGATTGTGCAATGGCTCCAAATTACCGTAATCTGGTTTTCGTGTGTGCCATTTAGCGCTTGTTCATTATTTCATATTCTTGTATTTTATAGGTTATTCATGTTATTTATGGTACGTATTATAGTTCTTCTAACTTTACCTTATTTTCTGGGTTACATCATTTGTTGTAATTCCGGACTCCGTGGTGAAGGTTTGTGTTTTCTTCTCTTATGGAAATCCTTGTTGTAGTTTGGTTTTAATCAGTTTTTCATAATTAGTCATTTCATCTCAGGTGTCGTTGCCCTTGTGGCATACCTTGGAAAGGTAGTCGGAGGTGGTAATTTTGCTCTCCTAGACTCGTGTCCTTCTAGTGGTACATTGGATACTTTCACTTAAGATTGTACCTTATAGTGTTAGACTTAGTGTTTTGTACTACGAATTAGGATGTTGCCATTGTTTAACTTACATAATTATTATCACTAACATTCGTCACATTAGTAGACAACATGTTCTAAACACGTACTCTTTTTGTCACATATGTATGGTGGAATACCAGTGGTAATAGCCATTCCCTTTACGTGGGAATTCTGTCCAATGATCAGTGTGATCAAATGGGGTTACAATATTTTTTTTTTCTATCTTGACATTTGTTCGTTCTTATTGGTTATGGTACTCCTTTGTAAGGATAGTGCCTTGGGTGTTAATTGCTTAAGCAGTCAACGTCAATTTGCGTTTGTGGCTACAATTGGTTTAAGTAATATTCATGTTGCGGTATAATGGGTTCTATCATTCTCTTGTTGTGGGCGTCTTATTTCCCGACATTATGGTAGGTTATTGCTTAGGCTTCTTGCCTTTGCTATTCTTACTAGAGGTAGTGGTACTTGTGATTTTCCATCTCGATCCTATTGAGGATTAGCAGGTTTTCCCTTTTTCTAAGTATTTGTTGTGTATTGGTGTGTACCGTTATGGGCATAGTGTTGGCACTGATTGTTATATGGTTATGTCTCATCTACAATTTCCTATGAGGTTGGGAATGAGTTGTTACGTCGGATACTCGTATCTGGTACCCCATCCGTTAAATTGGATGTATTCTAGCTGTTTAACAACTGGTGTATCACGATTCTTTGATTTCCTACCATCATTAAGGGTGGTGGTGCATCTAGGAAGTGTTATAAAAAATACATATGGGGCTGTGTTTGTCCTAAAAACTAAACATTCATCACTGATAGTGATTGACATTCAATGCTAGCATATGTTTATGGTGTTTAGCTCTTAAGTCGATGTTAATGGTCCATTAACGTTTATCTGGTGTAGTTTGTTACGGGTTGGTATATACCCTTTAGTTGAAGCGGTCAGACTCATCGGGTCCTTCTGAGGTTTGTAGGTCTCATGTTTTAAGGGTTGTGTGACCTTATTTTGTGGCAGGTTGTATTTACCGGGTTTGTACGAAGGTCGTATGAATATTTAATGGTTACCAGCGGCCATGGCATCATACCCTGTGGTCTACGATTTTGTAGTATTTGGTTGTATGTGTAGCACTTGAGGTGGCAAGTGCGCAAGGTAGGCGGAATTATTAATATATTGATTTTCATAGTGCTTACTGTAGCAAGTGCGCCATGCAGGTTGAGTTATCGGTGTTGTATTTATTGGTCTGGTTGACGCTCTGGTTGTTAGAGTATGGTTTAGATGATTTGTCTGGAAAAGGATAGTATTGGAGTTATTACGGTTTGTTAAGGTATGATAATTTTTCTATGGTAGTTCTATCTCTAGGTTCTCTGAGTTGGGCTCTTTTTTTAGTTTTGTTTTAAACTTCTTCATGGCAGAAAGAGGTTTTTGATGCATACGCTCATGCAGTCAATTTATAAAGTTTAGGGTTTACGGTTACCTCGATCGCACTGCGTACTAGTACCAGCGCCTAAGGTTCTCATAAAATTCGGGGTATTCTGCCCCTAGTGACTCGTTTCCCCTTTTAATTGCTCGTATCAGCTGGGGTCTGCCCTGCGTAGGTACCTCGTGGTGCTTCGGGTCCGGTAGATGAAGTACTCTAGTTATCCTTGGTACGACATTCGTCTTCTTAAGTGTTGTGTTGTAGTAATTTTAGGAGTTTAGCTCGTAAGCTCATATGGTTATTGCGATTGTAGGTCAGGTTCTTCTGAACCTTCTAGGTTGTATCGGGTTGGAGTTACCCTTTTATGGGAGAAACTTCTAAGCGGTCATTGGTCCCGCATGTTATGCATTTTTGATAGTCCTCTAAGACTCGTTTTCCTACCCTCCACTCATCAGGTGCACTCTTAGGTGCTCTCCTTTGGTTAATCCGGACATGGTGTCGGTGTCTAATTACGAGCCGACCCCATCTGTCTTATGAATTTCTATCCTTTTTCACAGCATGGTTATGTATATTTATCACTGCGTATTAGTAACGCTTCTAGATAGTACATAACTATCGGGACCCCCGGTCCTTGTTGATTTACTTAATCATCGATTCTTTTCTCTAACTTGTTGTCACGACAATTATAGTAACCACATCGGTCTTCCGAATAGAAGGAATTCTTCCATCTCCTAGGCGCCATCCATTACATTGCTTATACGGGTGATTTCAAAGTGTGGGCAGCGGCGGGTGAGGTACCACTGCTGTTTCCCGGGATGTTCTCCCATCAAGCTAGTGCAGTTACTGCCGTCTCAACGCTATTCGGGGTTGTAGGACCTCCATTACCCCCAACATGCCTTGCCCTGCGTGGCTTTTATCTCTACTCGACATCTGTGATACAGTATGTCATATCATTTCTCGATAGTTAAACGTATGGTAGTCAATAATATGGATATACCATTAAAGCTAATATTGTCACACATTTAGCGCTACTAAGACATTGGTTCGTTTAAGACCAGATGTCTCGTACCTCACAAACGTTTCATGTATTCCCATAATCCTAAACTCACTGTCTTTATCCTAATATCTCGTCATCAGAGCGATACTCCGCCCTGATACCACTTTTGTAACACCCCTACTTTGAAATCCGGATAATCTAACACACCTAACAGAATTAATTAATCGAGTCACAACGGAAATAAAACCAATAATAACCTTAACCCGGGTGTAACTCGCCATTACTCACTCACGTGAGCAATAAAGCGTTACCAACAATTCAATCCCAAAAATCCGCAGTGATGACAGAGACATAATACAATCCGAGGTTTACAATAATCCAAAAGAGTAGTGAGCTATCTAACTAAACCAATATCATAAGTTCGGTTGAAGTTTAAGCAAAAGTCCAACTATCCCATAAGCCCGCTCTCGCGCATCGGTCTTTAATCAATTACCTATAATTGATGGCCATAAAGGCTCAACAAAACTACTGGTACGGTACTATTTTATCCTCTTGGACCTTTGAACTACTCAGATTAATTAGCCTAATTGTTCACATGTAGTTCCGGTTTCATGTTATTCCGTTTTACAACATAAAAAATGTAAAATGACATAGTAAGCAAACAACAATTCATCCAATAATCACATAGTTCATTCCATTCAACAATAAACACATAAACATCCAGCGCATAAGAAGGTAAAGTAGCACAACGAGAGTTAGTATTATGATTTCTCGTCAGGGCCTCTAAGGCCGTTGTTTGTTCTTTACATGTAGTCAAGTTCTCAACTTAATCCTTGTTCTATTTCACTTCCTAAATTTTCCACTTTACCACCACACTCTCACGTAGTTCATAAATTTTGGGCTCAAATGCCCTTATACACTTTACAAATTCTTGGGCCTAAATGCCCTTACACCAGCGGCGGTGCCTTCGTCCAACAAAGTTTGTGTTTGTTGGAAATCCACAATTTAAAGTTGTAGGATATAATGTTATTGGGGCCCAATTTCCCGTTCCACCAACAGCGGTGTCTCTGACCAAGCAGCTATACGATACTTGGAGTTTCCTTGAGCGGACCTGTTGTCAGTCGTCCCCTCGTGATCACAATGCGCAACTAGGCGGTCCTGGATTTCTCACCATCTTCAATTCTTCCACCATATACAACCTCTCATTGAATCATTTAAGTTGTCTTAACCTAAATCTGTAAGTATCAAATTTAGGTTATCCAGTGATAAATTTTTCGAGTGTATGTGGACCTTTTAGGTCTTTGATGTATGCCTAGAAGTCATCTAGTATAAGTTCGTACTTGAGTTCATTTCTTCTTGAGTGATGTTTCTCTATCTCTACTCATATATGTTTGGTTTCTGTCTCAATTCGTATAACTATCGCGTACAAATAATGGCGCACGCATTCGACAGATAAGTCATATATCATAATTACATTTAAGCACGCATATCTTCTTAGCAAACATTTCACACATTCAAACTCGAGGAAGTCCTTAGGCACAATCAGAACACACAATAACATACCGTTGACCGACAACAACGCTAGCGTGACGATTCACGCTTATCCTCTAGCACTCCCGAAGCTCGTATATATAGGCCCGTATCTCTGGAATATATATTGCTCTAATATTAGTGTCTATATTACGAGTCTACTTAACCATTCCAGAACAAACTTTAGTCATCATCCCGTAGTTAACCTCTTAGTCGGTTATTTGTTTAACTTGGGTTTCATTAACCCTCGGGATTTCAGTTTTTGTTATATAATATAGTTTACGAGCATGTAATATTCGATACTATAATAATATTTAGTACGTGGAATTATACTCTTAATGTCCATGCATTTATCGAGGTTAATTGTCTTTGCATGTTTACGTGCACACCTACGTGCATGCATGGTTATCCATATAATATATCTATGCTCCACTTATAAGTACATATTATCTTGTGTATTGGTTAACTAACCCACTTGGTCAAGTGGTGTTGACTGGTCAACGTAGTTTGACTCGGTTAATGTTTCAAGTCAATATTTCATTATAGTCGATATTTATTCATCAACTCATACTACATCATATTATAACACTTGTAATTATATTTCTAACCCATAGATCTTTCCCATTAACCTTATATGATTAATACTCATATTACATGTTTACCTTGTATTATAAATTCTTAATATGTGAAATTCACTTGTATTTATTATTGTTATCTATTCACAAATCTTTTACCAAGGATTCATCTTAATTAATGTTATATAATGTACTTTGTACATTATCATATTCCTTATATTATAAGGTTTCTAACCATATGTTATACTCCCCAATTTCCCAATTTAATCTCATCGTTTTATATGATTGTTTAAAAGGTATATTTATACCATAATAATTCCTTTATAATATACTCTCTTATACTTTAGCATAATGTCACATTATCTCATTTGAACGTAATAATATATCCAACCTATGTTTTTATAATTCCAAACCGGCCACCTATAATTTCGGAAATTATAAATCTTTCTCCACTCCTTTTGATTATTTACAAAATCAACCCAAATATTATATTTGTTACATTTCTAACCTTATTTAATTTATAGCCTAAGATTCCCAAACATTAAAATATACACTTATATATATACATGTATTCAAACAGTACCCAACTGCTTTCCAGATTTATCCTATTTGCCCACAACTTTCTTTTATTTTGTAAACTTACAATTTAATACCTAAAACTTTATACTACACATATTAACTTATTTAATTCCAAAAACTCCTGAAATAATTTCTTAAATTCTCGAACAGCCCCTAGGTTGTCCCAATATTATTTTCCACCCCTAAGTTTCGGTTATTTACATAATAACCCTATAAGTTTTATAAATGTCACATTTTAATACTCAAACTATATATTATAATCCTTAGTTTATTAAATCACCAAATCTGGCCCAAAAATTCTCAAATAATTCAAACAGACCCCTAGGGTCTTAATATTCATATTCCAGCCCCTATAATTCTCGGTAATTATTTTTATTATTTTAATTTGGTGAAACCTCACATGTGGTCAAGGCTGACCACCCAAAATATTCCTTTGACCTATACTTATATAATATACTATTTGGCCACAATATTTTACTAGTTTTACATTTAAATACTTAAAACTTTATAAAAATCACATCTTATGTTTTTAAAATTCATAATCAACCCGCTTTCGGTTTAATTATAGTTTAGTACCCTAAACTCTATTTAATTACGGTTTGACCCCCTAAGCAAGTCTTTTGCTCATTTAAATACTTATAAAGTTTATAATTCATTTAAATCATATTACAACTTTACATTTGATTTAGGTAACACCTAAATTCGCCAATATTCATATAAAATGTTCCTAAATGGTTATGTTCACTAAAATTACACTTTTGCACCAGAAATTTATATAATTCATTTAATCACCCAAAAACTTAATAAATAATCTTTAAAGCTCTAAATAACCATAATAAAATGGTCTAAACACATGGCCTTAAACATAACATAAACTTACCAATAAAATGACATTAAAATGTCCATAAATTATGTATTATACACGGCTGCTACAGATTTTTCATTAAATTCCTAAAAATCATTTTCTTTTATTTTTAACTTATAAACTTGACTTTAATAAGTCATTAGCACTTAGATT
This sequence comes from Limonium bicolor, assembly GCA_023374045.1. NCBI lineage: Eukaryota > Viridiplantae > Streptophyta > Magnoliopsida > Caryophyllales > Plumbaginaceae > Limonium > Limonium bicolor. The sequence continues at coordinate 210,144,285 of CM041782.1, forward strand.
CACTAACCAAACATGTAACCATAATTTTCTACACATTTTTATGGTTTAAACATCACATTTACACCTACCATTCTCGGCCCTATTTGTTTCATGACATTAATAACTTTAATGTATATAAATAAGGGTTTTAAGCATCATTACCTTGTTATAACCACAAGGAATTCCACACCAATGCTCCTCTCCCTCTCGGCACTATTTAACAGCACCCTAGGTTAGATTTTATTTCATGAAATTAAGCTTGAACACTACCATAGATCTTAAGGCTTGTTTTAGTAGTTTACCTTCTTAAAAATGGTTTTATCTTTGGGATGATGTCCCTACTACCACAGCACTCCATGGATGATATCAAAACCCATTTGGCCACATAATAACACGGAACAAAGGCTTAGTTAATAACTAAGGCATGAAATTTGAACCTGAAGAGGAGAGTCTTACCTTGAAGTTTTCGGAGGGTTATTAGGCTGTATTTTTGGCCATCTATAGAAGGGGTATGATGAGTTTAGCTCCATGTGTAGAAAAATGAAAAGAGAAGCTTAAAAGATCACTAATGCTCATGGTTTTTACCTTAAGTTGGAGAGGTATTCTTGGAGTATCTCTTGGATTAAAGAAGGATATGGAAATACCCTCCATACATGTACAATAGGAGGTAGAAGAAGATGCAAAAAAAAGTCCATTTTCGGACATAGCAAATGAAGGTAAAAATGTGTTTTAAAGTATTTTCTTGTTCTTACCTTGTGTTATCTAGCCAACCTCCACTGTTCATGGCCCATAATTTTTGATTTTTGGTCAAAGTGAGAGAGATGATAGTTTAGGGGTGGTTTGGTGCAAGAAGATGAAGATTTAAGGAAGAATGAGGCTTAAAACACCATTATTAGCTTTAAAGCTTGAAAGGAATAAAAATGGTGAAGAGGGGAGTAATGTGATGCTGCTGCCGGCTGGAAGAGAAGAGGGGAGTTGAGTTCGAGATTATGGGCAAGTGGAAAGTGAGTGAGAGTGTGGGTATTAGTAAAAAAAGAATATGTCTTAGGTACCTAGGTATGTAAGACTAGGTTTTTGTTTTATCTTATGTGTCATCTTGCTTTTCCCTTGTCTCTTTATCCTATCAATAACTGTAGATATGAAGGAGGGATGGGAGACTTTCCCATTTTGTGTGTGTAAGGGAAGATGAGGTGGATTTGTCTTATATAAGGTGAGTTGTCCTTTAATGTTCATTTTTGTTTCTAACATGCTTTTTGAATTGTTGTATCTCTTGTGCAGCCGAGACATGTGAGGAGGAGGGGAATACATGCTAGCTTTGTGTGAGAAGGGATGAGAGGAAGAGTGGTAGAAAGTCACATTTGCTTTTTTCCTCATTTGTACATCCTTGTATTCTTTCTCATTCCATTTTTTCATTTCTCTTTCTTTTCCTCCATTAGTGGCTGGCTGCAACATGTCTTAGGGAGGAGATATTTTGAGTTCTAGCACATTAATACTACACATTAAAGGTGGATAATGGACTTGTTTAATGTGTCAAGTGGTGACATATGTTATCCTTGTCTTAAGGTATGTATATAAGTGGTTGTTGTCTTTAATAATTTGGTTAGTCTAATGAGTAATATTTGTGATATTTAATACATGTATTAATATGTTACATGTAGTATTGATTTTTGGAGCTGGTTTCTCCTTAGTAATATTCTCTCTTTGATTAGAGATTTAATGTATAGTTTGGTGTCCATTTTGGACTATATGTTTATACACTAATGTATATACTGAGTATTGCTCATTAGATGAATAATTGTTGATTATAAACTTTTATTTGATTTAATTCCTTATTAATTAAGGTAATAGATGTTTGAGGTATTTCACTAGGTAAACAAGTGAGAGATTATGAGAAGAGATAGTAAACTAATATTTGTTAGTGGGTGAAATTCACTTTTATTATTGTGGATGCCCTTAGATCTCTTAGACAGTGGAATACCAACAAAAGACGACATCCTGCTAAAGTCAAGTAGATTTGTAAGAAGACAAAAATAATCGGGCTTAGGGATGTGAGGAGAATCTAAAGAAGCAAGAGCTCCCTTCTCCTTCTACACTAGGGCTACGAGGCTTTATTGAGAAGGAACACGCGAGAATTTCAAAGTAGAGTTCTAAACCTTATCATCCACTCTAAAGCAACAAGGGAGACTTCATAGTAGATCCATGATGGAAGGAAAACCGCCTCTTAATGACACTGAGTAGATATGCAGGAGGATAAAGCACAATTGAGGGAGAGAGTAAATGAAAAAAAAAAGATCGCCCCCTCCTAGACCCCTACGATGCAGGCCTTTCTTGCCAACAAGACTTTCCAACCCCTTCATCACCATTTAAAGCAAAAGGGGCATATATACGTATTCCGTAGACAAGGGAATTCCATGATGAAAAGAATACTACATATCTTCATGATATTGATGGTTCCACACGAATGCATAAAAATGAGTTATGGAAGGAGAGGAGATTGACAAAGCAATAGCTCCTAGCCCACTGCTTTCAGGTCATGGGCTTTATTGGAAAGGGAAATCACAAATTGCAAACTAGGATTCAAAATTATTCATCTACTCCAGTGAGAAAAATGCGAACCTCGCACCAGATCCCATGGATAGAAGAATGCCACAATGGAAAGAAGGCCACATCCTAGTTATATTGAGAATGTGTGCGATTCTACAATCATAATATGATGTCAACCTCGACAATTTTATGCGATTCTGTTGTGATATTGATTCTACAAGTTACTGTAGGATCACTATCCTAATAATTAAGTACCAAAGATATTATAGAAGGGACGAGGATGTGAACAAAGGAGGAGAGATGATGGGGGACACAAGCAATATCTTCCTCCCCTTTACTAGAAGGGAAATGCGAGAATCACAAATTGGGTTCCGGAAAATAGAGGTTCTTTCTCCTTGTTAGTTTGTTGGGATGATAATGTATTAATAAATTAATGTAAATCATTATAGGAGCACAATTTTCAGATGAATTAATTAGTCTTACCTCTTCATTATTTAAAACATATACTTATAATAACTTCGCAACTTAGTACAAATGAAAATATCATACAAACCCCTATTGTTTGCCTCAAAGGTATAATCTAACTACAACTCTGAATATGGTACATATTGGTATACTTTTTATTTGAAAGAAAGTTAATTTTTAATCAAAACTAGAGAAAACTATAAAAACCAGTAGCCCTCCCTTTCCACAAAAGTTGTTAGAATGAGTTAATCCTCATGAACTAGTGAATCTTCTTAGTTTAGTGAAAATCTTTTTTTTCTTTTTTTTCATATCTAAGTGATATTGGACGGTTATCGGGAAAAAGAGAAATTGAAGATTTTTTGTTGTCAGAGTAGTGTATTACTAATATTTTATATTTTCGATGTGCCACCTAGAAGTGAGCTTGAAAACTACAATAACTACAAGAAACACAATTAAGAATTAATTTTGAAAGTTGAATCCTACAAAACTTAATCTTATGGTAAAATAAGGGCTTATTGTCACAAGAAGAATCAACCTATAAAGCCTATTTACATAAGATGCTATTTAGTTAGGCTCGTATGTTTGAAAGAGAATTAGGAACACGATACAAGTTGTGGAATTGTAAACCAACAAGTCTTGGTTACACCCATATAACCAAAGATAGCTACATTACTTGTACATATAGCATACGAAAACTGTATATAACACCTATAAAACTTGTACATTAGTTACATAACAAAAGTTGTACATAAAAACAACACTCTCAGTATAGTTGTTTAATGTACAAATTTTCCTTACTCATTATACATGTTTTCTTTGTTAGTTGTATAATAAATGGGACCTTCTTTATCTACATTCATATAGCCAAGAATAATCACCAACATTTGGTTAAACAATATCATTGTTGAAACAGCGTGCTTCTTCTTTTTTTTTCTCTTTTTTTTTAAGTATGAAACAGCGTGCTTCAAACTTAGACCATTGTTTATTAGGAATCGCAGATTCGACTGTACGAGCCGGTTGCTCCTAGTTAGGGGGGCAGTTACACATCATCATTTCTTCCAACTCATCTTCCTACATGGCAGTATTTTTTCCAGCTCATCGTTCTACGTGGTAGTATGTTATCTATTCAGTTTTTAATTTCCAAACAGAACTTATCTATCCCTATCTTTCTTCCCTAACCCTCTCGACTCTCGACGCTCTCTGGTCTCCCGCACCGCATCGCTTCTTCTCCCTTTCTCCTCTAACCAGTGTCGAATAATCACTCAAACTCTCCACGAAGCTCGCTGGACCGGCTCCCCTGCAAATCGACACGCTGCTCACGAACGACAGCTATCCTTACCGGCGAATCTGAAATCTCAACTCCTCATCTATGGCTAAATCACGTGAAGTAGTCATTCATAAGGAGTAAGTTGTTACTAGGAATAATTCATTTGTTCTCGTGTTACAGTTTTTACTTTTGATTCTTCGATTTTGAAATTAGTGTTCTTAATTCAATCTATATTCTCCAGTAGCATTGATGCTGTTAATTACTGATTCTCAGTTACTTTAATACTCGTTTTGGTTCACTAATTAGTTGTACACAGTAACTTTTGTTGTCCTCATCTATGGCTGATTTATGTGTTTTAACTAATTTTTGTTTTAGTTTTTCTCAGATTTATGTGTTTTTAACTGATTTTGCTACGTTGTTTTCTTTTGCCTCATGCTATCTTATGGTTTTGTGTTTACACAGAAAAAAGAGAAAGCTGATCTAAGTATGCTGCGAAGGAAGTATGCTTTCAGACTTGTTGTACATGACAAGAATTTGAGGGTTCGTGATCTTCAAACATCATTGAAGCGAAAGAAGTTTTGAAGCTATCTGTATTGATGTTATAACATCGGGGGGATAAACTTTGGGTGGTCATATACTTTAGTACATTAGTGTTTTTGGTACAAGCTAAACAACAACATACTAGCGACTGAATGGTGTCTACTACAAAATTTTCTAGCTCACACTTATCTGTTGATTCTCATCTTTTGAAGGTTGCTAAAACCTTATTAGCTTAATGATACATCATATTAGCTTAATGATTCATCATATCAAGTAAATGATTCATTATTTTTGTCAACACAAATCAGTTACTATATGATTCACCAAATGTATCTAATGATTCATTTGTAAATGTGTATGATACATCACACACCTAAAGCAATATCTACACTGGATTACAACTACCAACAGAAAACTAGAAATTGAATGATGTGTACGAGAATTTTGTAATCGCACTCTTTTGATTCATATCTTTAAAGGTTACTGAATGATTCATCTAGTCAAAAAATGAAATGATTCATCATATTAGCTTAATGATTCAGCATATTAGCTCAATGATTCATTTTTTTTGTCAACACAAATCAGTTACTATATGATTCACCAAATGTATCTAATGATTCATTTGTAAATGTGTATGATACATCACACACCTAAAGCAATATCTACACTCTGGATTAAAACTACCAACAGAAAACTAGAAATTGAATGATGTGTACGAGAATTTTGTATTCGCACTAGTCAGAAAAATGAAATGATTCATCATATCAGTTAAAAGATTCATCATATCAGCTAAATGGTTCATTAATTATGCCAACACAAATCAGTTACTATATGATTCACCAAACGTATCTAATGATTCATTTTTAAATGTGGATGATACATCACACACCTAAAACAATATCTACGTAGTAGATTTAAACTATCAACATCTTTTTTACTTCTTAAAGGCTATGGTATGCACCTATTTTTCTAAATCTGGGACTATGGTGACAAGTCTATCACCACCATGCACGGGATGTGCATAAGAAACTCCTTGAGATTGTGTATCTTCACGGATACTCCGGAAAGAATTTATAGCAGCCTTCTTTAGTAACTTTGCAGCTGCAGCTTTTTTTGTCCTTGCAGCTCTTCTGTGTATCTTTTCTGTTGCAGAATTCCATCTATAACAAATCAAATTTATTAACAAAATTCAACGATCAATCGTATTGCTCCATCATTATAATAAACACAATAAACCATATCATGATAACTTATACCTATCATTTCTTTGCCCTTTTGTTCTTGCCCCTTGTGGGTTTTTCAATGGGGTTCTTCCTTCATCAGTAGTATCATAACTTGCACTTCCAAATTCAGCATCAACTTCATCCTTTAATTTTTGGAGTGTTCTCTCACACAAATCTCTTGCCTTTTCATTGGGTGCACTTTCAGCTAGGATCTGATTTATTCTTCTAGACATGACCATCATCCAATTTGACTGCAAAAATTGGTCGTCAATGACTGTGTTAAATCTGCATGCATCAGATCCTGTAAAACAAAAGTACAAATGATTCATTAAATATAACTATACAATACATCAAGAGTGACAAATAATACATCATTAAGTACTTAATATCAGAACGAAAAATCAAGAATGAGGAAACACACCTTCATGCTTTCTTCTACCATATGTCCTCTCCATCTATTGAGAATGTAAACCTCATCTAACTCGTCAACACAATTTACATTCAGTATTCTTAAGCTATGGGAACATACAATTCCAGACATGCAGCAACGATATTCTTTAGAGCGCATTATTTTAGTACCTTGCTTATATTTGGTTGAATGCTTTTTTGTTCCGAATCCGTACCGACGTGCAAAATCATTGTACAAATAATAAGCTTCTTCTTCAGAACTAACAATTTTGTCAATCAACTCTGATGATGAAGCTTCAGTAAAAACAACTTCTGTGGTTTCATTCATAATCGGCAGTTCAGTATGATTTGATACAATTGACTTTGCAATATCAAATGATTCATTAATATGTATAAATGATTCATTAATATGTATAAAGGATTCATTAAGTTTTAAACTGTGATACATCATATATCATTCAATATATGTAAGGTCACACACAGTATACAGAACACAAATCGATTATCATAAGTTTGGCAAAGATTGACGAAGATCTTCTATCGATCACCTAATTATTCAAGAAAAAACCACATACATGGACGAAGATCTTCTATCAATCACCTTATGATTCAAGAAAAAAATGCAAAAATTAACGAAGATTCGGGAATATGCAGATCGACCCTATGATTCAAGAAAAAACCGCAAAGATTGACAAAAAATTGAGGAATATGCATATCAATTATCATAATTGTTTAAGGAGAAGGAAGATTGACGATTACCTGCATCATACACAACAATCTCTGTACACCTTTCATCCACAGCTTCTTCCATCAGTTTGTCCATTGCACTTCAAGAACGATTTGCAGCTCACAAATTGATTTCAATGTTGTTTCAACTATAATGCTTTTTATTCACCTAAATCGATCGATCGAATCCATCTGGTAGTGGCAACAAAATACTGTTTGTTCTTTCGATGTTATGAAATCGATTCTGAAATCGCGCGAAGGAAGTGAGTCTGGGTGTTTGTTTCTACTCTGTGTGTTGATCGTTCTCTGAGATAGAAAGTGCTGACATGTAATTTTTTTTACCACCGTGGCATGTGCCTGCACCCAGTATGGAGCGGCCGTCCCGTACAATGGTGCGTCTGATTAGGAATACAGTATAAGAGACAATGAAATAAATTAACACTTGGGATTTGTTTGGAAATGGCTGATCACTCTTCATCAATTACTAAATACTCCTACAACAAGCCACGTTTATGTAACAGTTTGACTTAATATTTAAACTCAACTTGCAGTCCCACCTAATTTGGGAATGTAACATTAGTGAATACTAAAGAGAATTTAAAATGCCAAAAAATTGATGTGTACAATCAGAAATATATCCCCAAACAACTATAAATGAATCACAATATAGAACAATATGCTCATCGTATCGGATATTACGAAAAAATCATAATGACAAACTTCAAGAAAGGGGACAAAGGGAACCAAAACTACCAAAGTACGTACAATCTATGTACACATTGCAAGTGAGTACTGCCAAATGCCTTTCCGACGGAGTTCATCTTCAGTATTTTGCTATGGTTTGCCGATTTTGTATACATTTACAGGAAACTAAAGACGTATAGACGAAAATAATGCAGTTTTAATTCAAACAAAAAACTACCTCTTATTTACACCCTGCTTGCGCTACATCTCCGATTCCCCCCTTCCAATGTGGTAGAAGGAAAAGGAAGGCCACGCATCCAAAGAAAAGCCATGTACTCAATCAGAATGCAACCGGTTTAAGTTAGATTTCCCGCTGTTTGTCTCTTCTAGCCTCGTCGTCATTTTCCAAGTAATCCAACTCGGGCTGCTCATGGTCCTCTTCTAGACTTTGGTCATCAGTGAAATCACCGGATTCACTAGGTTTCGTACTCAAGCTAACCTCATTTTGGTTTTGGTAGAAAGAGCTTGGTCTCTCTACGAGTGTTAAGTGTTCACCTCCTATCTTAGCTGGGGAAGTTTGACAAATACAGTCTTCTGGATTTTCATGAAACTCGCCCCTCCCAGTTTTGTCTCTTGTGGTTCACCCATGAAACCAGTCTGTTGGGTTCTCACACCTTCCGTGAATTCTCGCCATGGCAGTTAGTTCTATTCAAGAACAACCGGTATAGTTTCTTGGCGTTTGGACGGATAGTTGGTTTGTGTCCAAAGTATCGTCTGGAGAAGAATAATAGTACACATACACAAAATCAGTAATCCCTAGTAGTCCAGATTCATCTAAAAAATGTCTAATATTTTTGAACTCAAAAAGAAGAGCAGCATATCCACTGACAATCGTATACCTTCTGCCAGCTAGAATTTTGGCCATATTCCCATTGTTGTTCGTGACAAAAACATCACTTTCATCACAAACGATGAAATCCAGTGCGGCCATGCGAGCGGAGTATGCTTTAAAAGGGTCTAATTCCTCCTTGCTCGCCAAAGAATCTTTAGAATAGATGTTTGGAAAGAGATTTCTTAGCGGTGCCAGCGTTTCTTCTCCACCATAAATTTCTCCGGAGGCAACATATATATGGACATCGCTGCCATAGCCTAATGCTCTTAGCATAAGACCAACTTCTCCTGGAGTAAGTGGGCATCTTCCCTGCCGCCTTTGCTTCTCAGGGTTAGATATCTGTTATATACAATGTGAAGTGTTAAAATATCACGCGCGTAAAGATCAATTTTGCAGTTTAGGGGTCCTTCACGTGGACTCTTTTTCGTCGTAGATAAAGGTCACTGTCCCTTACATGCAAATTCTTCCACCGTTTCCTTAATTCCCCGAGGTCTCCTCTTTCTTTTTCTCCTCCGCCATAATAGCATCCAGAGAATGCTAGCATATCAGGTTCGAACCTGTGACAAAATGTCATAAATAAATTATATGAAAGTTGTCCTTCATATTATTGTTAACAGTATTAACTTAGACTTCTTTTAACAATGCAAAGAGGTTAGAAAAGTAAAAAGATGTTAGGCAAAAAGCATGACACTAAATAAAACATCCAACATCCTACTATTTAAGATTGAAAGGAAAAACTAAACGCTAAAGCTAATGTACATTCCACCCATATTTCATGTCTCAACAGGTTCGTTTCTAATTTATCATGACCAGGGATACATTAGTACTATACCTCAAATGTAAGGTGACAAAATGTTTGCTTTTCATCCGCATTCTGTCAACCAGCGTCCTACCCATATTTAGAATTGGGTCAGTGAACTGCAGAGCGTGATAGTTGACCCTACACCTCAGCTTCTGCAGATCCGTGTCTAATCTGTTGGATAATCTGTAATCAAACTTTGTGAGCTGCACAGCCTGGACCATAAAATCGATTGTTCAGTGTCAAAAAGATCAACGAAAATACAGCTCCAGCTATATTATAAAGGAACAGACCTCATACATTTCGTGCACATTTAAATAAGTGAGATAAAAGTTTCTCAAAAATCCATAGGTCCATTGAGAATAAAAGAAGTTATTACAATCCAACTTCGTGTGTGTGTCAATTTATGATCTTTTTGTCCATGTTTGAGTGAACTTTGGCTTCGTCGTAAACAACCAATTAAAAAAAGTGAGCAAGTTAGTCATTATTTGGAGCTGATTCTGCTTCAGCAACAAAGGAGGATGTTCTATTTTGCTTCCCAAACGTAGGATAATAGAGATTTGCGGACCTTTGATGGTTTAAGCATATGTGTCAGACACTAAAGGGCCAAAATATGAGTGGTAAGAGAAGATTTCCTTTTACTTCCTACTAGATTGAAAACCGATCATAAGAAGAATACCTACATGCTTCTTTTTGAGAATGGGTAAGATGCGATGCAGGTAACTTTCGGGACTGGACTTCCGCGCTACACGAACATGGAGTGGTGTTGAAACATTTCCACCCACAGCAGGGAGTTGTTTTATGATCTTAACATCATTTGAGAGAAATGATATGAAACGTTCAACATCAAAGATGTCACTGAACTCACTGAAGAAAGAAACCAATCCATGAAACAGAAAAGCGTGTTAGATTCCCCTTGTCTGTCGTAGTGTTCCGATTTGGAAGTTTGAAACCTGTAGAAAAGTGTAAAAGAGAACCGAACCTGCTGTCCTTCCAGTAAGAATCTTGGTCCAACATGGGCACTATAAGAGTAGCATTAAGGATGTATGCTGCCACAACAGAGTCTGTTATCTGTTACCATTATAAGCAAAAGAGACACTTGATAAACGCCGAGGCTACTCAGAGAAACTATTATCAACTTTATGGAATAAGTAGTCGTGAAGACCATGTCCATGATTTGGCAAGATGTTAAATAGACTGATGATAATCTTGAAATCAAACATTTCACTTGCTAATTCGGATTAAGTAACATGTTACTTCTCCAATTTCATATAGAATACAAGCTAGAGTAATATTATGCAAAAGGAATGCAATATGTTCTGCTGCCTTAAAGTGGAGTGGAATGGGATAGCAATTATGATCGAATTCAGGAAAGCAGAAGCAACAGCTAACACGAGAGAATGGGCTCCCTACCCCCTTTCTCCATATATGTCGCAATTAGACAGTGACCAAGCAACAACTAGACAATCCAAAATCTCAGAGCTATCCAAACAGTAAGCTTTAACGAGGAAAGTCTGATTTGTTGGCGGTTCCTAATTCCAAGTAGATTCCCCTTTATGGTTTCTCTGTTTATTCGACATCATGAAAGGTACCAATCAAATTTAGCGCCTTCACGCTATTTTTAAGGACTTGCGGCTGAAAGCTATGATTCCAAATAAGGAGTCTTAAAATGAAGGGAAAACAAAAGGTGAAAATATAACTGTCCAAAGCAACTTCCTGATTCAGTACAGAGTCATGGAAAGAGACAGGACGCAACCATACCAAACCCCATTTGAAGTTCTATACTTCGGTATGGTATCAATCATTGAAGTTAGATACATAAACTCACCCCTGTTCTCTGTTGATTTAATCCTCCACTCGTGGAGATTAGCAGGTACCGATCAGGTTCCGTCTTTAAATCAGCAGCTAAATTCATGCAAATCCGTAAATGAAAGAAAGAGACTTCAATTAGGGGAAAGGAATTGACTCCGTCTCTAAGCAACGACTAAACACACTAACACTATATTCAACAAGTAAGCGGAGATAATCATCGTGTTTGCGTGACAGACAGAGAAAGGAGACTTACTGAGAAACTTATCGCTGGCGGCACTGCAGCCATGGAATGATTCCGATGAACTCGTTGCCCAGAGGCTTCGTCCCTGCCATTGCCAAAATCATTCAGAAACGAATGGACCAAAAGAATCGGAATCACTGACCAGATTATAAATGTGAAACAAACGAAATTCCTCGTGAGCACTAGCATGTAAAACGCAAACCTCTTTGCGAATCCGGCTCATCGGTTGGTTCCATCTGCTGAGTATTAATGATAAACACATGGCAAAACACGAGAAACTCCAATCAGAGCAATGAAAACCAAAAGCCGCAACACGGGAAACGCCAATACGATAAACAAAATGTAAAACATGAGAAGCACCAATCGAATAAAAGTTCAGTGGCGATCTTAAAAAAATTTAGTTTGGAAATGAAAGAAACGACTCCCGTTCTCACCGCCAAATGTCGTCTCACTCGAACGCCCGGGGTCACCGGGGGTGATAGAAACGAGAGAATAACAACGAGTGACAGCAGCGTGAGAATCGGAACGGCGCCAAGCAACTGACGGCGGTCGTGACGGTTTAATCCACGCCGACTAGTAAAGCTCTTCCGGAGAACAGAAGCGCGGATTACAACGCCGGAATATCCATTGACCGGAGTAGCAGAGATACCGCCACTAGTATCTTCGTCCATCTTAAGTTTCCTTTTGGCAGCGCATTCCGAGAAGGACGATAGAGATTGCGGCAGTAAGGAGACGATGAACGAGGACGAGCAACACAAAAGCTTGTGCTTACCGTGTTTGTTCGGATAGTTCTCCATTCGTCGAGTTTCAGTTTCGGTCTTTTTCTTCCTTCCTTCCTCTCTTTCCGTGCAAACAGAGAGACGAAGACTGGGCCTAAGAACGATTCATTTAAAAACAACCTGCTTCGTAAAACTCCTGGGAAACGCCTACTTTTTAAAATAGTGCAGTAGTATTTGTTTTTCTGTGGCTTTTTCTAATCTTTTCCGGAAAAAAGAAAAGATCTTGTAAGGACTATTCCTTTCAGCGAACGCGAAATCTGTGCGGAACTCGGGCAGTGGGGCCCTTCTCTGAGCTCGTAACTACTGCTGCCGTCCTGGCAGGGATTGCGAGTAAATAAAATACAGATGAAGTATTAAACGCGATTAGATGAAAAAAAAAGAAAAATTACTGCAGCCAGTAGTGATACTCGTACTCCCTCCCTAACTCAGTATTGTTTAGTTTATGACGTTTTTCTATTAATATTAAGTATATCAGATAAAATAATTTTATAAAATTAAATTTTTTAATATATAGTTTAATATATAAGGAAAACTTAAATTTTAAAAATTATTTTATTTTATATTCAATTGAGGATGGGGAGTATCTTTTTAGGGGCGTCTGACTAGGCGTCTGGTGTGTGCTGAATCACAGAGGAGTGTGCGTCACCGCCTCTGCTTTTAACAACCGTTGGATCACAGCCTGACTGTTAACTCGCGGTCGTACGATAAAACTGTACGAGACGTAGCAGTCGATAGACTCGGAAAATTGAGAACTAAGGGACAGAGATTCCTCAACAGGAAAAAGATACAGATTCTTAACTTGTTAGGATAGAAATCCTTACCACATAATGATATCATCGATTCTAAGTTATTTTCCGAAAATAACATAGTTAGTTATACTCCCTCCGTCCTGAATTGACCGTCCTGTTTACTATTTGGACATGTCATTTGACTTCAATTTTTAACATATAAGATAAATTAATTTTGAAATTTTAAATTTTGCATATGATTCCTTACATGATAAACTATATGTTACAAAATTTAGTTTTCTAAAATTATTTTATTTTATATGCTTAATATTGAAGTGGAAAAACGTGCCATAAAGCAAACAGGACGGTCAATTCAGGACGGAGGGAGTATTAGAGAATTGGGCTCATACTCACTTTATTTTAACTAGAATAATCTATAATCTACCCTAGATTATTGTCTACATAACTGGCCACTACATTCTGCAACTCTAGCATCTCTTTTTAATTTCCTCGTACTCCCTCCGTTAATTAATATATGTTGTTTTAGGGTGGGATTTTTGTTCAACAATATCTGATATTCTAGCTTTTTAGTATATTTTTTTCCATTTCTAACCCTACTATTCAACACAAAATAAATATTATTTAGATAGAAAAGTACTCCCTCCGTTAATTAATATCTGTCATTTTAGGAAGTGAGTTTTGTTCAAAAATATTTGTCATTCTAGCTTTTTGATAGGGGTGTTCATGGAAAACCGGAACCGTCAAACCGGACCGAAACCGGTGAAACCGAAACCGGAAACCCGGTTAACTGAAGTCGTTTGCCGGTTCGGTTAACCGAACCGTTTAGTTTCCCGGTTCCGGTTCCGGTTTACGGTTATTGATTTTGACGAATCCGGTTAACCGAAAAAACCATTTAAGCATTTAATTTATTAATTTTTTTATTTTTTTGAGTATAAGTATAAAACTATATGGTTAATTATTAGATTTAGCAAAAATAAATATACAATTATAAAGTTAATGGTTAGAATTATACCAAAACCAATAAATCTTATCAAAATCGGCGGTTAACCAGTTTAATATCGCACCAAAACCGGAAAAACCACACATTGTTTACTAATTATAAGAAAAAAACACATAAATCTACATCATTTCGGTTAACCGTTAAACCGGTAAAACCGCACCGAAACCGACGGTTAACCGGTCCCGGTTAACCGCTTCTAAATGAACCGGTTACGGTTATCAAATTTGACTAACCGACAATCCGGTTAATCGGTTTTCGGTTAACCGAAAAGCCGGTTAACCGGTTATGAACACCCCTACTTTTTGGCACACTTTTTTCCACTTTTAACCCTACTATTCAACACAAAAGTAATTATTATCTAGATGGAAAAGTAAAAAGTAAGGGTATATGCATTATTTTTCTACTTTCCTTAATAAGTGTGCAAGTTTCTAAAATGACAGATATTGTTGAACGGAGGGAGTAAAAAGTAGGGGTACATGCGTCTTTATTCTACTTTTCTTAATAAGTGTGCAAATTTCTAAAACGACAGATATTGTTGAACGGAGGGAGTATAATCTAGGTTGAGAACTAGTCTTTAGGCTCCTATCATTGAGGGCATAAATATGGTATTTTTGTCTTTGACATAAATGTTGAAGTTGGTATTTTTGTTTTTTTGCTATTTAGTGAGTATTTTTTCCGTTTGGCATAACTACTAAAGTTGATATTGTTGGCTACTCGTGGACTATTATTCGATCTGAAATTAATTTAGTTCGATTGTTATTGTTTACTTCCTTTAGGCATTTATTTGTTCGATTATTGTGCCACTTTGGATTTGGGAACTTTTTTTGGGCTTTTTGTGGACTGTTGTTAATTTGATCTGGAATTGAACTATATTGTGTATCACACCCTACTACTTGTGTGAGTTAAGATTACTCAAACATGTAACAACCATTTCACTGTAGTACTACCCTATTAATCTTGGCCTGATTATCAATTTTAAGATCATAATTTTAAAAACATAAAAAGGTAGTGTTATTGTGGCAGTAGCGATAGTATAGTCATAATTGTGTGATAATTTCACAAAGGGTTGTTGTGAGTCTATGCTAATCCACTCATCAGTGATGAGGGCAAGCTGAAAAGTCTCGAAAAACTCCGCACAATGATGTTTAAGGCGAAATTACTCTGAGTTGAATAGTCCTAAAAGATTTATCCATTTGACGTTCTTGTAGTGGGGTGATTGGATGAGAACGAACGATAATAGCGGGTTTGAGGTGATTAGATGAGAATGAACAACAATGGAGGACCTGTGACAATCAAATGAAAACAAGCATTATGTAGTACATAAATAAGATTATAGTTGATAATAGTGAAGTTATTTGTACAGACTCAGTCTGCAAAGCCTATGTTAAGGGAAAACATAGTAGATCCTCCTTCAAAAGCAAATATGTTCTCTACACCAGCGCACCTTTAGAGCTACTTCATATGGATTTAGTCAATCCAATGTGCACTCAAAGTCGAAGCGGTAAGAGGTACATCTAGGTTATAGTCGATGACTATTCCAGATGGACCTGGGTTATTTTTCTTGCTTCTAAGGATGGAACCTTCACTAAGTTTGAGAAACTTCATAATTTATTGATCAATAAATATTCCTTCATACTAAAAACCCTACACACTGACTAGGGAACATAATTCGGTAACAAGTCTTTTGATGAGTTTTGCTGAAACAAAGGAGTTGGTCATCAAATCTCAGCCGCAAGGACACTTGAGCAGAATGAATTCGTTGAACGAAAAAATAGGACCGTGGAGGAAATGGCACGTACCATGCTTATTGATAGTTAACTAGCTCTGTTTTATTGGGCAGGGGTAGTCAATACATCATGTTATGTGTTCAATCGTGCCTACATAGTCCATCTACGTTGCTTTGGGTGTAAGTGTTATATCCATAATAATGGTAAGGACAATCTTGGTAAGTCCTCTCCTAAAAGTGTTGAAGGTATTTTTCTTGGGTATTCCTCTAGAAGCAAAGCTTATCGTGTTATGAACAAAGGGACTCAATGTCTAGAGGAAAGCTCTCGTATCAGATTTGATGAACTCAACAATGTTGGGTCATCCTCTGAAGAACTCGATTTTGCACCTGATCACTATTTATCTGATCCTTACACTGTTCCAATTCCTATAGCTAGAATTCAGGATGATAGCACAAGTTCCTCAGAAAATTCCTCAGGTTAAGAAAGGTAATCCTCTAATGACCCTGAAACCAGCCACTCCTCAGACATTAACCTTGAATCGGAGGAATCCAACAGCCCAACAAATGGATCCACTTCATCTGTAGAGAGGGCCAGTCCTTCCTTTGCAAACAAAATGACTCCTTTCATCCTATTGACAACATCATTTCTCCTTTTGATTTAGGAGTATGCACTCGAACAGAAGCAAACAAAAATCTTTGTGCTTTTTGGGCTTTTATCTCCTTGATTGAACTAAAAAAATGTGAAAGAAGCCTTGTTGGATAACGATTGGGTAATTGCCATGCTCGAGGAACTTATTTCCTTGGTGAGGCACTCCGTTTGGGAATTGGTTCCTCGACCCTCTCACCAACAGGCTATAGGCACTAGATGGGTTTTTCATAATAATTTAATGATGCAGGAAATATTATTCAAAATAAAGCCCGTCTGATTGTTCAAGGCTACAATCAAAAGGAAGGAATTGACTATGACAAGACTTTCGCCCTCATGGCCAGACTTGAAGCAATTTGGATGCTCATTGCCTTTGCTGCATTCAAAAGGTTTAGTCTATATCAAAGGGATGTTAAGACAACATTCTTGCATGGATACATCAACAGAGAAGTTTATGTGGAACAACCACCTGACTTCACTGACTATGCCCAGCATGACTATGTCTATAAACTCCATAATGCCCTATACAGACTCAAGTAAGCTCCTCGAACCTAGTATGATACACCATCCTCTTATCTTTTTGAATATGGATTCTCCAGAGGTAAAATAGATAAAACTCTTTTCATAGATCCTCCATTCATTTGATGATTTACTCCTTGTTCAAATATATGTGGACGATATCATCTATGGCTCTACAAGTGATTCACTTTGTGAACTAATGGCCAAACTAATGAAGAATGAGTTTTCAATGAATGATTTAGGAGAACTCAAGTTTTTCTTAGGGCTCTAAATACAACAAGAGGAGGAGGGCATCAACTTTCATCAACAAAAGTATATTAAGCAACTTCTCACCAAATACAATATGTCCAACGCGAAAAGCATGACAACACCCAACTTCTCTACAACTAGACTTGATATAGACGTAGATGGAGTTGGAGTCAATCCAACAAAATACCGAGGCATGATACTAGGTTCCTTTCTATACCTAACTGTAACTCGTTCAAACAACCTACATGTTGTTTGTCTGTGTGCTCACGTTCAATCAACACTCAAACAATCCCACCATAGGCCAGTCAAATGATCTTTGATACCTCAAAGGCGCCAACAATCTTCGTCTATAGTATCCACATTCCTCTATCTTCACGTCAACATGTTTCAGTGATTATGACTTCATAGGTACCCTTTTTATTCGAAAGAGTACCTCTGACAACACACAATTGATTGCCTTATACCTTGCCTAATGGTCTTCCAAACAACAAAACTCTATAGCCCTCTCCACATATGAGCCAGAGTATGTTTCTGCAGCAGTGTGTTGCGCAACTACGTTGGATAAGGCAACAACTCAGAGACTATCACATTACACAAGATCAAGTTCTTATTTACTGTGATAACAAAAGCACCATTAAGATATCTGAAAATTCAGTCCAATACTCAATAACTAAATACATTGATCTTCGTTATTATTTCTTAAAGAACTATGTTGAAAAGAAACTAATTCAACTTGATTTTGTTCCCATAGAGGATCAACTGGCGGGTATCTATACTAAACCTCTCCCTACCGTCAGATTTTGAAGCATTCCGTTCAACAATCAAAATTACTTAATCAATGTAAGATGGTTGTATCTCCTTTCTCCTTAATGTGAATGTAAGTAAGACTAGCTTACGAACTGTTTGAGTCAATGTATCTATCTGCGTAAATGGACTATTTCTATGCATGCACTCTTAAATTTTCTTAGTATGTTTCACCCCACATGTCAGTCAATCGTTCATTTCAAATCCTAGCCCCTGTAATAACACCTTTTTTACGCCATTAGTTTATCCACTAACACACTCAACCGTTCCCCTTAAACCCATAAATATCCCTCCCATCATCCATCCACGCCTTTTCCACTTTGCCCAAAACTTTGCCCACCATTGCCAATGCTCCCCCACCCGCAACCTCCAACCATGACCACTACACAAGATATCACCGTCATCGCCGCCATCCTCAAAGATCCCCATCTTTCGGCATCGTTCTTGAAGCAATATACTGAAACCACACCCCAACTCCAGTCAAACCCAGTTCTTCACCACAATCTGCACCCATCACCACCCCTACCACCCAACCCACCTTGGATCATATTCCAATCACCCAGCCACCTTTATGCCAGCCTCTTCACACCCCCACACCAGTGAGACTAAGCTTCTGCCTACCGACATAGACCTCACACAGTAAAAACCTTCTCTGCCTGTCGAATCTCGTTAGTCACCAAACCGTAAGCTTAGCCCCATATCCATCTCTCCGCCCACCCTCGCACCATCCTCCCACCACGCCCAGCTCCCCACCTACCTTTACCATACCACTCAAAATCCCTAACCCTAGCTCCCACTCCTCCCCCAACCCAAACCTTAACCCTAATCCTCCATATGAACCATTAACTAAACAACCTAAATGAAAACCCCCACCCAAAACCAAACCAACCAAACGGAAAACCCTGCTCTCCCCCTTCCCGCACCAAAGCGTCTTATGTGCTTTTCTACCAGAGCAACTCCATCTACTACTATGGTTGTCTTAGACCACTCTAACATGGAACAGTCCTCACCTTCTCTGAAAAACTTGACCAAGGTATCCAGTCATGACACCTCTACAGAAGCCACTTTGATTCAATCCAAGCAATCACGTTGGTCACCACCTACAACTTCTACTCCCAAAAGAACTAGTATAAAATCGATATCTTCCTTAACTGTTACATGATACCAAATTCTGCCTCTTCCCATAATCTAGTCAAAGGAAATATTCTTAATACTTCTTGGCATGTAAACATAAACTTGATCAACCTCTATCTGTTCTTGAATTTCAAGGCGGGTTACACCTTTATTGTGATCAATAATAGAGAGTTTACATTGTGAAAAATTCTGGGTCGATTAACTGATTCTGTTACCTAGAGTTCAATAGAGTCAAAGTATTATAGAATAATCGCTTGAAATATTTTGCGTCAGCCACCGATCCAACATGTAGGAAATTACTTTCAGACCATGAGGAGCTAAACATAATACTACACGTTGTAGGGTCCGTATTGTAAACCTAAGGATATCGGCAGGGCCCCACTTATCTAAGGCCCATTTTAAAGGGTTTTGTTATTTGTTTAGCTATTGTTAATTAGTTAATAGTTTATATAAAAAAGTAAAAAAGAAAAATCTGATATTTATTAGTGAACTTTATTACTGTATATAACATATAAAACAATAACACAATTAATAGTAAAAAATCTCTCATAAATATTACTATAAATACATAAAATTAAATATTAAAATAATATGCTCTATTTTTTATAAAATGAAACACTACCATTAGAATATGGTGTTTGTGAATAAATCTTAAAATCTACTATTCAACAAATATTTTTTGTCTTAAAAACATGTATACAAATAAGTAAATAATTTTATTTTAAAAAATTGTATCACATAATTAAATATTTATTATTTTAGATATAATAATTTAAATTTTAGTATCTTACAAAAATAATTATTTCTTAGTTAATTTATTAATTAATAATTAATTAGTGTTATTTAAATAAATATATAATTATTTTTATAATTGCTTCGTATATAATTAATATATATATATATATATATATATATATACATCCACAGCAGACCCTTTAATGTCTATTTTAGCAACATCTGTGAGCGACGGTACTAGCAATAAAATGACTTCAGAATCAGATTATCCCACTGTCTGTCACGAAAAGCTCGTCCAAAATAGTACTAAAAAAAAACACCAGAAAGTACATGAAGATTCCTTTTTTTTGGGATCCATGGATGAACAACAACTTGCTTGACGCTTTTCGTCTCACATTGGTAAGACGTCGCCTTGACATTGTATGCGGTTCGGGTCGGGCGGAGGTGAATGCTTAATTAAATTGATAATGTTTTCATTCGCATAATATGCACGAACACGTGGACGTGGTTTTGGTGCCCCTTGCAGATTTATACTAGAAGTATTTCACTTGTCCTGTCTTTTAGTGGAATAACTTGTATGCTAGTGTTCGAACCCTCCTTTAGAAACATGTACTGTTATTGTTAGTATACATGAAACTAATTGGCAAATTAAAGATCTAAAAAAATCGCACTACTCTTTGTGGTCAGGTGTAAAAAAAATAAGGGAAAATTCATTATATACCCTTGTTTTCTTTCGTAATTTACAATATACCATTATGATTTTCGTAATTTAACTTTAAACATGTTTAAATGTTGTCCAAAATTGATGAAACTTTACATGGACGATGCTAAAGTGTTATATTTTGGTCCAATATCAAATTTGAAGTTTTGTAAGCTCACATGTGATCTGTGGGACCCAATGAACAATCACATATTCATTGGGTCCCACGGGTCACATGTGAGCTTAAAAAACTTCAAATTTGATATTGGACCAAAATATAACACTTTAGCATCGTCCATGAAAAATTTCATCAATTTTGAACAACATTTAAATATGTTTAAAGTTGAATTACGAAAACCACAGGGATATATTGTGAATTACGAAAGAAAACAAGGGTATCTCATGAATTTTCCCAAAAAATAATCATGAGAATAAAACCATGAGAATAAAGTAAGAGACAACGTTAAAATTGATAACAATTATTAGATTAATGTTTAAATACAACTTTTAAATGAAATAGAGAAAAAAATTTAGATAACACTAAAATAGATACCAAACACTGGCTCCGTTCGATGACGACGAGTGGGGATTAATCCCTTTTATAAAAAATATGAAGATAGTTGTCCATTTCTCATTGGGTTTGTTTTAACCAATTGTCACAACTGTTAGACTTTGATTCACTAACTACGTAAGATTAATATAGCTTTATTTGAACGCAGAGATTGCTGCGTTTGGAATGCTGCAGTCGAACACCCCCGGTAGTTCACAAACCAAATAATATGTTGTTTGATTGTTGCGAAAAGTGGAGTGGCAGGGCAGTGCAGGGTAAGATCCTTTTCTTGTTTCAGAAATGCACGTGCACGTCACGTTGGTAGCCATACAGTACAAGTTGGAGGTCATAAGACGGAAGCAAAGAATGAAGGGATGCCATTTAATTAATAGTAACACCATCCTTAATATTGGTGTTCAAAAAAAAAAAAAAACTGTAACCGTATAACCGATACCCAAACTGAGAAAATCGTACCGAAAATTCGGTTAATCGTATCGATTTTCCGATTTTGGTTAACCGATCAATTAAATAAACTGGTTACGGTTATAGTTTCGGTTATCAGATTTAGTCCAACCGGTTAACCGGATTAACCTTTTAATTATTTATAAATTAAAAAAATTAGATTTTCTAAAAGTCTTTATACACTTTCCTTTCTTTCTTTTGACTTCTAACACTTACATTTTGTGTTAGATAAAATAATTTTTGAATTATAAGATATGAAAATCGATTAAGGTCAGATTTTTTTATCATATAGTTATCTTACAATTAATATTTTGTATCGTTACTATAATATTTTCTATAAACCTTGTAGGAATGAAGGAGCTCACAACGGAGCTACTTATAATAACAATTGATGAGTCTCTCGACTTTTTAAGTGATTGGTGAAACTTGGTTGGTATTTGTTAACAATACTTAGTTGTTGTAAGTTAATGGTAAAGTTTAGTTGTTGTTATGTAATGACAAAATTTAGATGTGATGTAAAGAGAAACTAAGATGGTTTTCTGTAATAATAAAACTTACGATGTAACGGAAATTTTTATGATTTTAATTATAGGTTGTAATGTAAAATAGTATATTTTTTTCTTTATCCGGTTAACAGTTAACCGGAAAAACCGTACCGAAATCGGCGGTTAACCGAACCCGGTTAACTGTTTCTAAATGAAGCGCTGTTACGGTTATCAATATTGACTAACCGCCAAATGCGGTTAACCGGTTTTCAGTTAACCGAATAACCGGTTATGAACACCCCTGCTTAATATAATATGGTGGATTAATTAAGATGACCATAGCAGCCTTTATCAAGATTGTAGTAATTATCCAACTTGCTCAAACTTCTTTTTTTTTTGAGAAAGACTTGCTCAAACTTTCATGAGCCTGCCAGTTCCCTCCGGGAACATCCGAAAATATAAATTGGAGCAAAACCCTAGGGTGAAAACAAAAGCATCTTATTATAATGTTGAGACAGATATTCAGATAATTAATTGCTAATGTTTCTTACCGTTGCAATGTTAGTCAACTTTGGGTTGCCAATGCGGATGATCTCTCCCCGACCGGCTCCTGTGAAAATTTAATCTAAAGACGTGACGCCGGCCGGGCCGGCTGGCCTAGCCTAGGTCTCTCGCATGTTGTGTTGTGGTCGTTTCAGGCAATGCAAGGAAATTAACTATTTTTGACTTAAAATTATACAGCCTACCGAATCGACAAAAAGTTAGTTATGTTTAATAGTACAATGTATCTATTAACCGATTGTAACAGTTGGATGTCATTTTCATAATTTATTTTACAATCTTAAGACAAGCGGGAGGGATGTCAAACTTGGCGGATGATAACTTACTAATTTGACTACCTGAGTTTTAACAATTTCATTTACACCTCCCAAATTGCATGACAGAGACCTCAGGTCAATGGAATCTAAAAGCACTAGAGGATCACCATGATTTAGCGTTGGATTTAACACCTTGTTGATAAAAAGAGAAAGAATAAGACAGAAAATAAACAAACAGCCACACGGCAAGAAAAACACTTCAATAACATAGTACTAAAATCATTATGCAGTCACAAAAATTCCGAGACCAACTAAAAAGGAACTATTCGTTAAAATTTCGGCCTGATTAAAAAACTTCCGTAATCATAGCCTGCTGTCAGTTTTAGCATAACAGTTCATTTTTGGAAGGAATAGACCTGCTGAGCAAATGACCCACTAGTAAAGGATTGAACGTACAGGGTAATTTGAGAAAATCTGTGTTATTAAATTTATTTTTCTTAATTTATATGCAAAAGTGAGCTGTTGAGTAATAAATATTATATAAAAAAATGACACTTCAACATCTAAAATCATTATTGGGTGATTCTAATTGTATAATTAATAATCTTTATAATACCAAACACATGACCACTATTGACCTGCAACCATAAATGCACATTTTCCTAAAAAATGCAACACTTCCCGAGTAATTAGATAATGTTGTCGAATCAGATTATTTTGTTTTTCTTGATGAAGACGAATTAAAGATTATAGTAATAGTCTGTATCATCAATGTTGTTCTTGGGTCCAAACAAATACTAATATATTTCAAAATGCCAGAGATCTAAGGAGACGGGGCTGCCCGGTTCCAATCCAACCAGCTTACACGTTGATCGATCTGATTTTATAAGAGACTTGCATCACATTAAAATCCAGGGAATTGTTTTGTTCTCTTGTCTATTCCACAAGAAAAACAATGATGTTATTATAGAAAATCCATTTAAATGTTCCTCGCAAAACCCGAGACACTCGATTATGATGAGAAGGAGTAACATTACCTGGAAATCACCCCTAATTTGGTCTCATAGTATACAAAATCTAGTATTTTACACCAAACCACTATATTGTCCGGACAATAACATGTATTCTTGGGTTTAACAGTTTGTTTGTGGTTTAACTGGGTTTCAAATGAAGATTTGATGCTAGATTTGGTCGGGCTAATACTATGGATAATTCTAGCTTTTATACAAATCTTAATACAACTTGGACATATAGAAGTGCAGAACTTGTGACTGCCAGTTTGTTTTTATCAACGGCGCATAAGTATTAGTCAATCTTATGATTGTTACGTATAAAAAATAGCTAATAACTAATTAATATATGTAACTTATTGAAAAGTTAGCCAGTTCAGACATTTATTTAGAGATGCCAAATTTACATGTGTGGGACATAAACGTGTTTGACCAGGCGAGTAGGCTGCATTTTTAATTTTTGATATAATTAATGCTTCTTTTTTTTCCCAGTTTTTTCAATTTCGTACCCTCGTAATTCTCTTGTATATTTTTCTTAAAACGAAAATTTGTCTTTTCTTAAGGGTCTCACGAGCAAACAAGAGATACATCTGAAGAGCCGATAAGACAAATTAAAGGGCTGGAAGGCGTATTTGACATGGCATAAGATGACGCTGATTCCAATTCGTTGAATTAATCAAACTATTATAAGAAGACCGACCACTATACTTGATCATATATATATATATATATCAGACCGGCGACCATGGCGCTTGCGCCACGGTAGTATATGGCGTCAACTCCACGTGACAACTTGTGGTTGGAAGAAAAAAAAAAGAATACTAAAAAAGAATGAGATAAGAGTAGTCCCTCTGCAAAGGAGTATGGTTACTCTCAGGTGGTTGGGAGAAAAAAAAATTGAAAAAATGAAAAACAGCAACGTCTTCACCCGGGGATAATGGACCATGAGGAAGAGAGGGAGTGAGAGAATTCTTTTTTTTTTCAAAATATTATAACTTACAAAAAAAAAACAAAAATTAAAAAATTAAACCATTGTTCATCATTTTTGTGCTCTTCAAAACACTACATCATGGATATGTTTTGGTAAACTTAAATTTTATATTTTAGAATGAGTATATATTATGTATTTTTAAGTGAATCTTTTCATTAGCCAAAATGACTTCTTTAATAATAAAATGAACCTTATTCATTAACAAAATGAATCTTAACTCAAACACTCTAAAAACCACCATAGTAAAGTTAAAAACGTCGAAGACATTTTTATGGTTTGTAGACCCTAAACCCTAAACCACAAACCCTAAAAAACTGTTGAGTCAGTGACGACAATATAAAGTGTAGAACTAATGCCAAAAAGATTACCCTACCCCCCAAACACCCTCAAAACCACCCTAGAAATGCTAAAAAACGTCGAAGGCGTTTTTATGGTTTGTAGTGTAGGGTTTAGGGTCTAACGACTCTAAACCCTAAACCACAAACCCTAAAAAACTGTCGAGTAGTGACGACAATATAAAGTGTAGAACTAATGCCAAAAGATTACCTACCTCCCCCCAAACACCCTAAAACCACCCTTGCATAAGTTTGTGGTATGATTAACTTTTACTAGTATTAAACAAAATATTCACTTTTCTTAAACCTTTTATCACCTTTAAAAGACTTTTGATTCACTTTTCTTAAACCTCTGATTCACTTTTCTTAAACCTCTGATTCACTTTAGTTAAAACAATCTCTACTTACGAGAATCACTTTTCTTAAACATTTGATTCTCTTTGCTTAAACGCATGATTCACTTTATAAAACCTCTGATTCACATTTCTTAAACCTCTTAATCTATGCTTACGAGATTCACTCTTATTACTCTGATCACTTTGTAACAACTTGTGATTCACTTTTTAACAACCTTTGATTCACTTTTCAAAAATCTCTGATTCACACTAGTCAAACAATCGGAATCACTTAGTTAAACAATCTCTATTTATGAGATTCGCTTTTTTAAACCTCTTTTTCACTTTTAAGCAACTATATGATTCACTTTTTAACAACCTTTGATTTACTTTGTAACACCCTTTGATTCACTTTTCTTAAACTTAAGATTCACAATGAATCTTAAAAAATATTTACATATGAAAAATAAAAAATTTAAAATTTATCAAAATATATTCATGTTTGGTCTTATTTTGAAGAGTACGAAAAATGATGAATAATGGTATAATTTGTTTTATTTTTACACTTATATTTGTAAGTTATGACATTTGAAAAAAAAAAAATTCTCTCTCCTCCCTCCCTCTTCTCTCGTGTGTGCGTGTGTACATATATTTCTCTTTTTTCTTTTTTCTCTATTTCCCTCTAATAGAGTACAGACATGTGGCACCATCTCCATATTAGAAGGTGGCTACATCGCCAGACTCGAATTTGCGATTTTTATATATATATCATGGGCAACGGTGTTCTTTTATTTTTTTCCTTTCAAAAAACACAAACATTGACTTTTTGTTAGGTGCGGTTTCATTATCCGTCTATCTGTGACGTGACATGTATGTTTTGGGAGGTATATACTTTACATGTAGAGTTTGTTAATGCAATTAGTGGGAGAGTTATTATCAAAGATCGATGTGTATATATACATGATGATGTTCATGTTCTTATCCAGTTGAAGGTGCCAATAGCTTTCCAAATGAGTTGGCTGGCTATTAAAATATAAGTATATGTATAACGTGCATACAGTGTATATAACATTTATGCAAGGCGGTTTTTTAGAACTTTCACAAAATTCCTTCTACATGTAAGGAGAAAATTAGTTATAGATTATGCGACTTGCTGCTGTTATTATTGTATTCTTTCCACACTTGTTTACAAAAGCTGTGCTATGATTAAATCAAACAAAAGGTAATTACTCAAAGCAAGAACATATATACTAATCGCCCTAGTTCAAGCAACGTCGAATCTTTATATTTCCTTCTGTTTTTTTTTTGGAAATTTCATGAAATGCCACTATATTTTTGGCTAATTCATGAAATGCCACTAAAAAAAAGAAAGTCATGAAATGTCACTATATTTTCTGAAAAGTCCATGAAATGCGACTATAGATGGAAAAAACAAAAATACCCCTACTAGTTAACCAAGTACTTTTAAAGTTTATAATATGTCCCTAAGTGTAAAAAATTAACAAAAATATCAAAATACAATAAAAATATAAAAAAAATTATAAAAAATTATAGAAAATAAATAAAATACAAAATTAAAAATAAATTATAAAAATTATAAAAAAATTTATATAAATTAAAAAATTTATATAAATTAAAAAATTTTGAAAAATTAAAATATCATTAAATATTAAAAAAAAAATTTCATTTTTTAAAAATTTATTCAATACCATAAAAAGATATTGAGTTCTAAACAAATAATTTATACCAATTTTTCTACCAATATAGTACCATAATTTACACCAAATAAGTACCATAATTTTTATCATACATTTTTTTAATTATTATCTTATCAATTTAGGTTATTTATTTCTTCAATGTAAATTATTTTCTTATATTGCTAATAAATTTTAAAAACTAAAATGTCTAAATATAATAATTTATTGGAAATAGAGCGACTGAAATTATATATATATAACATACAATATTAAATAGTAAAACTTATTGGAAATGTAGAATAAAATATTTTCAGAATAATAATATGCAACTTATTAGGAGCAAGTACTAATAAGTTACATATTATTATTCTTAAAATGTTTTATTCTACATTTCAAACAAGTTTACTATTTAATATTGTATGTTATATATACATATATATATATATATATATATATCTCAGTCGCTCTATCTCGAATAAATTATTATATTTAAAAATTTAGTTTTAAAATTTATCAGTAATATAAAAAAATTATTTACTTTGAAAAATAAATAATCTAAATTGATAGAAAATAATAATTAAAAAACATATGATAAAATTTATGGTACTTATTTGGTAAATTATGGTACTATATTGGTAGAAAAATTGGTATAAATTATTTGTTTAGAACCCAATATTCTTTTAATGGTATTGAATAAATTTTAAAAAATGAAATATTTTTGTTTTAATCTTTAATGATATTTTAATTTTTTCAAAAATTTCAAAAATTTTCAATTTTTTTTTAATTTTTAACTTTTTTAACTTTTTAACTTTTATAAATTTTTTATAATTTATTTTATAATTTTTTAAATTTTATTTAATTTATTTAATTTTTATAATTTTTTTATATTTTTATTGTATTTTGATATTTTTGTTAATTTTTAACACTTAGGGGCATATTGTGAACTTTAAAAGTATTTGGTTAACTGGGTTGCTATTCGCAGTACAAAATTACTAATCACCACAGTACAAATTTTTTTAAAATCATATTAATGTTGTAAACATGTAATGTTATCGTGTTGTAAATTTTGTTTTTCGAAAAAATCATTTCGTTAGCGTAAACTGTAAAAAACGCACTCGTTGTAATAAAAGAAGTTAAACCCGTTATTATTGCGTTTATATAACGTTATAATTGTGACTTCATATTAGTAAACGACATTTTACTTTACGTTTTATTAAATTACTAACATTGTTACACTTTCAGAAATGTCGTATTGAATCGTAGTTGAAAACACCAATTTTAAGGTAAAAACCGTTCGTACTATATATAGTCGAAACAAGTTAGATTATTTCATTTCTCACATTACATCCATCTCTCTTCCTTCTCTCTCCCTCGTACTCTCCCCTCTGCAGACCAGCACCACCGCCGGAGCCGCCGCCGGAGCCGCCACGACCACCAGCCGGACCACCGCAGCACCACCGCCGGAAAATTTTTCCGGTGAGTTTTTCTTTTTTTTTTCAAACTTATAGATTTGGGTGTCCTGAGTATGGATTTGCTGTTAGTTTTTTAAAATTTAACATCAGTTAAGCTAGATCTAGCATGGAAAATTCATAATTAACATGAAAATTTTGAAAAAAAATAACAATGGGGGTAGAGCACTGCCGCGGCTCGACCTGGGCTAAGGAGAGCCCTGCCGCGGCTCTACCTGGAATGGGGCGAGCAGCTGGGCTCCTCGAGGGTATAGAGGTAGAGCCCCTGCGCGGCTCGCCTGGGCTGTAGTAGAGCCCTTGCGCGGCTCTCCCTGACAGGATTAGAGCCCCTGCGTGGCTCGCCCCTGTTTTTTTTTTTGAATTGTAGACTAGAGCCCAACAATAGGGCTTTACCCTATATTTTTTATTTTTTTAATATTTTTTATGTTGAATTTTAATATTATGAATGAATTATAGCTGTGTGATATTTATATACAGTAATGGATAGACTGAAAAAAACAGTGCAACATGTATACACGAAGAAGAAAAACCAGACTATGGAGCAGCCTATGACGGCCTCGTACCGTCGTGCACGTGCTCCTGGTGAAGGGCCGAGTAATCCTGTCCCCCTCATGGAAGCACCACGCCATTCATCATTCCATTCGGGTCAATCTTTCAACGACCCGACGTTTCAGATACCTGCACTACCAAGGGAAGCGGTGGATGACTCGGCGATGTACGATCATATACCGAAGAGACGCATGCCAGTGTTGTCATCATCCGGTAGTGCTTGGTTTGAAGAACCACTGTACAACGCTAGCTACAACATCTCAGACGAAGGAAGCCACCAGATTGAAGCTCAAACGTCAGATGGTGGGTAGTTCATCACGTCTACCACGCCCATCACGCGCACGTGCTGATGAGGACCATGTGATGATCGAGTGTTCTCCACATTTTGATGACGATGGTGGTGGTGCTGATGATGATGACTCACCCGACGTGGATGAGGAAGAGGATGATGAAGATGATGATGTCATGGATCAGGAGGATGCCACTGATGAGAAGGCAGCGCTAGCGATGGTTCCAGTGATTCCTACCTCTTGGAAGTTGACAGAGGTGCTAGTTCCTGGCGGTCCACTACTCACTAGTGTTATCACTAGCTTCGGGGGTCATGTAGCGCTTGACTTATGGTCCTCAACTCAGGTATGTTCTCTATCTTCTCCTGTATTTGATCATGTAAGTCACACTACGTTTTGTAAGTGCTAAATATTGGTCATTATCTAGGATCGTGGGGTTTTGAGTTTCAAATCCTGTAAGGTGATGCTTACTAGCTGGCCAAAAGATCAAGTTTCTAGCAAAACAGCAAGGAACATGATTAAGTATTCTATTATACAACATCTACAGGATATTACAATGCCACACAACAATATGTCTCTCATCAGTGCTTTTGTGGAGAGGTGGCAGCCTGATACGAACTCATTCCATATGCCATTCAGTGAGATGACGATTACCCTACACGATGTGTGGATGATACTGCAAATCCCCATCGTTGGTCGTCCATTGCTAGGGCAGTCGTCCACCCCTGAGCTGAAGGAAGTAATGGCTGAGTGTCTTGATTTTGGGGGAGATGTTGAAACTATGACAGAGACACTGTGGAATACCGGTGTTGTATCTATTACGGGTTGTTGCAGCCTGTAGGGATGGACATGAAGACCCAATGAAGCAGAGCATGTGGGGTTGTATATCATCGATACCACCATATTAGCTGGAAAATCACATGGTCGTCTGAGTCCACAGCTGTTTTGGTTAGTAGCTCCCATGAAACATGCTAAGAAGCTTAATAAATATGCATGGGGAACTGGTACTATTGCCATGGTTATATCGCCAGCTCGGGATAGCCTCTCGTGCCGGCTCCAGTGGAATAGGTGGTTCTATGACATTACTTAAGGTATGTGTCCTAATGTGGATCTAGTATCTGATGACTCATTGGATATTAATAATTGGTACTGCTTAATCATTTTATTGTTTTTTATATGCACAGTGCTGGATTTATACATACTTCCCTACTTTAAGACCAGTGATTAGCCCGGACTGGCGTACTCATGATGACAGACCTTGGGCTCTAAGATAGGTGAGATCTAACTCTCAAGTTCATGATCATCGTTCACTGCAAGACTATCGTGAGCATCTAGATGCTTTGACTGCTCTTAATGTAAGTGTTTGTAGCTGCTAACAAATTGAACCATTATTATTTTTCTCTTTCGTTGTTGTTTATATTTTACTTTGTAACACCCCAAATTTTTTTTTGAGTTTTTTTAAGACAGCCGAAGACTAACTTAATCTGGGTGTTACCGCCACGCCCAAAAGGGCGCTAAGGCTATAAGTTAACAAATTCAAATCCTTACTCCAATTAAAATTTATCCTTTGAAGGAACTTATCCATACCCATTTATTACATTAATCACAACTGTTCCCGACATAAAAGTAACCTAAGATAATTAAACTAAAAGCCTTAACATCCGTCAAAGTTACAAATTCAATTACAAGCCAAACTCTTAGACTAGTTTTATTCTGGTCTTAACTCTATACAATTTGAAATCCTAGTCTTAGGTGATCACTCCCCATTCCCGCGCACTCAATCCTGATCGATACCTGTTTAACAACACATTTTAAGCAACACGAAAAACAATAGTCAGTAAAGCTGGGTAACACTAGCATCGAGAAACAACATATACAAACTTTTAATGTGGGAAAATTATGGCCTTATAGCATATTATATCCATCCACTTTCTCACAACCAATTAAGATACCATCAAAATATTCAGTATTGACAACCAACCCACACGCTCGCTTTTTATCAACCAATTTTTAACCATCAATCCAAAACAATTTTACCTCACTCCAGTTATTCACTGAAGCTTGCTGTCAGGCTGTCCGCGAGACACCAACGCTAAACCATTCATCAAATCATGCCATAATAACCAAATAATAACCATAAACTTTGCCAACAGATCTCAACTTTAACCATTCCATAAAATTCATCATATCATTCCATAGAAAAATATTTCATTCATAATCATCAAGCCATAGTAATTTAACCTCACTCCAGTTTAACACTGGAGCTTGCTGTCGGGCTCTCCGCGAGACACCGACGCCACCACCTCACTCTAGCATCCTTAAGTGTGCACACCCCCCAGATAGCTCGAAAACTATAAGGAGTAGATTACTAGAGCTTAAGATCCGGGCCCTCCGGGGTAACCGGTAAATACCAAACCATGTCATTCCATTATAACCAAATATTAACCATAAACCAATTCATAATAATCAAGCCATATTAATTTAACCTCACTCCAGTTTAACACTGGAGCTTGCTGTCGGGCTCTCCGCGAGACACCGACGCCACCACCTCACTCTAGCATCCTTAAGTGTGCACACCCCCAGATAGCTCGAAAACTATAAGGAGTAGATTACTAGAGCTTAAGATCCGGACCCTCCGCGGTAACCGGTAAATACCAAACCATATTGTTCCATAATAACCAAGTGATCCAACTGATATTCAATTTAACCATTCCATAACAATTGTCATCACACAATTCCATATCAAATATTACTTTACCTTTACCATGTCAATCTGTCACTTACGCTTTTGAATCATAAGAACCAAGGGCCTAACATATCAGTGTTAAAATATCATAGCAAATAAAACACTTAATTCAATATATTTACAAAAAGCATGGTTGTCCCAAGAACAAGTAGATGTCTAGGTTACCTTTTGAAGTTAAAAATCACAAACTTTTTCTATGGTTCACTAGGTTAACCCGATATCACAGAAACAATGGCGCCTTGGAAGGTTTCCTCAAAATTATGCACTCAAGAGGAAGGAGTTGATGGCGTCGCCTACTAGAAGAATTCCTGAACCAGCTCAGATTACCAATTACTAGGATGGAGAAGGATTGAGGTATGTGTCCAAAACGTATCGGTTTACATCCCTATATATAGTGCAAGGAGGTGAGAGAATACCTAGGTAATTTAGAGGTGTTTGAAAAATTTCGGGAAGTTGGAAAATTTAATAGGGTGGAGACTGATTTAAAACGGAATGTAATTTAAAATAACCGGTCTAAATACTTAATGAGGAGTAATGAGTCATTTGGAGATAGACCATGGAAATCCAAAGGTCATTATGACAATTAAGACATAAGTGAGATGTAATTCAGTGACCGCAAGAAGAGATGGTAATTATCTTTGAATATTGAATCTCAAGTCTTATTTAATAGTGATGAGTTCTGTAGCACTGGAAAATGATTACCCAACGTCAAAGATAAGTCCAATGTTTTAATGACAATTAAGGTTTAAAGAGGATTGAATTGGTAAAAGGGATACTTTGAATATTGATATTCCTGAATTAATTAAGAAAGATAAGGCATTTGAAAACTGGAAAAAGAAGACCAATGGTCAAAATAAGACTTTAAAGCCATTAATGACGTTATTTTTTTGTGTCAAGGAATTAAAGAGGGTTTGATTTGGTAAAAGGGATGGGAAATTTTGAATATTGATCTTACTGGATTAATAAGAGAGAGAAGGCATTTGAAAACATTAAAAGAATACTAAAGGTCAAGATATGACTTTAAGACCATTAATGACATTTTTGTACTTTAAGGCATTAAAGAGGATGCAACTATTAAATGTTGATTGAAACATCTGTTTAAATGGATTAGCTAATCTGGAATTAAATAAATATTTCCAGCACATTTAGTAACCAACCAAGAATAATAAATTATTTAAAGGACACCAAGGCACTTTTCGTGCTTTAAAGGATTAATGAGGATTTGATCATGTAAATATTAAACGCTGAGTAGAAATTGTTTTTCTAACTTAAATAAGAGTATAAAAGTCCTGGTAGCACATTAATAACCACCAAAGGGATAAATTCTCTTTTAAGGACAAATGGATACTTTTGTGCTTTAAATAAGATATCGTCTTTAAGATAAGGTAACTTCCCACCAATTTATTTAGCTCATTAATTGGTTAGTGGAATTTAAACATGTCAATATACCATGGTGGATCAATTTCTTGACTTGGGTAAATTACCAAAATATCTCTGGTGGTCAAAGTCAACTTTTGGGTTAAAATTACCAAAATACCCGTTTTGATCCACTTAAGGAAAAATACATTCTGAACCCAATGGAACACATCTCATCCCTTAAAATGCTCCATAAAGTCTCTATTCCCGAATTCCCGAATTACCCTCAAAAGTGACCAAAATAATGTTTTAAGGCGTTAAAGCTCATAAATAAATTTTTAGGGTATTTCACTATCAAACATTGTAGATTGATTGGTTGCCCTATGGTCGGGAAAATGTTAATGTTCATGGAGGACGTACATGGTACAGAGGTACCATATAGATTATGGGGTTGAATGAGCCGTACATGCCAGGGCGTTGTCTACGCCAGTTTGGGTACATTCAGGGTATCCCTGAACCTCATATTAGATCCAACTCAAGGTTCGAAAAAAGAGGAAAAAACAACCACACACCTGTGTGTACCCCCCCATGTATAGTGTGTGGGATAACACACCTAAAGTGCTAGTTCCAGGGTATGAGCGTACAAGTGTGTGGTTGCATGCTTGCGACCCACTCTACCTAGATTGGTACACCAAGCACACACATCCGAAGATCCTAAACCCTCAGAGTTATGAGACCACATTGGTTCATCGTCCGGATCCCACGCTAGTAAGTCATATGTTTATAGTACATCATGAAATATCACTTTTATTTTTTATGTGTACTTACCTGACCAAGTGTGTTGCAGCTACTGTCTAAGGCAAGTGAGCTTGCACGTCCATACTATCAAGAGAACCGTGCATGGGACTGGTCGTACTATCGTCAGGGGATGCCAGAAGATGAACAAAGGGCTATAACTCGTGGTCATGAGGATGTGTTCATCTCTTTATCCATATGGGATAGTTACCAGCGCCAGCATGGTGCACCCTAGTGGTTCTCATCTAGGATTTAGAGTAATAAAACTTTAGTAACATCTTGGAACTATTTGTTGTCTTTTATTTTTACTTGTTGTAATAGACTTTAGTACAATTTTTGTGGATTTCTCTATTTCTACTTTAACGGTTTGAAAAAACGGGTTCGAACCTTAAATTGTTCTATGCTAGAAGTTTCATTAATCATCTAGAATGACCATACTGTTCACGTACAATAGGACTGCATCCGGTACTAAGTGAATTAAAAGTTACTATTGGTAATTACTTTTGCCAGGAAGAGGTACACGTACCAGGTCACTGTTCACGTACAATGGGACTGCATCCAGTACAAAGTGAATTAAAAGTTACCGTTGGTAATTACTTTTGACAGGAAGAGGTACACGTACCAGGTCACTGTTCACGTACAATGGGACTGCATCCAGTACAAAGTGAATTAAAAGTTACCGTTGGAAAATACTTTTGCCAGGAAGAGGTACACGTACCAGGTCACTGTTCACGCACAATACGACTGCATCCAGTACGTATGGTACATGTACCAGGTTACCATTTTTGAACTTGTAACCTTGTGATTAGTTCATGACCAACCTCTATATACGGGATGTCTCCTCCACTTCATCTTCACACACTCACTCTCCATA
Source organism: Limonium bicolor (assembly GCA_023374045.1). NCBI lineage: Eukaryota > Viridiplantae > Streptophyta > Magnoliopsida > Caryophyllales > Plumbaginaceae > Limonium > Limonium bicolor. Next base: position 210,179,665 of record CM041782.1, read on the forward strand.
TTCTCAAATCTCTCTATCTCCTGACTCTCTTCCAAAAAATATTTCGTAAAACTGTCCAAGTAGCTAGACATGAGTCAATCTTCAGATTCCGATCATGATTTTGTTCTAGTATCAAGCGCAGTAAGTATTTATTTTATGTTTCTGTAAATCATATTCACACTAATATTGCATATTTAAACATTCGTCTAACATTCTCTCAACCCTTATTGCAGGACAGTGACTCATCTACTGATGAAAGTTGGGATAATTTTTATGAAGGAGTTCAAGATCACCTTGCAGAGATGGATGACTACATTCAACAGATGTATAATCGACCTCTGGTGGTGGATACATGTTTCTTATTTGAAATAGATCAACCATTTAGGAGTAAAGAAGAAGCGAAAGCTTGGGTAGAAAGTGTTGGTCATCCCAACCATATATACACCATAATTCAAAGTTCTCGAGTGGGCCAAGATTTCCACATAACATGCGAGAGGTATTGGAAACAACGAAGGACACCACGACCTGGTGTCATCACCCTACGCAGATCATCTGGTTCAAAGAAATGTGGTTGTCCTTTTAAAATTAAGGGGTATTACACAAGCTATGGGTGTGTGTTGAATGTGATTAACGGATGGCATAATCATGATCTCGCACACCCTACCTCTAGATTACTGCTGCACACTTTTCCATACGTCATAGGCATTGATGCTACCTACAAAACTAACATCGCAACAATGCCTTTGGTTCAGTTTATCAGAGTGACAAGTATAGGCAAGAACTTCAGCATTGCCTTCACCTTTCTTGTATCAGAATCAACAGACATGTATGTGTGGGCACTTGAACAATTAAGGGAATTCCTTGGTCGGACTAAAACCTCAACATTTATCACCGACCGATGTCTGGCCCTGATGAATGCCCCAAAACAGGTATTTCCTGAATCTCATCATCTTCTATGTCGGTGGCACATAAGTATGAACATTCATGGGAAGGTAGAGACGTACATGGGTAATAGAGGAAGGGTGGCGGCTGTAATCCTAATGTGGAATTCGGTTGTCTACTCAAGAACAGAGCAGTAGTACAACGAGAGCCTCCAAGTATTCAAGAATACATACAGAAGCTATCCACGTTTCATTACGTATGTTGCATCAGTCTGGGAGAAACACAAGGAAAGATTTGTGGAGGCTTGAGTCAAGAATGTGTTGCACTTCGGAAACACAACGACAAATAGGTACGATTATTAGTCTTGTAATTTGTAAGATAATACAATCATTGTTATAGATCTATAACACTTACTTAAACATTTGACAGGGTGGAAAACGCACATTTTGCTCTAAAGGCGAGATTAAGGAGTGCTACACACACTTTGGATGTAATCTTTCCAAAAATTGACGATCACGTGAATACTAGCATCAGGGAGCTAAAAAAGGACTTCGAGTCGGCAAGGACAAAACACAGAAGAGAGCACATGAGGGTTCCAATTATTGACCTGATCGGGAAGGTTAGTATCATGTGCTTGGATGACCTATTAAAGGAGCTTGGTATGACGGATTACGTTCAAATGGATAGCTCAATCTGTGGATGTGACAAGGTAACCTCTCATCGATTACCATGTACATGTAAATTAAACTACATGTTGGATAGTGGTATCCTGTGCTCAAAGAGGGATATACACCGTTTCTGGTATACCCTGAGCTGGAAGAATCATGAATCAACAGTTGATATGCTATCCTACAATGAGGCAAAACAAAACAGATGGCGTGATATTGCTTCTGAGGTAGCACAATTAGACGATCCGACTCTGATGGCCAGATGTTACAGTCAAATCTAGAACTTCCTTCATCCATGTAACGACCCCAAAACCGGCCTAGCAGTCAGGGCCATCACACACCGCGAGTCTACTACCTAACGTCGCAAGGCTCTAAGCAAAACAATCCCCAAAACCAAATAACGAACTTGTACAAATACCGAAAGAGTTTACAAGATCCAAATACGTATAAATCAAATACAGTGAAAGGCCCGAAGGCTACACAAAAGCTCTAAAGCGTCCAACGCGCAAAGCAAACAAAGTCTAAAGAAACATAATGTAAACGAAGCTCCAGGAGAGAACAAGAAGAGAAGATCCCACGAGCTCAATCTGCAACAAAGTAAAGGGGTGAGCTAAACAGCCCAGCAAGCAGAAGACTTCCTCAAGGAAGCCCACTCAAAACAGAAGCAGAGGAATAATTTATAAACAGAGAGGATCACAAGCCATTCACAAATAGATAGAGTAAACCAAAACAGAACTGAAACCAAACCAGAAGGCCACATCAAAACAAGCTCAGACTTTTAGAAACAGAGGCAGAAGGGAGGGACACTAGATATATGCTAACACAACAGAAGGACTCACATAACGTCCTATAGATCCGAAGATCCCACAACAGAAGCCGTAGAGACAGCTAAACAGACCCGTCGGTCCATGATTTCCTAAGGGAGACCCTAAGGAACGTAATCAGAAGGAATTCCTGCGCAGCATGCTACGGGACAGCCCGACCCGACTATCCAAGGCTCAGAAGCAACATAGCTAGGTCCCAAAATCATATGTTCACAAAACAAATCTCAAGTGCATAAAAATGCATATAAACAACACAAGAAGCTTGTACACAGATAGGGGAATCCAACCCCGCAAACGAAGCTCAAAACGGAGTCAGAACGGAGAAGTTATGCCAAAACAGAGGCTATGTCCGAACTTCCGTCCGAACCTGGAAGTTCGGACATAGGCCGAAAGTCTGAAGAATAAAAAACGCCTCGTGTTCGAACTTCGACGTTCGGACCGATATTCGGACACTGCAAAGTTTCGAAAAAAATAAAACGCGCCGTGACACTGTCCGAACTTCATCTTCGGACCGAAGTCCGGACGGCGCAACAGAGATGAAATCAGAACGAACAGACGCGCAGAAAGCCAACAAAAATCAATACCAAACTCACACAAACGTTCCGAATTGCAAATCAGTTCCCCCGGGGATTTAACCCTTCAATTAACAACACAAAACGAGAAGAAATCGAACAAACACCCACAAAATCAGACATGAAAACAGAAATCAAAACAGTCCCCGAGGGCGAGCAAACAACCCCGATTCCATCCCCCACTTACCCGAATTCGAAGCGTCGATTCAGTCCAGACGTGATCAGCAACCAGATGGGTAGATAAGAGCAGCAGAGGGAACGCACCAGACGACACTGAATTTCACCAACGAACAGCCCAACAGTCAGAAAAACTGCACCCTCCAAACAGCAACATAATGCACAACAAATTCACAAATTCACCCACCTGATCTCGCAGAGAAAATCCCGTACAGCAGCAGCAGTAACGTGACGCAGAAATCCGACAGAAACAGCAACGATCCACACCAGAAGACAAGGTTCTCACCAAGGAAGAAGAAGAGAAGAAGAATGCAGAAACTGTCGAGAGAAAGAGAGCGGGCTTCAGAACTGATTGTGAATTGCAAAAGAAAATAAATGACTTAACCTTCCTTAATTAAGTCTTACCAAAATAAAAGAGAGGGGAATGACATCCTTGCCCCCGTCTTTTAATTCAATGACTCCGACGTCCCATCAACTAAACAAAGCACCACACATAACTTAATTAATAGCATTAACCGGAATGTTATGTTATGAAATCTGAAAAACGAAAATACGGAGTATTACATCACTCCCCCCTTAAAGGAATTTCATCCTCGAAATTCAACATACCTCGCTGCTTGAAGAGGGAAGGGAACTTGGCACGCAACTCCTCCTCGAGTTCCCACGTCGCCTCACGCTCGGACTGATCAGACCACTGCACCTTAACTATAGGCAGTGTCTTGCTACGAAGCCAACGAACATCCCGTGCTAAAATATGAACCGGAGCTGCTTCATAAGTGAAATCATCTCGGAGTCGAAGCTGACCATAGTCAATCACATGCGAAGGATCGTGCAGATACTTCCTGAGCATCGACACATGGAACACATCATGCACTCCTGCTAGAGCTGGTGGCAATGCCAATCTGTAAGCCACCGGCCCAACCTTTCAAGCACCTCAAAAGGCCTACGAACCGAGGCTCAGCTTGCCTCGCTTACCAAAACGAACAACACCGAACTGGAGAAATCTTCAGATACACGTGGTCCCCAACCTGAAACTCAAGCGGACGGCGCCTCTGATCTGCATAACTCTTCTGCCGGCTCTGGGCAACCAACAGACGCTCCCTGATAGTCTTGACCTTGTCCACAGCTCCCTGCACCAATTCCGGACCCACAATCGCCCTCTCTCGCAGATCATCCCAACAAATGGGAGATCTACAGCGCCTACCATACAGCGCCTCAAATGGGGCCATCCCAATACTCGATTGGAAGCTATTATTGTAGGCGAATTTAATCAATGTCACATGCTGATCCCAGCCACCTCAGAAGTTAAGCACACAAGCCCTCAACATGTCCTCCAAAATCTGATTCGTCCTCTCCGTCTGTCCATCGGTCTGAGGATGATATGCTGAACTGAAAGCCAAATTCGTTCCCAACGCCTTATGCAAGCTCCGCCAGAAGCGAGATACAAATCTCGGATCCCTGTCCGAAACGATCGTCGCCGGCACACCATGCAACCTCACAATCTCATCCACATACAGTCGAGCCAGACGCTCAAGGTTGAAGTCTTCCTCACAGGCAAGAAATGGGCTGACTTCGTCAACCGGTCCGCAATCACCCACAGCGCATCGTACCCAGAAGATGTCCTAGGAAGCCCCACAATAAAGTCCATACCAACGCTCTCCCACTTCCACTCAGGAATGGGAGAGGCTGCAGAAGACCCGCAGGTCGCTGATGCTCAGCCTTCACCTGCTGACAGGTCTGGCAATGAGCCACAAAATTGGAAATCTCCCTCTTCATATTCCCACCAGAAAGACTCTCTGAGGTCCCGGTACATCTTCACCCCTCCTGGGTGTACAGAATAAGGAGCTCCATGAGCCTCCTGCATAATCTCCCGCCTAAGATCGCCTCCACTAGGCACACAAACTCTGCCTCTAAAGCGTAGACAGTCGTCGCTGGACACAGAGAATTCTGACTCCTGATCATCTGACAACTTCTCCCTGATCTTACACAACTCAGCATCAGCCTTCTGACCATCTCTAATCCGCTCAATCAACGTAGACTGGACCCGAATAGAAGCAATCATCCCAGCACTGTCGGACCTGACAACCCAAATCCCCATGCGCTGAAGCTCAATAGCAGACCTCTGAACCCTGACAAAGAACTAGCAAGCCCAGGAGCACCCCTACGACTCAACGGTCAGCTACAACATTCGCTCTACCTGGATGGTAGAGGATCTCCAGGTCGTAATCGTGCAGAAGCTCCAACCAACGCCATTGTCTCAAATTCAATTCCTTCTGCGTGAACAGTATTTGAGACTCTTGTGATCCGTGTAGACCTTACACGTCACCCCATACAAATAGTGCCGCCAGATCTTCAAGGCGAAGACCACACAGCTAACTCCAAATCATGGGTAGGATAATTCTTCTCATACGGCTTCAACTGTCGTGACCCATATGCTACCACCTTTCCCTGCTGCATCAGAAACAACCCAGCCCTCTGGGAAGCGTCACAGAACACCTCAAAGCCATCTGTCCCAGAAGGCAACGTCAAAATCGGAGCCGAAGTCAACCTCTTCTTCAGCTCCTGGAAACTCTCCTCACGCCTCACTCCAATCAAACTTGACATCCTTCCTAAGAAGACGAGTCAAGGGGGATACGATCTTAGAGAAGCCCTCCACAAACTTCCTGTAATACCCAGCCAATCCCAGAAAACTGCGCACCTCAGACACACTAGTGGGCTTCGCCCACTCCATGACCGCCTTAATCTTCTCTGGGTCACTGAAATGCCATCCTTCGAAACACGTGGCCAAGGAACACAACTCTGTCCAACCAGAACTCACACTTCTTCAACTTGGCATACAACTCCTTCTCCTTCAACGTCTGCAGCACCATCCTCAGATGCTCTCAGCACTCTTGGAGTACACCAAGATATCGTCTATAAAAACAACTACGAAAGAATCCAAGAAAGGCTTAAAAACTCTGTTCATCATATCCATGAAGAACGACGGGGCATTGGTCAAACCAAAAGGCATGACCAAGAACTCATAATGCCCATACCGGGTCCTAAAGCAGACTTAGGCACATCCTCGGCCTTAATCTTCAGCTGATGATATCCAGAACGCAAGTCGATCTTCGAGAAGACTGTCGCTCCCGCTAACTGGTCGAAGAGGTCATCAATGCGGGGAAGAGGGTACCGGTTCTTAATGGTAACCTTATTCAATTCCCTATAGTCAATACATAATCTGAAGGATCCGTCCTTCTTCTTCACAAACAGCACATGTGCTCCCCATGGAGACACACTAGGGCGAATAAAGCCCTTATCCAGAAGATCCTGCAGCTGCACCTTCAGCTCCTTAAGCTCTGCCGGACTCATGCGATAGGGAGCCTTAGAGATAGGCTGAGTCCCTGGCGCTAACTCAATAGCAAACTCCACCTCACGATCAGGTGGTAGCCCTGGCACATCATCCTGGAACACCTCAAGAAACTCACGCACGATGGGGATATCATCCAAACAGGATCCCTCCTTAACCTCAGGTACAAAGCAAGAAAACCCTGGCAGCCCTTCCTCAAGGAACGGACTGCCTGCATAGCAGACACAACACAGGAGCACAAGGAATGGAGTTCCCCACAAAAGCAAAACGGGTCTCACCCGGTCTATCAAACACAACCCTCCTAGCTGCACAATCTATATGGGCATGGTGCTCTGCTAGCCAGTCCATGCCCAAAATCACATCGAAGCAGACATACTCATAGGAATCAAATAGCAGGAAATTCCTATCCATGATCACTAGGAACAGACTTACACAGAATCAAGTACACATGCAGGTACACCACTCAACGGCTAGAAATGCACAGATCACATCACATGGCACAGCAGACAACCCGAGACTACCCACTAAATCAGCAGACACAAAGGAGTGGGTAGCTCCTGAATCAAACAAACAGAATACTGGCTGAGAAGAGATCTGAAGGATACCTGACACACTCGTCTGACCGCTGGTCTCGCTCCCAGCTAGAGCATACACCGTGCCTGGGTCTGGGGCTTCTTCTGATCAGCCTTCTGCCCGGACCCTGAACCAGCACCTCGGCCCTCAGAACCGCCACTGCCACCTCCACCTCTAGCCTGTGGACACTGGGCAATGCGGTGATCCAGTGAACCACACTTGAAGCACGCCCCGGACTTCCTGTAGCACTCACGCCCAGGATGGAAGCGATCACACTCAGCACATTTCGCCACAGCTGGCGATGCAGATGATGAAGATCCCCGGTCTCCTCTGAACTTCTTCTGGAAGAAGTCTGGTCTCGCCTCACAGGCTCCTCCACATGGGCCTTCCTCTTCTGCTCCTTGCCCTTATCGGGCCTCTGGTCCTTCTTCTCATAACGCTGCTTAGCCTGCAGCTCAGACTCCACCACCAAGGCCACATCCGCCACGTCTCTGAATGTCTTGTGGCGAAAGGGCGCCACAGCCGCTCGAATGTCACCCCTTAGACCAGCCTCAAACTTCCTCGCCTTCCGGTTATCATCCGGCTCAGGCACAAACTTCGAGAGAGAAATAAACTTCCGCACATAATCATCCACGGACATCTCCTTCGTCTGACGAAGCCTCCCATACTCAACTATCTTCTGATCCCTGAAGACATCGGGATAGAACTGCTGATTGAAGCAGCCCCTAAACTGCTCCCAAGTCCATGGGTGGGGGTACTTCCCTTCAACTGTCTTCCACCACTCCTTCGCCTCACTCTGAAACATAAAGGTGGCGAATCCAACCTTCTGGTCCTCCTCACATCCCATGACCCTCAGCAAATCCTCAATGGCAGAAATCCAGTGGCTCGCCTCCTGTGGGTCACCACTAGCATCGAAAGAAGGCGGCTTCAGCTTCAGGAACTCCTGAAGCGCCTTCACATTGCTGCCCCCCGCGTTACCGGCTCCTGTCGCCTGGCCAGCAGTGGCCCCTACGGTCTGCAACACCTGGGTCACCACCTGCTGCACAATCTCTGCAATGTCCCCCTGGGGAGCATCGCCTGAAGCTGCACCACGTCCTGAACGTCGGGGAGGCATACTGAAGATACAAACACCAAGATTAATCAGAAACCATCAAGCATCAAACAGCAGACCTTTCGGACACCCACGCCTGCAGACAAACCCCACAAACACCAAAGAACGAGCAACCTAGCTCTGATACCACTAAATGTAACGACCCCAAAACCGGCCTAGGAGTTAGGGCCGCACACGCCGCGAGTCTACTACCTAACGTCGCAAGGCTCTAAGCAAAACAATCCCCAAAACCAAATAACGAACTTGTACAAATACCGAAAGAGTTTACAAGATCCAAATACATATAAATCAAATACAGTGAAAGGCCCGAAGGCTACACAAAAGCTCTAAAGCGTCCAACGCAAAGCAAACAAAGTCTAAAGAAACATAATGTAAACGAAGCTCAAGGAGAGAACAAGAAGAGAAGATCCCACGAGCTCAAGCTGCAACAAAGTAAAGGGGTGAGCTAAACAACCCAGCAAGCAGAAGACTTCCTCAAGGAAGCCCACTCAAAACAGAAGCAGAGGAATAATTTATAAACAGAGAGGATCACAAGCCATTCACAAATATGATAAGTGTGAAATTGATATGGTTTTATAGGTGCTAAATTCTTATTTTATGCAACTTTTTATGCACTTTCTCACATTTATCCTATGCTTTTCATGGTCCTTACTTTGGGCAATAACTGATGCCAATTTGTATGTTAAAAGCAGGAAATGACTATTGTAATGCATAGATCTTCTCACGAGCTTTCTAACGCCGCAAACGGGGAACAAATCGGAGCTCATAATAAGAATTTAGACTCTGCCGAAGTTGTGCCTAGTACAATGTTTATTATATATATTTTTACGATACTGCCGCAACTCCAGAGTCTTCCAATGGCATTGATGGATGAAGTTAATTAAATAAAGAAGCTCCATATTCCTTCCAAGAGTTATTAATTGGTTGAAGATAATTGAATAAAAGAAGTTGGAGGAGTTGAAAGGTCTTTATTTATTACACAAAACTGAAGAAAATTTTGAAGAAGACCATCAATGGATAGACGAATAGTTTTTATTTCAACTATAAATAAGGAAGACTTTGGAAGGGGAAGATATCCATTCACCATTCAGAATTTGAGAGAGATGCTCTATACGCGAGATTTTGAAGACAGCCGTGCAACACCAAGGTGCAACCAAGGAGAATTTCTGCATCAATTTCTTCACTTTGTTCAACCCTACAACTAGCAAATCTTTGGGATTCAACATAGAGATGATTTCTAATCCTTCTTCTCTAATTGTTTCCTCTTTCGATATGCTCGGCTAAGGGATTAAACTCCGGGGAAGGGTGGTTGTAAATAGTTAGGTTTTGCAGAATTATTATTAGTTGATTTGGGATCTATCAGGGGTTTGTTTCAGATTATAAATATTGTTTGCGCTATCAATGAAACTTGCTATTTTATTTTTAGCTTTGCGAAAGTTGTCAAGATCTGATCCGTGATTGACAACTAGGTCGTTATAATCTGTTAATCTGTGGATAGCTTAATCTGATTGATGAGTTAACCTTCAGATGCTTTTTTAAATTCATATGCTTAATCCCTCTGCGTTAGTAGTGATAGGTTTATGATTTAATCTATCGCGTTCTACACAGTGGAGTTCTAATTGGCTAGGATTTAGTCTTTTGGAAACTTGCTGCTAAACGATATTTTGTAGGGAAAAACTATATACAAAAGGAATAAAATACTAAACTAATCCTACAACTCTACTACGAGTAGCAAATAAAACCCGGTCGGAATATAGCATGAGCAAATTACGACCAAGAGTATCGAACCCAAGGGACTTATAGAAAATTAGTCCTAATCCGGTAATAACCTATTCTAAGACAAGGGGGGAAAAGTAAATGTGATTCTAAACTAATTAAAACTAACTAAACTAAGTGGTAATTACAATGAAATTATTCTTTATTCAGGGCTTTAAACCATCTAAGTATCAACATGAACTCGAAACATAAACACTAGCCTTCGAATCAACCAACAATTGAATGCGTCGGGTGTCCTGCCGGACACCAGATGCACGGCATATTCAAAGACATTGAATATGCCGGACATTGGCCACCCAGCAGTGCATCCGGCATAGTCAATATGCTTATTCTTATTCCAGTTTTCGAGAAGAAAACAGAAGACTCACTACCCATTAACAATTCGAGCATATGTCATGCCACGAAATGAACAAGGTAATGGGAAAGATGGGTTAATTCTCACTCTTACTACTAACTCTTAATTCTCAAGAAGGAAGTAGGAAGATCATTAAGAGAGTCTAACCTATTCTACTTGGGATTAATCCTCCACAAGTAAAAATTGCATGAAGAGAAAAAGAGATCAACCAATTCTCCTTCATTAAGAACCTTACTCTTAATAAACTTGAAAATTATATTAAGAAGATCATATTGTCTTACAAAAGGAGTATTATTCCCTAACCAAAGAACTAACAAGGAATTCCTACTCCACCATCCACACATATCAAGAGAGAGAATACACAGAGATAAGAAGATTGGATGCAGCCTTAACCCGCCATGGATTCTTCTCTTCGCGTGGAAAGTTGCATAGAACTTCCTTGGACACCAACACCTTGGAATGAGGCGGAAATGGAGTAATGAATGGAGTTTAATATGATGTTGAAGTGTGTTGAAAAGTGTAGCCCCTCGTCCTATTTATAGGCATCACATTCTTCTCGTGCCGGATGTAATGCCGTGCAAATTGAATCAGGCATATAATAACCACGTGCCCAACTGCTAACGATCGAAACCGCCAAATCTGCGCGAAGAGGTACCTGTGCCGGACAGGATATGTCCGGCACCATACCCGGCATAAGTTGGTTTGGCAACAGTCATTAACTGCCATCGTCTGGTCAACGGAGGTGACTTTTCATATGTATGCCGGATTGGATATACCCGGCAATGTACCCGGCATAGAGTGCTTTTCTGCTCCATGCTTGTGCCGTGCAGGTATGATCTGGCCTTATGTCCGGCATTGTGGTCAAAAATGTCTCCTTGTATGGAAAAACATATAAAAACATCAATCTGAACAAATAATAGACTTAATGCATAATATAGCATAAATATTAATTATTCTAACCTTAATTTGGCTAATAATCTTATAATTAAGTATACTAAAACATGATAAGTCTGAGGCTTATCAAGGCCCTACACTTACCTTTTGCTAGTCCTCAAGCAAAACAAGATTAGAAAGGAATAAATACTTATGCACAAAACAGATAGACTTTAGAATGACAATTAGATAAATATTCCTAACCATATGACTCTAATTCATAAGTATCACTTAATCATCCTTATTCCACTAGAAACATACTAATGGGTATAAAATAAACAATTTCAAAACCGATCAAAAACTTTCGGGTTATTTTGCATAAGGGATTTTGTAATCTCTCCTTTTTCCGGTTTCCATCATTCAGCTCTATTTTCCAAGAGTTTCTGAATGTGGCCAAGACACTCATCGATGGTTTTTATATGTTCAGCCCTATTTTTCAAGGGTTTCTGAATCAACCATGATTTCTTTAGCTTTGAAGAACGGGGAATTTAGGAGAAAAACAAAAGGAAAAACTCTCGTTTGTTTCTTTTATTTTGAGGTAATTTTTGCAACCTCATAATGCTTCTTTTTTTCCAAAAGAAGATTCTTCTTTTTTCTTCTTCTTTTTTTCTTCTTCTTTTTTTCCCTTTTTTGAAGCTTCTTTTTTCTCTTTTTTTTTTACATAATCCCTATTTGAGATATTCACCCAAAAGAATTCTCACCATTTTGAAAAAGAAAAGAAAATATTACCCATAAGTAAATCTGAGATAGAAATAGGAGTAAGGTCATATACTCATGTTAATAAAGAGAATCAAGAAGTTAAAAACATGAATCTATAAGTCATTAGAAAGGTTACCTCTTGAGAGAACAAGCTTTCATCCTTTTCTATTCTTACTTTGTCAACGATATGCAAAAGCTTAGTAGAACATTGATAAAATCTCAGCTTATAACATATTATTTAGATACAAAGTAGTTTTGGCAAAAAAAATAATTTTTTTAAGGGGGGACCCCTGCCCTACACTTGGCGGAACACTGTCCCAGTGTTTCAAAAAGAATAAAGAAATAAAAATTCAAAGAATCACGATGGTTTTGTAAAAATAAAATGAATTAAAAGATAATAAAAATACTCCCCTGTGAAGAAATGAGGGCACAAATGCCCTACACTTGTGGCGAGCCGTGGAGTCAAATTGTCACAGCATGAGCCAACTAAATAAGGCACTGTAAACCAAAAACTCACTAAAATATCATCTTCCATAATATGTAAAGAGAGTTAACTGAGAATCCATTAGTCATACAGGTAAAAGAAAAATAAAAGAAAATGGAGGAAAATAAAATAAAATAAACAGAGAGAGAAAGAACTAATGAACTGCTGCCTGCATGGGATGGTGGTGGAGAGTCTGAAGAAGAATCAGGCGAAACGTCTGAACATCAGAAAGGCTAGAAGAGCTAGGGTAGAAGCCCTTCTTCTTCGCCTCTCGACGCGCCTTCCTCTTCTCCTTGTCCCGACGTAGAAGACTCTTAACCAAAGCACTATGGAACAAGATACCCTCTGCTTCATCTCCTTCCTCGCCTTCTTCTGTCGGCCGCCATTGACTTGTTCATCTCATCTACAGCCAACATGAGACGATCATCAACCCCGCCTCTCCTGCTCATTCTGGCACTGAGATATACGCTCCTCAAACGCCTCCTGTCTCTGCCCAACTCAGCCTCTGCTGCACCACAGAGTCTACTCTGTAGTCAACTCTGTGCGCATACCCTCATAACTCTACCGGAAGGAATCAAAATCACCCCATGCGGCCTGCTGAGCGGCCTGGAAGGCCTCCATAGAGTGTCGCTGCTGCTGAGCTCCTGACGAAGTGATCGAGCTCTGCATCACTTAGGGTCTGCATCTGAAGTAGAGGTAGGAGGTGGTGGAGGCAATAATAGCTGATCACCCTCCCCCTGATAACTGGGGTAGTCCTGAGCAGTAGGGGTCCGGGACCTCCGATCTGGGGAACATAAAGGAACTCCCTGAGGGTGACTCTCTGAACCACCAGCGTCGAATGAGAGCATGATCAATAAGGGCAAGACTCGGCTGAAAATGTAGGCCTCGAGGAATCTGAGCCTCCCCCTATCGTCTGCATAATATGCGGTGAATGAGCATGGGAAGATGGGGGCGCTGTCCTTCTCGATGCATGATGGCGCGGACCAACTGCGCGAACATCAATCTCTGGACCGGGAAACGCGAGTCAACTGCTCCTCGAGCTGGCCCGAGAAGATACTGTAGCAGAGCGCAGTCCATATCATTCAGCTCGTCATGCTTGCACGGCCGAATGTTATGGCGGATAATCTCCATGGCCACACGCAACTGGAGATCGGTGATGTAGGTCAAGGGGATCACCTTGCGATCCTTAGTATGAGCTTTATCCATATAGCGAGTGCGTGATCCGAATCGAGAGCGAATAGCGGCATGAGCATCTGCGAGAGTCTGTCGACTGAAGGATCTCTGTCGAGGGTCAGCGTCGATGCCCAATATCTGTGCAATGCTCTCTGGTGTAATAATGATACAACGTGTAGAGACAAATGAGCGGATCAGAACTCCTGACGTCTGGGGGGTCCAGGTACTCGGAGTTGGCGTAAAACTCACGCACCAACCCGGGGTAAAAGTGTCCATGGCCAATGTCTAAGATCCCCAACCAACCATGTCGCTCGAAGAGCTCTGAAATCCCAGATAGTAGGCAGACCTCGGGATGCACTCGCCTCTCCCGTACCCACTTACCTTTCATCTTGGACTGATGAAGTACTGAGCAGCAGAAGGATTTACAAATCCTTCCTCATCAAAAGTAGGTACATCAGGAATGCGAGGAGGGAGAGGGAGAGGTGTACCAAAATCGTCGTGCTCTGGAGCAGAAGAAGTAGATCCAGGGCCGCTCTGAGTCCTGGAAAGTCCTCTTCTTCTCTTGCCAGCCCTTGTCTTCTTGGCTGCGGGCGGCGCGGCCTGCTGGAGGCTGGCTCCTTGCCCGCCGTCTGGTAGATCGACGAGGTAGCGCAGGTGCAGGAGGAGCCTCCTCCTCCTCTGTAGTGGCATCGGCGAAGGCTGCCTCAGCCTGGTCTAACAGCTCATCCTCCTCTGAGTCAAAACCAGAAACGCGTGGAGGGGTAGTGGCTCTTCTTTGAGTCATCTATAAGTAAAGACCAGAGGGAAATACCAGACAATAGTTCATCAATGTTAGTTTTACAGAAATTAAACTCGAATATCCTGTAGACGGACATGGTGCCCCATGCTTGTGAATCAAATCCTAATCGACTACTTCTCAATAAATTATTACTATAGGCATTAATTCAAAGACTAGATCCACAATAGGCAAAGAAGAATCAATCAGACAGCGTGCCGGGTGGGATGCCGGATAGAATACACCCGGCATATTCAAACAAAAGCTTGCCGGACGTGATGCCGGACCAAACTTATCCGGCATATTCATACTTCGAACCCAGAAATTTGCAGAACACACAGAATCGCACCCACCACATAAATCAGTTTCAGCAGGTTCCGAAATCCCTAATGCACTATACTAAGATACGAATCTAACAAAAATGTCACATTAAACTAAACACAAATAAAAATCAAATTCGAAATGGCGACAAAGGAACCTGTTTTTGTTTCGTTTTCTGGCGTCGAATCTGGGCGACTTCGACAGCTGCTTGTGGCTGGGCGGCAATTGGAGTAGCTTGTGGGTTCAACTTGAAGCTTGGGCGGCGACAGGGTTTACAGGAGAGGCGGTGCTGGCGCGTTTGTATTAGGGTAAAAATGGGTCTGTGAAACCCAACTTACCCGCTGTTATTATTTTTTACAGAAACGCGATATGCCGGCGGGATGCCGGGTTCAATCTAACCGGCATAATGAATATTAAACAATGTCGGGTACCGAATGCTCGGCCATGAGCACGGCATGTCTTCCTGGGGGCCTCTTCTGAATTTGCTCAGTGCCGGGTAAACATAACCGGCATCGGTCATGGCACATTCAAAAATAACGAAGGGTTAAGTTAATCAATTGAATAAATTAATGAATCAAATATCTATAAAACAATTAGAAGAAATAAAGAATAAAGAATAAAAGAATGAATTAATTGAAAATCTAAAATTTTACAGAAATAAACACAAAAAGAAAGAAGTGAAATCAAACCGGCCGGATACGGTGCCAGTTGATATTTATCCGGCATAAAACATTTTCTGCACTTGCCGGGCTTAATGTACCCGGCATGGGATCCGACATATGCAATTAGATAAAAAATAATGAACATATTATTTAAAGAATAAAGAATAAGAAAAGAAAGAATAAAGAATAGGGCGATTACCTATTTTAGGACTTGGACTAATTCCAATTCCCCGGCAACGGCGCCAATTGCTAAACGATATTTTGTAGGGAAAAACTATATACAAAAGGAATAAAATACTAAACTAATCCTACAACTCTACTACGGGTAGCAATAAAACCCGGTCGGAATATAGCGTGAGCAAATTACGACCAAGAGTATCGAACCCAAGGGACTTATAGAAAATTAGTCCTAATCCGTAATAACCTATTCTAATACAAGGGGGAAAAGTAAATGTGATTCTAAACTAATTAAAACTAACTAACTAGTGGTAATTACAATGAAATTATTCTTTATTCAGGGCTTTAAACCATCTAGTATCAACATGAACTCGAAACATAAACACTAGCCTTCGAATCAACCAACAATTGAATGCGCCGGGTGTCCTGCCGGACACCAGATGCACGGCATATTCAAAGACATTGAATATGCCGGACACTAGCCACCCGCAGTGCATCCGGCATAGTCAATATGCTTATTCTTATTCCAGTTTTTCGAGAAGAAAACAGAAGACTCACTACCCATTAACAATTCGAGCATATGTCATGCACGAAATGAACAAGGTAATGGGAAAGATGGGTTAATCTCACTCTTACTACTAACTCTTAATTCTCAGAAGGAAGTAGGAAGATCATTAAGAGAGTCTAACCTATTCTACTTGGGATTAATCCTCCACAAGTAAAAATTGCATGAAGAGAAAAAGAGATCAACCAATTCTCCTTCATTAAGAACCTTACTCTAATAAACTTGAAAATTATATTAAGAAGATCATATTGTCTTACAAAAGGAGTTTTATTCCCTAACCAAAGAACTAACAAGGAATTCCTACTCCACCATCCACACATATCAAGAGAGAGAATACACAGGAGTAAAAGAAGATTGGATGCAGCCTTAACCCGCCATGGATTCTTCTCTTCGCGTGGAAAGTTCATAGAAACTTCCTTGGACACCAACCCTTGGAATGAGCGGAAATGGAGTAATGAATGGAGTTTAATATGATGTTGAAGTGTGTTGAAAAGTGTAGCTCTCGTCCTATTTATAGGCATCACATTCTTCTCGTGCCGGATGTAATGCCGTGCAAATTGAATCCGCATATAATAACCACGTGCCCAACTGCTAACGGTCGAAACCGCCAAATCTGCGCGAAGAGGTACCTGTGCCGGACAGGATATGTCCGGCACCATACCCGGCATAAGTTGGTTTGGCAACGGTCATTAACTGCCATCGTCTGGTCAACGGAGGTGACTTTTCATATGTATGCCGGATTGGATATACCCGACAATGTACCCGGCATAGAGTGCTTTTCTGCTCCATGCTTGTGCCGTGCAGGTATGATCTGGCCTTATGTCCGGCATTGTGGTCAGAAATGTCTCCTTGTATGGAAAAACATATAAAAACATCAATCTGAACAAATAATAGACTTAATGCATAATATAGCATAAATATTAATTATTCTAACCTAATTTGGCTAATAATCTTATAATTAAGTATACTAAAACATGATAAGTCTGAGGCTTATCAAGGCCCTACACTTACCTTTTGCTAGTCCTCAAGCAAAACAAGATTAGAAAGGAATAAATACTTATGCACAAAACAGATAGACTTTAGAATGACAATTAGATAAATATTCCTAACCATATGACTCTAATTCATAAGTATCACTTAATCATCCTTATTCCACTAGAAACATACTAATGGGTATAAAATAAACAATTTCAAAACCGATCAAAAACTTTCGGGTTATTTTGCATAAGGGATTTTGTAATCTCTCTTTTTCCGGTTTCCATCATTCAGCTCTATTTTCTAAGAGTTTCTGAATGTGGCCAAGACACTCATCGATGGTTTTATATGTTCAGCCCTATTTTTCAAGGGTTTCTGAATCAACATGATTTCTTTAGCTTTGAAGAACGGGGAATTTAGGAGAAAAACAAAAGGAAAAACTCTCGTTTGTTTCTTTTATTTTGAGGTAATTTTTGCAACCTCATAATGCTTCTTTTTTTCCAAAGAAGATTCTTCTTTTTCTTCTTCTTTTTTTCTTCTTCTTTTTTCCCTTTTTTGAAGCTTCTTTTTCTCTCTTTTTTTTTACATATCCCTATTTGAGATATTCACCCAAAAGAATTCTCCCATTTGAAAAGAAAAGAAAATATTACCATAAGTAAATCTGAGATAGAATAGGAGTAAGGTCATATACTCATGTTATAAAGAGAATCAAAGTTAAAACATGAATCTATAAGTCATTAGAAAGGTTACCTCTTGAAGAACAAGCTTTCATCCTTTTCTATTCTTACTTTGTCAACGATATGCAAAAGCTTAGTAGAACATTGATAAAATCTCAGCTTATAACATATTATTTAGATACAAAGTAGTTTTGGCAAAAAAAAATAATTTTTTTAAGGGGGGACCCCTGCCCTACACTTGGCAGGAACACTGTCCCCAGTGTTTCAAAAAGAATAAAGAATAAAAAATTCAAAGAATCAACGAATGGTTTTGTAAAAATAAAATGAATTAAAAGAATAATAAAAATACTCCCCCTGTGGAAGAATGAGGGCACAAATGCCCTACACTTGTGGTGAGCCGCGGAGTCAGAATTGTCACAGCATGAGCCAACTAAAATAAAGGCACTGTAACCAAAAACTCACTAAAATATCAAGCTTCCATAATATGTAAGAGAGAGTTAACTGAGAATCCATTAGGCATACAAGGTAAAAGAAAAATAAAAGAAAATGGAAGGAAAATAAAATAAAATAAACAGAGAAAGAGAGAAAGAACTAATGAACTGCTGCCTGCATGGAGGATGGTGGTGGAGAGTCTGAAGAAGAATCAGGTGAAACGTCTGGAACATCAGAAAGGCTAGAAGAGCTAGGGGTAGGAAGCCCCTTCTTCTTCGCCTCTCGACGCGCCTTCCTCTTCTCCTTGTCCCGACGTAGAAGACTCTTAACCAAAGCAGCTATGGAACAAGATACCCTCTGCTTCATCTCCTTCCTCGCCTTCTTTCTGTCGGCCGCCATTGACTTGTTCATCTCATCTACAGCCAACATGAGACGATCATCAACCCGCCTCTCCTGCTCATTCTGGCACTGAGATATACGCTCCTCAAACGCCTCCTGTCTCTGCCCAACCTCAGCCTGCTGCTGCACCACAGAGTCTACTCTGGTAGTCAACTCTGTGCGCATACCCTCATAACTCTACCGGAAGGAATCAAAATCACCCCATGCGGCCTGCTGAGCGGCCTGGAAGGCCTCCATAGAGTGTCGCTGCTGCTGGAGCTCCTGACGGAAGTGATCGAGCTCTGCATCCACTCTAGGGTCTGCATCTGAAGTAGAGGTAGGAGGTGGTGGAGGCAATAATAGCTGATCACCCTCCCCCTGATAACTGGGGTAGTCCTGAGCAGTAGGGGTCCGGGACCTCCGATCTGGGGGAACATAAAGGAACTCCCCTGAGGGTGACTCTCTGAACCACCAGCGTCGAATGAGAGCATGATCAATAAGGGCAGACTCGGGCTGAAAATGTAGGCCTCGAGGAATCTGAGCCTCCCCTATCGTCTGCATAATATGCTGGTGAATGAGCATGGGGAAGATGGGGGCGCTGTCCTTCTCGATGCATGATGGCGCGGACCAACTGCGCGAACATCAATCTCTGGACCGGGAAACGCGAGTCAACTGCTCCTCGAGCTGGCCCGAGAAGATACTGTAGCAGAGCGCAGTCCATATCATTCAGCTCGTCATGCTTGCACGGCCGAATGTTATGGCGGATAATCTCCATGGCCACACGCAACTGGAGATCGGTGATGTAGGTCAAGGGGATCACCTTGCGATCCTTAGTATGAGCTTTATCCATATAGCGAGTGCGTGATCCGAATCGAGAGCGAATAGCGGCATGAGCATCTGCGAGAGTCTGTCGACTGAAGGATCTCTGTCGAGGGTCAGCGTCGATGCCCAAGATCTGTGCAATGCTCTCTGGTGTAATAATGATACAACGTGTAGAGACAAATGAGCGGATCAGAACTCCTGACGTCTGGGGGGTCCCATGGTACTCGGAGTTGGCGTAAAACTCACGCACCAACCCGGGGTAAAAGTGTCCATGGCCAATGTCTAAGATCCCCAACCAACCATGTCGCTCGAAGAGCTCTGAAATCCCAGATAGTAGGCAGACCTCGGGATGCACTCGCCTCTCCCGTACCCACTTACCTTTCATCTTGGACTGATGAAAGTACTGAGCAGCAGAAGGATTTACAAATCCTTCCTCATCAAAAGTAGGTACATCAGGAATGCGAGGAGGGAGAGGGAGAGGTGTACCAAAATCGTCGTGCTCTGGAGCAGAAGAAGTAGATCCAGGGCCGCTCTGAGTCTCTGGAGAAGTCCTCTTCTTCCTCTTGCCAGCCCTTGTCTTCTTGGCTGCGGGCGGCGCGGCACTGCTGGAGGCTGGCTCCTTGCCCGCCCGTCTGGTAGATCGACGAGGTAGCGCAGGTGCAGGAGGAGCCTCCTCCTCCTCTGTAGTGGCATCGGCGAAGGCTGCCTCAGCCTGGTCTAACAGCTCATCCTCCTCTGAGTCAAAACCAGAAACGCGTGGAGGGGTAGTGGCTCTTCTTTGAGTCATCTATAAGTAAAGACCAGAGGGAAATACCAGACAATAGTTCATCAATGTTAGTTTTACAGAAATTAAAACTCGAATATCCTGTAGACGGACATGGTGCGCCCCTATGCTTGTGAATCAGAATCCTAATCGACTACTTCTCAATAAATTATTACTATAGGCATTAATTCAAAAGACTAGATCCACAATAGGCAAAGAAGAATCAATCAGACAGCGTCCGGGTGGATGCCGGATAGAATACACCCGGCATATTCAAACAAAAGCTTGCCGGACGTGATGCCGGACCAAACTTATCCGGCATATTCATACTTCGAACCCAGAAATTTGCAGAACACACAGAATCGCACCAGACCACATAAAATCAGTTTCAGCAGGTTCCGAAATCCCTAATGCACTATACTAAGATACGAATCTAACAAAAATGTCACATTAAACTAAACACAAATAAAAATCAAATTCGAAATGGCGACAAAGGAACCTGTTTTTGTTTCGTTTTCTGGCGTCGAATCTGGGCGACTTCGACAGCTGCTTGTGGCTGGGCGGCAATTGGAGTAGCTTGTGGGTTCAACTTGAAGCTTGGGCGGCGACAGGGTTTACAGGAGAGGCGGTGCTGGGCGCGTTTGTATTAGGGTAAAAATGGGTCTGTGAAACCCAACTTACCCGCTGTTATTATTTTTTACAGAAACGCGATATGCCGGGCGGGATGTCGGGTTCAATCTAACCGGCATAATGAATATTAAACAATGCCGGGTACCGAATGCTCGGCCATGAGCACGGCATGTCTTCCTGGGGTGCCTCTTCTGAATTTGCTCAGTGCCGGGTAAACATAACCGGCATCGGTCATGGCACATTCAAAAATAACGAAGGGTTAAGTTAATCAATTGAATAAAATTAATGAATCAAATATCTATAAACAATTAGAAGAAATAAAGAATAAAATAAAAGAATGAATTAATTGAAAATCTAAAATTTTACAGAAATAAACACAAAAAGAAAGAAAGTGAAATCAAACCGGCCGGATACGGTGCCAGTTGATATTTATCCGGCATAAAACATTTTCTGCACTTGCCGGGCTTAATGTACCCGGCATGGGATCGACATATGCAATTAGATAAAAAATAATGAACATATTAATTTAAGAATAAAGAATAAGAAAAGAAAGAATAAAGAATAGGGCGATTACCTATTTTAGGACTTGGACTAATTCCAATTCCCCGGCAACGGCGCCAATTTGCTAAACGATATTTTGTAGGGAAAAACTATATACAAAAGGAATAAAATACTAAACTAATCCTACAACTCTACTACGGGTAGCAAATAAAACCCGGTCGGAATATAGCGTGAGCAAATTACGACCAAGAGTATCGACCCAAGGGACTTATAGAAAATTAGTCCTAATCCGGTAATAACCTATTCTAAGACAAGGGGGAAAAGTAAATGTGATTCTAAACTAATTAAAACTAACTAAACTAAGTGGTAATTACAATGAAATTATTCTTTATTCAGGGCTTTAAACCATCTAAGTATCAACATGAACTCGAAACATAAACACTAGCCTTCGAATCAACCAACAATTGAATGCGCCGGGTGTCCTGCCGGACACCAGATGCACGGCATATTCAAAGACATTGAATATGCCGGACACTAGCCACCCGGCAGTGCATCCGGCATAGTCAATATGCTTATTCTTATTCCAGTTTTCGAGAAGAAAACAGAAGACTCACTACCCATTAACAATTCGAGCATATGTCATGCCACGAAATGAACAAGGTAATGGGAAAGATGGGTTAATTCTCACTCTTACTACTAACTCTTAATTCTCAAGAAGGAAGTAGGAAGATCATTAAGAGAGTCTAACCTATTCTACTTGGGATTAATCCTCCACAAGTAAAAATTGCATGAAGAGAAAAAGAGATCAACCAATTCTCCTTCATTAAGAACCTTACTCTTAATAAACTTGAAAATTATATTAAGAAGATCATATTGTCTTACAAAAGGAGTTTTATTCCCTAACCAAAGAACTAACAAGGAATTCCTACTCCACCATCCACACATATCAAGAGAGAGAATACACAGGAGATAAGAAGATTGGATGCAGCCTTAACCCGCCATGGATTCTTCTCTTCGCGTGGAAAGTTGCATAGAACTTCCTTGGACACCAACACCTTGGAATGAGGCGGAAATGGAGTAATGAATGGAGTTTAATATGATGTTGAAGTGTGTTGAAAAGTGTAGCTCCTCGTCCTATTTATAGGCATCACATTCTTCTCGTGCCGGATGTAATGCCGTGCAAATTGAATCCGGCATATAATAACCACGTGCCCAACTGCTAACGGTCGAAACCGCCAAATCTGCGCGAAGAGGTACCTGTGCCGGACAGGATATGTCCGGCACCATACCCGGCATAAGTTGGTTTGGCAACGGTCATTAACTGCCATCGTCTGGTCAACGGAGGTGACTTTTCATATGTATGCCGGATTGGATATACCCGACAATGTACCCGGCATAGAGTGCTTTTCTGCTCCATGCTTGTGCCGTGCAGGTATGATCTGGCCTTATGTCCGGCATTGTGGTCAGAAATGTCTCCTTGTATGGAAAAACATATAAAAACATCAATCTGAACAAATAATAGACTTAATGCATAATATAGCATAAATATTAATTATTCTAACCTTAATTTGGCTAATAATCTTATAATTAAGTATACTAAAACATGATAAGTCTGAGGCTTATCACTTGCTAGAATTAGCCGAACCCTATTCCCTAATCTACTGGTAATAGAATTGCATGACTTAACTAGGGAAGACCACCTGAACCCGGAGTTCCGCTTTCGTATATTTTTATCAGTCACTCTTTGCTTGTTCTTAATTTTATTGATCAACAATTTCCCCCGATTTACAGCTTTTGCTAGGATTAGATTTACTTTTTAGTCCCCTGGTTCGATACCCCGGTTGCTCATATTACTTTACTGCTACGACCGGGAATTATTTTGCAACCCGTAGGTTTATTTTATTTATTTTTCTAGGATTAATTTCGTAGTTTTTAATATATAAAAAAAACCGTTTGCAAATTGGCGCCGTTGCCGGGGACTAGATATTTGTCTAGTCCTTAGCCTTGGTTGTTAATTGTTTTGATTTTCTATTATTTGGTTTATCTTGTTTTATTTAGTTCTTTTTTTTAAAGTTTTTTTTGTTTTATCTAATTTATTTTTTCTTTTTTCTTCTTTTAGTTATTCTCCTAATTTATATTATTCTAGTTTATATTTTAGTTTATTCGGGTTTTAGTTTATTCTGTTATTATTTCTTTCTTGTCTTAATTTCATTATAAATTAATTTCTTTTTGGTTTTGTTTTCAAAATTTTATCTTGTTTTGTTTTAGTTGTCTCCTTAATTTATTTTATTCTGTTTTCTTTTATTTTATTTTATCTATTAGCTTAATTTTATTTTTAGTTATTTCGTTATTTTACATATTTTACTTCTCTATTTATTTTTAGTTCTAATTCTCTATTATTCTGTTTTGTTTCTTCTTCTCCTTACCTTTTGCAGGTAGTTGATGGTGCATACCCGTTCGCGGTCAGACACTCACCTTGATTGGGACAAAGTTCTAGACCCGGAGATCGAGCGCACCTTTCATCTAGCTCAACGCCAGCAGAGATTTCAAAGACAATTAGAAATGGCGGCTCCTGCAATGGTGCCCAGGCGATGAGGCAGTTCAACAGCTATTCCCAGAAGAAGCCCAGTAGCTCTTCCTGCGCTGACGCCTGCCCTTATTGAAGAATGGAAGGGATTGAAGCCTTCACATCAGAACAAAGTCATTCGTGAGTTGCCCACAGGCACATTTGATGGCTCCGACCCCAATGACGCCCTGATCATGTCAACCGATTTCTTATTCATGTTGATCAGATAGGGTGCTCAGAAGGTCTTCTGGAGTATGCGAGAATGAGTTTGTTCCCTAGCAGCCTCGCTGGTGAAGCAATGAAGTGGTTCTACCGCCTTCCTTCCGGTATCATCACCACATGGACAGACATGACCACCAGGTTCTACGATAAGTACTATCCTATCTCTAGAACTATGGATTTGGTTGCTGCTTTACTTGCTTTTAAGCAGAGAGGTGATGAGACGATATGTGAGGCGTGGGACCGTTTTAAAGAGATGCTCCGTCAGTGTCCTCACCACGGGCAAGACCTCACGTGTATTGCCATGACGTTCTTCCATGGGTTGCACCACATTCATAAGGCAGAGGTTAGATCAGCTTTGGGTGGAGACATCCTTAACCGATCTGGAACTGATTTTATGGCGGCCATGGAGACCTACATCGAGGAGGTTCGTCAGTGGGGAGCTGAGGGTAGTCGGACTATGACTGTGAGTGCCAAGGGAGCTAAGAATTTGGATCCTTGGATGGAGCAAATGGCAGAGTCTCAGGCTCAGCAATCGACTCTAGTGAGCTCCTTGGTTAAGAGGTTTGATGACTTTTTACTTAATGGTCAAGCCCCTCAGCAGGTCAAGGTAATAGCTTCTTCTTCTGATATTCTATGCTCTCATTGTGGTGGAGACCACCCTTTTGAAGTATGTCCTCAACTGGAGGAAATGCGGTGTGCTGAAAATGCAAACTTCGTGGGACAAGGGAATTACCAACAGACATGGAATCGAAATCAAAACCAGAACTTCAGGTATGGTAATTCCAATGATGTTTCTAATCCTAATCTTTTACAGAGAAATGTGTCAGGGTCCCCCAGGTTTTTCTAGGCAGCCCACTCAGGCTCGTCCTCAGGGACAGATGCAGCAGGGCCAAAGCTCGTACCAGCCACCAGCTAAATCAGCTTCTGACTTAAAGATGGAGCAACTCCAGGATTTGATAGCTTCTATGGCTACCACCCAGAACGCACACATGCAAGATCAAAAGTTATCAATCAATCCTTGATCACTGGTCAAAATCTTGAACAACAGATGAACCAGATACTAGCCAATCAGCAGCAGCAAAGGCAGTCTGGCTCGTTTCCATCTCAACCTCAGCAAAACCCGAGGGAGACGGCCAAGGCCTTGAGGATCTGTAATTGTGGTGTATCTTCTGAGGCTCAGTCTGTAGATGAGTTTGGTGCTGCAGTGCAGTTGAGGAGTGGGAAACAGTTGGCAGATAATCATCAAGACCAAGTGGTTGTAGACCAAACTGGTGAAGAGGTTGACCCTCCCTTGTCGGCGTACCATCAGGGTCTACAGCTCCACCTGTGGTAGTTTCTGAGGAGATACAGGCTCCTAATCTTCCCCCTTCTCCCTCCCTTCTAATTCATGTTGATGTGCCTTCTTCTACTCCTAAGCAAGTAGAACTTCCATTTCCAAATAGGATGAAGAAGAAGCACTTAGATGAGCAGTTTGCTAAATTTTTAAGTATTTTTAAGAAACTGACTCTTGATATTCCTCTTATTGATGCTCTACAGGAGATGCCAAATTATGCAAAATTTCTGAAGGATCTCCTCACTCAAAAGAAAAAAGAAAGACAAGGAGACTGTCCACTGACTGAGGAGTGCTCTGCTGCTTTACTTCGAGCACTTCCTCCTAAGCAGAAAGATCCGGGCAATCCCATTGTGCCTTGCTTTATTGGTGATGTGACTGCGGCAGTGGTCTGTGTGACCTGGGTGCGAGTATCAACATTATGCCTTATGCCACCTTCTTAAGGTGAGAGGAGGAGAGCTACATCCGGTCCCTTTCAAGCTCCAACTGGCTGACAGATCTGAAATTAAACCGATGGGGATTGTGCGAGATCTGGTGGTGGGGGTTGACCGCTTCATCTTCCCAGCAGATTTGTGGTTCTAGACATGGATGATGACGTGGAGGTTCCTCTCATTCTAGGACGTCCTTTTCTGAGTACTGCCAAGGCTGTCATAGATGTTCATGATGGTAAAATCACCTTGCGGTACGAGGACGAAAAGATTGAATTTGATATGAAAAAGATGATGAAGTTCAGTTCCACTTCCGCTCATTCAGTTATGTCGGTAAGTCTCGTTGATGAGGAAGGGGAGGTATGTGAACTTTCTGCTGATGACGAGGTTTATTCTCTATCTTCTTCTTCTTCTTCTTTTACTGACTCTGAACCTTTGGAACATGTTCTTGTCTCTTCTGTTGAAGATAAGACTTCTGATGTTGAGGTTAATGCAGCTTTAGCTCACGTGAGAGAGGGAAGGCAGGTTTTCAAGCTTATCGCCCTCCATTGGAGAGGCTTGATAGAGATATTCAGCGACCTGTTCCTTCTGTGGAGCAGCCTCCAGTTCTTGAGCTTAAGGAGCTCCCCTCTAATCTCAAATATGTCTTTCTTGCTGATGACAATTCTTTGCCTGTCATTGTCTCTTCTACTTTGACTTCTGGGCAGGAAACTAGGTTGCTAGAGGTGCTCAGAAGGCATAAGAGAGCCATTGGATGGACCTTGGCTGATATCAAGGGAATTGATCCAGCCTTCTGCACTCATCACATTTATATGGAGGAGCTACAAGCCTATTCGACAGCCCCAGCGTCGCCTCAACCCCAATATGAAAGAAGTTGTAAAGAAGGAGGTGTTGAAGCTTCTGGACGCTGGGATCATCTACCCCATTTCTGACAGCACTTGGGTAAGTCCTGTACAAGTTGTGCCTAAGAAAGGTGGGTTTGAGGCTGTTATCAATGATCAAGGTGAGTCTATTCCTCAAAGGAAAATTACTGGTTGGCGTATGTGTATTGATTACAGACGTTTAAATTCTGCCACCAGGAAAGATCATTTCCCCTTCCTTTTATTGATCAAATGCTAGAAAGATTGGCTGGTCAGGAATATTACTGTTTCCTAGATGGATTTTCAGGGTATTTCCAAATCCCCATTGCACCTGAGGACCAGGACAAGACTACTTTCACTTGTCCCTATGGAACCTTTGCTTATCGACGGATGCCATTTGGGTTGTGCAATGCCCCAGCCACTTTTCAGCGTTGCATGCAGGCTATTTTTGCAGACTTCATTGAGCAGAGCATAGAGGTATTTATGGATGATTTTTCTGTTTATGGTTCTGACTTTGATGTTTGTTTAGCAGCTCGATCTTATCCTAGGCCGATGTGAGGAGACATCTGGTTCTCAATTGGGAGAAATGCCATTTTATGGTAAAGGATGGGATTGTGTTGGGCCACAAGGTGTCTGCTAAAGGGATAGAGGTGGATAGAGCTAAAGTGGAAGTTATCGAGAAGCTTCCAGCCTACCTGTGTTAAGGAGGTAAGAGCTTTTCTTGGGCATGCAGGATTCTATCGTCGGTTTTTCAGGATTTTTCAAAAATTGCTAAACCGTTGACAGATCTGCTTCTGAAAGATGCCCCATTTCTGTTTTCTGAAGAATGTCTTTCTTCCTTCAATTTAATTAAGCAAAAGTTGGTAGCTGCCCCTATTGTTGTTTCTCCTGACTGGTCATTGCCATTTGAGATTATGTGTGATGCTAGTGACTTTGCAGTAGGTGCAGCCCTGTGCCAAAGGAAAGACAAAGTTTTGAGAGTTATTGCTTATGCGAGTAAAACTCTTAATGATGCTCAGAGAAATTACACTACCACTGAGAAAGAGCTTCTGGCTGTGGTTTTCTCCTTGGATAAGTTCAGATCTTATTTATGGGGAAGTAAAGTGATTATTCATACTGACCACACTGCTCTTAAGTATTTGTTTGCTAAGAAAGAGGCCAAGCCTCGCTTGCTGTTGGATTCTTCTTCTACAGGAATTCGACATAGAGGTGAGAGATAAGAGTGGGAAACTCAATGTTGTTGCTGACCATCTCTCTAGGATGGTAACTCCTGATGACGGTATTCCTATTAATGAATTCTTTCCTGATGAAACCGTTTTCAGTATTTCCAAACTGCAAGAGCCATGGTATGCTGATCTGGCAAATTTTCTTGTTTCTGGTGTTGTTCCTCATGATTTCTCCTATGCTCAGAAAAAGAAATTCCTTTCTGATTCTCGTAATTATATTTGGGAAGACCCTCACTTGTTTCGAGTGTGTGCAGATGGTTTAATTCGCAGGTGTCTTCCTGATGATGAGGTGAACAGCGTACTGGAGTTTTGTCATTCAAGGGAAGCTGGAGGCCATCATGGATCTCATAAGACAGCAGCCAAAGTTTTGGAATCCGGATTCTATTGGCCCACACTGCATAAGGATTGTCAAAATTTTGTGGCTCGCTGTGACAGTTGCCAGCGTATGGGGAACACCTCTAGGCGATATGAGATGCCTCAGCATGGCATTTTGGAGGTTGAGCTTTTTGACTGCTGGGGGTATTGACTTCATGGGGACCCTTTCCTTCTTCAGGGTTTCCAATATATTCTTGTGGTGGACTACGTGTCCAAGTGGGTTGAAGTGATTCCCTGCCAACATGCTGATTCTAAGACAGTGGTCAAATTCTTAAAGAAGCCATCTTCACACGCTTCGGCGTCCCTCGAGCTATCATTAGTGATGGAGGTACACACTCTTGCAATCGGAGCATTGATGCCCTGATGGCTAAGTACGGGGTGCATACAAAGTTGCCCTTGCTTACCATCCTCAGACGATGGGCAAGTGAAGTGTCAAATAGGGAGTTGAAGTGGATCCTCCAGAAGACGGTTAATTCCTCCAGGAAGGATTGGGCTCTGAAGCTAGATGATGCTCTTTGGGCGTACCGCACAGCCTATGAAACTCCCATTGGTATGTCACCATTTCGATTGGTTTATGGGAAGTCTTGTCATCTCCCAGTGGAGCTTGAGCACAAGGCTTATTGGGCTATCAAGGCCCTGAATTTTGACATAAGTACTGCTGGTGAGAAGAGGAAGCTAAGCTCTAGCTTTGAGCTAGAGGAGTTGAGGGATCAAGCTTACCACAATGCGAAGATTTACAAGGATTGGACCAAGAGGTTCCACGACCAGCTTCTCCTTAAAAGAGACTTCAAAATAGGAGACTGGTTCTGCTCTACAATTCATGGTTGAAGCTTTTCCCTGGGAAGCTCAAGTCTCACTGGGCTGGTCCTTTCGGGTTGTGGGTGTGACTCCTTACGGTGCCTTTGAATTGCAGAACAAGAAGGGTGAAAATCTTCAAAGTTAATGGGGCCCGTCTCAAGAGGTATACTTGTCCTACTGATGTTTCTACTGGTTTGCTTGGTGTTTCTTTTGTCCAGGTACAGCAGGACTCTTCTACCCCTATTTTGGAGTCGGCGCTACCTAAGAAGAAGTCCATTCCATGGCGCCTTAAGCTAAATTCAGGAAGCTGCGCACCTTGACTTTAGGATGCTGTGGACCCTTCCCTCTTCCTCTCCTCTCTGAATCTGGTCGATGAGTCTAGCTAGAGACTTTAAAGCAGAGCAGCTTGGTGGGAGGCAACCTACCGGTTTGTACTTCTTTTTGTTTTCTTAATTTAGTTGTTTTTTTCTTTGTTTTTATTTGTTTGTGGGGTGTTGGCGGCTACTATTATGCTTAATGCAAGAGCCTTGGCTCTTATTTTTATACTAAAGATTTTGTCCGGTTCCACTTGAGTTCTTCTGGCTATGCAGATTATATTTCTCAGCTTGGTTACTTTGTCACTTAGCTGAACTCAAGTGTGGGGTTGGCCTTGCTACACACCCTGAGCGGACTCTGGGAAGTATTCTATTTCTTTCCACTCTTTTATGTTTCACAAGCCCCCCTCTATATTGCTGTGTGCGATTTTGTTTCCCTGTTGGATTGCTTGCGCAATGTTAATTCTTTCTAAGCAATACGGACATTGCTTCACTCTAAGTGTGGGGTGGGGTAAGCTCCTTCGCCGCTTGTTTTTTGTGCATCTTTGAGCTCTTTTCTCTTGCATTTGTTACAGTTTAGCTGTGGTTGCTCAACTTGGAAGGGAGTCATAGAGGAAGTATTGTTGGTTAGCTGGTCTTGGGGTGCAAAATTTTGAAATTTCTATGGTTTTAATTGCTAAACTGAAGTCATTGTTCTATAAATGCTGAAACAAATGAGAATATTCTCCATCTGAACCTTGCTTTTAGCTTTGAGCCATGGAATGATTTGGTTTGAAATGGTTGGAAAAGAACAAGGCAAGGTACTTCGCTGATCCTAAGCATGCTAATTCTAATTCTAATCCAAAATCAGGCCTCGTCCACTTGGTTATTAAGTCCTTTGGGGTGCTTTATCACCTAGCTACCTAAGGTCCTTGTGATCTGGTATAGTTGACCCAAAGCCGCTACATGGGTGGAGAGAAAAGTCTGTGGTGAAAGAAATTGAAAGCGCTTTAATTGAAATATTTATGCAAATGCTATGATGAATATAGATTATTTTCTTTTATGGATCAAGAGTATGTGGCATTGAAAGGTACGATGGAATATGATCTTACTTCATGCCCCTTGTCGTTTCTGTGGTTTGTGAAGGAAAAAAGGTGGATTGGCTCAAGGTTAAGGGCTAGGCTCTTATGTTTTTATTTCTCATCTGTTAGCTTCGAATGACTTCATGTTTTCTCAAAAGAATGAATTGTTTGAATAGTTTGAATTGCCCCCATGATTGGTAAAGCTAGCAATTCCTTTCTTTTGTGCTCTTCCTTTTCTGTTGAGTTCCAATAGCTTGACATATTACTTGTGCTTGAGAGTTTTGCTTGGGGACAAGCAAAAGGCTAAGTGTGGGGTGATTTGATAAGTGTGAAATTGATATGGTTTTATAGGTGCTAAATTCTTATTTTATGCAACTTTTTATGCACTTTCTCACATTTATCCTATGTTTTTCATGGTCCTTACTTTGGGCAAGAACTGATGCCAATTTGTATGTTAAAAGCAGGAAATGACTATTGTAATGCATAGATCTTCTCACGCTTTCTAACGCCGCAAACGGGGAACAAATCGGAGCTCATAAGAAGAATTTAGACTCTGCCGAAGTTGTGCCTAGTACAATGTTTATTATATATATTTTTATGATACTGCCGCAACTCCAGAGTCTTCCAATGGCATTGATGGATGAAGTTAATTAAATAAAGAAACTCCATATTCCTTCCAAGAGTTATTAATTGGTTGAAGATAATTGAATAAAAGAAGTTGGAGGAGTTGGAAGGTCTTTATTTATTACACAAAACTGAAGAAAATTTTAAAGAAGACCATCAATGGACAGGCGAATAGTTTTTTTCAACTATAAATAAGGAAGACTTTGGAAGGGGAAGATATCCATTCATCATTCAGAATTTGAGAGAGACGCTCCATACGCGAGATTTTGAAGACAGCCGTGCAACACCAAGGTGCAACCAAGGAGAATTTCTGCATCAATTTCTACACTTTGTTCAACCCTACAACTAGCAAATCTTTGGGATTCGACATAGAGATGATTTCTAATCCTTCTTCTCTAATTGTTTCCTCTTTCGATATGCTCGGCTAAGGGATTAAACTCCGGGGAAGGGTGGTTGTAAATAGTTAGGTTTTGCAGAATTATTATTAGTTGATTTGGGATCTATCAGGGGTTTGTTTCAGATTATAAATATTGTTTGCGCTATCAATGAAACTTGCTATTTTATTTTTAGCTTTGCGAAAGTTGTCAAGATCTGATCCGTGATTGACAACTAGGTCATTATAATATGTTAATCTGTGGATAGCTTAATCTGATTGATGAGTTAACCTTTAGATGCAATTTTAAATTCATATGCTTAATCCCTCTGCGTTAGTAGGATTTAGTCTTTTGGAAACTTGCTAGAATTAGCCGAACCCTATTCCCTAATCAACTGGTAATAGAATTGCATGACTTAACTAGGGAAGACCACCTGAACCCGGAGTTCCGCTTTCGTTATATTTTTATCAGTCACTCTTTGCTTGTTCTTAATTTTATTGATCAACAATTTCCCCCGATTTACAGCTTTTGCTAGGATTAGATTTACTTTCTTAGTCCCCTGGTTCGATACCCCGGTTGCTCATATTACTTTACTGCTATGACCGGGAATTATTTTGCAACCCGTAGGTTTATTTTATTTATTAATTTCTAGGATTAATTTCGTAGTTTTTAGTATAAAAAAAACTGTTTGCAAAATAGATAGAGTAAACCAAAACAGAACTGAAACCAAACCAGAAGGCCACATCAAAACGAGCTCAGACTTTCAGAAACAGAGGCAGAAGGGTGGGACACTAGATATATGCTAACACAACAGAAGGACTCACATAACGTCCTATGGATCCGAAGATCCCACAACAGAAGCCGTAGAGACAGCTAAACAGACCCGTCGGTCCATGATTTCCTAAGGGAGACCCTAAGGAACGTAATCAGAAGGAATTCCTGCGCAGCATGCTACGGGACAGCCCGACCCGACTATCCAAGGCTTAGAAGCAACATAGCTAGGTCCCAAAATCATATGTTCACAAAACAAATCTCAAGTGCATAAAAATGCATATAAACAGCATAAGAAGCTTGTACACAGATAGGGGAATCCAACCCCATAAACAGAGCTCAAAACGGAGTCAAAACGGAGAAGATATGCCAAAACAGAGGCCATGTCCGAACTTCCGTCCGAACCTGGAAGTTCGGACATAGGCCGAAAGTCCGAAGAATAAAAAATGCCTCGTGTTCGAACTTCGACGTCCGGACCGATGTTCGGACACTGCAAAGTTTCGAAAAAAAATAAAACACGCCGCGACACTGTCCGAACTTCATCCTTTGGACCGAAGTCCGGACGGCGCAACAGAGACGAAAATCAGAACGAACAGACGCGCAGAAAGCCAACAAAAATCAATACCAAACTCACACAAATGTTCCGAATTGCAAATCAGTTCCCCCGGGGATTTAACCCTTCAATTAACAACACAAAACGAGAAGAAATCGAGCAAACACCACACAAAATCAGACATGAAAACATAAATCAAAACAGTCCCCGAGGGTGAGCAAACAGCCCCGATTCCATCCCCCACTTACCCGAATTCGAAGCGTCGATTCAGTCCAGACGTGATCAGCAACCAGATGGGTAAGATGCAGCAGAGGGAACGCACCAGACGACACTGAATTTCACCAACGAGCAGCCCAACAATCAGAAAAACTGCACCCTCCAAACAGCAACATAATGCACAACAAATTCACCCACCTGATCTCCCAGAGAAAATCCCGTACAGCAGCAGCAGTAACGCGACGCAGAAATCCGACAGAAACAACAACAATCCACACCAGAAGACAAGGTTCTCACCAAGGAAGAAGAAGAGAAGAAGAATGCAGAAACTGTCGAGAGAAAGAGAGCGGGCTTCAGAACTGATCGTGAATTGTAAAAGAAAATAAATGACTTAACCTTCCTTAATTAAGTCTTACCAAAATAAAAGAGAGGGGAATGACCTCCTTGCCCCCGTCTTTTAATTCAATGACTCCGACGTCCCATCAACTAAACAAAGCACCACACATAACTTAATTAATAGCATTAACCGGAATGTTATGTTATGAAATCTGAAAAACGAAAATACGGAGTATTACAATCCAGATATGGTATGCCAATTAGGAGAACCATTAGAACAGTTTGGGATTGGCAGACCTACCGGGATCTCAAGACCAAACCGTCACTTAATAGAGGATCATCAGATCCGAATCGATTCACACCCATAAACAACTTCCCATAGTACCAGTATTTCCCATCCAACCTATATAAATATATCACTGGGTATATTGATGTTCATGGAGATGGTAATTATGGGTTCAGGGTGATTGCTGATTACCTGTATTCAAACGAAGAGAGGTGGAAAGATGTCCGTAAAGGATTGTACCATCACATGAAGAATACAGAAACGGTGAGGCATGTATACAAGGACATATTCAACGAAGCACCGTACAACGAAATGTTAAGAGCGCTTCATTGGAATGGGGATGGGGCAACACCTCCAGAGAAATGGATGACCACAGAAAGGGGGACAGTGATCGCGACAAAGTACACTTCGATAGTAGTTTTCTACTCTACTATATGGGGGGGGGGGGGGGGTATGGCAAGTGCCACATACCTTCCAATAAAAAATTATACCAATCGTGATAGACCAAGAGGAGAGATCCACATAGGAGTTTGCCCCCAGGGTCATTTGTAAGGTTTTGTATGGTTGATGACTCCCCACTCCCTCCTGTCTATCCGCAGTGGTTCTATTATAGAGATCTAAACACTGTTGGACCTTGGATTCATCACATACAATCTAGGTTAGATAGATGGAACAACATTGTAACTTAGTTTTCTTTAACTTAGTTGTTGTAACTTAGTTTTTCTTTAACTTCATTGTTGTAACTTAGTTTTTTCTTTAACTTCGTTGTTGTAACTTAGTTTTTCTTTAACTTAGTTGTTGTGACTTAGTTTTTCTTTAACTTAGTTGTTTTAATCATATTGACTGAAATTTTGTCATTCAATTCTCTTTTATTTCAGAAAAAAGTGTCTCCCCGCAACATTCCAACTTATTCAACTAAGTTTGGTGGAAAAAAAATTGTACTGCAAATAGTAAAGTTTTTGCTATTCGTAGTACAAATTAATTTTAAATCATATTAATAGTGTAAACACATAAAAATGTAATCCAACACATTAAAAAAAGATTCCAGTATTGATTACAACAAAAAAAAGTAACTAGCAAAATTCGCTACTAATCAACTACAAACTTCTTGGGTTAAATTACTTTCAGATATCATTTTTTGAAAAAAAAAACACAGGGACACATCATTACATGTTTACAACGTCAATATGATTTAAAAAATTTTTTTACTGCGGTGATTAGTAATTTTATACTGCGAATAGCAACCCCCTTTGGTTAACCAGTAGGAGTATTTTTGTCTTTTTTCCATCTAGTGGTATTTCATGGACTTTTCAGAAAATATAGTGACCTTTCATGACTTTCTTTTTTTAGTGGCATTTAATAAATTAGCCAAAAATATAGTGACATTTCATGAAATTTCCCTTTTTTTATTATTGAAATTGTACAAACTCGCACAAGAAGAAAAAACCCAAACCTTTTAGACCTTTTCCCTCCTTTTAATTTTGGCAAAATCGGGGGTTCAATGAGGCGAGTGAAATCTAACCGAGTATACGTTGCCGTTGTCAAACAACTAATGAAAGAGCGCAATTTCCATCACGCGCGTTACCCGCCCACAATATTGTACGGCTGATTATGTGATAGTTCACTGATTATGCTGACTAGATTGTTTATGTGACAAATGGGGTGAGAAAAGAATTAATAATAGTTTTAAATGATTATAACTTTTAATATATAAGTCTAAAATAGAAAAAAATTATATCATTGTTCACCTAAATTCAACTTCTTCAAAACAAGACCAGTCATGGATATGTTTTGACAACTTAAAAAAATTATTTTTACATGTATACGATAATACACTAAAATCATAATATGATTCATTAGCTTTAATATTATGATTCATTAAAATTTGTATTATGATTCATTAATTAATAAGTGGTGAATTAGATAACAAACTTCATAACTAATAAAAATCATTATTGTTTTGTAGTGTATTATTATTATTGTATGGTGTATTTTAAACCTTATATACTGAAACGTATATTTTTCATACAGTTTGTGTTGTATTATTGCGTAATTTTTTTTATTTTTATATGTTTGCGATGATACACTAAAATAAAGATATGATTTATTAAATTTGATATTATAATTCATTAAAATTGATATTATGATTTATTAACTAATAAGTGGTGAATTAGATTGTAAACTTTGGAACCGATAAAAATTATTATTGTCTTGTAATGTATTATTATTATTTTGTGGTGTATTATTATTATTTTGTGGTTTATTATATTATTATATTATTATTATTATTATTATTATTATTATTATTATTATTATTATATTATTATATGATGTATTTTAAGTCATGTGGTTAATCATATCTTCTTAACATACCAATTTTAAAACAAATAATAAATCATTATTATTGTAGTGTATTACTCCCTCCGTCCCTGTTTGACCTTCTTATTTACTATTTGGACATGTTGTTTGACTTCAATATTTAACATATAAGATAATATAATTTTACAAATCTAAGTTTTGTAATAGAATCCTTATGTGAAAAACTATATGTTGTGGAAATTTATTTTATAAAATTAGTTTATCTTATATGTTTAATGTTGAAGTGGAAAAACATGCCAAAAAGCAAACAGGAAGGTCAAAGTGGGACAGAGGTAGTATTATTGGTGTATGATGTATTTTAAACTATATGGTGAATCAATTATGGTTGATATCTAGTACATGTATATAATATAAAATTTTAAAGTTGTCAAAACATATCCATGTCTGGTCTTGTTTTGAAGAGCTTAATTCAGATGAACAATGATATAATTTTTTTTTCATTTTGGACTTATATTTTAAAAATTATAATGAATTGAATTAATATAGTAAAAAAACAGCTCAATCAACAAAACAATCCAGTCAACAACTGACTGGACTGTCAAATGGACAGACCGCACCAAGTACCACGCGGGCGCGGCCAAGCCGCAGCATCGCTGCACTGATGAAAGAGAGCTTAGCTGATGACCCACATCAAGAGAATTAAGGGTGTGTTCACTTGGGGGTATTTGGGAAAGGGAAAGGGAATCATTCTCTTTGTGATGGTTTGTTTTTAATTTTTAATGATTACCTTTCCCCACTTTTCAGTTTTGAAAACCCTCAATTCCCTTCTTTCCCATTCCCCCTAAAATCATGGGGAATAGTATTCCCTTTCCTTCCTTTTCCATCATTCTCTCCCACTACGTAACTCATCATCGTTATTTCAAGCAATGTTTAATTTAAATAATGTTTTAAGAATTAAAAATAATAAATATGAAATATGATCCTTATTCAAGTTTCAATTATAATTAAATAATAATATATATTAATCTACAAATTAAGTATGCTTACATGTACTTAAATAAAAATCAAAAGTAAACAATTTATGTATGAGCAAATATGTTAGATGGTGTATCTTAAATAAAATATTTACAATGATTCATTTAGTTATTTTTCTTATATACTAAATATTTCTATTTATATATATAATATTAAATACTACATATAATAATATTCGAAACAACTTTTTTAAAAATTTTGGATTTAAAAATTATACCATAAAACTTTTAAAAAACTTACTAATATGAAATAAATGACTATATTATACTCCCTCTGTCCCTTGTTGACCGTCTTATTTACTATTTGAGCATGTCGTTTGACTTCAATATTTAACATATAAGATAATAAAATTTCACAAATCTAAGTTTTATTATTGATTCTTTATGTGATAAACTACATAATGCAAACTTAATTTCATAAAATTAATGTATTTTATATGTTAAATATTGAAGTGGAAAAACGTGCCAAAAAGTAAACAAGAAGGTCAAAATGGGACGGAGGTAGTAAGTACTAAAAATTAAGTATAGTCATTATTAATTATTTCATTATCATAAACAGTTCACTTTAGTAAAAATGTTATTATTTTTTTATAATAACCTTATATATTGAAAATATTAATAAGTAAACAAATATTACTTAATAAAATGTGAACTAAAATATTTACGCTAATACCAAAAGATATTGAGAAATATAAAACAAGATATTAACATATAAACTTATTCTTAAAATATTAAACATTATGTAATGTATGTATTAGATAAATATCTATAATATATTGCAAATATTTTTGAATTATAACATAATTTTGATATAATTAATTAATAATTTTATTTTGATTAAAGTGTTTATATTTTTTATTGAATATATAATTAAGATTATTTCTAATTTATATTTTGTTTAATTATCAATATGTTTATGAAATGAATGAACATGGATGATCATTTTGAGATTTGGAAACTAAAATTATTACTAAGTATAAATTTTTTTTGAAGAAAATTGTGATTCCCTTATATTCAAAACCAAACAACAACAAAGGGAATGATGCATAATTCTATTCCGTTTCTCTGTTAAAACCAAACAAACTTTTTAATCAAAGGGAATCCCTTTCCTTTCCCCTCCATTCCCTTTCCTGATTCCATTCCGTTTCCGTCGCGTGAAGTGAACACACCCTAAGTGTGTGCTTTGCGACTGAATAATATTTTTTTCAAATTAAGTAGGTATCGAATTATTATATCTGGCATTTTATAGACGTGAAGAAATCTAATTGTGTTATACCCTCTCTTTTATTTTTTACTCTCATTTGAAAACGTAGGCTTTTAAAAATTTGTGCACTTATTAAAAAAAATAACATATATATCCCTACTTTTTATTATTTCATTTAGATAATAGTCACTATTTACATTAATACTGGAGTCAAACATAAAAAACAATATACCAAAAAGCTAAAACAAATTATATTTTAGAAATAAGCTTGAATGCTAAAATGACCTACGGAACAAAGGTAGTAAATTGGAATTTTCAATGGATATAGGAAGGTGTGGTTAACACAACTATTTATATTTTACAAGTCCAAACATTATTGAATTGAAACCTTCTAATACTTTTTTTTTTGAAAAAAATCACAATATGGCATGAAATGTTTCATAATTTGTGATCTATCTTAATTTTGAAACTCGTTCTTCATATGTCACAATTTTTTTTAAATTCATAATATACCCTTACACTATGAAAACATCTTAAATAATGACTGTTTTATCCCTTACATTAACTATCATATTTCATATTCACAATATGTCACTTTTTTATTCAGTATCTTATTAATTTATCAAAAAGTCTAAACTACTACAAAATATAGATAATTATGGATTTTTTTAAACAAATAATAAAATTATAAAAAATGAAAGTGCATATTAGCTTATTAAAGAAAAATTAATGAATCACATGATGAGTAGAATTTTCTAATTAAAATTAGTTGCAACTACCCGATCTTATATCAAATTAATTATGTTTATAAAATGACATATATGCTCTTATTTATAATATATAATCATTATATAAACATAATTGTAAACATTTTAGTGAAGATAAAAAATGATAAATAGTCGAATAAAGGTAGAAACAAAGATTGTTTTTATTTTTTTTGAATTTTTGTGTGTGTAATATTTAAGAATTATTAATTTTATTTTTTTACTTTTTGTAAAATTATTTACTTGTTTAAATATTTTTTGTAATTATCTATATCTTTTTGTAGTATTTAAAGATTTCAGAATTTTTCATAAAATGCCTTAGAATAAAAAAAGCGGCATATTGTGAACTTGAAATATGTATCTAATATTAGGGGTAAAATATTCATTATTCAAGGTCATTCATGCTGCAGGGGCATATTATGAATTTAATTTTTTTGTGGCATATGAAGAACGAGTTTTAAAATTTCGGTACATCACGAATACTGAAATTTTTTCATAGCATGTCGTGAATTTTCTAACTTTTTTTTGCGCATGGCCAAATCTACAATCATGACAACATACAAGCTCTACTGGTGCAGCAAAAGTTTCTCCAATATATCAAAACATTGTTCTAATAGGGTAATTGGTGCAAGATTAATCTTGCCCTAAGGTTGCACCTATTGATTTGCTACATTAACAGTTTTAGTGTAACTTTTAATTCCGCATATTTGACTAACACTATTTTTTTTTCTGAGTAATCTATTATTATTAATAATAATATTGTACAAGAGTAGGGCAGTTCTAATAGAGAAACAAAGCACAAATCTAAATCCTAGACAAGGAGTATAACTTTTGATACACTTTCAACCATCCTAACCCATTAGAGCCCAAAGGCTTTCCATCCTAGTCAAGACCATCCTAACATACTGATGAGATACAAGGCAAGTACTTTATTCAAGCATAGACCATAAGAAAACATAGGAAACATACCATATATAGGTCCTCCAATACTACCATTAAGAAAAGATAAATAAGACCATAACAACCAAGAGCAGTGGGTTGCGGTATGATTGCCAGAAGTGCTCTAATCTTACTGCAGTGCAGTCGACCCAAATCTCGATCATTCCTTGCGGCAACCTCCGGATACCCCGGAAGTTTCCCTTTGCATTCCTTCTTCAATGTCCTTACATACACTTAGATCAATCACTAATGTCCCATGTGTCAGACTCAAACCAGAGTCCGAGATTTTCCTTTTCTTACCTTGCGGGCTATCCTTGTTGAGCCTCCAGACGTCCCACAATGAGCTACCATCCATAACCTTCTCCAAATTCCTCTTCCTCCCTCCCACGATCTTTAGAGAGTCACACTCCAAAATTTTGATCGGACAATCTACTCGGGTAGTTTCATCCACAAGGCCTTGTTCATGTGGAAGAGCCGCCTGCCATTCTGGTTTACGATCCTCATCTTCCTTTGGTAACTCCCTAGGGGTTGGGAGAGGGTCTCAGCCTTTTTCATTTTATTTTATCCCATCTCTCTCCGACATCCATTTGAGTCAAATGAAGTTCTGAGTTACCCTTTCGATAATCTACAGACATTAGAGTCGCTCTTTGGGTAGAAGAATGGTTCTAAAAAATTCCTTGTCCTTCCTTCACTGGATGATTACTTCTGGTTAAGGTACAGGCTTCAACTCCCGATCGCATACATGATGTCTCCATAGCTTTCCCAAAAATTTCATCATCCTCAACCATACTTTTTCGTCCTATTGTAAAACTTGAGGCTCTCATCCATGGCCCATAATTTGGTGCATGCTCGTTGAAATGTTAATAAGCTGGGCATTCTTTAGTGGAATGAGTAAGAAGTCCACATTGTTGACATAATGGAGGCATCTTCTCATAGGAAAGATGAAGAATCAACGGTGACCCTTCTAGGATAAAACAGATGCAACGTACGTAGGTCTGGCCTTGAAAATGTCATGTCTCACTTTTACTCTTAAAAATTCACCATTGAAACAACTCTCTTCATTATCGTACTCGATAAAGAGCCCAACTTATCGGCCATGCACTGAGCAAAATTTTTATGTCTAAGGGGAACAAAATGTTATGGATGCAGATCTAGAAGGTGATAAACCTGAAATCATGATCCTTTGGCGCTTTCTTGGAACATAGCCTCTAAAGAACCACTAGAGCATTATCGAAAATCCAAGGTCCTCGATGGAAAATCTCATCGAGATTTGCCTCACTACCCAGCTAAAAAACAAACAAGTTTCTTCCAACCGATCTTACCCTTATTTGACCTTGCAATTGACATGCTTTGTCGAAAGTTCCTTCCAAAGCTCGGATATCCGTGTTTCTAGATGAAACTAGTTATCCAATAATTCTACGCTTGAAGTTGAGGTTGGCAGATTGATCCAGTGGATCATCGATGTTCAAGAAGAAGCTTTCATCTTTGGTTAGAGATAGATTCACACAACGATCTGTTATATCCTCAACACCTTCCGGATTGCTAGCTTCTGCCATTGTTTGGATTGAGATGAGAGAGCTGGAACGGAAATCTTTCACATGCAAGCATAATGATGATGATATCAGTGTAATGATGAAGTTTCTTCCTAGAAACTAACATCATGCAATATTGCAAAACCAAAGAAGAGAATTCTCTAGGCCCTCTAAGCTAGTGAGAGAAACAAGTCCTTGACTAACACTATTGGTGCAACAAAATATGCACCGATTAATCGATTACAAGAGAGGGGAAAGTCACATTAAGGTCCTATTCGGCTACAGCGTTTTGTGGGCTTTTCACAATTTGTTGGCATAAAGCCGCGATTTTTCTAGCAAGGCCCACAAAAAAATGCGCAGATTAATGTCATTTTAAACCTTTTTGCTAACACATCTAATACCTACACTCAAATCCGTTAAGGTAATTTGAGAGAAATTGATACAAAACAAATTACCCATATACCCTAGAGAGTACGGAGAGACGCACATGATGAAGGTGACACTTTGATATGCGATATTAGAAATTCCCTAGTCCACTTTATAAGGGTAAAATTAGGGGTGTAATGGTCTTTTGTGTACAAATAGCCAACGACTTAAAATCATGATCACCAAACACATAATTTATAGCTGTACATTAATCCCCATGATCATTTGTGAATCGGTGCGACATTAATTTGCTCAGTAATGGGCATCAAATTTAAAAGCCACCACTTAACAGGACCCAAATGACTCTCAATTCGTGAAAGTTGTATTTGTCACACCATTTGATCAATAGTAACGGGAGCATATATGCACAAACCAAGCACTCAAGAGTTGCACCATTTGTTAACTAACAATTGTGTGACTTTTGAGTTTTGCACCATTTGATAACTAAATTAATAGATAGTGGCGGAGCCACATTATGAGTTAAGGGGGCCAAGCCCCCAACTGTCGTGATGACGTCACTTTTGTTTGAATATTATTATTATGACATAGTTTATTTTGAGTAAATATAGTTTGATTAGTTAAATTTATCTAAAACAATTACTATTATAGTGTAACACCCCAACTCCTAAAACCGGGATTATCTCATAAACCTCCAAGTACTTATATTAACAATGCAGCAGAAATTCTAAATAAGTTGGTGTTACCGCCGTTAGTCACCCACGTGACTAACTAAGCATTCTACAATCTCCAGTCTCTAGCTACGGTCTGATGGACCCGAATGTACCGAACATAAGTACATACAAAATCCTAACCAAAATACATATACCAAGTACAAGTATCTCGCATCCTAATACAACTTAGTACAACAGTCTGCAATACGAGTGTACATGCACATCTCATATGTCTAGAATATAAACCCGAAGTACATCTACCCATTCGTACTCTCGAGATGAGACGTCTACTGGTGCGTACCTGAAAAATAATATGGATGCCCCTAGGGGCTCAGCACCTTCGCTGGTATGATTAACATACAGCACACAAGCTAACGGGAATACACACGACTATTTTATCGCATACATGTGGTTGATTGATCATACATATAAAAATAAGAAGCACGATAACATACACGCATTCATATGAAATAATCATAGCTCAAACACATTGAACGACTTAATAGACGTTCTTAAGTAAGTGAGTTAGCTTTTTAACTCCTTAAGTTTGAGAATTATTAAATTCTCATATTCAACCTTATCTCAAATATATCAACCGTTATTTAATTAGATTTGGTTGTTCCTTAGTCCATTGTTTATTTTTATCTGGTCAAAAGTAACCCTAGCCAATGAGCTATCAACTCCATTGGGTTAAATAAACAATATTTCTTAAATTTGGATTTAGGTGATCCCACTGCACCATCTTAATCTTGCCTCCCACCTTGAGCTGTAATCCAAGGTGGCCAAGTCTGTTTGTCGACTCTAGGCGACAAGTCCGAAGACAAGTCTCAATGAAGGATGGATCTGATAAAGATACCGACCTCCTACCTCAACATGCATGACCGGAGTCAGTCCCGGATTCCTCACCCCCAAGTTCCAGTCAGTAGAAGTCTTGAAGACAAATTTGTTAGTTAAACCTCTTCTGGGTATTAACCAACCAATATTAGGGAGTGTCTCATGTTCTCTTCCATTTTTTTACTAAGCGTAGTTAGTAAGTAAGCTCAAAGGTAAGTCGTGTTAGTATAATATGAACACGCAAACAAATACGGTAAACAGTTTCATGCTTTATCTTTTTTAGTCTTAACACATAAACATACAACACACAAACCAAGGGACACCTCGTTAGCAATCAAGCTACAAGAAAACCCTACCGTTCACCATTTGTCGTTGGTTGTCTACTTGTAACACCCC
Organism: Limonium bicolor; assembly: GCA_023374045.1. NCBI lineage: Eukaryota > Viridiplantae > Streptophyta > Magnoliopsida > Caryophyllales > Plumbaginaceae > Limonium > Limonium bicolor. The sequence continues at coordinate 210,223,357 of CM041782.1, forward strand.
TACCACTAATCACGTCATTATCTCTTAAACCGTCCAAATCATCCATACAATAGCAGCGGAATCCTTACTACAACGGTGGGTGATACAATGCCGTTAACCACCCATGTGGTTAACAAGGCCAAATTCCAATACAATATCGGTCTGATGGACCAGAACACCGAGTACTCAATACAATACAAATACATTTCATTCCTTAACCGAGACAAATACAAATACAATTCTCCATTCAATTCTATACCGAGTCTATACAATCCTCAAACTTGCCGATAACATTTCGAACTTACAATACAACATAAATACAATAGTTCTTAAATAAACTACCCATGTTTAAACGCCATCCCCGTCCTACTCTCGAACGGTAATCGGCTCCAAGGTACCTGAAAAGTAATGGGTGGCCCCAAAGGGGCTCAGCACCTTTGCTGGTATGGTAGTCGTGCAACCCGCTACTACCGGGTCGCACCCAACTAATTCTCATCCAAGCATGCGATTGATTTTATTTAAATCATAACATGAAATGCAATAAACACACATCATGCTCGCATTCACAATCAATACTCAACATAGAATACAATCACCAACTAACACATCAGGATTGTTAGTTTATATTAGCTTACTCTAAGGTCTTGAGGGTTTCTACCTCACTAATGCCTTAGCTACTTAATTCCTTGTCTTACCCATTCTCTTGGGATACTCTTACTCAATCTCTCTTAGGTTCGTAAACCTTATAAGTCTCAATCTCAACTAAAGTTCTACAATTCTCAATCTCAATTCTCAAATCTCAACTCTCAAGTTCAATTCTCAAATTCTCAATCTCAAATGGATACCTTTTAAAGTCATTATCCATGACCTCCGGGCAGAGTCATACACAAGACTCACCACCGGGCTTTCAAATACAAGTCTTACTTCCCCGGTTTCGACCCTACTCTGGGTCTAGCATAGTGGGAAGGTTCGACTATCAAATGGTACTATACACTTAGCTTCTCAAATTCTCAAACGTTCGTATCTCTACCGGACTACTCAATTTCCCAAATACTCCTCTCTCGGAGTTATATTGTAATCATATCGATTAGCCTAGAAGTATCTCTCTCGATATTATCTAATAGCTTAGGGAATTTTCTCAATGTCTAGTATTTTCAGATTTAAGGGTTTCCCCAACTTTTCGAATACTTGTATGTTGGGGACATTTTCTCATACTAGGTCGGATCCTCATATTGTAGGTTAACGATCTTTTAAAGGAAGTTTGACGGTCCCTTTTATCTCTTTTACTTTTCTAATGAGTTCATATCTTTGAACTATCATCATTCTGTTAATAGAGGTTTCTTTACATCCTTCAACTATTAATCATTTCGTGGATTGTTTCATTTCGGTTCTCTAACCGTTATCAGGAGTTTTCTAATCCCTTACATATCTCTCACATTCTAGTGAGTTCATAAGGTTGAATTATCATTATTCTTTAATCGATAGTTTTCGTGTGTTTTCCACGTTTACATTAGTTTGCGGAATGACTCTTTCTACGAGTCACCAACCAATCGGTAATTATTTATGTTTCGGTCTACAACACTATGTTAGACTACACAATCACATAAGTTACGTTAGCACATGCCACAAGCACCAAGATATACATACAATGCAATAAATGTTTTTAATGCATTTATCTTGTTAGGTCGGCACACAAGCAAACAACACTCAAGCCGAGTGAAACTCGGTAGGACACAAGTTGCAAGAAAACCATACCTTACACCATGGGTTACTCTACCGTGTCACCTTACGTTCCTCGGTTCACACTTGTTTCACTAATAAAATTTCAAGTGTTTCTATTAACAACAAAGTACTACAGTATGTAAACAACTAATACTCCCGTAGTTAACCCCGTTATCCCATTTATCTCAATTTTACTCAAGCGTTCTTAAGTTCTCAACTTTCCCATTCACTCCTAGCACTTGTTTACACTTCTTAGGACCTTTACATGTCACCAAACAAGGCCTAAACATCATCTAAAACCATTACCAATCAATTCCCCATCGTTTAGAGGCTTAAAACTACTTTCTGGTGCATTTTTACATTGGTCTGGGTTTGTAAACCAGGACCAATCCCGGAATACACTTGCTGCCTAATTTTTCATGTGGTCCGGGTTTGTGTCCGGGGTTATAAACCCGGACCAAACACTGGAATGACTTTTTGGCATGTTTTTGAGGTGGTTCGGGTTTTTGTACCGATTTACAAACCTGGACCAACCCTGGAACTGTTAAATTTGATAGTTTTTAAACTCAAATCCCACGTTAATTCTCACCCAATCTTTTCATAATCATTCCACATGTTTTCAAACATGTTAAAACACCTTAAACTCATTGTTCAATTCTTGCTCAATTCTACAATCTAAATTCTCATTTTTGCACTTATGCACACTAGTGCATTTCTAAACTTCTCTTGGTAGTTCACCACCTTCTACCAACCATTATCAATTCACATATTGACCATAGCCACTCATTCCTAGCCATTTGCATCTCCATTTCCCAAGTTCACCCTTATTTCCATAGTCTTACACTCTTTGTTCTTTTCTATCAAATACAAGACACTTATACACTATTTTGCTACATATTTTTGCTCATCTCTTTCCAGTCCTTCGATTAACACCTCAAGGTGATTAATCCACTCAATTAAATTCACTAAAACACCTAGTTAACCCTAGGTCATTCTTCACTCACAACATCACTTAAAACACCATATTTCTACTGAAATTTTGCCATGGTTCACCTACAATTCTAACATTCCCAAATGCATCATTTCATCCACTTCCTATTCCATTCACTAGCCACATCCACAAGGGATCCTACCAGCACACAATGTTCCATCCAAAACTCCTCAAACATAATATAATGCACAATCTCAAATTGCATGGCACTTAGGCCCTTAAATCAAACACAATTCAAAATTCTCTCTCACATTATTCAAGCCCATTCCAAACTCAATTTTGGTTCATTCTTTTCATTACCCTTCCCAATATTCTAAAGCAAACAAGATAATAGTCAAGGTAAGCTTTTTACCTTAATCTTCCAAGTTTGCCTTTTCAATTCTCCTCTTATCTTCCTCTTCCCATTTTCGGTCAAGTGGGCAATGTAATTGCCAAGTTCCAGCCCAACACCCAAGGGAATACAATGAACAATAATTAAACTCTTAAACCCCTTGGAATAACTCTAGAATTCAATGGAAGGGCTTAAAGCGCAAGATGAAGAATTACCTTGAAACCCTAAAATGGGCTTTTGGTCATGAATCAAAGAGGAGCTCCCAACCACCATTTGAGGCTTGGAAAAATGCTCAAACAAAGAAAGAAAAATTCCACATTAAGGGCTGAAATCGGCTAAGGTAAGACAATGAAGAAAGATGAGTTTTTCTTGGATTTTCTTACCTTGGATGAGAGAGGAGACTCCCTAGCTCCATAAAAGCTGATTTTCTCTTCAAATGGGATATACCCATGGAGGTCAACTTCATCTTTTGGAGATTTTGAAAAGAGGGAAGTGTAGCCCTTGGTGAGAGGGGCTCAAGTATGTAATTTATTTTTGATTTAGGGTAAGGAGTTGGCTTGGGCATGAGGAGCCATGGGAGGAGCTCAAAAATTGTTCCAGTAGAGAAGGGAGGAGGGAGACGGTTGGGAGGAAGAAGAAATGTGAGGAAAGAGAGAAATGGGAGGAGAGAGAGGGTAAGGAAGAAGAAATGTGAAGAAGAAATTGTTCCATCGTTAGTTGAAGGATTTAAATTTCTTGTGAACCTTTTGCTATAGAGATCTTTAGAGTTGCTGTGAGGCGAGGTTATTTTGCTCTAAGTCTCACAGGAAGTTTTGTGAGAGAGAAGAGAATATGCTTTGATCGCTTAGAGAGATTAGAGAGGGTGAGGGCAATAGTGTGACAGGAGTAAAACTCCCATTGCCCTTTTATAGATATCGAGTAACGGTCGGCGACCGCTCCTCGTCCGCTTGCTGACATGTCCTAACGGTACTATTCATAACGGGCAGCAGTCGTGACGGTTGTCAGCGATCCGTTAAAGAATGCTGTCCCATGCAATCAGACATGATCCAACAAAGAATGCTGTCCCTGAAGTGCTCTTTCTATCGGTGATAGATCCTCCATAGTCTGCATCTGAAAATCCTACAACGTTACAGTTATTGAACTTAGGATTGTAACACCCCACTCGATAGACTTGTAATAATCACCCTCGTAATAATCACTCTCGTAGCATAATTAGAGACGTCTCACAGTGGAAGTTAAACTACATTAATCCTCACTTGGGTGTCACATGCCATTACTCGCCCATGCGAGTAAAGAAGCATAACAGAAATACAACAATTCAACAACAACTAACCGCAGTGACGAACGAGATATTTACTATAACATCCTAAACATAACTTAATAACTATGACAAGTGAGTACTTAGAGAATTCCCGGATTACAACCTACTAACATGAATCAATCCTAGAAGCATGATAAAAGTCGGGGTCATCTACCCACGATCCCGCACTCCGGCGCGAATCATCAATCACCTGAAACATAAAATATCGGTGCCCATGGAGGGCTCAGCACTTGGCCGAGTATGTTAAACTATGTCATCCTAGACCCTTTACATGAGGTTGATTACATGCTGGTTCATTTTACAGTTTATATAGACAGCGGTAAATGACATAAATAAGCATCTAGCATTCCATCAATGAAACAGTACATACACCACATACAATACTCTACGAACAAAATACAATACACAGTATACATCATACAACATACATTATTCGAACGCGTAATTATTTCCACCAGGATAATCACAGTATTTCCTTTGAATTATGTTATCCCCATTAAGTTTTACTCTCAATGTCAATAGGCGTCATGTTAGGACAACCCATAAATAACCTTACTGGACAGTAGTCCTCCCGTACACACGAGGTGCTCATTGCCAAGGATCATTCGATCCCGGGACTTCCACTTGCCTAATAAAGGCATCCATGAATGGCCGAAGCCGTGTGCCAAAAGCGGCACCCTTAGTCCAACAGTCTATCTAGGCCCATCGGAATATAGAGGGAGTCGGTCTGATACGGACGTTATACTCCGGTGATCACCAATGCGCAACCAACTAGTCGAAGACTACTTGGGATTTCCATACCATAAACCAACACTCTCCAATATGTGATTAATTCTTAATCAACTACCCTAAGTAAAGTCTGGTCATGGAGAAGTCATTACCATTACAATTACCTTTGAAGTCTTATATACTTCCCTAGAAATGATCTAGGTTATATTCATGATTGAGTATCAAGCTCTAAAGACTGGGGATCCTGAGTCTCGTTCTTAAGTGTCTTACTTAGGTTAATTAGGAGTAAAGTTCTCGAATATTAGTATTCCAATCGCTTGAGAAATCATAGCAATATTGTCCGAAGACGTCGCACACAATAATAATCGCTTAACAAATCAGGGAACTAATCCACACAACATGCATAGCACACATATCACTCTTATCACATAACCATACAATACCCGAACCCGAGGCTTCCCTCAGGGGTTCAGACCACAGAATCCAACATATCGTACACCATCGACGCTCGCGTAATAATCCATGCGTAGTCTCTAACGCTCACAATGCTCGTGTCTACCCACTCGTACCTCTGGTACACACGTTGTTCTAATATTAATATACATATATATAACTCGAACTTACTTAATCAACTTAGATCAAACCCGTACTTCCATCCCGTAGCTAACCCTTAGTTGATCTCTTATTCAACTCGACGCACGTTAATCTTGGGGGTTTACATTTCAGCTACTCATTATTCTTTACGAGTGTGTAATTGTTGCTACGATAGTAATACTTGTCACGTGGAAGTTTCGTTCATAATTTGTTTACGCATTTTTGGGTTGCATGCACGCAGAGATAATGTCACGTGCGCGCATGTATGAAGTATAAACATTACGTTATTCGAAATAGTTTACGTAGTTTGTTTACGAACATACGCGGACATTTATATATACATAAGTACGCATGTTTTATAGTTGTAGTTATGCGTTGTCGTTCACGCACCCTTGTACACTCACGTAAGATGCTATACACTCGTATATGTGTGTAACGTTATTGTCGTTACGTTCGTGTTTTACATGTAATCGTATAATTCCGTATGTAACTCATTGTTCATATTATATCCTCATGCCATGTTATAAATTCCCATGATATAAATTATAGGGTTCTCCCTGTGATAAAATTCCAACCTTATCTTATACTTCCAAAATTTGCCAACTTACCCCATCATTTAATGTAAATGTATATAATGCATATTTTCCTTAATAACTTCCTTATAATGTATCCTTTTATTCCTTATCATAATGTCAAATTATAACATCCCAACCTTATAATACATTCCATCCACATATTAATAATTCTCAAACAGCCCTCACATTTCCGGTAATTACAATATTTATCCTTTCACTTTGATTATTTATAAAATCAACTATATATTATCACTACTATATTTCCAATCTTATTACTTTATAATATAATTAAGGTTTTCTAACATTATTGTATGCATATATTATGAGCATAATTCTGAACAACACCTACTGTTTTTGGAAATCCCTATATCCTCCTTCACATGTTTTGATTATTTACAAAACTATCTCATATATATACTTGTACATTATTAACCTTATTAACTTATAACCTAAGGTATTTAAACCTTATAATATACATGCGCACATATATATATATATATATATATATATATATATTAACGGATAGTCTCAACATGCTACCCAAATTTATTTATCCACCCATAAATTCCTTTTATTTACACTATAACCCCCTTTATTTTGTAATCTTTCATTTTAATTCCTAGAACTTTATATTATACACCTTAATTATTTAAGTCATCATTTTAAACCCAATTTTCATCAAAACTACAAACAGCCCCCTAAAGGTTCCAGATTTCGGTTTGTACCTTCATATTTTCGGAAATTATTTTATATGCCCATAAACTTTATAATTGTTACACTTTTGATTCTTAACTCTATATTATAACTCTTAATCATTAAAACCACTAAACTTACCCCAAAAATCCTTTAAAATTTCCAACAAACCCCAAGGGTTCTAATATTCACATTTTAATCATTATAATCTCGGTAATTACCCAAACTCCCTTTATATTTTTATAAATATTGTTTTGACTTAATATTTCTTTAAATGCCCAAAATAATTATTTTTACCATTTTAATTTGTTCAACAGTCACATGTGGCCAAGGTTGACCACCTAATTTATTTCTTTAACCAGATTTGATATTATTTATGAAAATACCCCAATTGATTCTCTATTTTTATAATTAACCCTTAGTTCCATAAAATTCACATCTTGTACTCCTAAACTTCCTAACATATATCCCTCTCTGTTTTAATCACATTTTAGTGCTCTATATTCTTTTTAATTATGTTTTGACCCACATATAATTTATTTATTTACTTAAACATTGTATAAGGTTGTAAACTCATTTAACCATGTTATAGCTTTATAAATCTACCAATTTTTCCTAATATATTCCTAGGTGGTTATATGCACTAGTATTATTGTTTTGTACCAGAAATTATACCACCTTCTAAATCAATTAATAAATTTAATAATAGCCATTTAAAGCCCAAAATACACATAATAACATAGCTTAATTACATGACCTTAAAAATAGCATAATAATAATTTATTTAAATGACATTAAAATGTCCTCAAAATTATATCATGGTCACGGTTGCGGCAGCTTTTATATCTATCCTATTGAAATTATTTTCCTTCATTATTTACATAGAAAATAGGCTTATATAGGCCATTAGTACTTACTTTCACTAATCAAATATTTAGTCCTATATTCTCTACACATTTTTAGGACTTAACTAGCACACATATATACAATAATTCTCACGGCTATATAAAGTTTTGTGTATTAACTTCTAAAAATCATTTGTTTTCTTTTTAACACATAAACTTGACTTAAACAAGTCATTAACTTCTAGTTTCATAATCAAATACTTAATCCTTAATTTATTCCACATATTTAGGATTTAACAGCACATAAACACCCATATGTTTGTACAATACTCTCGGCACTATATTTTTTTTCAAACTCATAATCCTAAAAAAAAAATCAAAATATAGTTTAGGTGTTTTTACCTTGTTTTGAACTCCAAGAATTTCTCCACCAGCTACAAACTTCTTTTCTTTCGGCCTAAATATGCATACATATATGCCACGGTTACAACAATTTTTTTTTGTACCTAACTTAGGCTTGACTATGCACATAAATCTCTAGAGTTTGGTTAAGTTCTTACCTTCTAAAATTTGATACTTCCTCTCTGCATAACCTCCCAACTTATCGGCAGCCAATGGGTGTGCACATACCCATTTTTTTGTGATTATATTAGCAATAAAAAGAGCTAGTTAGCAACTTGTCTAAGCAACATGTTAAGGAGTTTTCAAGGTAGATTTTGACATGGTTTTTAACATAGAATGAAAAGGTGATTACCTTGCTGTTTTGCAGAAGTTTAGGTGTGCTCTCGGTTCACTATAACCAAGGGAGAGCTTCAGTTTTACGTGTAAAAATAGGGAAGAAAGAAGGCTTAAAACAGCCATGAGAGTCTTAGATTTTACCTTGCCTTTACACCCTTTCCTTGGTGTGTTATTGGTTGTTGTTTTAGCTCAACAAGAGGGCTGGAATGAAGCTCAATGCGTGAGCATAGGAAGCAGGGGAAAGAGTGTCAAAAGTAGTATTTTCGGACTCATAAAGCTGGAAGATGTAGATGGTGTTTGGAGTGGGTTTTTTCTCACCTTGGAGATCAAGAGGGTGCTCTTTCAGTTTGTGCAACTTCCAGCTGGTCATTGGAGCCTCACATGGTGGGTTCTAAGCCTTGAAAACCATGGAAAATCGGTGAGGAAAGGGGCTGTTTTCCCATGCCAGAAAAATGAAAATAAGAAGATGCAGGAGGGTGTTTTACCTTGGGTTTCAAGCTGTTCCTCTTGTTGTTCTAGTCCAGAAATGAGAGTGTCTTATGGAGGGGAAGAAAGACAGCAATATCCTAGCAAGGATGAGGCAGAAATTCCAATGAGGAAAGGGCTAGAATTGTGAAGAAAAGAAGGAGAAAGAAGGGCCCTTACCAGTTTTTCTTTTCTGCTGGTTTCTTCTTTCCTTGTTGTTGCTTCTGTTTGTGAGCCGAAAATAAGAGCTTAGCTGGTGGTCCTTGCTGATATTACTGTAGTAGAGAAGAGGAGAAGTTGGGAAGAAGTAGAGAGATGGAAGAAGTAGTGGAAACCGTGCAGAAGGAAGGGAGAAGAAGGGGGGGAACTTACCAGTTTGTGTTGTTCTCTCTTGGCTACTACTGTCCGATGGAACAGGGAGGAGGGAAGTGAACTGGCGTGTGAGATAGAAGAGAAAAGAATGAGATGATGGGTGGAGTCTAGGCTGGAAAGTAAATCGCGACACCACACAAAAACACACACACAAAAACACACACACACACACACACACACACACACACAACACACACAACCACACACACCACACCACACACACACACACACACACACACACACACACACACACACAACACCACACCACACACCACACACACACACACACACACACACACACACACACACACACACACACACAAACACACACACACACACACACACCACACACCACACACAAAACACACACACACACATACATAATCGTATATATCACTAGTCCTGAAGGACATCCATACATAATCGTTCAAGTGCTCTAGGCATAACCATATTACAAAACTCATCCTAAGTGCTTAAAGCACATACACATAATCACAAGTGCTTAAAGCACATATACACAACCAACATACACATCACAAAACAATACAAAAATGACTAATATGCCAAGGGCTCTACCCCTCTTAAAAAGGGTTACGCCCCGTGACCCCCAAAGTATCACACAGTCGCTATGTGAAGAGCGTTGGATACTTGGCTCTCATGGAGTTCTCCAACTCCTATGTGGCCTTTTCGCCTCATGGTTCGACCAACAGACTTAGACCCTTTTTAATGGTCTTGTTCCTGGTCTCCCTCGTTTCCATATTCAAACTTCGAGGTGGAGTCTCCGCATATCTGAGAGACGGGTCGATCTCTCGTCACTTGGCTCTAAAAGAAAATTATGCGAAGGATGGGGCGCATACTTTATTCAGTCAAAGGTGTAGAGTACTTTGTGCGCTCCCCCAAATACGTTCTATTGGGCCCACTCGCTCTGTAATGAGGTGCAGACCCTACGTATATTGGGCTTGGTTTGCCCTCTTGTTCCTAAGGACATATTGTAGATGGTTTATTAGTAGCAAGTTATTGCCGACCTTGTTCCAATATGACAGTGTCATTCACGGTCTTCTCTTAATTTGGAAATGGAGGTATCTTAGTTGGTGTGGTATCATTAATTGTAGATCCACACGATTAGTGTCCAGATGTTCTGGATTACTAGCGTGGAATATATTTTGAATTGTTATTATCATTAATTGTAATATTTTTATGTACTTCATGATGTTATATATTGTATTTTCAATATATTGTTCTCTCGGCAATACTTGTATGGTTCTCCCCGCTTTTACTAGGGAATCCAATGTTATGTTATACCGAGTCTTGCATCTTTCGACATCCCGTGTGGGTATGTTTCTTGGTAATTGAGGCATTTTTCCTCTAGTATATTTTATATCTTTTCTATTTTTCCATGTTGTTTAACAGAGGTATAATTGTGCCCTTATTAGTTCCTGTGTGGTTTATGACGTTGAACACCGTATGTATTTATTTGGAGTGTGTCCTCTGACGGTCTAGGCTATTTGTATAGCATGCCTATGATTTGCTTCTCATCATTTGAGTCCTATATAAGTTTCACTCATCTGGTCTTGTCAAGGTATTCATTTTAGTGGTTATTTATAATGGTTGTTTCTGTGTGCACCATTTTTCAATCGATTCGACGGTTAGGTCATTGTAACATTTGCTCTAGAGCTTAAGGCATCTGCTAGTGTGCTAGCTTTGCCTGTCTTTTATTGTATAACGGTGTACTTATGTTTAGCCCCTTTGTGGGTGAAAACGTATTGTTGGCGTTAATCTGGCATACAAGATTGTTACCTCATTCAGTGTTGTTTGTGTTCTCTGTTGGAGAGTAATCCTCTTTGTGCCCCTCTTATGGGTGGCGATTATTACCGTTGTAGGTTCTTTTGGATGCCAAGAATTGTGTTATGTAAGTAGTATTGATCCTTATGAGATTTTATTACTTATGTTTATTCGCCCATTTAATGGGTTTTCATAGTTGTCATTAGGTTGACTACCACTATGTCCTCTTTCGGGAGGTGTCTTTTAATGTTATCGTGTATTAATCATTCCTTTGCGGAGTTACGACTTAGTCGTGTTTTATTCAAAGTTTTTTTTTGGTTCCTCTAATCTCCCCGGTTCAACTCGAACTCTTCTCGTTAATTTACTTTAGATAGTTATTTGTACTGGTCTGTGTAGACACCAAAAATTCCACCCCATAAAGAAAATTCCAAAAATAAGAGGGGTCGTCGCCTTTCTTTTTCAAAAAGTATCAACGCGCGTGCCAAAACGAAACCGTCATTTTTTTTGACAAAATTCTTAAATCATTTTTCAAAGCGTTTTAGAAAAACCCAATTTTTCGAAAATGAATTTTCAAACAATAATATGTCTTAAACCTACCCTTTTGTTTAGTTACCTATTTAGTATTGTCAATTAAATTTCCGAAGTTGTGAGCATTTCATTTACTTTATTTTGTCATTTTTCATGATGATTTTACTATCTCATTTTCCAGTCAGACAAGCCTGGTTTTAATCTAGTCTTCGGCTGAACCCAACTTAGCCTAGTATCCAAGGCCCATATGATCACTTGCTCCATCTTGACAAACACAGCCCACGTGCTGCCTTTTAAAACAAAAAAACCCTACTGTTCCCTGGAGATCCATCTACAGTAGCTTCCTCTGGGGACGATCGACCGGAACAGGGTCCCCGATGGGAAATACCTCTCCAGCCTCCTACTCTTGAGGGAATTGAGCCGAAAAACCCAAACGACGATTCCATTCTCCTCCTCTCTTAGTCGGCTGCCTCCTTCATTCTCTCACTCACGGTAATTTGCAAGCCAACACCCGCCTTCCCCTTTATCTCTCGATCTCAACAAACCCTTTTCTCCATCTTCATCTCTCGATCTCAAACAAACCCTTATTTATTTTTTTTATCTCCAGAAGCCAAAAATCTAGACGATGAATGAACTTGAGGCCACCTTCTTCATCCTCTGAAACAATGCAAACAAAGACCCAAACCTTCACTCTGTTCGTTCTTCATTCTGTTCGTTCTTCATTCTGGAGTTCACTCAATATCGAAAAATGGCCAACGCCATCATCCTCCATCTCCATCGACGGGCACCCTTTCCTTTCTTCCTGATCTAACTTATACCGGCTCAACATTCAAACCTCTCCAATGGACACACTGATCGATCTCTATCTCTGAATTTCAAGAGATTTAATCTAGTAAGTCTCCACTGGCGAGAGCATCACTTCACATATCGATCTCGATCCCTTCTCCCCGACATCGTTGATTCTCTGTTCAAACATCCATGACTGTCGAGCCTTCCGATTCCCTTGACCCTTTCATGTACTGGCGACGGTGGCCACCATCATCGAAAGACCGATTGATCTAGTTCTTCGCACGCCTCCTACTACTGGCAATTTTCGGCTTCGTCGCTGGTTTGTTGTGCTCGCGGTAGGAGTGAGGAAGTATTAGGGCAGTGTTTCTCCATTTCCCTCTTCGATCGGGATTTAATCTGCACATCACTCTATTTTACTTTATTTTACTGCCCTGTTGAATCTGATTTTGAAGCTACCATCGAAAGGAAGCTTGAACCTATCATCAAAATTGTGCTTGAATCGGCCTTATTCGCAGTCTTGGTTATTCTCTGGTCTTGTGTTGCGGAATTCTTGTGAAACCTTGCAATAATTTTTTTAGTAGTATCGACTGTACTAGATCTAGAAATTCATCTGGTTTAAAGCTCATTTCATGAGTCTGGCTGTTTGATGTGTTTAAGACATTTTGTTTGGTTCGGTTAATCATGGATTTTGGATTGTTAAACTGACATTAATTGCGTACGTCAGGGTTGGTTTCTGATTGTGCTATCTGTGTTTATCCTGGGGATTGAAGTTAATCCGTGACTCAATTATTGTCGGATTATACCCTAATCCCTTTAATTCGTTGGCGTTCAAATCACAATTTGTGTATCTGAATTATGATCCTGGGCCGATTTATTTGATCATCGCTGCCACCTAGGTCTGATTTTTTTAGCCGTTTATTATTGGGTATGCAGAAGCAATTACCATTTTATGGGCTCTACCTTTTTCCGGCCTTTTGGGATTTTAGAGCTCACAGGCTACACTGCCTGAATGTTATTTTGCGTTCAGGGAAATTGGGCCTATGGTTTGGGGCTAAGCTTGAAGGCTTCTGGTTGACGGTTGCATGCTTGCGCCTATTACTGTTGGTTTAAGAATTTCGGTTGTCAGCTTTACTTAGTGTTTACTCGATAATTGGGTATTTGGTTGCTCCTTACACCTCTGACTTCATGTTTGATCGAGGTACATTTCTTCGAGACTCGGGCTTGGACTTGTTGGTTTGGAATTGACTTTGGACTCTGCAATTTGACACCAGTTGGACTTTGGGCTTGATGTGCATTCACGGGTTCGAAAACCCTATTTGGTCAGCTTTCTTGTTGATAACTCTTGTTGCGCCTCAAACTCGGTTTGGAAGTTGAATTGCTTCAACCTTGAACTTGTCCTTTGCGCATTGATACTTGGTTTGGAGTTTAAGTTTGAAACTAGCATGTATTTGTCCCTTTGCGCTTAGATAAGAACATGAATTGAGTGATAGTTGCCCGAATATTATAATTGTTTAGACAAATCAGTCATTGGCTGGATGGTCCGTATTAATTCTTCATCTTAGAGGGAAATGATATAAACCCTTCTAGGTATGATCCCACATGACTCACAACTTCACCCCTTTGACACTACTTTTCGGTTTGAGTCATAATCTAAGATGACAAATTAATTTGAGTAGCAACCCCAATGCTTGATTTATCTTACAATCCTTGGCATTTGTTGGCAGCTTGAAACTCTTTTCTATGTTCTTGGTTGAGGTGTGGGAGATGATTAGATTGCCCTCTTTCCTCCCATTGAGAGGGGCCGTATGATCCCATTGCACACACCCCAACCCTCTTACATTTCATTACTAATTAATCTCGTGTCTCTTTGTCTGTGTTCCATGGCATGTACGTATTGCTTGAGGAACGAGGAACTGCTCGGAGATTAAGGAAATGGACTTTGGCTAGGACTACCGGGGCTCTCCCTTCAAACGCGAAAAACGGTTGGTGTATCTTTTGGATCCCCTTCAGCTCGAGTGAGGCGGCGTCGATGTGACCCCCTATAGCAGCTCTTTTAATTCAGAATTTTAATTCAACACTTTAATTTTGTTACCATGAGTTGTAATTTGTCTATTAGTTGTGCTACCTAGCATAGTCTTGGATTTCATAATTTTTTATTTGTCGGCTTGATCATTTTTACTCTGTCTATCTTTCGTACATATTTTTGAATGCTTGTTTATACATGTTCGGTTCTATTATACATTGGGTCTTTTATTTGTTAGTTTCGTCTTATAAACTGCTAGATTGGTTTAGCACATGTAGCCATAGAATAGCCTTTAGATTTACCCACTTATTTCTGGACATTTCAAGTCAAGTTTAGAAAAGCTTCTAGGTTCGGGGATGTTCCTCACTCAAACGGGCCGTAGAGTTTGGTCGGGGGGAACGCCCTTCCTTTATAACATTTTCCAAACCTTCCCTAATTATTAAGATCTAAGACTTAAAAAAATTCATACTTTGATTTTAAAACTACTTTCATACACACATCATAAACTCTTCAAACCCACTCGTTCTTATACACCAAACATCATACACTCTTCAAACCCACTCGTTCTTATACACCAAAGATCATACACTCTTCAGAAGCAATCCCTCTCATACACCAACATCGTACACTCTCCAAAACCAATCCTTCTCATGCTCTCTCATCAAACACTCACAAAATCAATCTCTCTCATGCTCTCTCATCAAACACCCTTCAGATCAATCTCTCTCATCTAACACTCTTCAAATCAATCTCTCTCATCAAACACTCTACAAAATCAATCTCTCTCACACTCTAGCACCAGACATACTTCAAAATCAACCCCCTACTCACTCATCGAACACATTTTAAAAGCAATCCTTCCATCACTCACTCATCAAACACTCTTCACACACAATTCAAAATTCATTCCAATCCAATGTCAATCCCAACTGCAAATTATCCGATGTGAGGCCCAATAATCAAATTCAATCTGGCCCACTTCCAAACTTGGCCCACATTTCTAGGTCCAAACCTGGCCCGTTTTCCAAGGTCCAATCCGGCCCGCTTTCCAAGGCTCAACCCGGCCTATGTTTCGAGGTCCAAACCTGGTCCGCTTTCCAAAGCTAATTCCGGCCCACATTTTAAGGCCTAATCCGGTCCAAACTTCAAAGCCCAATTCGGCCCACTTTTCCAAGGCCCAAACCTGGCTCATTAGTCCAAATTTGGCACACAATTTTAATTCAACCTCAATTCAATTCCAAATTCAAATTCAATTCAGTTCCCCATTCAACCCAAACTTAATTCCAATTTCAATCCAATTCAATTCAAAATTCTTTTCATTCCCTATTTAATTCAACTTCATTTCAATAATTCCAAACATCATTGAAATACCCCTAAATTAATTTAAATTAATTTAGGGATTTCTTTTATTAAAACCGTAAATAATACCATTAATTATTATATTATAGTATGGAATGGTGAATAATAAATCATTATATCCTTATATGGAGTTATGAAAATTAAATCATGGGATTTCTCCCATTTTATCCTAAAGAAAACTATTAAATATTGGATTACCATATATTATTATATTGTATTATGAATTTAATAATGATATTTATAAGTCAATAAATCTTGGAAAAATTTATAAACACTCCAAGTATATTATAAAGATTTTAGAAAGAGTTGGAACATTGTTTTGTAACATAAAAGTAAATATAAAATTCTAAAAACCCTAAAGCTTCTCAAGCCTTGCTAGGGTTGACTTTTTGAGAATGGTCAAACCAGCCCATGAAACCTATACCAATAAATAGGTTATGGAAAACCATGAAGATCGAAAAAGAACGTCAAAAACGGATCATCCTAGCCAAAGTTATGATCAAATGAAGTTTAGAGCCAAAATTTTGAAAAAATGCTGATGTGGCAAGTCTGCTGACTCACCCACGCGCCTCGGGATACGCGCCCAACACTTAGTCAATTTTATCTCCTAGTTTTCCGGAAACCGTAACCAGCTTTTGCCCTAACTTGTGACCTTCATAACTTTCTTATCTTTTGGAATCTTTGAGTGTCGTCTTCTTTGTTGTCTTCTCCTACACTTCCTCTTTACAACCATAACTCACACTAAACCTAGTTCGTCCTAAATCAACCGGAAATTCGATCCAAAGTAGCCACCCTGTGAAACCGAAACTGTAGATTCCAGTTTTCCTTCGATTTCAGGTAAGATTCGTCTTGCCATAACTTCCTCATCTTTCAACCAAAATTCGATTTCTTTAGCTCGTTGTGCAGATCATTAAACCCTCTACAACTTTCGTGTTGATGACCAAGGCTGATTCATAACCGATTGGGAGAGAGAGACGTCTAAAGATCTGGATTCAACCACTGCATAAAATCATACCGAAACACAAGGTATAAACTCGTAACTTTCAGCTCCAATTTCTTTCTGTGTAGTGCAAGTTAGGGTGAGTTCTTGCTATCATTGTGTAGAGTTAAGTTTCCTCTTCAGATTAAGCCCAAGAACTAGTTCTAACTCGATCTGTACTGAAAATTATAGCGTTGCAAAGTTGGCTATTCAGTTGGGTTGTAAAGGGGGAATTTTTCCAGAATCCGATTTCGAATTCCGTCGATTCGAGCTATTCCGGTGAGTTTCTTTCAAATTCTTCCGATGAAGCTAACCGATTATGCATTGTCGACCAACCTATTGTATCAATTTGATTTATTATGCACTAGATTTGGAGAATTTGCTTGATTTGTATACGGAACCCGAACTAAACCCTAACCTCAAATCAGAATCGAAAACCGATGAATCCCGCATGTTAGCTAGCGAATTTGGTATCATTAGAACCGGAATCGAATTTCGAAACCATAGAAACAAGAATCACTCAATTTGGTTCTGTAGGTTTTGAGGAAAACGCGAATTCGTACTCGGCCGCTGTTCTGTAGTCGCTGATGAACTCGAAGATCTCGGGCCGTCCGATCGTAGTTAAGATAAACGGACGGCCGAGATTAAAACGTTTCAGATTTAAGTATATTAAGGTTTTTATAAATTCCAGTAAATAACCCTAACTTGTTGAATTAATTTAAATACCTTCCGGAATGTATTTTGACTTGAAATTTTAACCATAGAGTCCTTATTAAATCTAGTTTATTTTGATGAAAATAAATATGGTTTTGGAGTTTTTAAACGTAAGTTATGATTTTTTGCAAGTACAGGTTTTCCTGGGATTATTTGGTAATTTAAAGCCCATTTTTGAATAAAATTTTATAATATGTCATCCTTTAGTTCTTATATTAATTTGGGAATTTTTTGGACGATGGTAAGTGGGTTTAAAAATCGTGTTTATGAGTTTTCATAAGAAAGCTTATAATGCTCTGGTTTTTTAATGTAACAAAAATTAAAGTATGGTTTGTTAATAAACTTTTAAGCTGGGTAAGATAGGAAAACTAAATTAACATTTTATAACAGTATGTTATAATGTTGTTGGGTAATTCTTTTAAGAGAGGTGAAATATTTACATATATGTATATACTTATTTCAAATAGAACTTATGTTAAATCAAGGAATTTAATTATTCTACCTCTTATTTATTTATTTTATAGGGAGTTAATATTCTTAATCAAAAAACTAGAATATATATTTTTCACATATATAAAAAGGGAATAACTAGTAACTTAAAGGGAGCTAATAACACCACTTATATTAACTAATAATATGGAGCTAGTATCCTAAGATATAGTAAAAGAAATACTTTAGGAAACATACATGGAATGCAGATAATGTTGAAGTAATAGATAATTTAAATACAATAAGCTACATAGGGGATGTCTTAATTAAATTCTAATAGGTCTACGTATATGTATATTATAAATACAGGAAAACACTTTTATTTTATAAACCGTATATCGGTTGTGTATGCCTAAAAGTTATTAAACCATAATTAAATACAGTAAAATTTCTTAAAATGTTATGGATAGATCTTACTATAAGACTTATATATATGAAATAATACATTAAAATAGGTGAGGGAAATAACATTCCTTGTGCTATTTATAATAGAGATTATATATATCTATCTATCTAAACCTTAGGATTTAATCGTGTGTAGTTCAATAGTCATTAGTAACTTTCAGGGTTTCCTACACATCTAAGCGTACACGGTCTTGGGTTAACTTATTAAGCCCAAGTGTATGAAATCCAAAAGCCCACTTAAACAATTCAAAGAGAGTTTGGGCCACTCTCAGGGATAAATTCTAAATCATTCCAAACTAACGAAATGGGCCTAACAAAGGATTTAATTACAAGTCAAGCCCAATCCTTGTGAGAAATAATGTAAACCTGGAACTATTAATCAGTAAGAAAAGAATGTTGTTTGGTCTATAGGTCCCTTAACTAATTGACACTTGGAACACCTAATTATAGTTACTATTGGGGAATCACTCATTCGAGTTATTTATTGTTCTTCACATACCAGGTACGATTTCTCGTACTCCGTTACTTTTACTGATTGACTTATGAGACATTTTTGAAAAACGCTAACTGAGTTTAAGAGGAATTTCTTAAAGGAAATGGTTGTGTGACTAACTCAGCTTCTGTGACTAACTGAGCCTTGATGTGAAACTTACATGGGTATTTTCCTTCTATTTGGTTACTCCGTTAGACATTAATTGCCTATGGTTCACGCTTCTGCACTCTGTAGGACTGAGTGTTTTGGTATTGCTCTGGGTAGTTAGTGATCTAGTGGGAATGTGGAGAAGGTCAATTTTGGTAAATTCTTGTTTTAACTCTGGATATCATTTCATCCATGAGCTGGATCTTGTTGTCTCGACGTGCGTGCGACTTCAATGGTAACAGTGAGGGGCTGTATATCCCCTGTCCCAAAAGGGACGTTGTAGACAGTGAGGGGCTGTATATCCTCTGTCCTAAAAGGATGTACTTGGCGGTGGGGGCCATCTCTCCCAGTTGATTTGTTTCCACTCTTGAGTTATTGGTTCTTGGATCTATCTTTTCACTCCTAGTCCTTTGTGGCTATCTGGGTCTTTCTACTCCTAATTGGAAATGGGATTTAACTAAGGCATTGGATGTTCACTAACACATGGTTGGTTTTGTTTCACTAACTTTACCTTTCTGTTATTTATCTTTATTCTTAACTTGTTATCTTGATTTGGTGATTTGTGAAATGCCTTGTTCCTCTGTGTGGTTTAAGTGATTGTATTCAAGCTATTATTTATTTAAGAGTTGTATTATAAGTTTGTTTTTGGAGGATCATACCAGTTCCATTCCAGGGAACTGACCCACCCCTCTCGGTGGGCTGCTTGGTTTTATCTTGCAGGTACGAGTTATTTTACAGGTGGCCACGAAGAGAACGAGTGATTGGGATGGGATTTAGGTGTTGTGGAGAGTTTATTTGTTCTATTACTGCTTTATTTTTGTTAAGTTTTCTCGAGGTTCAGGCCGTGACAATTGTAATCTTTAAGTTGTAATCGGTGAGGTTTGGTGCCGGGTGTTTGGAACCCGATGGTCTGTACGCCTTTAGTATTTTATTTCCACGATAAATATGTTAAATAGGGGTGTTACAATCATAAAGCTTCAAACTCCTGGAAACTCCAAACTTCGGAGAACTCTAGCATCTCGAATCTCTAAACGTCTCAACAGCTCAACAAACTCGAATGTCTCAACAGCTCAACAGACTCGAACGTTTCAACAGCTCAACAGACTCGAAAGTCTCAGCAGCTCAACGAACTTGAATATCTCCATAGACTCAGCAAACTCACGCACCTTAAAAACCCCCAGCTTCTCACACCCCCGAACACCTTCAAAATTCATAACCCTTTCAAGCCTTGATTGTCCTACAGACCCGAGCATCTCACAGACTCTGTCATCTCAAGATTTTAAATGTCTCATAGACCTGAGTGTCTCACAGACTTTTTGCACCTCAAACTTAAAAATGAACTCGACAATTTTCAAACCTCACAAAATGACCACAAAACCCTTTGACCCTCAAAGACCCCAAGTCAAACCGTAATTCCTTCAAACTCCCAATCCCCAAAAAATGTGACTACGTAAGGTCTGATCTCAACAGGAGTTGAGTACGTAGCAGCCCATCTAGGTGTGACCCCATTCCAAACAAAAAAACCCTTTTCCCCCCTTCTAAGGTGGCTCTCATATCTTTCAGAACGCTCAACCTTCTTCGGCTCCCATAACTTCAAACTATCAGACTCCAAGTCTTGTCTATTCACTCATCTCATACTTTTTCCCAATCTTTATTCTATACTCATCTGAATTCACTAATTCCTCTTCTAGGCGCTAGCTTGGCCAAAAGCTCGCCTCATCCACTCATTTTCCTCTTCCTCCTGTTATAATCCTATCCTTGGCTTTTTTAATGAATCTCTCTAAAAAGGATTTGAAGAAGGCAATCCACAATTGGAGACCGCGGTTTCCTCGGGCACCATCCCGCGTTTGGTCATTGCCACTTCCGAGGGGTGTAACCCAGTGCGAACCCACCCTAAAATCTCTGGCTTGATCAAATAAGTCCTATCCATAGGCAAAAAATCATCAGAGTCAATTAACGGTTCATAGAACCCGATCTTCCTTCCTAGTTATCATAGGTCAAACTAGGTGGCGACTCTAGTCAATTCTGCCTTATAGAGGCATAAGTCCCGTGGAGCCCATTGAGAGCGGGTGTAGTGCTCACTAGCATTCCCCTTAAACTTTCTGGGAAAGACGGATGATAAAGTAGGTATTTGAGGGCTGCCATGAATAACGGGTTTTCACCCTCCACAAAATGACATTTTTTTAAGGATCTAGGCTTTTTAGTCAGGACCCGAATTAGATAGACCCCCCTCATACCGAAAATCACCCTCCACAGAATGACGACTCTACTGGGGAAAACTTGAGTAAGTTTTTCTCAAACTCAAGGAAGACTAAACTCCATTCAAAATTGTCGGGACTTCTCCACTTCGTTCAAAACCTTCAAGAGATTCATTTCAAGCCATTAGGACTACTGTACTCCACACTTAGAGTGTGTTCTGAGAGGATAGTTAGGATGAGAGTTTAGGGTGCGAGATTGGCCTTGAGCGCCAACTGTGTGATTTTCTGTTTACTGTTGAGAAATATGTGAACTACTTCTACAAACCTAGGCAGTGTACCTATCATTTTGCGGATAGTGGATTTATGGGGTTTTCGAACTCTTTGGGGACCTTGCTGGAGTTTAACTGATAGTGTATAAATTAACTGAGGACTCTATTAAATTGACCAGAACTTATCCTTTTTTTAGGAAATTGTGGTTACAGCTTAATGTAAACAAAACAGAAATAAAAACAATTAATCAAACAGAAAAATAACGGTTGTAAAACTCTTTTGTTTTTAAGGAAGCACCCTAGTTTTTCTGCTTACCAATTTCTTCGAATTATACTAGTATAACTTCCACCACTTTAGCAATAAACTCAGGAATCTTAATTAGTTCAATGACCTCCTTGTACATAAACCCTGATAACTTAAACAACAAGCTGCAATCCTTGCCCAAGTTATTATAATATAATCGCATTATTAACATTCCTATTGAGACAGATTACCTATAGCGAGACATGCTTCTAGTCATTAACTCGTTTTGACTTCCTATGTCTAGAACCTTGTTTAGCACCGCATCTTAAAAGAGAACTACAAATATCACTTAATAATTGGCCTAAAGATTAAAGCGCATTAAGGACAAAATCAAAATATTGCTTAAATAGATTATAGTGGGAAAGTCTACATAACACATTTATATAAATAGGCTCGCTTCCCAACCCGGGAGCTAGGTTTATTACTCACACATAATTATACATACATAACAAATAGATAAACATTAAAACAGAGTAAAGTTAAGGAAAGAAAGAACTCTATTTAGGGAGAGTTATTTTGCTTCCGGGCTTGTCCCGTGATTATGCCAACCTCATAACAAATAAACAGGTAAAACGAAGACTAACGAACAAACAGGCAAAAGTTGGTCCTGTCCATGTGGGGCCACGCGGACACAAACGCGGACACAAATCAGGACGCGGCCTGGTTTGTTCAGATCGCCTTCTTCCTCTGGAAATCTAGAAAATTAAAGGTTAGGCTTTTTGGTGATGAGAAATGATGGAAATGAAGTGGAATGTGGATGTATGGGGGAAAATGGAATTTAGGTGAGGAGTGTGATTTGGAGGTGAACGTGAGTGATTTGGGGTGTGTGTTCTCTCTGTATTCTCTTCAATCTCCAGTGTGTGTTTTATCGTAGAAGGAGTTGGGTTTTTATAGAAGAAAGGAGGAGAAAGAGGACAAGGTAGAAGCAGACGTGAGGAAATCAAGGGATGCGGCGCCTGATACGTCTGATGGGGAAGATAGATATGTTTGTAGGCGCCGCAAAGGAAGAACAACGAAGGCGGTGCAGAAATCCAGTCACGTGATTTCTGGATTCGGCGCAGTCATTTTACTTGTGTTTGCGTTTCTGTCCGCGTACGGACACATATCAGGATGTGAGACGTCCGAGTTTGAGTCCGCAAGCGGACACGCTCTTTTGTTGCGTCCGAGTTTGAGTCCGTGGCACAGACGTGATACGGACGTGTGTGTGTGTTGAGTCCTGGTTTGCGTCCGCGTTGCGGACAAGCTTCTTTGTTTTGTCCGTGAATGAGTCCGCAATTCGGACACACCTGTCCGTGTTTGAGTCCATGTGGGCTTACGCGGACATGTGTATTTTTCCTCATTTTTCTACAATCTTCAACTGGGCTTAGATTCTTCGTTTTTGCTCCGTTTCACTCGCTGTTTGTTGCGTTGGAAAGCTTGTGAAGTAAACTATGTGATTCCAAGACTTTTTACTGCATTTGATACATAAAATGTATCAGTTCATATCAAAACATAAATCTTAGGAAAAATATACGATAAATGAGTAATATTATCCTGAAAGTAAGTAAATATAAGGTAGATTAAACCCTTAAATGTCTATGTATTTCTCACTTATCAAACTCCCCCATACTTATCTTTTGCTTGTCCTCAAGCAAATCTTTTTAACATAATGTTTAAACAAGTTAAACAAACAATATTCAAGTAGGAAGAGCACAGAAGAGGTAATTGCCAAACTTTTCAGATTTTAAAGGGTACTAAGAACAACAAGTTTCTTATATATATTTCTTTCTCCATTTCTGAGATAACCCTGAAGTCCTACAAAAGAAAGAGAAGCAGTACCATGAGAATTCTGCTTCTAACCTTGTGCCAATCCACCATTTTCTTTCACATTTCCTTGAACGACAAGGGGCATGAAGTAAAATCTTATTCCATCATACCTTTCAATGCCACGTACTCATGATCCATAATGAAGAATTTCTATCATTTTGGTACAGAATGCAAATACCTCAATTTTGAAGTTCATTTTTCTTTAACCTCAGACTTTTCTCTCCACCCTTGTAGCGGGTTTGGGTCTACTATCCCAGATACCGAGTACCTTAGGTAGCCGGGTGATGAAGCACCCCTAAGAACTTAATAACCGAGTGGATGAGGCCTGTTTAAGATCAGAATATGCCTGTCTGGATCAGAGGAGTACCTTGTCTTGTTCTTTTTTCCGCCGTTTCATTCCAATTCAAATCCAGGCTCAAAGTTAAAAACAAAAGTCAAATGATAATTTTCTCAATTTTTTTAGCATTGAGTAAGGAGCAGAGTAAATTTTTTTTTGAGTACCCTTTAAACCTGTTAATACCAGCATTACTCCCTCTATGGCTCCTTTTTGATTATTAATTACTTAACAAATTTAAACACAGTGTCAAAATTATCTCTCCCCCACACTTGAACCAAAGCAATGCCCTCATTGCATAAAAAGAATTAAAATAACAGGGCATGCAAACTACCTGGGTAATGATCACAAAGCATGGTAATAAGAAATATTGAAAATTTAAAGAGCAGGGTATGGATAGTGTACTCCCCAGAGTTTTGCAGAGTATGTACTGTAGCTCCCCCACACTTGAGTTCAACTGTAGGAATGTGCAAGATGTTCCTGTAATGAATTTTCTAAACAGCCAGAAGAACTCAAGTTAATTCTCCTCGTTCTCTCTCCTCTTTTTTTCACTATATTGTTTTTTTATCATAAAATAAGATACAAAATATAAGCACAATATAAAATAAAAAGATAGATAGTAGGGTGCCTCCTACCAAGCTGCCCATCTTTATGGTCTTTGGCTAGACCATACCTGAGTGTTTTAAGGTGTGACTGGATCTTTGAGAAGAAGCGCAGAAGCCTGTTCGTTGTCTAACGTGGTTCCCAGAAATAATTTGATTTGAGCTCCATTTACTTTAAACGATCCTCCTTTTTATTGTCCAATTCCACAGCTCCATATGGAGAGTGGATATTATTGTAAATGGTCCAGACCAGAAGGATTTTAACTTACCTGGGAAGACTTAAGTCTGGAGTTATAAAGAAGGACCTGATCTCCTGCTTTGAATTTCGCTTGGCAATCATCTTATCGTGCCAACGCTTGGTCTTCTCTTTATAGATCACTGCATTCTCATATGAGTCGTTCCTAAGTTCTTCTAGCTCAGTTAATTGGAACTTCCTTTTTTCACCGGCTTGTTGTAGATCAAAGTTCAACACCTTCAGAGCCCAATAAGATTTATGCTCTAATTCCACAGGCAAGTGGCATGCCTTCCCAAAAACTAGTTTGTAGGGGGACACGCCAATAGGTGTTTTGAAGGCGGTGCGGTATGCCCAGAGCGCATCATCCAATTTAAGGGACCAATCTTTTCGAGAAGAGCTCACCGTCTTCTACAGAATCCATTTCAGCTCTCTGTTTGTTATCTCAGCCTGACCATTTGTTTGAGGATGGTATGGTAGAGCAACCTTATGGCGAACTCCATATTTCTTCAGGAGAGCATCAAACTGGTGATTGCAGAAGTGAGATCCACCATCGCTGATTATTGCTCTAGGAACACCGAATTGAGTGAAAATATTCTTCTTTATAAACTTCATTACAACTTTACCATCGTTAGTAGAGAAAGCAAGGGCTTCCGCCCATTTAGAGACATAATCGACTGCTACTAAGATGTATAAATTTCCAAAAGAATTTCGGAAGGGTCCCATAAAGTCAATTCCCGACCA
Organism: Limonium bicolor; assembly: GCA_023374045.1. Taxonomy (NCBI): domain Eukaryota; kingdom Viridiplantae; phylum Streptophyta; class Magnoliopsida; order Caryophyllales; family Plumbaginaceae; genus Limonium; species Limonium bicolor. Next base: position 210,248,909 of record CM041782.1, read on the forward strand.
AATAGTTCAACTTCTAGCATATTGTTCAAGGTAGTTCATGGCGGCGAGAAATGTTACCTTGCCGTTGGCACCGATCACAGTAGACACAAAAGCATGACAGTCTTTGTGAAGGGTGTTCCAATAGAAACCGGATTCAAGTACCTTAGCAGCTGTACGGGCTGCACCGTGATGTCCGCCGCTTTCTCTAGAATGGAAATGGAGAAGGATAGTTTGGATTTCCGTCTGTGGGACACATCTCCTTAAATTCCATCTGCACAGATTTTGAAGAGATATGGATCATCCCATAAATAATGTTTGACAATTGAAAAGAACCTTTTTCACTGCTGATATGTCATATCAGCTCGGATGATTTTCCTGGCCAGTTATTTAGCAATATCGGCAAACCAAGGGCCTCCAGCCGTTTGGATTGCGAATACTGCCTTGTCAGGGAAAGACTCATTGATGGGTCTTTCATCTTCTGGTGCCTCCATCCTTGACAAGTGATCAGCCACAACATTATGTATACCTTTCTTATCTCTTATTTCAATGTCGAATTCTTGCAAGAGAAGTATCCATCTTATCAACCTGGGTTTAGCATCTGCTTTGGCAAATAAATACTTGAGGGCAGAATGATCAGTATGAATAATAACTTTACTACCCAATAAATATGGACGAAACTTATCTAAAGCGAAGACGACTGCCAGCAATTCCTTTTCCATGGTGGCGTAATTTTTCCGAGCGTCGTTTAAAGTACGACTGACATAATAAATGACTCTCAGAACTTTATCCAATTTTTGGCACAAAACAGCACCCACAGCATAATCGCTAGCATCACACATGATTTCAAAAGGTTGGGACCAGTCGGGTGATACAACGATAGGAGCAGAAACAAGTTTCTCTTTTAACAATTAAAGCTGCTAGACATTCATCAGAAAATTGAAATTTAGCATCTTTTATCAGTAAAGTACAGAGAGGTTTAGAGATCTTGGAAAAGTTTTTAATGAATCTTCTATAAAAACCAGCATGTCCAAGAAAACTTCGGATACCTCTGACAGTAGTAGGAGGTGGGAGTTTTTCTATTACCTCAATTTTAGAGCGATCCACCTCAATACCTTTTGAAGACACGTTATGTCCTAGCACAATTCCTTCTCGAACCATGAAGTGAAATTTCTCCCAGTTCAGTACTAGATTTGTGTCTTCACACCTGGCCAAAATAAGATCGAGATTCTCCAAGCAAGTGTCAAATGTTGATCCAAAGACAGAGAAGTCATCCATAAAGACTTCTATATATTTTTCAATGTAGTAAGAAAAAATAGCCACCATACACCGTTGAAAAGTAGCTGGGGCATTACATAATCTGAACGACATTCGTTTATAAGCATATGTTCCATAAGGACAGGTAAAAGTAGTTTTATCCCGGTCTTCTGGAGCAATTAGGATCTGGAAATATCCTGAATAGCCATCTAGAAAACAATAGTAATCCTGACCTGCTAACCTTTCCAGCATTTGGTCAATAAAGGGCAAGGGAAAGTGATCCTTGCGTGTGGTAGTATTCAATTTCCTGTATTCAATACAAACTCTCCAACCAGTAGTAGTGCGTTGAGGAATCAACTCACCTTTTTCGTTAGGAACCACAGTTATGCCTCCTTTTTTTGGTACCACCTGTACTGGGCTCACCCACTTGCTATCTGAAATGGGATAAATAATTCCAACGTCAAGTAGTTTTATTACCTCTTTTTTGACCACCTCTTTTAGAACGGGGTTGATACGCCTCTGTGGTTGTGCCAATGCCCTGAAATCATCTTCCATATAAATTCGGTGAGAGCACAAATATGGGCTTAGTCCTTTGATATCTGCTATTGACCACCCGATAGCGGTCGTATGATTGCGTAGCACCTTCAAAAGTTGTCTCTCCTGCACATCTGTCAATTTAGATGATATAATAACCGGTAAATCAGATGGCTCTTTTAGAAAAGCATATTTTAAATGAGGGGGAAGAGGTTTCATTTCTACTGTAGGGGCTTTCTTAATGGAAGGCTTTGGTCTGTCTGCATTCCTTTCCACTGGTTCAAATTTTTGTTGGTAAGTACGAAAATATGGTTGTCTCCTGTTCAACTCTTCAGCCATGAGAGCAATATCAAGATTTTCATCATCAGTTTCACAAGATACCATGAGACATCTTTCCAAAATCGTTTCTTCATCTTTGCTGAGGAACGTCTCCTGTACTAAAGAGTCAACAGTATCTATGGAAAAACAGATTTGTGTATCAGAAGGACGTTACATGTTCCGGGTCATGTCAAAAACTACCTGTTCATCAGGAAGTCTCAAAATTATTTTACCTCCTTCAACATCAATTAAAGTACGGGTAGTTCTCATAAAAGGTCTACCTAGAATTAGTGGAACATCTTTATCTTCCTCAATGTCAATAACAATGAAATTAGCAGGAAAAATAAATTTGCCAACAGAAACCACTAAATATTCAACTTTCCCTCTAGGGTAGACTATGGAACGATCAGCTAGTTGTAGCTGCACAGAAGTAGGTGAGCATTGACCTATACCTAATTTTTGAAAGATAGATAAAGGCATTAAGTTAATACTGGCTCCTAAATCGCACAACCCGTTACCACAATTTATATCTTCTATCGCGCATGGAATGATGGGAAGACCTGGATCTCCCAATTTTGGTGGTAGCTTCTTTAAAAGTACTGCAGACACTCTTTCGGTTAATTTTACTGTGTCATTTTCCTGTAAAGATCGCTTGTTAGAAAAAATATCTTTCATAAATTTTGCATAAATAGGCATTTGTGTTAAGGCATCAGAAAAAGGAATATTTATAGTTAATTTCTTAAATGTGTTAAGAAATTTTCCAAATTGGTCATCTAAATTATTTTTCTTCAATCTATCAGGAAATGGAATTGGAATATCATATGAAACCTGAGATGGTTTAATAGTAAGGGATGCAGGAGGCTCCTTCTCCTTGGGAATTGTTACTTCTTCTTTTTCAGATTGAGCATCTCCTTGTTCGTCAGATTCCTTCTCAACTTCAGGGGCATTAGATATCAGCTCTTTTCCGCTTCTCAGGGTTATTGATTTTGCATGCTCCCTTGGATTTGGATCAGTCTGGCTCGGGAGTGACCAGGGTTGGTCTTTGAGCCAGTTGTTGTGAAATCTGACCTATCTGTCTTTCTAAATTTGTGGTTATGGTAGCCTGATCAACAACTTTAGCTTCAATCTCAGCAAATTTTGAATTTGTTAACTGACCTTGTTTTAGAAGTTGATTCATCATGCTTTTCAGTTCGCCCATATCTCCTTGTGAGTTGGTTGGCTGCTCCTGTTGTCGGTTGTATTGAGGTTGTCGATTTTGGTTGAATCCTTGGTTGCTCGTCTGTGGCTCATAATTCCTCCATGGTTGTTGATTGCTCCTCCAATTGTTTTGGTTGTATGAGTTCGGATAGGGATTCCCTGGTCTGTTGTTAATTAAACTTACCTCTTCAAGGGTCCTGTTGAAATCTGAACCATCGCAGTCTGGGGTTTCATGAGCTCCTCCACAGTTTTCGCAACAGGGAGTCAGATTTGGGGAAGTGACCACCGCCTTCACAACTTTTGTTGTGGTTGATTTAGCGTCAGTTTCTCCACAACTTTTGTGAGGGCAGCTAGCTGAGCAGATACATGATCCTGCGGGGGAATACTGTACATTCCGGTTTCTTTCTTTGCTTCACCTCTTCCCTTGTTTTTACACCATTGTCTGGTGCTGGCAATCATGGTATCCAGTAGTTCAACTGCTTCTTCTCCGGTCAATTTCATAAAATTTCCTCCAGACGAGGAACTTAGCAACAATTTATTTGAATCATTTAAACCTCTAAATAATGATAACACAAGTTCCTGGCTACTCATACCATGGTGTGGGCATAATATCTGCAATTCTTTGAATCTATCCCACGAATCATAAAGAGACTCACCTGGTTCTTGATAGAAGTTTGTGATCTCAGCAATTTTTTCTATTGTCTTGGACGGGGGATAGTATTTTGCCAGAAATTTGTTTGCTAATTCGGCCCAGCTGTGGATGCTGCTGGGTTGTAAACTTCTCAGCCACCTGGAGGCGCCATCTTTTAATGAATAAGGGAACAATTGCAGACGGATGCGCTCGTTCAGATTTCCTGTTTTATTAAAAGTGTTATAGAAATCAAGAAATGCAGATATATAGTGTGGAGCATCATCTGAATCCAGCCCGCTGTATTGTCCCTGGTGGTAGAGTGTGGTGATGAAACTCGTTTTGAATTGCCAGGCATCTAGTTCAGCTTGTGTAACTTGAGGAAGGACAATAGCGGAGGGCCTTCCTTCGACCGACGGTTGCTGGTATTCGTAGAGAGTTTGTCTATTTGTCATCTCAATTTGTTGTTGTCGTCTCTCTCTGTGGAGAAATCTCTCAATCTCAGGTTCAAGACTGTTTTGAGGACTACCTGCAGATCGAGTTCGACGCATATATAGAAATAAAATGTAGTTTGATGAAAAATGGAAAATAACTAAAGAAAACAAAAGCAATAATTAAAAAGTAAAGATAAACTAAAGAAAATTAAATAACAAATTTAGAAAGAAATATGGAGGGGGAATTTAAACAAATAAAAGAAGCAATTAATAAAATAAAACAAGAAAAAATACTTCTCTTTTTTTTTTAACAAAAGTAAATAAACCGAAAATAAATAAACTTAAGAGAAAAAGAAATAAATGCAGTTAAGTAATTGGAAGTAGTAAAATAAAATAAAGAAAAAGGACAGAATTAAATTGCTGGAATTTAAATAACAAGGGAATTTATAAAATAAAACAAGGAAAAAATAGACTTCTCTTTTTTTAACAAAAGTAAATAAACTGAAAATAAATAAACTTAAGAGAAAAAGAAATAAATGCAGTTAAGTAATTGGAAGTAGTAAAATAAAATAAAGAAAAAGGACATAATTAAATTGTTGGAATTTAAATAACAAGGGAATTTAAATGACTGTAATTTAAATGACCAGAAAATAAAGAACTGTAATTAAATTGACTGGAATTTAAATGACATAAAATTGAATGCAAGAATTTAAATGACAGAAAATTTAAATGACAGAAATTAGATTATTGAAATTTTAAGGACAATGGAAACTTAAATAACTGGAAAATAAATGACAGGAATTTTAAATGACAGGAATTTTAAATGACAGGAAAAATAAATGACTGTAATTAATACGATATTTAAATTGCTAGTAAAGTTAAATAACAAAAAAAAAAGAAACAAAAATTAAAGAGTAGCAAAAGCTAAACAAAAAACTCAATAAAATTAAAAACTATCAATTAACCGTGCCAGAGGTCCCCGACAACGGCGCCAAAAACTTGTTGAAGAAATATGTGACTACTTCTACAACCTAGGCAGTGTACCTATCGTTTTGCGGAATAGTGGATTTGTGGGGTTGTCGAACTCTTGGGGACATTGCTGGAGTTTAACTGATAGTATAGTAAATTAACTGCGAACTCTATTTAAACTATTGACCAGAACTTATCACTTTTTTTAGGGAAATTGTGGTTACAGCTTAATGTAAACAAAACAGTAATAAAAACAATTAATCAAAACAGAAATAATAACGGTTGTAAAACTCTTTGTTTTTAAGGAAGCACCCTAGGTTGTTCTGCTTACCTATTTCATCGAATTATTTAGTATAAACTTCCACCACTTTAGCAATAAACTCAAGAATCTTAATTAGTTCATTGACCGTCTGTCCCTGTCCCTTGTACAATAACCCTGATTAACTTAACACAAGCTGCAATCCTTGCCCAAGTTATTATAAATTAATGGCATTATTAACAATTCCTATTGGAGACAGATTAACCTATAGGCGAGACACGCTTCTAGTCGTTAACTCGTTTTGACTTCCTATGGCTAGAACCTTGTTTAGCACCGCATCTTAACAAGAGAACTACAAATATCACTTTAATAATTGGCCTAAAGATTAAAGCGCATTAAGGACAAGAATCAAAATATTGCTTAAATCGATTATAGTGGGAAGTCTACATAACACAATTATATAAAATAGGCTCGCTTCCCAACCCGGGAGGCTAGGTTTATTACTCACACATAATTATACGAACATACATAACAAATAAGATAGACATTAAAACAGAGTAAAGTTAAGGAAAGAAAGAACTCTATTTAGGGAGAGTTATTTTGCTTCCGGGCTTGTCTCCGTGATTATGCCAACCTCATAACAATAATAAACAAGTAAAACGAAGAATAACGAACAAATAGGCAAAAGTTGGTCCTGTCCGTGTGGGGCCACGCGGACACAAACACGGACACAAATCAGGACACGGCCTAGTTTGTTCAGATCGTCTTCTTCCTCTGGAAATCTAGAAAATTAAAGAGTTAGGCTTATTTGGTGATGGGAAATGATGGAAATGAAGTGGAGATGTGGATGTATGGAGGGAAAATAAAATTTGGGTGGAGGAAGTGTGATTTGGAGGTGAACGTGAGTGATTTGGGGTGTGTGTTCTCTCTGTATTCTCTTCAATCTCCAGTGTGTGCTTTATCGTAGAAGGAGCTGGGTTTTTATTGAAGAAAGGAGGAGAAAGAAGACAAGGTAGAAGCAGGCGTGAGGAAATCAAGGGATGCGGTGCCTGATACATCTGATGGGGTAGATAGATATGTTTGTAGGCACCGCAAATGAGGAAGAACAACGAAGGCGGTGCAGAAATTCAGTCGCGTGATTTCTGGATTCGGCGCAGTCATTTTACTCGTGTCCACGTTTCTGTCCACGTACGGACACATATCAGGACGTGAGACGTCCGAGTTTGAGTCCGCAAAGCGGACACGCTCTTTTGTTGCGTCCGAGTTTGAGTCCGTGGCACGGACGTGATACGGACGTGTGTGTGTGTTGAGTCCTGGTTTACGTCCGCGTTGCTGACAAGCTTCTTTGTTTTGTCCGTGAATGAGTCCGCAATTCGGACACGCCTGTCCGTGTTTGAGTCCGCATGGGGCTTACGCGGACATGTGTATTTTTTCCTCATTTTTCTGCAATCTTCAACTGGGCTTAGATTCTTCATTTTAGCTCCGTTTCACTCGCTGTTTGTTGTGTTGGAAAGCTTGTGAAGTAAACTATGTGATTCCAAGGCTTTTTACTGCATTTGATACATAAAATGTAGGGAACATTACATCCCCCACCCATGATGTTTGGTGAAATTACACTCCCCACCCACGAGGTTTCAAAAATTACTTTGCCCACCCATGTGGTTTCCTCTATTTTACATGTGACAACTATTTTAATATTTGATCAACTTAAAAGATGCTTAAATGTTGTCCAAAATTGATGAAACTTTTCAAGAATGATGCTAAGGTGTTATATTTTGGTATAGTGAGAAATCCAAAGTTTTTTAAGCTCATATGTGATATGTGGGACCCAATGAAACATGTGACATGTCAACGTGTTTTCATTGGGTCTCACAGGTCATATATGAGCTTTAAAAACTTTGGATTTGGCATTGGACAAAAATATAACACCTTAACATCATCCATGTAAAGTTTAATCAATTTTGGACAATATTTAAGCATCTTTTAAGTTGATCAAATATTAAAATGGGAAAATTACATCCCCCACCCATGGGGTTTAACGAAATTACACGACGCACACCATGAGGTTTGGGAAATTACTTTCCCCACCCACCACGTTTACACCGTTTTTCATCTCGTCAACCAATATTCAATTTCCGTCCATACTTGCCACATGGCGCTCTCTGACTGGTCCCCCTACTGAACCGGTTTATTTTCTTAAATAAACCTGACCCAGCCGGTTTGGTCTGTTCCTCCTCCTTCCTTCAACCCCGATTCAGCTACTCCCTCTTTCAGTTGTCGACTCGTCGTTCTTGTAACCCTAAGTCCCAAAACTTAGTAGATGGCGCCTGGTTTGACTTGCACTTTGACTACCGTTGACTCGTGAGGACGCCTGGTATTCTCCTTCTCTTCACTTCTCGATTTGTTGTGCTGTGTTTGAATTCTTTACGCCCTTTTGTTCTCGGTCTTCGTTTTCAATTGAGAACGGCTTTTGTTGTAGATTTGCGCTGGGAGATTTGTGTGTACTGATCTGTGCCTATTCTTAAGCTTTCCCTGTCTGTCGAGCTTTCCGTATCCAATATATACACATTTATGTCGATTTTAGCATGTTCTCTTCACTTCTCGATTTGTTGTGTTGTGTTCTGGTATTGTCATTCCCTTCACTTCTCGATTTATTGTGCTGTGTTTGAACTCTGTACGCCCTGGTGTTCTTCCTCCTTCTTCGTTTTCAATTGAGAACGACTTCTGTTGGAGATTTTCGCTTGGATATTTTTGTGTACTGATCTGCGTTTATTCTTAAGATTTCCCTGTCAATGCCATATTGATTTCTAGCTGGGGGAATCTGTTGGTTTTGTTCTGATAGACAATCGCACTGAATACGTTTTCTTGTTATGTTTTTACAGAAATGGAGACGTTTCTTGAAGTGGAATACAATGGTTGTGGGTACAAACATCAGTGTCCTTTTGACCCTGACAGATACTCTACAATTGATCTAATTGATGATTGCTTGAATGTGATAAAGCATCACTGCAACAATGAGATTCCAAAGAACCCAGTTTTTATGTACAAGCACCCTAAGAGCAACAAGAGCATAGAGATAGGGTGTGATAGGCAACTACTTAACATGTAGCACTTATTTTGGAGTGTGTACTGCTGTTAGTTGCTCTGTATAAATTGTTAAGCTGGATATGGGAGCATATATTATTGCGTACAGAACAGAGATTGTAGCACTTATTTTGAAGAAGGATTAACAGAACACAGATTGTAGAAATATACATTCTAATTTGGTATCTTTCTGATTGTATTTGGGTTTGAAATTTGTGCAAATTCACTCTTTGGTATCTGTCTGATTGCTTTTGGGTTTGAAAATGATAGTGGAATGATAAAGAGACATAATAATACATTCTTATAAACTGTTGCACCAAGTGCATAGTATCATCTTACAAACTGTTGCTTAGAACAATGCAGCCACTACACCAATCTAAATCATCTTACAAACTGTTGCCTAAAACAATGCAGCCACTACAACAAACTATCATCTTAGTAATATTACACCAACAAACTAAATCATCTTAACAACCAACATTGCAGCCAATACAACAAGAACATACAAAATAAGCCCCCCCTAGTCATTCGAGTTTCATATCCATAACTGTTGCGCAGAACACACAGCTTCAGATCTCTTAACTCCATTGTTAATGCATGAATCTCTTCGCTAATCATTTGCAGATCACCATTACGAAAGCGTTGGTTCACCTCTTCACCGTAATAGTTGTTGTTCAGGAGATGTCTGTTCAACTCTGCTTCATGCCACCACTTGAACACCGAATTAGGGCAATCACATTTGTAAAATAACATTCCTCCATTGTCAGATGTGAAAGCAACAAACATCTTCGCATTCTTTTTGCACTTACACTTGACATTCTCAAATGTAAACAAACTTTCACTATTTCTACTGCTGGAGGATGACATACTACAGGAGAGTTACCTATTACAAATCAACATGTACGTTTCAGAGATAAATAAGCATATGAAAAGCAGCTCAGACTCAGCACAATGCCCCATCATCATCATTGTTATAGCAGTGGTGTTAGTACAAAAACTGGAAGAAACATCCTAATGGAGCAATTCAGATAACCAGAATCACAAGTGGGCAGGAGCAACAAGGGACTTGATAATGCCGCTACCACTGATCACTTATCTAACTGGTACAAAAAACCACTTCAACATTAGGTTCATCCAGTAAATCATAGGTACACCACTGTCAAGGGGCTTTTTACAGAAGAAATCAAACCAGATACACGTCTTCATTGTATCAGAAACACATCAGAAACATAATTCCCTTCATCATTGTTGTTATGGCAGTGGTGTTACTACAAAAACCAAATAAGCATTCTGATAGAGCAATTCAGATAACCAGCATCACAAGTGGGCAGGAGCAACAAGGAATTTGACAATGCTGCTACCACTGATCACTTAGCAGACTGGTAAAAAAATCGCTTCAAAACAGGTTCATCTAGTAAATCATAGTTACACCACTGCCAAGGGCTTTTTACACATCAAAACCAACAGATTCAGTGCCATGATATTGTCTATCAGAACAGAGGCAACAGATTTAGTGCGCCAACACTACCAGAAAATTTCCCCTAGCTAGAAATCAATAGGACATCGACAGGGAAAGCTCGACAGGGAAAGCTTAAGAATAAGCGCATATCAGTACACAAAAATCTCCTAGCGAAATCTCCAACAGAAGCCGTTCTCAATTGAAAACGAAGAAGGAGAACACCAGGGCGTAAAGAATTCAAACACAGCACAACAAATCGAGAATTGAAGAGAAGGAGAATACCAGGCAGCGAATCAGCCAACAATCCAACAACAGTCAAACTGTAGGCAACACCTCACGAACAGTGTCCGTGATTCGCAAAGATAGAAAAGTTTTCAGGATTAGGGTTACCAAGTCGAGAACAAAAGGAGAAGAGAAAGAAGAATGCCAGTCACCGAATCGACCAAACGAGTCAACGATATACAAAGTGCAAGCCAAACTTCAGGCGTAATATGCTAAGATTTGGGGCTTAGGGCTACCAGTCGACAAGTCGAGAAGTTTAGGGTTACCAGATCGATGAGGCGAGAATTGAAGGGAAGGAGAAGAACGACGAGTCGACAACTGAATGAGGGAGTAGCTGAATCGGGGTTGAAAGGAAGGAGGAGGAACAGACCAACCGGCTGGGTCTGGTTTATTTAAGAAAATAACCCGGTTCAGTAGGGGACCAGTCAGAAAGCGCCATGTGGCAAGTATGGACGGAAATTGAAGATTGGTTGACGGATGAAAAACGGTGTAAACGTGGTGGGTGGGGAAAGTAATTTCCCAAACCTCATGGGTGCGTCGTGTAATTTCATTAAACCCCATGGGGGGGGATGTAATTTCCCTATTAAAATAGTTGCCGGATGTAAAATAGAGGAAACGACATGGGTGGGCAAAGTAATTTTTGAAACCTTGTGAGTGGGGTGTGTAATTTCATCAAACGTCATGGGTGGGGAAGTAATTTTCCCTAAAATGTATCAGTTTATATCAAAACATAAATCTGAGGAAAACATATGATAAGTGAGTAATATTATCCTGAAGTAAGTAAATATAAGGTAGATTAAACCCTTAAATGTCTATGTATTTCTCACTTATCATTTACATACTTCACTTGTGTGTGTTTATTGTTGTGTGTTTACTGTCTTATGTTTACTACTCTTCATGCATGACATAATATTTTAATTGTTATTGCTTATGTATTGCTTTTGTAATGGGGCCTTCCTAGAAGGAGTCAACCCATTGCTGCATCGGGTAGCTTAGGACATGTATTCCTCTATGTCACCTGATTCATCCACATGTCACGGGATCCCAATCGGTCCGCGGTTGATTCCCATGAGTTGGGTCCTCCTAGAAGGAGTTAACCCACGAGGTAATACGGTCCAAGACCAACGCCTTGAAAACTCATGATCCAAAAATACCTTCCTTCCCCGAGTCAAAGCCAGCATATAGTGAACCATGAGCCTTCAGTGTCCAGCTGTCTGGTCCGGTGTCTAGGACGGGTTTTATGGGTAGTCACCCCCTTGTATGCCGCCTGTCCGACCACCCTTCTACCTTACCCTAAAGATTGCATGGGCTCAGTTCTCCATGATTCCTCTGCACCACAAATTCATAGCGGATCCCGTATTTACGGATACCCATACATGACATAGCGTAGTCAGCGAATAAATTTGACTTTAGACACACCTTATCGTGCAGACGATGGGAGACCCGTTCCCATGCAGTACTTCCCCAAGTTTCCCAAAAGTGGGTATATTGTGATAATCCCCGGCCGTGGCTCGTTTGACTGTATCACTTCGGGTATCCTGACCTTTCGAACTTAAGCACTCCGGACTTTCTTGATGACGTGCCCCACAAGGCATAACAGAGATAAATCCCGAGAGATGAACAGTGAAGGAACGACGGTTCCCCCGGTGGTATGGAAAACACTGATTGACCTGGATGGTGATTATCCAAATCATTCACACTCAGCTCCACATAAAATTGGCCATGATGTTTTATTTTGAGCTTACATCTATGTGTGATCACGTTACAAAAATGAGCAAAAATCAGAAAATGAATCATGTCAAACACTCTAATGAAATTTCTTCAAAACCGTTCATCTCGAGTGATTTCCAAAAAAATAATGATTTCAAAATCGTTATTTCCGCAGCAATTTCAAAGCCAATTTCAATCAAAGTCTTCAAGAAAACAAACTTTATCAAACAGTTTGCAAAGAACAAATTTCAAAAATCTATTGTTTACAAATGATTTTCAAACATTACTTCACATAAATTTCATTTCAAAAACCTGTTGTTTACAAACAAATTTCAAGAAACTTTCACGGATATTATCTCAAACTTGTTTTTAAAAACAATTTTCAAAATTTATTTTCACAATGTATTTCAAAATAAATGATCTACTCCCCATGTTGTGACCCGCTATTTTTGAAGTTCAACCCACCTTCAAAAGCAGCGGTCATTACCGTGGAGCGTACTACCCATTTCGTGTTTTCACAAAAGTGGTGGATTTTCACAAAGATTTTGTGCTCGATCATTCACCTTTCATTTCTCAAAAAAAATCCCTCATTCCCCTCGTCGGAGCAAGTGGAGCACATGGAGATCGACAACGCGGTTTGAGCCAAAAATCAGAGCCATACCAACCCGAGTCAAGAGACATGAAGACTAAACTGTTCGAATCCAAACTGTTGAAAGTCAGAAGAATACCAACCTGTTCTATTAATCGTGGTACGGCTTCGCTGCAACAACTTGAACTCGAGGGAGCAACCAGACAAATGCCCAAAGACAAGCGAACGGCCAATCAGGAGCCCGAAGACAAATGAGCAGTCAGTCAGAAGCTCGAAGACGAAGCAGAAGAATTCGGGAGAAGTTTTTTAAGCTCAAATTCCCCCATTTAATGACTTTTAGAATTGATGTATAGGTTTTCCCCTAGTATTCTTTTCTCTCTCGTCAATTTCTGAATAGACTTTGTGTATAGGTTGTACATTCCCTTTGAATTTATTCAGATCAATGTGTATAGGGTTCCCCACTCCCTATTTTATTTGCGAATGATCGAGCATCAAATTTTCTATTGAGAAAATCCACCACTTTGAAAACACGTGTTTTCAAAATTGTTTTTCTATAACTTGGTTTCTTTCGGCATGCACGAATAAAGAGAAGAATGAATAAGAAACAACTCCTCACAGCTATATATCATTCATCAACTTTGCTTTATGGGGCGAGAATTCACGGTATCTATAGGAGGCATCCCCTAAATAAACAACATCAATAAAATACACCCGAGCACAAAGCAAAGCGCATGCATTGCATTCATTACAAAGAGTCCCACGTATTCTTGGTCAGTTCAAATTCATCAAACACGTGCAAGTCTTGTCCACCTCAGATTAATTGCATAATCATGTGTTTCATTGTTATGTTACCATACCACACACCAGCTTTCATCCCCATATCTCAAATGCCAAAGCCCAATCTCAGAGGGATAGAAAAGAAAACCGAGTTCAAACCTCTCCCAATCAGAATCACCATGCACGTCAGTGACTAAAAGGGAAAGAGCGTGTCATACCGTGGGGCCACCATGCGGGAGTTGTCACTCCCTAAAAGTTCAAAATTCAGGGGCCAATCACTAACCCGACCTCATTGAGAATTACCACCCTGACAGCGACTCCAACGGCTAGACCACCTTTAAGGCCAACAACGATGGGTTGAGCTTCATGAACCGTGAGCTGAATTCGACCCAAGCGAGACTAGTCATAACCTTACCTCTCATGGATTGCATCCAAAAAGAAAAACAAAAAAAACAACAAAAAACACACATTTGGTCAAACACCAAGGTCAACCATCTTCATTCCTCATTTTTAGCATTTCACGCATCCTATACATAGTAATTCCATATTACCACAATAGATTGCATTGTAGATAGTCGCATTTGCATACTCTCATATCGAAACGACATCTTCGGGAAAATCTTGAGAGATTGATTGAACATAATGCTTGAACCACTAAACTCTCGACCCGTCAATTCACACGTGGGTCTAATCAAAATCAACACCACAGACCAAGTGAGTAGTATGCGAAGAGCGGTATTTTCCCTTGAATTCCGAATGAGGATATTGGACAATCTACTGAGTGATGAGGGAAGGTAGAGAGAGCCAATCGAGGTAAAACCATGAGCGACATGTGCATTCCTTCGTCACATAGAGAGGCATAATTCAAAGTGAGATCAATGTCGATAGCAAGGTACGAACTGTGATTCATGCAAAGATCCGAGAATAGTAAGAAAATAATCACTAACTAATGAGAATGACGAGGCACTTAGGAACAAAATCTCCACAAAACCAAAAAGCTTTGACTGCCCTGTACATAATCCCTTAGTGAGCCCCGTTGAGCCTTTCACGATAAACCTTTTTCTGTGAACTCCACAACATGCCACCTGACATATACATGCTTACCCTTGCAATAGAGGAGCTCGAAGGAGCCGGAGCTATGGCCTCTCCCCACCATCTTCCACAAAACACAACAAATGAAATGTTCGAAGAAATCAGTGAGTCAATGAAACTCCAAAGCTGAAAGCCAAAATACAAAATAAAGAATGCTTGAGAAAGTTGATGAGGCAAATGCAATTTCAAAAAAAAATGAGAAGAAGGTTCAAACAGTGCACCAGAAGAGTCAAAAGGAGAAATCCAAATCCGAAGGACCAATGATGTCCCGTAGAAATCAATAAAGGTTATCAAAACCAGTCTAATCATTCCACCCAGGGTGAAGGTGAAACATATCCTCTATTGCACAAAAGCTCCACAACTTCCAAATAAATCCTCTAGACCCATGTGACATACATCATACCCCTCAGCCCGTTATAACCCAACAAAGACCTCTGACTCATAAGACGATGAGCGTTAACTGAAAGTACCGGATCTGAAACATGAATCATAAGCTTCGTACTTGTTATCAACATGTCCCATCATTCCAAATGGACCATGAGCAAATGAGTATGACCTCACCCCGTGAGGTCTTCTGAGTGCGAGTGAATCTCCAGTCTGAGCACCAAATCATAAACAGCCCACCCCACTGCAAGTGAGGAATTTGTAAGGGTCGGAAAGTCCGGAACCTCGAAAAGAAATTCTTAGGAAAATACTACTCCGATCATCGAGAGTATCTTCACACCATTTAGCACACACGGCCATACTCACAAGAGATTGACCCACATCCCTCCATGAGAGGAAAGAGATTCAAGCATTTCAGTTCAACAGTCACTCAAGATCGAACCGAAGATGTCTTATATTCGTAAACCTCATAGTAATAGAGATAGAGACATACCATCTCTCCAAAAAAAACTATATATGCATCTTACATCTCATATAGCACTTAGTATTTGCATGCATCATAACCATTTCACCTTCAACATTCGACTGGTAAGAACTCTACCTAGTCTCACTGAAAATCAACTTCAGTTGCTGTTGTTGAAGCTTAACTTTACATCAAAAGATGTCAACTGAAGCCGTCCCAGACCATCATCAAGCTACATCGAATCATCTCAGAGCCATCCTGGGCTATCCTCGAGCTACATCGAACCAAACTAAGGCCATCCAGATTCATATGACGATCCTCCCAAAGCCAAGCTAGAGCCATACGGGAGCCATCATCCGACATTGAAACCAGGCTTGAAACTACACAGGGGTCATCCCAACAGTTCGAGAACAATACGGGAGCCACCTCAAATCCATACCGGGGCCATTTCGTCACCAGGGTCTTGCCTACAGAGTTCCGAACTACGTTAGGTCTGATCTCAATACGAAATTGAGTACGTAGGCAGCCCGCCCAGGGTGCAACCACCTCAAAGAAAAATCCCCCTTTGTTCCTCATTATCACCAATATAGCCATCTCGTAGCCCTTCCCGGAGCCATCCCGAGCTATCCTGGAGCCATCATGAGAGAACCATAAAGTCATAACCGGACCGAAGCCATCCATCTATGACCAAGAAGTTATCAACCACAAAAAAAATATCTACCACATCAAAACACGCCAAACACAACATAATCCACCAATCACATCAACCCACCATTCGACTCAAAATCCAAAACAAATCGACACCCACCAACCATCCCAAAATCCCCATTCAAATCAAACCCACCAACCATCCCAGAGTCGTTGCTCAAAATGAGTCAATAATCACACCGGAGCCATCCGACCGCACCGGAGCCATCCGATCACGTCAAAGCCATTCAATCATATCAAAATCATCGAGTTCCCAAAGCCACCCATTCAAAAAAACCATTCATTCAAATACCAATCACAAATCACCAAAAACGATGCAAAAGAAAACTCAAGAGCCATACTGGAGCCATCCGACCATACCGGAGCCATCTCGAAACTCTAGAGCCAAGAGTCCTCCAAACCCCGAGACTATAGTGCACATCGGGCGAGACTATCAAAAACAAAATCGAAACATGAGTCCCACACTGACAAAGTCAAGGGCAACACCAGCAGAAGCCACCCGACTATCCGTATCCCTCATGAAAGATCAGAAAATGCAACCCAAAAAGCATCCAACCTCGAATCAACCCACGATCAAAGTCATCCTCGAATCAACCACTCAAAAAACGAGTTTCGCATAACTCAATCAAAGTATTATAGGCCCGTCATAAGTCCTATAGCTAGATGTCAAGAGGTATAGTTGAGGCACTCCTAAGTCCTCGTACTCTCAATCCCATTTTAGGCCAGTCATAAGCTCTAAGACTGGATATCAAGAGGTCCAGTTGAGGCACTCCTAAGCCCTCGTGCACCTTAAGCCAAAATCAGGTTGTTTGTATTATAGGCTCATCATAAGTCCTATAGCTAGATATCAAGAGGTCTAGTTGAGGCACTCCTAAGTCCTCGTACTCTCAATCGCATTCTAGGCCCGTCATAAGCCCTAGGACTAGATATCAAGAGGTCAAGTTGAGGCACTCCTAAGCCCTCATGCACCTTAAACCAAATCGGGTTGTTGGTATTATAGGCTCATCATAAGTCCTATAGCTAGATATCAAGAGGTCTAGTTGAGGCACTCCTAAGTCCTCGTACTTTCAATCACATTCTAGGCCCGTCATAAGCCCTAGGACTGGATGTCAAGAGGTCCAGTTGAGGCACTCCTAAGCCCTCATGCACCTTAAACCAAATCGGATTGTTGGTATTATAGGCTCGTCATAAGTCCTATAGCTAGATATCAAGAGGTCTAGTTGAGGCACTCCTCGTACTCTCAATCGCATTCTAGGCCCGTCATAAGCCCTAGGACTGGATGTCAAGAGGTCCAGTTGAGGCACTCCTAAGCCCTCGTGCACCTTAAACCAAATCGGATTGTTGGTATTATAGGCTCGTCATAAGTCCTATAGCTAGATATCAAGAGGTCTAGTTGAAGCACTCCTAAGTCCTCGTACTCTCAATCGCATTCTAGGCCCGTCATATGCCCTAGGACTAGATATCCAGAGGTCCAGTTGAGGCACTCCTATGCCCTCGTGCACCGTAAAACCGAATCGGATTGTTAGTATCCTAGGCTCATCATAAGTCCTAGGGTTAGATGTCAAGAGGTCTAACTGAGGCTCGTCATAAGTCCTCGCACTTTCAATCGCCTTCATACACTCACGGTCGCATCTCAATGCACCACAAAACAGTAGTGAAAATTTTTGGCGCCCCGTCAACCTTGATTCAATTCTGCAAGAGCTTGCAAATTGAATCAAGGGGAGCCATCTGTAGAAACCAAAAATTCTCACCCCATAAAAAAATTCCAAAAATAAGAGGGGTTGTCGCCTTTTTGTTTCAAAAAGTATCAACGCGCGTGCCAAAACGAAACCATCATTTTTTTGACAAAATTCTTAAATTTTTTCAAAGCATTTCAGAAAAACCCATTTTTTGAAAATGAATTTTCAAACAATAATATGTCTAAACCTACCCTTTTGTTTAGTTACCTATTTAGTATTGTTAATTAAATTTCCGTAGTTTTGAGCATTTCATTTTGTAACACCCCAACCGCTAATCCTTCCATTATCCTCTGATCATTCCCATAATTACCTTACTCGCAGCGGAATACTTACTCTCCAGGCGGGTGATACAATGGCGTTCGCCATCCAGACTAACAAGGATATTACTACTTACAGTAACGGTCTGACGATTAGAATAACCGAATACATACTACTTACTTACAATACCAAATACTTACTTACAATTGATTAACGAGTATACCGAAATATATGAATTACATTCCAAGGCTACTTCCCAAAAATTAAGAGTTTATACATTCTCTCCTTACTATCCAAACATGAATTCATTAACCCAAAAGGTGTACCACATGGTACAACCGGCTACTCCAAGTCCTTAGCCGTGTACAACTCGGTACACCATCCAAACTACTAACTATACCAAAAAGAATCACATCCGGTCCTTACTCCATCCACATCACGCCTCGCGGGTACCTGTAGAATAAAACAGATCCCCCTAGGGTCAGCTTACGCTGAATATGATACCCGCATACCCCGCGTACTAGCGAGGGTACGCCACTATTTGGTCGAGTACATGCGGTTCGTTTCATTCATACATACATACTCTTATTTACGATACAATTCAATACATTCAATCACAAGGCATACCTACATACATTCAATACATGCATGGCAGACATTACAAATCAACCACTCTTACTTACGAAATACCACCGCATTACGGAATACAATTCTCCATTCCATACGAAGTCATGTTAGCTTCATTGAACCCCCGGGTTAATCGGTGTTTCAATTCTCTTTTACCCAAGGTCAATGACTTACATAGTCAAGACCGATACACATACATTACTTACTCCTTACATACTTTACTCATGTTAAGTCGGTATGACCTCGGGCATGATTACTACATCCCACCACCGGGCTTTAGGGTGGCCCACTAATCCAGATGCTACCCATTCAAGGGATTTGGTCCATGGAAAAGATTACAGCCAGGATTCGGATCCAACCTCTTGTGTTTCCTTATCCTCACGCGTGGCCGAACTATATCGGACTTCTACTCATTCCATTTTACTCATTACTCAAGTTAGGAGTTAGAATGTTAGGAATTAGTAGAAGTCATACTACTCCTTTTCCCATACATCAATACAATACACAATACTCATCATGTACACACACACTTCATTCTCATTCATTCATTTCATGAATTATACAAACTAATTGTTCAAGAGGATACAACAAGAAAAATAGTTCAAACACATTTATGTGCAATATAAGTCCGATTCGTGCATTTATCTTGTTGGTGATCACATAAGCACACAAATCGGGGTAACCAAGTTAGGATACAGGGCATGAAGAAATCATATCGTTCACCGTCGTATTCGTACTACCGGATTCCTTCAACGTTCAACTATTTGATTCCTATACAAACATGAAGTTGTATGATCAATGATCTATTATTGATCCAACTTATTCCTTCATTAACACCTTAACGTATACTAACTATTCCTTTATATTCTTACTTGATTATAGAAGAATTCTTTTTTCTTATTACTCCTTAAACTTGCTTCCTTACTCATGTACTACTTACTTCTTACCTTTACTACTCCATTTATAGTGTACTACTACATATATATGCATATATGTATATAGGCATGTATATATATACATATGATTATTAAATAATATAATATAAAACATTTTTTTTTGTTTTGACTCGACCGACCCTACCCAGGGTCGGTCCCAAGGTCGGTCGAAGTTAGTGTGTTACATAACGGCAAAATTCCAGGCCGACCGACCTTGCAAGTCCGGTCCCAAGGTCGGTCCATTCCAGTAAGTTTCCTTACGTGAAAGTTTTAGTCCGACCGACCTTGCAAGTCCGGTCGTAAGGTCGGTCCATTCCAGTAGCTTTCATTACGGGAATTTTTTCTGGCCGACCGACCTTGCAAGTCCGGTCCCAAGGTCGGTCCATTCCAGAAGGTTTCAGACGGGAAAATTTTCTGGTCCGACCGACCTTGCAAGTCCGGTCGCAAGATCGGTCTATTCCAGAAGGTTTCTGTTTCTTGTAATTCTGGGCTCGACCGACCTTGCAAGTTCGGTCCAAGGTCGGTCCGGCCCAGTACTACTTCATTTTAAAATCTGTTTTCAGTTGGTTTCTTTACCTATTTCTTCCCCAATCTTTACCAATACTTCCCCACATGATTTAGCACTAATTAAGCCCTCTAAATCACCCTAGTTCATCCACCAAACTTACTACTCAATTCCTACATTCACTTACACATTCTTCCTCATTTCAACCCAACCTATACTAGTTTGTATTTCACTAATGCTACAGATTTTGCTCTTTCCTCAAATGCTACAGATTTTCACTCAAACTTCTGTCCTCCCTTACTTCCTTAACTAATGCTACTCCTAGCATTAAAATACATTACTTTGCATCCTAGTTCCATCTCATTACCTAGTTCCTCTCCAAATCTGTTTCAAGACCCAAACTACTCATTTTAAACCTCTCCAAATACACCTAGTTACTACCTAGGTTACTTCCTCTTCTTAAACACTTAAGTCCTCAAATTCCTAGATAAAATTTGACATAGTCTCCCCTATAATTCTTACTTTGGCGGCCATCAGTTTGGTTCTTGCCGTGGCCAAATCCAGAACCTATAGCTTCCAAGTTAGCAAGGTTCGGTATACTTACAATACTCCACATACATACTAATTCACAAGTGTACTAATTCGGTTTCGGGTTCTTACCCTTATAGGACTGAGACCTCAGTGGCTTCGCTGCCACTGGTGCGGTGTAGCCAATCTGCAATGGCTCAGCTGCCTTGCCCTTCTCAGTATGGGCTCCGCCGTCCTCCTGAGGTGTTCTTATGGTGGGAATGCTTCCCTTTCTTCTTCTTCTTCTTCCAAGGTCTGGCTAGGTTTTGGTCGTCGGAGGTGTTACCCTTGCCGCTCACCTTGCGCTTCAGCGCTTGCTCCTCATCTCTTAGCTGGTAGGTGATCTCAACTCGAGATGCAGCGTGGTAACACTCCTGAATTACTTAGATATTAGGTTACACTTACATACGGGGATACTAATTCCATTACTCATGGCTTTTAAGGGTTCAACGTTGGTTACCTGAAGGGAGGTAAAACCGTGTGAAGCCCATGCCATACCGGAGTCGATGGCTCAATCCCCGTAGAAGCGGTCGACCAAGACTTGGCCGGTATACCCAAGGTCGGGTAGAAGTCTGAGAAGTGAGGTGAAGGTGCGGTAATATTCATCAACCGTCATCTTCTTGGTCATTTTTAGGGCATCGAGCTCAAGCCGTTTCTTGGTCTTGACATGCTCGGGATAGTACTTAGATCGGAGGAGAGAGGTGAATGCTTCCCAACCGAATGCAGGGTCAGCTACGTGCTCGGCCTTAATGAGCTTCCACCAGTCCATAGCCACGTCTTTGAGGTAGTACGCAGCTATCCTCACTCAAACTCCAGCGGGAGTCTCAAGTGTCTCGAATGCCGTCTCCATCTCGGAGAGGTAGGCCTCGAGCTTGGCGGGTCGCTCCCTCTCGCCTCTAAAGCATGGAGGTCGAAGGTCGGCGACGGCCTTTACCCAATTTGTTTCTCGGGGTTGAGGCGGGTCGGGCTGCTGCTGTTGTTGTTGCTGCTGGTTTTGTTGGGTTGCTTGTACTGCGGTGATTACTTGTGGTAGCATCTGTGCTACCGTGGCGGCGACGATCTCAGCTATCGTCTGCGCGCCCGGTCCATCAGATGTCTCTCCTCTAGGTCGGCCTCGACCTCGTCCTGACATCTGAACAAGTGTGAATTACATTAGGTGCAGTGACACTATGACCTCATGGTCTGATTCAAGCAATTGTATTGTCTTTGCAGACGTAAAAGGTATCTGTTGTTAGCAACGGTAATTCCAAGTTAGGTTTCTAATTTCTCCGTTGTAAACGGTTTATAACCTAACTCGGTAATCACTACACTACGGTATTCTAATCATCAGAGCAAGACTTCACTCTGATACCACTTTTTCTAACACCCCAACCGCTAATCCTTCCATTATCCTCTGATCATTCCTATAATTACCTTACTTGTAGCGGAATACTTACTTACTCCCGGCGGGTGATACAATGTCGTTCGCCATCCAAGACTAACAAGGCTATTACTACTTACAGTAACGGTCTGACGATTAGAATAACCGAATACATACTACTTACTTACAATACCAAATACTTACTTACAATTGATTACCGAGTATACCGAAATATATGAATTACATTCCAAGGCTACTTCCCAAAAATTAAGAGTTTATACATTCTCTCCTTACTATCCAAACATGAATTCATTAACCCAAAGGTGTACCACATGGTACACCGGCTACTCAAAGGCCTTAGCCGTGTACAACTCGGTACACCATCCAAATCTACTAACTATACCAAAAAGAATCACATCCGGTCCTTACTCTACCATCACGCCTCGCGGGTACCTGTAATAAAAACATTCCCCCTAGGGGTCAGCTTACGCTGAATATGATAACCGCATACCCCGCGTACTAGCGAGGGTACGCCAACTATTTGGTCGAGTACATGCGGTTCGTCGTTTCATTCATACATACATACATGCTTTATACGATACAATTCAATACATTCAATTCACAAGGCATACCTATATACATTCAATACATGCATGGCAGACATTACAAATCAACCATTCTTACTTACCTGAATACTCACCGCATTACGGAGATACAATTCTCCATTCCATACAGAAGTCATGTTAGCTTCATTACACACCCGGGTTAATCGGGTGTTCAATACTCTTTTACCCAAGGTCAATGACTTACATAGTCAAAACCGATACACATACAATACTTACTCCTTACATACTTTACTCATGTTAAGTCGGTATGACCTCCGGGCAGGGATTACTACATCCCACCACCGGGCTTATTTAGGGTGGCCCATAATCTAGGATGCTACCCATTCAAATGGATTTGGTCCATGAATTCGGATCCAACTCTTGTGTTTCCTTATCCTCACGCGTGGCCGAAACTATATCGGACTCTACTCATTCCATTTTACTCATTACTCAAGTTATGAGTTAGAATGTTAGGAATTAGTAGCAGTCAATTACTCCTTTTCCCATACTCAATACAATACACAAATACTCATCAGTACACACCACTTCATTCTCATTCATTCATTTCATGAATTATACAAACTAATTGTTCAAGAGGATACAACAAGAACAAAATAGTTCAAACACATTTATGTGCATATAAGTCCGATTCGTGCATTTATCTTTTTGGTGATCACATAAGCACACAAATCGCGGTACCAAGTTTGGATACAGGGCATGAAGAAATCATACCGTTCACCTCGTATTTGTACCACCAGATTCCTTCAACGTTCAACTATTTGATTCCTATACAAACATGATGTGTATGATCAATGGTCTATTATTGATCCAACTTATTCCTCATTAACACCCTAACGTATACTTACTATTCCATTATATTCTACTACTTGATTATAGAAGAATTCTTTTCCTTATTACTCCTTAAACTTGCTTCCTTACTCATGTACTTACTTCTTACCTTTACTACTTACCTATTATAGTGTACTACTACATATATATGCATTGTATATAGGCATGTATATTATATATATGATTATTATAATCAAATAATAAAAAAAAATTATTTTGACTCGACCGACCTTACCTAGGGTCGGTCCCAAGGTCGGTCGAAGTCAGTGTGTTACATAACGGCAAATTCCAGGCCCGACCGACCTTGCAAGTCCGTCCTAATGTCGGTCCTTCCAGTAAGTTTCTTACGTGAAAGTTTTAGTCCGAACCGACCTTGCAAGTCCGGTCGCAAGGTCGGTCCTTCCAGTAGCTTTCATTAACGGGAATTTTTCTGGCCGACCGACCTTGCAATCCGGTCCCAAGGTCGGTCCCATTCCAGAAGGTTTCAGACGGGAAACTTTTCTAGTCCGACCGACCTTGCAAGTCCGGTCGCAAGATCGGTCTATTCCAGAAGGTTTCCGTCTTTGTAATTCTGGGCTCGACCGACCTGCAAGTTCGGTCCCAAGGTCGGTCCGGCCCAGTACTTCAGTTTTAAAAAATCTGTTTTTAGTTGGTTTCTTTACCCATTCTTTCTCTTCCCCAATCTTTACCAATACTTCCCCCACATGATTTAGCACTAATTAAGCCCTCTAAATCACCCTAGTTCATCCACCAAACTTACTATCAATTCCTACATTCACTTACACATTCTCCTCATTTCAACCCAACACTTATACTAGTTTTGTATTTCACTAATGCTACAGATTTTTGCTCTTTCCTCAAATTCTACAGATTTTCACTCAAACTTCTGTCCTCCCTTACTTCCTTACTAATGCTACTCCTAGCATTAAAATACATTACTTTGCATCCTAGTTCCATCTCATTAACTAGTTCCTCTCCAAATCTGTTTCAAGACACCAAACACTACTCATTTTAAACCTCTCCAAATACACCTAGTTACTACCTAGGTTACTTCCTCTCTTAAAACACTTAAGTCCTCAATTCCTAATTAAATTTGACATAGTCTCCCCCTATATTCTTACTTTTGCTCCCACACTATTTCACTCACAATTTGCTCATTCTCACACCTGTTTATACAATGTATTATACTCACATTCAACTCTACTACATCAACAAACTTTCGTGCCATACACACTCAATACCCAATGTTTTCCAAGCTTTTAAACATCATTTACAACTTCAAATGTTACAATATCATTCCTCATTATACTACAACATACTTACTACTCATCACTCAATACTTTACTCATTTTTACTACTAAAAAACTGTTACATTACTCAATACAAAACTAGTTCAAGGTAAGAGCCTTTACCTTGTTCTTTCTAGTTTCTTTCTTCCTTTCCCTTCTCTTCCTTTCTTCTCCTTTGTTCTCGTTTTGAATGGAGTTCACACTCTAATTCTACAACCCATATCAATACAACTACCATTTCAATACTACTCTTATTTAGCCTAAAGCTTAAAGCATAGTTTTAGGGTTTAAGAAAAGCTATTACCTTCCAACCAATGAGTGAGGTCCTTGGTTAGCAAGAAACAAGATCCTAGCCTAGCCCAAAATAGAAGCCAAAATCGGCTGGAGCAAGAAGAACCAAGAGTTCAAAATATGGAAATTCTTATAATGCAAACAAGGGCTAGAAATGATGGATTTTCGAACCTCTTTTTACCTCAAGATGACAAGGAGGTGAAGGTGCTTCTAATGGTGGACTTGAATCTTCAAATGGCCTCCACCCATAAAACACAATTGGAGTTTTTGGTTTTTTGAAAGGAGGAAAGTGTTCTCCTTTGCATGGGGATTCCATGGTATGGTTTTTATGATTTTTGGACAAGTTTGAGTGTTGAACAAGAGGAGAGAAGGAGGGAATTGAGTGGGTTTCTTTCTTCAAATCTCCATGGATGTCGCAGGAGGAGAAGAGAATAGAGAAAGAGGGGGAGAAAAACGTGAGAGAGGGATGAGATGTGAGGAGAGAAATTGTTTTGCTTTTTACTTATTTCTTTTGTCCTTTAGCAAATAAGGGAGTTAAGTGAGTGTGAGAGAGAGGAGGGAAATCGGTCCCCTATACCCCCCTCTACAATTTTTTTTTATTTTTTTATTTGCGAAGTGGACACACTAAGTTTCTTTATTTGCATTCTCACCCCACAACTTCTCGTTTTGACAGTTTTACTACCGAACCCGTTTCCCGGAATTTTCTCGTTTAAAAAATAATTAATTGGTTCTAAGCTCCACTAATATTTATTAGTGACTATTTAGCTGACCAAAATTGTTACGAGTCTATTTGACCCGCTTAAAGTCATGTTTTTTCCCGGTTTCCTCGAAAACCGCGCTTTAAAGGTTTCGTTTATGCTTTAAAAACCCATTTTAAAAAGGTCCGTTTTCTTCGGGATTTGTTCCCTCATATTTATTTAAGTGTAATTAAGCCTTTAAAATTTATAATTAGCCTAATTAATCACTGTTTTTAATTACGGGGTATTTCACATTTACTTTATTTTGTCCATTTTCATGATGATTTTTACTATCTCATTTTCCAGTCAGACAAGCCTGGTTTTAATCTAGTCTTCGGCTGAACCCACTTAGCCCAGTATCCAAGGCCCATATGATCACTTGCTCCATCTTGACAAACACAGCCCACGTGCTGCCTTTTAAACAAAAAAACCCTACTATGTTCCCTGGAGATCCATCTACAGTAGCTTCCTCTGGGGACGATCGACCGAACAGGGTCCCCGATGGGAAATACCTCTCCAGCCTCCTACTCTTGAGGGAATTGAGCCGAAAAACCCCAAACGACGATTCCATTCTCCTCCTCTCTTAGTCGGCTGCCTCCTTCATTCTCTCACTCACGGTAATTTGCAAGCCAACACCCGCCTTCCCCTTTATCTCTCGATCTCAACAAACTCTTTTCTCCATCTTCATCTCTCGATCTCAAACAACCCTTATTTATTTTTTTATCTCCAGAAGCCAAAAATCTAGACGATGAATGATTGAGGCCACCTTCTTCATCCTCTGAAACAATGCAAACAAAGACCCAGACCCTCACTCTGTTCGTTCTTCATTCTGGAGTTCACTCAATAATAAAAAATGGCCAACGCCATCATCCTCCATCTCCATCGACGGGCACCCTTTCCTCTCTTCCTGATCTAACTTATACCGGCTCAACATTCAAACCTCTCCAATGGACACAACTGATCGATCTCTATCTCTGAATTTCAAGAGATTTAATCTAGTAAGTCTCCACTGGCGAGAGCATCACATTCGCATATCGATCTCGATCCTTCTCCCCGACATCATTGAATCTCTGTTCAAACATCCCATGGCTGTCGAGCCTTCCGATTCCCTTGACCCTTTCATGTCTGGCGACAGTGGCCACCATCATCGAAAGACCGATTGATCTATTTCTTCGCACGCCTCCTACTACTGGCAATTTTCGGCTTCGTCACTGGTTTGTTGTGCTCGCGGTAGCGTGAGCAAGTATTAGGGCGGGTATTTCTCCATTTCCCCTTCGATCAGGATTTAATCTGGACATCACTCTATTTTACTGGCATGTTGAATCTGATTTTGAAGCTACCGTCGAAAGGAAGCTTGAACCTATCATCGAAATGTGCTTGAATCGGCCTTATTCGCAATCTTGGTTATTCTCTGGTCTTGTGTTTCGGATTCTTATGAAACCTTGCAATAATTTTTTTTTAGTAGTTTCGACTGTACTGGATCTGGAAGTTCATCAGGT
Source organism: Limonium bicolor (assembly GCA_023374045.1). NCBI lineage: Eukaryota > Viridiplantae > Streptophyta > Magnoliopsida > Caryophyllales > Plumbaginaceae > Limonium > Limonium bicolor. The sequence continues at coordinate 210,276,290 of CM041782.1, forward strand.
TTAAAGCTCGTTTCATGAGTCTGGATGTTTGATGTGTTTAAGACGTTTTGTTTGGTTCGGTTAATCATGGATTTTGGATTGTTAAACTGACATTAATTGCGTACGGCAGGGTTGGTTTCTGATTGTGCTATCTGTGTTTATCCTGGGGATTGAAGTTAATCTGTGACTCATTATTGTCGGATTATACCCTAAACCCTTTAATTCGTTGGCGTTCAAATCACAATTTGTGTATCTGAATTATGACCCTGGGCCGATTTATTGATCATCGCTGCCATCTGGGTCTGATTTTTTAGCCGTTTATTGTTGGGTATGTAGAAGCGATTACCATTTTATGGGCTCTACCTTTTTTCCGGCCTTTTGGGATTTTAGAGCTCACAGGCTACACTGCCTGAATGTTATTTTGTGTTCAGGGAAATTGGGCCTATGGTTTAGGGCTAAGCTTGAAGGCTTCTGGTTGACGGTTGCATGCTTGCGCCTATTACTGTTGGTTTAAGAATTTTCGGTTGTCAGATTTACTTAGCGTTTACTCGATAATTGGGTATTTGGTAGCTCCTTACACCTCTGACTTCATGTTTTGATCAGGTACTTTCTTCGACTCCAGGATTGGACTTGTTGGTTTGGAATTGACTTTGGACTCTACAATTTGACACCAGTTGAACTTTGAGCTTGATGTGCATTCACGGGTTCGAAAACCCTATTTGGTCAGCTTTCTAGTTGATAACTCTTGTTGCGCCTCAAACTCGGTTTGGAAGTTGAATTGCTTCAACCTTGAACTTGTCCTTTGCGCATTGATACTTGGTTTGGAGTTTAAGTTTGAAACTAGCATGTATTTGTCCCTTTGCGCTTAGATAAGAACATGAATTGAGTGAGTTGCCCTGAATATTATAATTGTTTAGACAAATCATTCATTGGCTGGATGGTCCGTATTAATTCTTCATCTTAGAGGGAAATGATATAAACCCTTCTAGGTATGATCCCACATGACTCACAACTTCATCCCTTTGACACTACTTTTCGGTTTGAGTCATAATCTAAGATGACAAATTAATTTGAGTAGCATCCCCAATGCTTGATTTATCTTACAATCCTTGGCATTTGTTGGTACCTTGAAACTCGTTTCTATGTTCTTGGTTGGGTGTGGGAGATGAATTAGATTGCCCCCCTTCCTCCCATTGAGAGGGCCCGTATATCCCATTGCACACACCCCAACCCTCTTACATTTCATTACTAATTAAATCTCGTGTCTCTTTGTCTGTGTTCCATGGCATGAAATACCCCGTAATTAAAAACAGTGATTAATTAGGCTAATTATATTTTAAAGGCTTAATTACACTTGAATAAATCGAGGGAACAAATCCCGAAGAAAACGGACCTTTAAAATGGGTTAAAAGCATAAAAGAACCTTAAAGCGCGTTTCCCAAGAGGAAACCGGGAAAACGTGACTTTAAGCGGGTCAAATAGACTCGTAATAATTTTGGTCAACTAAATAGTCACTAATAAATATTAGTGAAGCTTTAGAACCAATAAAATTAATTAAATGAGAAAATTCCGGAAAACGGGTACCGGTTAGTGGAAACTGTAACAACCGGTAAGTCGTGGGGTGAGAGAGAGTAAATAAACAAAGTTAGTGTGTCCACTTTGCAAATAAAAATAGAAATGTGAGTGTGTGTGCATATGTGGGCCGATTTTATTAGTCTCCCCCACTCTCTTTAATTTCTCTTATGAACTAAAAGACAAGAGAAATAAGTAAAGGAAAAAAATTAGACTCTCTCTCCTACCCCTCACCCTCCTCACACGTTTTTTTTTTCCCCTCCTGCTTCCTCTTCTCTCTTCTCTTCCTGCGACAAGCATGGAGATTTGAAGAAACCTCCACCAAGCTCACCTTCTCTCCTCTTGTTAACCCACTAAACTCTACTCCAAAAATTACAAAATTAGTACCATTGTAATCCCCTCGGAAAGGAGAACACTTTCCTCCTTTCAAAAATCCAAAAGCTCCATTTTCGATTTTATGGGTTTTCACCCATTTTGGAGATTTGAAGCCACCATTAGAAGCACCTTCACCTCCTTGTTGCTTTGAGGTAAAAAGAATTTCGAAAATCCTTCATTTCTAGCTCTCATTGACATTATAAGGATTTTCAGTTTTTGAACTCTTGTCCTCCTTGCTCCAGCCGGTTTTGGCACTTTTGTTGGGCTTGGAATATTGTTCTCTTGCTAGTCAAGAACTCCATTCATCCATTCATTGGAAGGTAATACTCTCTTCTAAACCTAAAACTTAAATTCTAGGGTTAGAATAAAAATGAATGCTAAATGGGTAGTGTGTATTGGTATGGTGGTGTAGTATCGAGTATTGTGTGGAGAAGAACAAAGGAAGAAGAAAAGAGGAGAAGGAAAGGAAGAAGAAAAAAAACTAGAAAGAACAAGTAAAATCTCTTACCTTGAGCTAGTTTGTATTGTGTATTGTAACAGTTTTTAAGTAAGTAAAATGAGTAATGAATTGAGTAATGAGTAAGTAAGTGTATTGTAGTATATGAAGAATGATATCGTAACAGTTTTGAAGTTTTTAAATGAGTTTTAAAAGCTTGGGAAAACATTGGGTAGTAAGTGTGTATGTGTGCAGGATTTTGTGTTGTTGTGGTAGTGTTGGAATTGTGAGAATGATGTATTGTGTAACAGGTTGAGAGAATGAGTATTCGTGAGCTGAAATAATGTGTGGAGAATGTTAGAAATATAGGGGAGGCTATGTCAAAATTCATTTAGGAATTTGAGGACTTAGGCACATTTGTAACAGATTTTGAAGAGTGTAGAAATGGGTGGTCTAGTAGTTGTAACAGATTTTGAAAGAAGTAAGTTAAGAGAATGGAACTAGGATGTGAGTAATGTATTTTGGATGCTAGGAATAGCATTAGTTGAGGGTATTTGGAGTATAAGAGTTGAGAGGAAAATCTGTAGCATAAGGAGGAGAACTAAAATCTGTAGCATTAGGGTAAAGGAAAATAATGTAAGTGTTGAATAGAGATGAGGAGAATTTGTGTAGATTGTGTAGGAATGGGGTAACAAGTATGGTGGGTGGACTAAGGTGATTTAGAGTGTCTAAATAGTGCTAAAATCATGTGGGGAAATATTGGCAAAGATTGGAGAAGCAATGGGTAAAGAATACATTGAAAACAGATTTTAAAACTGAAGTATTGGGCCGACGGACCTTGCGACCGAACTTGCAAGGTCGGTCGAGCCCAGATTTACAAAGCGGTGAGCTACTGGAATCGACCGGACTTGCAAGTTCGGCCGACCAGAGAATTCTCCCGCCTGTAACCCTGGAATCGACCGAACTTGCGACCACTTGCAAGTTCGTCGGCCAGAAAAATTTCCGTCATGGAGCTCTGGACGACCGACTTGCGACCGGACTGCGACCGGACATGCAAGTTCGGTCGGTCCCGAAAAATTTCCCGATGAAACCTTCTGGAATGGACCGAACTTGCGACCGGACTTGCAAGTTCGGTCGGCCAGAAAAATTTCCGTCATGGAACTACTGGAATCGACCGGACTTGCGACCGGACATGCAAGTTCGGTCGGTCCCGAAAAATTTCCCGATGAACCTTCTGGAATGGACCGAACTTGCGACCGGACTTGCAGTTCGGTCGGCCAGAAAATTTCCGTCATGGAAGCTACTGGAATCGACCGGACTTGCGACCGGACATGCAAGTTCGGTCGGTCCCGAAAAATTTCCCGATGAAACCTTCTGGAATGGACCGAACTTGCGACCGGACTTGCAAGTTCGGTCGGCCAGAAGAATTTCGGTAATCTGAGCTACTGGAATGGACCGGACTTGCAAGGTCGGTCGCAAGTCCGGTCCTGACAAAAAAAAAAAAAAAAAAAAAAAAAGTATTTTTATCATATGATTATAGCAATCATATGTATATGTATATATACATATATATGCCTATATACCTATATGCATGTATGTGTGGTAGTACATTATAAGTGAAGTAGTAAAGGTAAGGAAGCAAGGATAAAGGGTAGTGAGAAAAGAATGGTATAATAATCAAGTATGAATGTAAAGGAGTAGTAGTATATATCAGGAGTATTAATGAAGGAATAAGTTGGATCAATCATAGACCATTGATCATACAACTTCATGTATGTATAGGAATCAAATAGTTGAGCTCCAAAGGAACCGGTAGAACGTAAACGACGGTGAACGGTATGATTTCCTCTGCCCTGTATCCTAACTTGGTTACCCCGATTTGTGTGCTTATGTGATCACCAACAAGATAAATGCATGAATCGGATTTATATTGCACATAAATGTGTTTGACTATATTGTTCTTGTTGTATTCTTCTCGAACGAATAGTTGTATAATTCATGAAATGTATGTATGAGAATGAAGTGTATGTGCAAGTATGAGTACATGTGTATTGTAAGTATGTATGGAAAGTAAGTATGGACTTCTACTAATTCCTAACAATCTAACTCCTGACATGAGTAATGAGTAATGGAATGAGTAGAAGCCCGATATAGTTTCGGCCACGCGTGAGGATAAGGAACCACAAGAGGTTGGAACCGAATCCTGGGCTATGATCTTTTCCTTGGACTAATTCCCTTGTATGGGTAGCATCCTGGATTAGAGTGCCATCTCAAAGCCCGGTGGTGGGAGATAGTACTCCCTGCCCGGAGGTCATACCGACTTAACTGGAAGTAAAGTATGTAAAAAGTAAGCGTTGTATTTTATTGGTCTTGACTATTGTAAGTCATTGACCGGAGTAAAAGAATCGAACACCCGATTAACCCGGGTGTGTAATAAGGCTAACAAGACCTTGTATGTATTGGAGAATTGTATCTCCGTGATGCGGTGAGTATGGTAAGTATGAATGAATGACTTGTATTGTATTCCTCATATGCATTGTATGTATGTATGCTTGGTAAAATGAATGTATTGTATTGTATGAAGCATGTATGTATGTATGAAACGAACCGCATGTATACGACCAATAGTTGGCGTACCCTCGCTAGTACGCGGGGTATGCGGTTATCATGTTCAGCGTAAGCTGACCCCCTCGGGGGAATGTTTTTACTCCACAGGTACCCGCGAGGCGTGAAGGTAGAGTAAGGACGAGATGTAATTCTTTTTGGAGTAGTAGTAGAATTGAATAGTGTACCGAGTTGTACACGGCTAGAGCTTTTGGGTAGCCGGTGTACCATGTGGTACACCTTTTTGGGTTATTAGATGCTTGATTGGAAGAAAGGAGTAGTTGTATAAACTCCTCATTTTTGGAGGTAGTATTGGAATGTAATTCAGATAATTCGGTATACTCGGTAATCAAATGTAAACTAAGTATTTAGTACTGTAAAGTAAAGCAGTATGTATGTATTTTCATTCTAATCATCAGACCGAAACGGTAAGTAGTAGTAGCCTTGTTAACCTTGGAGGGTTAACGGCGTTGTATCACCCGCCGGGAGTAAGTAAGTATTCCGCTGCGAGAAGGGTAAGTACGGGATTGATTAGAGGATAATGGACGGATTAGCGGTTGGGGTGTTACAAAAAGTGTATCAGAGCGAAGTATTCTCTGATGATTAGACTCTTAAGTGTAGTGATTACCGAGTTAGGATTCAACCGTCATAAGACGGATATTTAGAAACCTAACTAGGAACTACCGTGTTGTTAAAACGGATACCCTTAACGTCTGCAAGGACGATACCATTGCTTGAATGAAGACCATGAGGCATAGTATCAACATCTAATGTAATCCACACTTGTTCAGATGTCAGGACGAGGTCGAGGCCGACCTAGAGGAGAGACATCTGGTGGACCGGGCGCGCAGACGATAGCTGAGATCGTCGCCGCCACGGTAGCACAGATGCTACCGGAAGTAATCACCGCTGTACAGCAACACAGCAAACAACAGCAGCAGCAGCACAGCAGCAGCCCCCGACCCACCTCATCCCCGTGAGACAAATTGGGTAAAGGCAGTCGCCGACCTCCGACCGGCTGCTTAGAGGCGAAGAGCGACCCCGCCAAGCTCGAGGCCTACCTCTCCGATATGGAGACTGCCTTCGACACACCTTGACTCTCCCGCCGTAGTTCGAGTGAGGATGCTGCGTACTATCTGAAATGCGGCTATTGACTGGTGGAAGCTCGTTAAGTCCGAGCACGTAAGCTGATCCGGCATTCGGATGGGAAGCATTACCTCTCTCCTCCGATCTAAATACTACCCCGACATGTCAAGACCAAGAAAATCTTGAGCTCGCTGCACTTAAGATGACCGAGAAGATGACGGTTGATGAGTATTACCGCACCTTCACCTCTCTTCTCCGACTTCTATCTACCCGACTTGGGGTATACCGCCAAGTCTTGGTCGACCGCTTCTACGGCGGATTGAGCCATCGACTCCGGTATGGCATGGGCTTCACTCGGTTACCTCCCTTCAGGTAACAGGTTGAACCCTTAAAAAGCCATGAGTATGTGAATTAGTATTCCCGTATGTAATGTAACCTAATGCCTAAGTAATTCAGGAGTGTTACCACGCTGCATCTCGAGTTGAGATCACCTGCCAGCTGAGAGATGAGGACAAGCGCTGAAGCGCAAGGTGAGCGGCAAGGTAACCCCTCCGATGAACAAAACCAATCCAAACCCTGGAAGAAAAGAAGGGGAACACTCCCACCAGCAGAAAATACATCCGAGACGCGGTGCCCATGCTGAGAAGGCAGGCAACTGAGCCTTTACAGATTGCCTACACCGCACCAGTGGCAGCTAGCCACTGAGGTCTCAGCCCTACAGGGGTAAGAAACCGAAACCGAATTAGTACACTTGTGAAATTGTAGTATATAGAGTATTGTAAGTATACCAACCTTGCTAACTTGAAAGCTATAGGTTCTGGATTTGGCCAAGGAAAGACCAATCTGATGGCCGCAGCTACATCTGCCGTAACTGCAACAAGGATCATCCCGGCACGATTGCCAAGGAAGGGAGATCCGCTGCTTCAATTGTCAGAAACCGGGCCACCGTGCCAATGCATGCCGGAGAATTCTAGGCCCAAGGGCAACTACACAGGGCTACAAGCAGCGTGAGGGCAAGGAAGCTGCATCTGGTGATGCTCATGCCCAGCATACCTCACAGGGACAGGATCCCGAGGCCCGCAGAAGGGCGCACCGCAGAGGCAGCCCGCCCTACACATCATTGACCGTGATGGACCGGGACTAAGTCCGGCCCAGGTAACTACCGTAACCTTTAATCCTTGAAAAGCATGTCTAATTAGTGAAGTAACTGTATGAGTAAATGTATGAATGCGTAAGTACTTGAAGTATGAAATTGAGCATGAGTAAGTAACATGGAAGTATGTATTGAGCATGAAATGAATTAGTAAGCCTAGAACTTATTCTAGATGAATTTACCACCTTAGGGAAATTCCATATCTGTTACCCAATACCTTCAAACTCACCTCATGAAGAGACCGACATCGCCAACCACACTTCAACAACGAACAGTGTCAGGTCATCCGCCCAGGTATGATTTTATTAAAAGGATACCTGACACCCGAAGCACAAATTTCAATCATCCGACGATGCAACGAGTTAGGAACGGGTCCAGGAGGATTTTATACACCCGAATTCCCCGGTGGAGCTACAATGAAGCTGAAAATGATTGCTTGGGAAAGGACTGGAACCCTTATACCAAGACATACCAAATACCAACAACGCGAGCAGGAGACGGAGCAACACCTCCAGCAATACCCCCAGAATTCCAATGCTTGTCACACAAGCTGTGGACTTGCACAACACAATGAAGATGAACCAATCCCTGCACTTGAAGCAGATCTGTGTATCGTCAACTTCTATGAAAAAGAAGGACGACTGGCTTACACCAAGACAAGACGAGACAGCGGAATCTCTTGAACTAGGAGTGCCCGTAGTGTCTTGGTCCATTGGTGATGACGCCGTATTCCTGTATAGCGAGCGGAAGCGTTGGACCTCGCAGAAAAATTGGTATTGAGATCAGGAGATGTTCTAATCATGGGTGGAAAATCAAGGTTGCTGTATCACGGGATCCAGAAGATCAAGTGAATACGGCACCACCGGCAATAATCAATGCCACACACATGATACCAGGACGCCTGAACCTTACCTTTAGAAGTATTAATCTTGTAGTAGCATGTAATCCAGTAGTAACGTGTATTAGAGACACAGTATGTATGATGGTTGGTTATTCAATAAAAGCAGAGTTGGTTATTAAATTCCACTTGCGTTCCACCATCTTTACTTATAATCTCATGAATCAATAGGTTGTGGACTCGGTACCGAAGGTAACCTGAGCATCCTCACCGAAGAACAAGCCGGCAAGAGCGGCACCATTCTAACGGGAACATTCCCAGTAAACGGCATCGAAGCCTCAGTATTATTCGACTCCGGCGCCTCTCACACCTTCATATCGCCATCTCTTGCGAAGAAGTTGGGGCTAGATGCGGATGAGCTACCAAACTTCTTGGTTACTCTCCCATCGAAGGAGCGGGTACAATGTACCAAGTATTACAAATCAGCCACCATTCAAATCAAGGTGAAGCGTTTCCCATTTCCTTCATTGAATTCAACGGATTGGGATTCGACTTAATTATTGGAATGAACTGGTTGGAGCGGCACAAGGGAGAATCCTATGCGCCGAGCACCGATTGCTGCTCAAAGTCCATCTGGGGTCACCGTTTCATACCGCCAGAGACCGAAAGAGCCTTCAACTACAGTCATCTCCGCCATGGCAATGTATCGGGAGCTCAGAAAAGGGCATGAAGTGTATTTATGTCACGTGCAAGACCTGGAGAGAGATCCAGAGTTCAGTGACGAGGTAGCAGTAGTCTCAGAATTCCCCGATGTATTTCCGAAAGAGCTACCTGGTATGCCACCACAGAGGGCGGTAGAATTTGAAATCGATCTTGTACCGGGTACTGGTCCCATCGCTAGGGCACCATACCGTATGGCACCGGCAGAAATGGCAGAACTCAAGGAACAGTACATGATCTTCTCGACAAAGGGTTTATACGCCCGAGCGTATCACCCTGGGGAGCACCGGTCCTCTTCGTGAAGAAGAAGGACGGTAGTCTCCGCCTCTGCATCGACTACCGCGAATTGAATGCGGTCACCGTAAAGAACAAGTACCCATTGCCACGCATCGACGACCTGTTCGATCAGTTGAAGGGAGCATCCGTCTTTTCTAAGATTGATCTCCGATCCGGTTACCACCAAATTGCTATCAAAGAGCAAGACATTCAGAAAACAGCATTCCGAACAAGATATGGCCACTACGAATTCACGGTGATGCCATTCGGTTTGTCTAATGCACCAGCCAAGTTCATGGACCTAATGAATCGGTTATTCAGTGATCAGCTGGACACTTCGGTAGTAGTATTCATTGACGACATTCTTGTGTATTCGAAGTCACCAGAAGAGCATGAAAACCACTTGAGAAAAGTACTTGAGACACTGCGCGAGAACCAGCTGTATGCGAAGTTCTCCAATGCGAGTTTTGGCTAGATCAGGTATCATTCCTCGGTCATGTCATCTCGAGCGCGGGCATTTCAGTAGATCCATCCAAAATTGAAGCAGTGCGATCATGGCCTAGACCTAAGACTGTTACCGACATCCGGAGCTTTCTTGGTTTAGCCGGTTATTACCGGAGGTTTGTAAAGGACTTCTCGAAAGTCGCTAAGCCCATGACGCATTGATGAAGAAAGATGCACCCTTTGTATGGACAGAGGAGTGCGAGCTATCATTTCAGAAACTGAAAGACTCACTGACCTCAGCGCCCGTCCTTACTCTTCCAGGGCACAGAGGGATTTGAGGTGTACTGTGATGCATCAGGCAAGGGCATGGGATGCGTACTCATGCAGCATGGCAAGGTAGTAGCCTACGCTTCTCGCCAGCTGAAAAAGCATGAGGAGAATTACCCGACACATGATCTAGAGTTAGGAGCCATTGTCTTCGCCTTGAAGATATGGCGACACTATCTCTATGGGGTAAGCATCACCATCTATTCCTCCGACCACAAAAGTCTACAGTACGTATTTACCCAGAAAGAATTGAACCTAAGGCAGAGGAGGTGGATGGAGTTCCTCTCGGATTACGACATCATCAACCTCCAGTATAAGAAGGGAAGGCAAACGTAGTAGCGCCCGACGCCCTGAGTCGTCGAGCACACTCGCTCCATTCGCTACTCGCTTCTTCTAGCTTGGTTGACGAGGTGCGAGACGCTCAGTTGAGCGACCCTTACTTCACAGAGATCAGACAGAAAATTACAGACGGTACCTTCGAGCGCCGAAAGTACGACTTCAAACTGCACGAAGATGGTCTGATCCGTTTGAATGGCAGATTATGCGTCCCCCGAAGCAATGCTGAGCTAAGGGATCGCATTCTGCGTGAGTCACATTGTTCGACATTGCATGTCCATCCGGGAGCCTCTAAAATGTACAAAGACATGAAGAGGTACTTCTGGTGGTCAGGAATGAAATCAGACGTGACTGAGTATGTTCTGAGGTGTCTCACATGCCAGAAGGTGAAGTTTGAGCACCGAAGACCGGGAGGAATGGTGCAATCCATGCCCATTCCGGAGTGGAAATTCCATGATATCTCCATGGATTTTGTTGTTGGACTCCCACCTGCTAGGGGAGGACTCAACATGATCTGGGTAATAGTCGATCGCCTCACCAAGGTTGCCCGATTCATACCGATGAAGGACACCTGGAAGGTGGCGAAGCTCGCAGAGCTATTCGACAAGGAGATCATCCGACACCACGGAGTCCCAAAAACCATTGTATCTGACCGCGATACCAGATTTCTTTCGAGATACTGGAGAGCGACACGGGAAGCGCTTGGTACTGAGTTGAAGCTTAGCACCGCCTTCCATCCACAGACCGACGGTCAGACAGAAAGGACCATCCAAACACTAGAGGATATGCTAAGGGCATGTGCCTTAGACTTCCAGGGGAGCTGGATTGAGAAGCTTCATCTTATCGAGTTTTCGTATAACAATAGCTACCATGCTTCGATTAAGATGTCGCCATTCCAAGCCTTGTATGGTAGACCTTGCCGTACCCCGTTGTGTTGGGATGAGTCAAGCGAAGCGGTCATCATAGGACCGGAGTATTTAGAACAAGTACAAGCTGAAGTACAACAAATCCGAGCCAATATGAAGGCAGCCCAAGATAGACAGAAATCCTATGCGGATGTGCGACGACGCGACCTTGAGTTCGCCGTGGGCGACCAAGTGTTCCTGCGTGTCTCACCTATGAAGGGTGTCTTCCGATTTGGCCAGAAGGGCAACTAGCCCGAAATTTGTAGGCCCGTATGCCATTACCGAGAGGATTGGAGCCGTAGCTTATAGGCTAGCATTGCCTGAAGAATTGGGGCGTGTTCATGATGTCTTTCATGTATCACAACTCAAGAAATACATAGCCGATCCCTCTCATGTATTAGAACCCGAACATCTATCCCTAGAGCCGACGATGAGATATGTCGAGACTCCATTGCGAATCCTTGATACAAAGACAAGAGACACTCGCCATAAATCTGTACGAATGGTGAAGGTCTTGTGGTCTAACCACGACGTCGAGGAAGCGACTTGGGAATTAGAGGACGCCATGAAGGCGAAGTACCCGAACTTATTTGTAGACTAGATGTCTAGTATCCGTATAGCACGGAGGGTACGGGGCGTACCCCTTTTTAAGGGGGGTAGAGCCTTTTTGCTTTTGCATTGCTTCGGGTTAGCATTGCATAGTATGTATGTATGTAATTGTATTTTGGTTGGCACATGTAGTGCTAAGTGTATGGTATTGACACAAAGTAGTGCTAGTAGTATTTGGTATGTAGTACGATGTGTATGGTATGTATGTAATGAGTAATGCATTTGTGTTGTACGGTATATGACACGAATGACATTGTGAAGTGTATTGTGGAATGTATGAACTGAATGGAGTATTGTGTATGAATTGTGATTGTGTGGTATTCGAAGTAAGTGGGTACATGGTATTTGAATTGTGGATGCTGTAGTGTAAGAATTGTGAACACCCTGTAAGGTGGTAGTAGAATGCATTGTGGCAATTGATTTGCCAAATGAGTAGAAATGGTAAACGGTAACCTTGAGCACTTTGAGGGCAAAGTTTCTTAAGGGGGTAGATTGAAATACCCCGTAATTAAAAACAGTGATTATTAGGCTAATTATATTTTTAAAGGCTTAATTACACTTAAATAAATACGAGGGAACAAATCCCGAAGAAAACGGACCTTTAAATGGGTTAGAAGCATAAAAGAACCTTAAAGCGCGTTTCCCGAGGAAACCGGGAAAACGTGACTTTAAGCGGGTCAAATAGACTCGTAATAATTTTGGTCAACTAAATAGTCACTAATAATATTAGTGAAGCTCTAGAACCAATAAAATTAATTAAATGAGAAAATTCCGGAAAACGGGTACCGGTTAGTGAAAACTGTAACAACCGGTAAGTTGTGGGGTGAGAACGCAAATAAACAAACTTAGTGTGTCCACTTAGAAATAAAAAGCAATATCTAGTGTGTGTATGGGTGTGGGCCGATTTTGATAGCCCTCCCCTCTCTTTATTATTCCTAATTCACTAGTGGACAAACAAATAAGTAAAAGGCAAAAAGGAGTCTCTCTCTCCTACTCCCCCTCTTCTCTCTCACGTATTGGCCCCCCCCCCTTCTTCTCTTCTCTGCATCTCTTCTTGTTCCTGCGATTTTCATGGAGAAAATGAAGAACCCACAAAACTTCCTCCTTCTCTCCTCTCTTTGAGTGCTCAAACCTCCTCCAAACTCAACAAAATTATACCACTAGAATCCCCTTGCAAAGGAGAAGATTCTCATCCTTTCAAAAATCAAAAGCTCTATTTTCGTTTTTGAGGGTATTCACCATTTGGAGATTTGAAGCCACCATTAGAGGCACCTTCACCTCCTCTTCATCTTGAGGTAAAAGAATTCCGAAAATTCATTGTTTCTAGCTTCCATTGGCATTTTAAGAATTTCGATTTTTGAACTCTTGGCTCTCCCTTGCTCCAGCCGGTTTTGGCTACTTTTGTGGGCTAGGAATCTTGTTCCTTCATTAGTCAAGAACTCCATTCATCCATTGGAAGGTAATACCTTGTCTACTAAACCCTAAAACATTAAATTCTAGGGTTAGTGCAAAAATGAATGTTAAATGGTAGTGTGTATTGGTATGGTGGTTGTAGTATTGTGCATTTTGTGAGGAAGAACCAAGAAGAAGAAAGAAGAAAGAGAAAGCAAGAAAGAAGGAAAAAACTAGTAAGACAAGGTAAAGCCTCTTACCTTGAACTAGTTTTATATGTAGTAATTAACCGTTTTTGAGTAGTAGTAATGTAGTAACGCATTGAGAAAAGATTGTAACAGTTTTTGAATTGTAAAAATGAGCAATGGATTGAGTATCGAGTAACAAAACATTATTGTAGTATAATGAGGAATGATGTTGTAACAGCTTTGAGTATTTAAATGAGTTTTAAACCTTGGGAAAACATGGGGTATTGAATGGGTATGTGCAGGATTTTATGGATGTTGTAGTGGTATTGAAATGTTATGATGAGGATTGTGTAACAGGTTGTGAGAACATGAATTTGTGAGCTGAATTAGTGTGGAGAATGTTAAAATATAGGGGAGGCTATGTCAAAATTCATCTAGGAATTTGAGGACTTAGGCACATTTGTAACAGATTTTGAAGAGTGTAAAAATGGGTGGTTTAGTAGTTGTAACAGATTTTGAAAGAAGTAAGTTAAGAGAATGGAACTAGGATGTGAGTAATGTATTTTGGATGCTAGGAATAGCATAAGTTGAGGGAGTGTTGGAGTAAAGAGTTGAGTAAAATCTGTAGCATAATGAGGAGAACTAAAATCTGTAGCATTAGAGTAAAGGAAAATAATGTAAGTGTTGAATAGAGATGAGGAGAATTTGTGTAGATTGTGTAGGAATGGGGTAACAAGTATGGTGGTGGACTAAGGTGATTTAGAGTGTCTAAATAGTGCTAAATCATGTGGGGAAGTATTGGTAAAGATTGGAAAGCAATGGGTAAAGAATGCAATTGAAAACAAATTTTAAAACTGCAGTATTGGGGCCGACCGGACCTGCGACCGGACTTGCAAGGTCGGTCGGGCCCAGGTTTACAAAGGCGGGGAAAGCTTCTGGAGTCGACCGGACTTGCGACCGGACATGCAAGTCCGGTCGGACAGAAAAATTCTCCCGCCTGTAACCTACTGGAATGGACCGACTTGCGACCGGACATGCAAGTCCGGTCGGACAGAAAAATTCTCCCGCCTGTAACCTACTGGAATGGACCGGACTTGCGACCGGACATGCAAGTCCGGTCGGCCAGGAAAATTTTCGTAATGTAAGCTACTGGAATCGACCAACTTGCGACCGGACATGCAAGTCCGGTCGGGCCAGAATTTTCGGTGCAGATAGCTACTGACTTGGACCGGACTTGCGACCGGACTTGCAAGTCCGGTCGAGTCTCAAAAAAAAAAAAAAAAATTTATAATATGATTATAGCAATCATATGTATATGTATACATATATGTGTGTGCTTATATACGTATATGCATATATGTGTAGGAGTACACTAAATGAAATAGTAAAGGTAAGGAAGTAAAATAAGAGTAATGAGAAGAGAATGGGATGGTTTAATAACCAAGTAAGAAAGTAATGAAGTAGTAAGTATACATTGTAAGTGCCATGTAGGAGTAAGTTAGATCATAATAGATCATTGATCATACTACTCCATGTATGTATAGGAATTCAATAGTTGATCATCAAAGGACCCGGTAGAACGTAAACGACGGTGAACGGTATGATTTCTTCATGCCCTGTATCCTAACTTGGTTACCCCGATTTGTGTGCTTATGTGATCACCAACAAGATAAATGCATGAATCGGATTTATATTGCACATAAATGTGTTTGAACTATTTGTTCTTGTTGTATTCTTCTTGAACAAACAGTTTTGTATAATTCATGAAATGTATGTATGAGAATGAAGTGTACGTGTAAGTATGAGTACTTGTGTATTGTAAGTATGTATGGAAAGTAAGTATGGACTTCTACTAATTCCTAACAACCTAACTCCTAACACGAGTAATTGAGTAAAAATGAATGAGTAGAAGCCCGATATAGTTTCGGCCACGCGTGAGGATAAGGAACCACAAGAGGTTGGAACCGAATCCTGGCTATGATCTTTTCCTTGGACTAATTCCCTTTGTATGGGTAGCATCCTGGATTAGTGTGCCATCTCAAAGCCCGGTGGTGGGAGATAGTACTCCCTGCCCGGAGGTCATACCGACTTAACTGGAAGTAAAGTAAGTAAGAAGTATGCATTGTATTTGTACTGGTCTTGACTATTGTAAGTCTTTGACCCGGAGTAAAAGTATTGAACACCCGATTACCCGGGTGTGTAATAAGGCTAACAAGACCTTGTATGTATTGGAGAATTGTATCTCCGTGATGCGGTGAGTACGGTAATTATGAATGAATGACTTGTATTGTATTCCTTGTATGCATTGTATGTATGTATGCGTGGTAAAATGAATGTATTGTATTGTATTGTATGAAGCATGTATATATGTATGAATGAACGAACCGCATGTACTCGACCAAAGTTGGCGTACCCTCGCTAGTACGCGGGGTATGCGGTTATCATATGCAGCGTAAGCTGACCCCCTAGGGGGAATGTTTTTACTCCACAGGTACCCGCGAGGCGTGAAGGTAGATTAAGGGCCGCATGTAATTCTTTTTGGAGTAGTTAGTAGGTTGGAATAGTGTACCGAGTTGTACACGGCTAGAGCTTTTGGGTAGCCGGTGTACCATGTGGTACACCTTTTTGGGATATTGAATTCTTGATTGGCTGTGAAGGAGTAGCGGTATAAACTCATCATTTTGGGAAGTAGACATGAATGTAATTTATATATTCGGTATACTCGGTAATCAAATGTAAACTAAGTGTTTGGTGTTGTAAAGTATGTAGTATGTATGTATTCATTCAACTAATCGTCAGACCGATACGGTACTAAGTAGTAGCCTTGTAACTTGGATGGTTAATGGCAAGGTATCACCCGCCGGGAGTAGGTAAGTATTCGCCAATGCAAGTAAGGTAATTAAGGGAAGGATTATAGGATCAATGCAAGGAATTAGCGGTTAATTTATTACCCCAAAGCCAATAGCCCAAATCCAAAATCAACCCACAGCCTAATTCAGCCCAAATCTCAAACAAAGTCCAAATACGGCCCATTTTCCAAGGCCCAAATCGGTTCAAAAACCAAGTCAAGCCCAATATCCAAAGTCAACCCACAGTCCAATTCGACCCAAATCCCAAACAAGGCCCAAATGTGGTCCATTTTCCAAGGTTCAAATCAGGCCCAAATTTTAAATCAATCCCAAGGCCCAAGTCAAGCCTAAAATTTTAAATCAATCCAAGGCCCAAATTAGGCCTAAATTTCACATTAAACCCAAGGCCTACATCGGCCCAAAAAATAAGTCAAGCACAATATCTAGAATCAACCCACAAACCCAACTCAGCCCATTTTCCAAGTCTCAAATTGGCCCACTTTTCAAAGGCCCAATCCAAACCAACTAGCTCAAAACCCGGCCCATGAATCCGAATCCAGCCCACTTTGAAACCCGACATAAATTCAAATTAGCCAAATCTAGCCTAATTCCATTTCAAGATTAATCCAAAATCAATGTAGCTCATATTTACAAATTCGATTTAAATAAAAAATCAATCCAATTTCAACTCAACTCCAATTCAATCTTAATTTCAATTCAATTCCAATTCAACCTCAATTTCATTTCAATTCCAATTCAAATCAAAATTCATTCAATTCCAATTTCAATTCAACTCCATTTCAAATTCAGTTCCAAATCAATTCCAATGCAATTTCAACTTCAATTCCAAAACAACTTCAATTCCAATTCAAATCAAAATTCATTCAATTCCAATTCAACTTTGATTTCAATTCAATTCCAATTTCCCCCACACTCTGAATGTCTCATAGACCCAAGTGCCTCATAGACTTTGTCATCCTAATGATTCGAGTGTCTCACAGATCTGAGCGTCTCACAGACCCGAGCGTCTCACAGACTTCGACAACTCAAGGTTTCAATCGTCTCACAGACCGAGAGTGTCTCACAACTACAACATCCCACACATCAAACAACTCCAGAGGATTTAAACCTCTCCTAAAAACTCTCAAATCTTGAACAACACTCAAATATCTTCTGACTCCACAAACTTCCACATTCCCTAAACTTGGATTTTTTCAAATCAGAAATTCTCCTAATCTCTTAATCTACACAACATAAAAATTTCAAAACCCCAAAAACCGTGAACTACGTAAGGTCTGATCTCAATAGGGAGTTGAGTACGTAGATAGCCCATCTAAGGTGCAACCCCATTCCAATCCAAAAACCATTTCCCACTCTAAGTCGGTACTCGTACCTCTCCAAGCATTCGAATCTCTTCTGACTCACATTAAACCCTGAAACCGTTAGACTTCATGTCTCATTCATTCATTCAATCCTTAAACCTTTTTCGTTTTCCATTCAACATTCAACCAACTCCCAACCTGCTAAGCATTTCATTTGGCGCTAGGTTGGTAGAAAAGCTCACCTCATCCACTCGTTTTCTCTCCTCCCGTCCTAATCCTATCCTCGGCTCCTAAATGAATCTCTCTAAAAAAGTTTGAAAGAAGGAAATCCTGACAATTGGAGACTGAGGTTTCCTCGGGCACCAATACGAAGTCGTGGTCGTTGCCACTTCTAAGGGGTGTAACCCAGTGTGAACTCACACAGAATCTTTGGTATGACCAGATAAGTCCTATCCATAGGTAATAATCTTAGAGACAATTAACGGTTCTTAGAACCATTCTTCCCTTTCCTTCCTAGTATTCTTAGGTCAAACTAGGTGGCAACTCTAGTCAATTCCACCTTATAGAGACATCAGTCCACGTGGAGCCCATTGAGAGCGGGGTGTAGTGACAGACGATAGAGTAGGTTTTTGAGGGCTGTCATAAATAACGGGTTTTCATCCTCCACATAATGGCAATTTCTAGGAGCTAGACCTCTTAGTCAAACCATACTTAGATAGACCCCCTCATACCGAAAAATCACCCTCCACACCGTGGTTCATTAATAACTGTAATGTAAAGTCATTTTGTTAAAAAATCTTCGCCTGCCATAATTTTCGATCTATGTTAAGTTACGAACCAGCGAAAATTGGGAACGACTCAGTAATACCGACCATTAGGCCATTACTCTCATCCTTAGTATAGTTGGTTAGTTAATATATATATTAGTAAAATACTTTGATTTATTTCTTTTATAATATAATTAGCTGATTCTTTAATGATATATTAGATATTTTTTAATAACATATAAGTAGAATTGAACAATGTTTTTTATATTCATCATGAAAATTTATTATTCAAAAAATTGTTTAACCAATTGTTTAGTTTTAATTATAAATATGTTGTAATTTTTAGGCTCATAACATGTACTTAGAAACTCATTTTTTTATATAACATGTAAAAGTTCTGGGCGCGCGGAAATATATGGATTTTAAATTACGGTTTATACGAGAACCGTAATATAAAGCTCACGCCATTGAAAAACGCCGTCGTTCAACTGTACAGGCGCGCACGCGGGGTACGGACAGGTAGCATGACGTCGTCAAGTGTAGCAGCGCACACGCGCCAACAGACTTTAAATTACAGTTGTTCATATAACCGTAATTTAAAGTTCTTCAAGAAAAATGTGCAATTCTCCACCCCAAAATTAATCACGGTTAGCTAAAAATATGTAATTAATTAACTCCAGCCAAACAATTAAGTTACGGTTTGGGTTTTGGCTCTATTAATGGTGTGTAATTTTAAGTCTTTTTTCCACTAGTGTGTCAGTCGGAATAATGTGGAAATCACTGGAAGCACAAACAATTTAGAATATTTCTCAGCATCTTGCGTGATTTCTAACCTTTCCATCACAATATCCAAATTAAAATGTTCTACATTTAGGTTGATTGTTAAATCCAACTCCTAATCAAAAATGGTGAGGAGCTCTTTGTAACTTTCTTTTACTTTGATTTACTTTTCCATCATTAGGCAGAAGGTAGAAACGGTCACATCCTTTGATGTGACCGTTAATGCTCTATCATGTGGGAATTTTAGTGCCTATGTTTGTGCATCATACTTCTTGTGCACATACTTCTTAATTTCAGCTCGAACAAAAAATTTTCAGTTTTCATTAAGAAGCTACCAAAGCTACGCTCTCTTATTACATATGTTTTCTTCTCATCATTTTTTAACTTCTCTACCGTTGTTTTAATCCATTATGTAGTTCTTTGGTATCTCTACATTGATTCCAAGTTTTCATTCGATAATCACATTGAATAAAAGAAATACTAACTTTCATATTGCTCCAATGACATAATCACCACAATCAACAGATTTGTGACACAGTTCAAAAACAATAGATTTCAATTAGGATTATCAAAGGAATATTCAAATCCAGTGGGTTATGTGTATATCTCAATGATTGATTTTATTTAGTCAACATATATTAAACACAATACAAAACAATTATTTATGGAAGATTTTATGTTGGGATTAGTACATACCTGAGACATACTGTATGATTAGACTTCAAATATAAGTGTCTTGAGACATAATAACACATATGGACTATATTATCAAATATTGTTCACTAATTAGGAACTGTTAGAAATATTGAGGGGAGAGAATAGGTCTAATAGAGGGAGCCTATAGGCTATATGAACTACTTACTTGCTATATAATTTTTCAATGTGGGACTCACACTTGATCTTTAACTTCCCCTCAAGTGTGAGTCTTTCACCTCCAAGGCCTCCCACATTGCACCCTGTTTGGACCCTACTTGGTACTAGTCCGGTCTCTCTGTTTGGACCCTACTTGGTACTAGTCCGGTCTCTTCTCCGTGACACAGTCCAATTTTTACGGTAATAGCCCGGTCCCATCTCTTGGTTTATCGTGACACAGTTCGTTTCTACTCGGGTATCCATTAGACAGTGGTGTATTACCCAAGGTTGAATCTAGGCTCTGATACCATGTTAAAAATATTGTGGGGGGAGAATAGGCCCAACAGAGGGAATTATATAAAATACCCATATAGACTAGAAGGCCCAATAACCCATGAGGTTCCATCCTAAAACCAATTGGCATCAGGTGGAGTATCCCATAGGTTATATGAACTACTTACTTGCTATATAATTTTTCAACGTGGGACTCACACTTGATCTTTAACATCCCCTCAAGTGTGAGTCTTTCACCTCCAAGGCCTCCCACATTGCACCCTGTTTGGACCCTACTTGGTACTAGTCCGGTCTCTTCTGTTTGGACCCTACTTGGTACTGGTCCGGTCTCTTCTCCGTGACACAGTTCAATTTTTACGGTAATAGCCGGTCCCATCTCTTGGTTTATCGTGACACAGTCCGTTTCTACTCGAGTATCCATTAGACAGTGGTGTATTACCCAAGGTTGAATCTAGGCTCTGATACCATGTTAAAAATATTGTGGGGGGAGAATAGGCCCAACAAAGGGAATTATATAAAATACCCATATAGACTAGAAGGCCCAATAACCCATGAGGTTCCATCCTAAAACCAATTGGCATCAGGTGGAGTATCCCATAGGTTATATGAACTACTTACTTGCTATATAATTTTTCAATGTCGGACTCACACTTGATCTCCAATAGGAACTTTGACCACTTATCATCTGCGTTACCTCCTAGAATTCTTACTTCTCTTTCTGGTAAGTTTATCTCGGAGACAGCTGGGGCTGATAGCCTTCTTTGGTCTAACGATAACAATGGCCAATTCTCTGTGGCTCGGGCATATGCCAAAATGAACCAAACCGGCATTAAAAGAACAGTTTGGAGAGCTATATAGAATATGAAAATACCTGAAAAATAAAATGCTTCTTATGGCTCATGGCCCAGAATGCCCTTAAAACAAAAGCTCTATTATTTAATTTTGGTCTTATTGCTAATCATTCTTGTAGTGCTTGTGGAGACAGGGAAGGTACGGAACATGTTTTTAGGCATTGTATAGTCGCAACTACCGTCTGGAGATCAATCTTGAATAATGCGGGTGCTACCTTGCGACTCTCCGCATTTAGATTTCAATAACTGGCTACTCTCTAATTTGTGTAGTAAACACCCCTTTATGCAGTTTAATGGCATGAAATGGAATCAAATTTTTGCTATTACTTGCCACACACTATTACTATGGCATTGGCGTAATGTTAAATTTCATAACAATCTGGATGAATTGTTTCTCCCTTTGACTATAGTACACTCAAGGCTGCAAAGGCTATTGATTTATGCTCTGCTCGTTTTTCTGCAAAACTTGAAATAGAGGTGTGCGATATGAACAAGACCTGGGAACCCCCTCCTGTAGAGCATTTGAAGATCAACACTGATGCATATGGGTGGGAGTTCAGGGGAGGCAACAACAACAGAAGTGGTGGTAGAGACAACCAAGGAAATTAGATTTGCAACTTCGTATGGAACCTAGGGGACACGAGATCCTAGAAGCTGAGCTATGGGGTATTTTGGATGCTCTTCGGCTGGCACGAGGACACAATTACCTGGGATTTATGATCGAATCTGATTCGAAAGAGGCTGTAAAACTCCTGACAAAGGGATGTCTGCCCAATCATCCATTGGAAAATCTTATTACTAGCTGTAGAAGCCAGTTGATAGTTCCCAATCAGTGTTCGATTGTAACATTAGCTGTGAGCAAAACTGCTTGGTGGATAGATTGACCAATATGACCCATAGTTCTAATAGGGGTTGCACTGTTATTAATTCTCCACCGGCAAGCATCTTGCCCCTATTGAACCACGAGAAACCTCAGTCTATGTGGGTACCATTGTTTGAATGAAATAAAATTTCCCAATTTGATCAAAAGAGAAAAATTGAAATTTTCTTACAAAAACTTTATGTAGTATTGATAGGTGTGATTTACATTTTGATATTCAAGTAATACATTAATAATTTCTTCATTTTAAGAAGGACATCGCTATTAACTTGTTACTTGTGCAATTAGATAACACCTCATTCAATAACATAATTTATAAATACAAAGTCAATTTTTTGCTTCTCATATCTCATTAAAAAGTAACTAATATAAAATATTACAGAAAACTGAAAATGTTAGATTAAAAAGTATTATGATTTGTAAGAATATTAATTTGTTACTTTCTAAAAAAATAACACTCGATTCTATAACCAATCTCTCTTAGTTATAAGTATATCACAAATTTTTAGCTACATGTGAATAAAAAATATCTTTATAATAGGATAGTTTTATAATTAATAAAATATAGTGGGACAAAATAAAAAATAGAATAAACAAACAAAAAGACTATGGCCTAAGCGCGCGGATTTCGTTTTTATTTTATTTTTAATATATAAGTCTAAAATAATAAAAATTATATCATTCATCTAAATTCAAGCTCTTCAAAACAAGACCAGTCATGAATATGTTTTGACAACTTTTAAAAAAATTATTTTTACATGTATACGATGATATTTTAATGTGAGGATGTATGTACATGTTTTAATGTGAGATACATGTTTTAATGTGACAATGTACATGTTCAAATGTCAGAATGTACATGTTTTTAATGAACATCTGTACATGTTTGTATGACCATCTGTACATGTTTGTATGAGTGTCTATACAAGTGTTATTTCTTATATGTACAGGTTTTAATCTAAGAATATACATATTTAGTGATTCGTACAGGTTTATGTGACCTTCTGTATGTTTTTAATGTACATATTTTTACGTGAGGATGTACATGTTTTAGTGAACATTTGTACAGGTTTGTATGACCATCTGTACAAGTGTTCTTCCTTGTATGTACAGGTTTTAATCTAAGGATGTACATATTTAATGATTTGTACAGGTTATATGACTATCTATATATTTTAATGCGAGGATGTACATGTTTTTACGTGAGGATATACATGTTTTAGTGAATATTTGTACCATTTGTACAAATTTTCTTTTACGTTCTATGCTTCATACATGTAAAAATTTTTTTTAAGTTGTCAAAATATATCTATGACTGGTCTTGTTTTGAAGGGCTTGAATTTAGGTGAACAGTGATAATTTTTTTTTATATTTTGGACTTATATATAAAGATACAAAATTTAAAGTTTTTATGATAAAAAAAGAAAAGAAATAATTTTTTTTTTGAAAAAAAAAAGTCAAATGAGAAACAAAAGAGACGCTCAGACGGGCTTAAAAAAAAACCAACGCAACCGCTGAAATGGAACGGGCACGTGTGCTCCGTCCTTCCTCCTTTGTATTTGTATGTAGGATGTAGCTAGATATGGCTACACCTGAGTGTAGCCAAGACACTCTCTAAGTATATATATAGCTATTTGGTTGCATTTGTAGTGATACAATTTGTATACAATAAAAGTACAGATTTTGTAAGCTTATTGTACAGTTTGCGACACCAGTATGCACATCTAGTACAATTTCAATCATATCAGTATTCAATGTATACCTTTATATAAACATTCATACAACTTTTATATACTACCAATACAATTTTTAAAAACAAATGTTGAAATACCCCAAACCTCGGTATGTTGTTTAAATGTTTAAATATGGTATCTAAAGGCTAAAAAGTGCCTTAGGAACATCAGTGTATAGTTTAAACCATATAGTTAAAACACAATAAAACACTAATACACGGTGTGAGCAAAAACATGCTCTAAGCTTGGAGTGAACTTGGTTAGGACCCAAAGAGCCTACCAAGACTTGATAATAATTAATTATGATTTTATAAGGCTAATTAAGTCCTTAGGAAACCTTGGTAGACAATAAAACCAAACAAAACATAAATAAATACCTTAAAGTTAATATGGGCTAAAATGTGCTCTAAGCTTGGGATAAATTTGTAAAAGACCTAATGGTCATACTATACCTATAAATATGTTAATGAACATATTAAATCAATTACCAAAGAAAACCAAGCTTGAAAACAAGTTAAAACACAAAAAGTGCTTTAAGGAGTCTTAAAGCACGTTTTTGAAAAATTGTCTTGTAAATGAGTTTTGAATGGCTAAATGTCCATCATTACTCTTTAATTAACATGTGTACTATATAGTATCACATTTGGAAGTCTATATCAATGGGAAATCAAAAATTTCACAACAATGTGCCTTGTTTTCATGAATAGTAACTTTTATAAGCTAGTTTGTAACATATATTGTTATAAGTAATTAAATTGGTCAACAAAGACTATTATACCCTTCTAACTATATGGGGGCCGGTTTTCAAGGTGTGAGTCACCAATATGTAAAAGAAATCAAATAAGTAAAGTAAAGCTTATAAAGTAAAGTACTATTCTACTTTACTACTTAATATCTTCTAAAAGTAGAACTTATCTTCATTTCTCTCTTCCTCCTTCATTTCACACGCCTCTAAGCTCTCTTCTACCTCTCTTCTTTCTGTTCTCACGGTGATGCTACAGCAACAGCACCAAATGCCATCTTCCATTGCCAATATTTCCTAGCTCACTTAACCAAATCAAAAACAAACACCACCATTCTCTTTGTCTCATCAAGCTCTTCAATTCTATCCTTTCAAAATTCCAAGACCTCCATTTCGGTGCCAAGAGGAATCTCCATGGGAGGAGCTTGAGCTCACCTTTTCACATATTATTGTTCTCCTTTGCTCCAAGGTAAGGAAACTCAAAGAAAAAATGACATTTCCTTCATGTTGTGTGTGTGTCCGAAAATCACCATTAATGGTGCTCATTGTGTTGCTTTGTTCTAGCTCCATTTGAATCTTTCAAGGACTTGGTGGAGTCCTCTCTTCATAGATATTCAAACTCTCTTCAAAGATCAAGGTAAAACAACTACATTAATGTTTTTGAAACAAGGTAAACCTAGGGTTTACAATGAGTTTAAGCTTGAAGCTTGTATACTCATTTCATTGCTTGTATATTGTTAAGTAGTTGACAAGGAGTCAAATACCTTACCGGTTTTATAAGGAAACAAGAAAGAAGTTTGTGTGGAAAAGAGGTAAATATACTAACCTAATGTGGTATAATGCCTTAGGAGAAGTGAGTTTATATTGCTTGTTAAAATGATCTAAGGAGCCAAAGGTGAATGACCTAGTGAAAATACTCTCAAGGAGTTTATTAAGGGCATATGTATTGTTGGGTGTATTTGCAGGTCAAAGGCATTATTTATGTGGGAAATTCAGTGTTTATGGTTTATGCAATTTAAGGGCCTAAGAGCCATGTTATTTAAGGGCCTAAGTGCCAAGCAATTTAAATTGTGCACTATATTGTGATGTAGTGTAAATTTGATGAAGTCTTGTGTGTGATGGTGTTCTTGATGGCTTTAGGTGTTCTTGAATGAAATAAGGTAAAAACCTAAGTGTTTGGATGTGAGAATATACAAGAGAAGTTATGGCAAAATTTGGAAAATGTATAAGGAGTTCAAAGTGTTTTAAATGAGTTTTGGTGAACTAGGAAGTGTTAAGAGATTTATAAGAAAAAATGAGTGACAAATTGGACAATGTTTAAAGGTGAATCAAAGTGATATTTTGGGTATTAGAATATGCCTAAGTTCATGTATGAAGTTTGGGTAATCTGTGGATGAAGAGAATAGATGAAACAAGACTTGAAATTGTCAAATTGGGATTCTGTTACAGAGGTCCGGGACTTAGGTATTGGGAGATGTCCCGGACCATACATGAAAAACAGGCCGAGAGCTGGAAAACTGTCTTGGTCCGGGACTTGGGGTGAGTACAAGGTCCCGGACCACCCTATTAAAAACAGCCGAGAGTCTCTGTAAGTATTGGTCCGGGACTTAAGGTAAGGACCAAGTCCCGGACCACTCTAAAAATGTTGTTTAAGGTATGAAAATGGTAAGAAGGGAGTAAGTGTTTAAGGAGTTATAAAATGAGTTTTTATGGATGTTATATGAAGGATTTAAGGTGCCAAATGATGTTAGAACATATTAGGATATTTGAGGTAAAGTTTGGAGTTAAATGGGCAAGGGGAAATAAAGGTCTGGGGCAGACCGACCTTGCGACCGAACTTGCCAAGGTCGGTCGAGCCCAGTTTACCCTGCGAGAATTAGTTTCTGGAATGGACCGACCTTGGGGACCGGACTTGCAAGGTCGGTCGGGCTTGTATTTTCTGTACGGATTAAGTTTCTGGAATCGACCGAACATGCGACCGAACTTACAAGGTCGGTCGGGAGTAGAAAATTTTGACGGTAAAGTGTTCTGGAATGGACCGACCTTGTGCAAGGTCGGTCGGTAAGGTCGGTCGAACCAAAAATGTTGTTTATGGTTATAAAATGATAGGTCATGATGGGGATTGATTAGTAATGATGTTATAAGGTTGTTTAAGATATGTTAAGTGAGTTATAATGACAATTTAGTGGGGGAAAAGTTGTATTAAAATGTAAAAGTAAAACAAGTTAAAATGTGAAGTTTTGTAACTAAGTTAACGGGGAAAAGTTATAAGCATTAGACTTTAAACAATCATGTTACCCCGATGTTAATAAAAATACATGTAATGTTATCAGTTGTTCGAGAATTGCTCGAGGAACATAAGTGGACATGATAAAGTGGACTCCGGTGACAGGTATGGTTTTCTTGCAACCTGTGTCCTACCGGATTACACCGGCTTGTATGCCAATGTGTTTTCTGAGTGTTTGCCACCTTGTAAGATAAAAACATGTAATGAGTTTATAGTAATTCATTTATGTGGCGCTTTTAATCTCCGATACCGTTTAACCTCAAATAAGTGTTAAACCTTAACTAACCAGAACTAGAACACATGAGAGATCGGTATTTGGAGTTAACGACCCAAACTTTGGGAACGTTCTAACCACGGCTATGTGTGAGTTAGTTGGATATTGTGGTTGTATGCAAGTGTGTGAACCTCCCTTGTGTGCTTAACTCGGTTATGATACCGTATGGTGTGTGGATGTGGTAGGCTCCATAATGGATCTCTAACTACTTATTTATAAGTATATATGTACTAATGGGGGGTGAGGAGTCCGGTCATGTTCCGGCCACGCGTGTGAGGACGGGAGTCGATGTCATATCCGGTTCGACTCTCTTGGTGTATGTATAGGTTGTATTCCAATTTGGTTTCAATCTTCCCTTAGCTTATCCAAAGCTAGTTTACTGACTCACGTCGGGCCACAGGGCATACAAATGTTATTTCGGTGTGCTTGGGATTACTATATACGACACACCTTGGGTTTAAGTTAACCGTTCGATATAACTGGACGGTAACGAGGTTGGTAACGAGCTTAGCATGAGATTGGCAATAATCTCTAGGCTCACTATGTATACTAACTATGGTGGAAGGTTCCTTGTGTGAACCGATCTTATGGTGTTTTGTGTTGTTATTGTGCTAGGCAATTTTCCTTGCTATGCTATGATATGTATACGTTAGATGTTTAAAATGAATGCGATGTTATCATGTGTACGTCGAGACGAGAAAAGTGTTGTTATGTTTTGTTATGTGAGGAATGTGATATGTTGTAAGATATGGAGTGTGTGGATCATGGAAATGAATCCCAGGTTGTAATAAGGAGCGTTTAAGGATAACCCGATTAAAGGGTAAGTGTCGTCTACTAGGGGGAAGTAACTCCGTTTAGAGGAGAGCCACTCTAGGCTTAAAGGAAACTATGGTTGATTTGGTTATGTGTGGATGTGTTGGATGTTGTTGAGCCCTATTGTTGGGTATATGCTATGTGATGTGTGTTTATGGTTTGCATGCATGATTTAAATATAATCAACTGCATGCTAAGACGATAATTAGTTGTGTGTGGCCCGGTAGCATGCGGGTTGCGGAGGGATTACCATACCAGCAAAGGTGCTGAGCCCCTTGGGGGCCACCCTTTCTTCCTTTCTATTTCAGGTGCAAGGAGCTGGAAGCCGTTCGAGAGTAGGACGGGGTAGATGTTTAGCCATTTAAATGGCGTATGCATTGTAGGCGTAGTAAGACCGGAATTGTTATCGGCATTAGTTTGTAAATACTCGGTACAGTGGGAATGTATGTGTATAATAAATGTTGGAAATGGTATAAGGATTGTATTGTGTGGTTGCTCGGGAATCTAGTCCATCAGACCGATACAAAGTACATGTATTAGCCTTGTTAGCCACGTGGGTGGTTAACGGCGTGTAACACCATTGAAATAAGTAATGTGATGAGTTGAATTTTCCGCTGCAGTTTGATGTTATGTGTTCGGTGGTAGTTGGGGTGTTACAAATGTACATGTATATAGTCATCTATAACTAAATTAGGATGTAGCCAATAATTTATTTACAATATACAAATTTATAATTTAGATCGGTAATTGCTATCAATTTTACCATAAGATTAATCTGTTTTGTATGCCATAGGTCACTATAATACTAGAAAATAGATTATAGGTTTCCAAAAACATAACAACCTATAATAATTTTTTTAAATAATTTATATTCTATTATATGATAAAAAAATGTGTGTCATTTCACTAATGTTACTTATGAATAAAAAAAGTAAATTAAATTACCCTGCTTACACCAGACAACTTTTATACAATTATGAATTTACTATATATTAGTTTTTTTTAAATTATCTTCTTTTCTATCAATTTAATCATTACCTCAAAATGCATTATTTTATTTTAAAGTGCCTTTATGTCTTTAAAAATTTATATGCTATAAATTAACTTTATGACACATTTTTTTTTACAAATTTACTATTTGAACAAGTGACATCAACGAAATGGCACTAAAAATGAGATGTACCAAATAATAGGATATAATTTATGTTTTGAAAAATTATCTTAGTACTATTATTTCTATGAAAAACTATATTCTATTTTATTGTACTGAATCATTTTAAAATAAATTCTAAGAATAATTTAATTTTTTCAATATTTTATAATAATTTTATATTTTTAATTTATTTAATTTTTTTGTAGTATTTTGAATTTTTTTTCTGATTTTTTTATTTTAGCACCTACTAACATATTGTGATTTTTCAAACTAGTTTGTTAAAGTGGGACTACTTTTATCTTTTTAAACTACTGGTCATTAATGACTGTAGTGTAGTGGCATTTCATAAATTTTTCAGGGAAAATACAATGACGTTTCATAACTTCTATTTTTAGTGGTATTTCATGAATTAGCCAAATATAATGACATTTCATGAAATTTTCCTAGATTCGTTTCCCCATGTTACTATTTTAAATATGATTCTTTAACCCTTTTACTATAAATGATACTCCCTCCGTCCTGAATTGACCGTCCTGTTTACTTTATGACACATTTTCCACTTTAATATTAAGCATATAAGATAAAATAATTTTACAAAACTAAATTTTGTAACATATAGTTTATCATGTAAGAAATCATATGCAAAACTTAAATTTTCAAAATTAATTTATCTTATATGTTAAAAATTGAAGTCAAATGACATGTCCAAATAGTAAATAAGACGGTCAATTCAGGACGGATGAAGTAGAATTTTTAACCCTTTCACTATTACAGATAGGATCATACACTTGGATTAGTATTTCCGATGAGATTCTTTAACTCTCTTACTATTAAGGATTATATTTTTTTTTTACCCTTTTACTATTTTACATAGGATTTCTTACCCTTGGATTGATATATGGGGTGGCCTCACCACCCTCTCTTACAGACTTATTTTCAAGAAACTAACGATGGTTTACATTTTTGCAATGTAATGGTAGGATAGTGACAAAAACACAAATCAAACCAGAATAATTTTGATGAGGTTTTCATGCTAGACATGTTGAGATAGATGACTTCATTCAAGAACTTGAATGTATATTCCCTCCGTCCTGAATTGACTGTCCTGTTTACTATTTGGACATGTTGTTTGACTTCAATTTTTAACATATAAGATAAATTAATTTTGAAAATTTAAATTTTGCATATGATTCCTTACATGATAAACTATATGTTACAAAATTTAGTTTTATAAAATTATTTTATCTTATATGCTTAATATTGAAGTGGAAAAACGTGCCATAAAGCAAACAGGACGGTCAATTCAGGACGGAGGGAGTATTAGATAGATAATGCAGGTAATTTATTTGAAACTCGTCACGCACCCTTGCTGATAAAAATACTGCCAGTGTTTAAATCGACAATGTTGGTCATTGAAACCATGTGTACTCAATAAATCAAAGTTTAAGAAGAGGTAGGTATTTGTACTTTACGTGCGAGATGTATGAGAAACAACGACGGCAAGATCAACGTGGAAATTCCATTTGACGCAAGGCTTCCAGATTGTAGAGAAGTGGTTGCCCTTTAAATCAGAAGATATTACAAGGGTACATAGTTACGACCTTGCGAGTGAAAATAAGGTATTTCTTAGCTACGTGTCTAACCACGGAGGAGTTGATCCTCACAATTAAAGAAACCGAGTTGGTGTGTCACCCTCTATTATTTATTCAAAGTATCCAACAATTAACCTTGACATGTTGACAACTAGAAAAAACATATACACAACAAGACATGCCAAGTCCCCGTGGCTTGGTCGGTAAATGAGTGATATCTTAGAATCAAATGTCTTAGGTTTTGAAACCTACCCACCACCGTAACTATAAAAAAAAATATACAACAAGACACAAAAGACAAAGCTTGAGAAAGGAATTAGTCGTTCAAATGTGCAAACCCTACTGGTTGATCTAGTAAAAATAAGTATTCTACAATGTTGGTACAATGTAATTAACGTCACCTTAACCATGTCACAAAAAAACTAATCATACTTTCATATTTCTAACATGTACTCTGCATGAGGAACCAAACAACCCGGAAATAAGATGACCGGTCACTAAGCACCGAGCCATGAAACCAAGTGTTCTCGATGGAAACCCTGGTCCCAGAGCGAAATATAAACTGGAGGCTAGCCGGCCGAGCATGACCTAGCACGTGCGGCGCTAACATCCCCTCCCATCAGTCTCATTGGATAGCCTTTCCTCACCACTCACACATCTCCCTGACACATCATTAAGCACCCTAAGATTGATATGCCTTTTTCTTGGTTTATGGGCAACCAACAAGGGGAAGAAAGCTTCGTTCCCGACCGGGCCATCCCGCGTGAAGTCGCCCTACTCAGCGTGGATGTAGGCTGCGTCATCAACCCGGCCAGCAAATGAGCAGCAAGCCGACTCATGTCCCTTCTTTATAAATAATAAGAATCAATGCTTCATTTATTTGTCACACACACATTATACGGTGAGTAAAATTGTTATAGCAAATAGTTTTTTTTTTTGAATTTCACTATCAGAAACAATTCTAAATGTTGTTATCTTGATGTAAATATAGGGAAAGAATACAAACAAACGCGCTAGTACAAAAATGGTCCCTTTTTCGACAGTTTTTTATGCCTTTTTCGGCGGTTTACAATGGCGAAAATGGGTACTGCCGAAAAAGGGTATTCCCTTATTTTTGGCGGTTCCTTAGGCAAAACCGCCGAAAAATATGAGCTACAGAGGGAAAAATAATGTGAAAAAAACAACCCATTTTCGGTGGTTTCTACTTAGAACCGCCGAAAATGAGCAAAAATAGGGTCTTTTTCGGCGGTTTTAACCTTAGGAACCGCCGAAAAAGACCCTATTTTGTCCTTATTTTCGGCGGTTTTAAGTGGAAACACGCCGAAAATATCCCCGTTTTTTTTGTTTTTCTCATTTTTGTTATAATCCCACATATGTCACAAAACCTGTTAATATGGCATCCAAATATGTCCACAATCTCTCTACATCACATGGTAGAGGATCTCATCACTATTTGTAAGTAAATTGTAAAAAAAACCAAAAATATATGACACGATTTACAAATGGCCATACAACACCCACATTTAAAATGGTCACAAATGCCATACCACCACAATTCCGCATAGTCACAAATGACCATATATATACACAATGATCAATGTTCACTAATATACTCAAAGTGGTCATTTTTTACAATATATCTAACCATAAAAGTCTAAAGAAAGTTCTAAAATATAATTCGAGAAAACAAAAAGTAAAAATCAACCAAATTCATGCAGACGAAGCCGCATCGCCCAATCCCTAGCTAGACAGACCCGGTGGTTGATGGTTTTCCGCCTATAGTTCTCCAACACTAGGAAAAACCTTTGAAAAAAACAAAAACAAGACAAAATTGGTTAATCATCAAACAATTATATTAGTAATTGAAAAATAAATATAACTTCGATATACCGTTGTAACGGATCATCCATCTCACCAAATAGGGTGACTATGTCATGCATATACCTCATATAATCCCAATCTGAACCTCGGGTTGACGTGAACACTTAAAACAGGAAAAACAGAACTAATTATATAAGACATTTATTTATGATTACAACCAATCAATAATAAACAAGTAATGATGACACATTTACCTTCACTGAAGTCCATGGATGGCACTTTTTGACCTTACACCAAGCTCTGCCATCCAAACACCTTGATACACACTGCATATTAGTATCATCAACATACATTAATTAAATTAGGATATACATTCATAATAAAATTAAATTAAAGGAGTTGAAATACATAAAGAATGCTTCATAATGTACTTAACATGTTAATGTGTGGCTTTATCTTGATGTCTTTTGGATAGCCGGTTTGCAGTGGATCAAGAAATAGTATCCGCGAACGATCCAGACACAACACCAGTAAAATCCAATGGCCACTGTGTAATACCAAAACACTCACATGTCATTATAATGCATGTATGCATAGATAACTACAACATTTATTCAAATTAAAATGATAAACAAAAGTTAATACCTTGATGATAAGGTAGCATAAGATATTTCTTTTCGCTATGATGTTGTAACCATCGCACGCTGCAAGTAGGTCTTACACATTTTTGTATAGCACTTCAGAGCAGTGAATGATGCTCTTTCAGGACACAAAAATCCATACTCGATAAGGGCAAAGATTGCATTTGTCATGCAAAAACCTGTACATAAATTAAAAGACATAAAATTAATTAACATTGTTTCAAACATCAATTTACAACTTAATATAAAACAAAACTAATACTTACAGAATAAATGAATGCATCACTGCAATAGGCACCCAATCAGATTTTAGGATGTCCTTAACATCGGTCGTCCACATGTCGATTTCTACACTTTGTCCGTAGTGAAGAAGGTCATCGTCAAAGCTGAGTAGGATAGAAATTTCTGCCATCTGGGAAGTCGCGGATTATATCATGCAAGCATTTCATGTTTGGCCCCAAGCGTGCATATATGGAATCATCCACCAAATTTCTCTTTGAACTACATTGGTGGATGACTTGTATTCAGAGGATCCAATCTTTGCCTTCTTTTTCACAGGAGAGCAGATTTCCTTCTTAATGCCTATTTACAACTGACATACAATACTAGTCATGAACTGAGTATCCCACACACAACTATATTCATATAATGAACAATAATAACTACACTAGGGGTAGTATTAGACATACCTTCACACACTTCTGAATCAGACGAATAGGCCACTGAACAAATGCACACTTTGCAGACCGAACCGTGCTGTACTCCTCCGTAGGTACAGGGAGCGGTAGATCAGGAACCTTATAAATCGGTTCGTCCACAGAGACTCTCCCGTGATACGGTGTAGTGGCATCCCATGGGTCACGTCATTCGGGCCTGGTGAGTACACCCTTCCTTCTACGACACATATTTCTTGATTGTTGTATGGAAGCAGGAGGTTACAGTTTATCGGGTCCTACAATTTCATCAGATTAGTTGATGTTGAACTAAAAATATGCAATAAAAGATAAGACAAACTAATAGAACAGTTAAAGGTATAAATAATTACCTGTACATACGTGTAATTAAGGATACTGGTCATGGAATCCACACTTGTGTACACTCCAGCAGGAGTAGCATCGTCATTTCTTGGGAATGAGAGAGGGTCATTATGAAAACTAGGGCAAGAAGGATCAGAAGCATGAGTAGCACCGTCATTGTTTAGGAAAGAAGGATCAGAAGCGGGAACATATGGCTGGGATGCACCACTGCCTTGACGTAGTTCAGCAATGACCTCCTTCTTCCACTGCTCTCTCATGTCATTAATGACACGCATATGCTGCTCTTAAGAAATTGTCTGTCCTTGACTACTCCCTTTCCTTGACCCGAGGTTACCAAAAAGTTTTCTTATCCCTATGTTAACCCCCCAACCCCACAACTCGGCCTGGATGATCTTTCTTTCCAAGCGCACGAGACAACTGTTCATCATGTCGATCAGGAACCCAAGTCCCTTGGGTAACTGTTCATTCAGCTCAGCCTTTATAATTAAATGTAGAAAGCATTTAAATATAAATTTTAAGATGATAAAGATGAATTTTTCAAAAAATTTGAAAGTAAAGAAAAGTACTTACCATCTTATCAACAATTTCCTTCGTCTTCTCGAAGAGATATAAACACTCTCTAGTTTTCGGGTCTTTCTTAGTACGTGAAAGCTTCCAAAACGTACCCCGTAGCTGGTGCTCATCAAGAGTGCTCATATCTGATGGTGACTCTCCTTCTACCACCCATTCAAACACTCTTCTATTAACCCCTTTGGCACCCAGCACGTGATGATATTCATTCTTCTTCGCATTCGCGGATTGGGCGTCGCGATACTCCTGTATCAAAATAAATATACAATTAAGGTAACCAAAAATACATATGTAAATATATATACCTCAAAAATATATATTTATGTAATAATTAATTATTTAAAAGTTAATACATACCTTTGTCTCCATCTTCTTAGCATAGAACTCCTGCCACTTCTCTTTGGTTATTGGTGTGTAAATCTCCCAAGGCTGGCGTGTGTCGCCATCCGACCTCTTAAGCTTCTTGGTGATAAACCACTTAACTAGATCATGCTTATGATCTGAAAATTTCTTACGCATCATTGCTTTGACCATGGTGTAGTACTCACTTTCTGCAGGTATTTGATATCGTTTCTCCATATTACCATAAATGAAACAAATGTTAGTTATGGATACCTACAAATTGCATAAAAATAATACTTTAACTATTGTTATTTACCTGTACGATCTCAAACATCTGTTTCTTTAGTCCTTCAACAACCTGAGGCCAGGTGAGAGTGATATCACAATACTCTCGCACAATGATGCCTAGCTCTGTACTGAAGTCTACATCCCATTCCCCAGTCGGCTGTAGATACACATTAAACTACAACGGCTTTGACTCAATCTTTTTTGACCTGAGAGCTTTCGTCGGACCTTGAGGTTTTACGGTCCTAGGAAGCTGGATTTGTGATCCAGAAGGTTCAGCCTCTATGTCCTCAGCTGGCACAAAGGCTGCCGTAATCTCATCCAGGCCATTACCCCCCTCATCAGCTCGGGCCTGTGACTTGTGACTTTTCCCTCCATGTTTTTCTTCTTCTTTTGTCGGGATGCCTCTGTCAGAAAACTCGTCGATTGGGTCATCCATATCATCCATTTAACTATATGCAAAGATAACAACCTTATCAATAACATCACAACAAATAATGTAATGAATACATAATAAGACATCGTTAATATTCCAACAAATTATTTAATGAACAAACAAACAATAAAATATATTTTTTAATTACCTAAAAACTACACATCATTTGGGTTTTCAACCTATAAACTCTCATCGTGATCAGATCTAGTATACACTACATCGTCTGGAACATCAACAATGTCTGTGATAGGAATACTGGTAGAAAAAGGTGGTGTCTCATCGAACAGTAATTCATCATCTTCAACATCTTGATCAACATTAATGTTGACAAATCTTTTCCCTGGTTGTACAAATGACCACCTGGAATCGATGGGATCTTCTATGTAAAATACTTGTTCACAATCCTTGGAAATATGAACGGATCTTGTATATGACCAGGCGTGATAAATCAACCAAGTTAAACCCATCGTGAACCCGATAACTGTTTCTGTTATCCACCAATTTGCATTTAAAAATAACAAACTTTTGAAACTGATAATCAAGTTCCCAAATATCTTCAATGAATCCATAATACAACCTCAAGGTTGAAATCGTTGAAGCTGGATCACCTCTGGTATACTCAGTTGTTGTTGCTTCTACTTTAACCCCGCTATTCGGGTTTTAAACATCTATCATCTTGCCGTTTTGTCCAGTAGGTGAACCCATTGATGTCATACCCTTCATAATATATACAAGTGGAACCAGGTCCCAAAGCTAACCAACGGAGCTCTTCACTTATATTATCAGGCGCTAGTGATGCAAGCTTCATGACATGATCTCTAAACCATGAACAAAAGGTCTTGTTTTGCTCCTTTATCACCAAATAATGAAACTCCCAGGATATTGAGCTCTTAGTGCAGTCATGTGTTTCTCAAAAAATGGCTCAATAATCTCAAGGTGATGTAAAACGAATAGATGTGATGACTCCATAAAGGATGAATCAATTGCCACAATTTTTTTCCCAATAACACCTTGACCTTCTATCCCTCCTATGTGTAACACCCCATCCAACAACAAGCACATAACAACATTCTGCAGCGGAAAATATACTACTTCACATCACTTAACTCGTTGGTGTTACACGCCGTTAACCACCCACGTGGCTAACAAGGCTATTACATAAACATTGTACCGGTATGATGGACTAGATTCCCGAGCGACTACACATTATTATCCATTTCCATTAACAACAAACATACACATACCTTCCAACTGTACCGAGTATTTACAACTGATGCCGATAACAAACTTCGGTCTTACTACAACTACTGTATATATACAACTTACATGATTATCCTGTACATGACGACTACCCCGTCCTACTCTCGAACGGCTTCCTGCTCTTTGTACCTGAAATAGGAAAAGAAGAGAAAGGGTGGCCCCCAAGGGGCTCAGCACCTTTGCTGGTATGGTAATCCCGCAGCCCACATGCTACCGGGCCACACACAACTAATTGTCGTCTTAGCATGCGGTTGATTATATTTAAATCATGCATGCAACTGTAAACACACAACACACAACATTTCGCCTCAATGGGC
The DNA here is from genome assembly GCA_023374045.1 of Limonium bicolor. NCBI lineage: Eukaryota > Viridiplantae > Streptophyta > Magnoliopsida > Caryophyllales > Plumbaginaceae > Limonium > Limonium bicolor. The sequence goes on from CM041782.1 coordinate 210,313,428, forward strand.
TCAATAAATGGATAATACATCCTTATTTGATAAGTCACTCATGGTATTCATTATCCCTAGAGTGTTTCTCCTCTAATGGAGCTACTTCCTTAATAGATGACAACTACCCATTAATCGGGTTATCCTCAAACGCCTCTTATCACAAACTGGCGATTCATGTCCATGATCCACATACTCCACATTATACAACATATAACATACAACACATAACAACACTTTTCACGTATCAACGTGCACATAATGACATCGCAATAGACTTGCTTTACACCCCAACACATAACATAACGGGAACGGTTCTCTTAGGAACCGACCCAAACATGTTAATAATTCACTGGTGACCTAGAGAATGATGTCACCCTCATGATAAGCTCGTTATACAACAACAACAACACTCATTACCGTCCTAATAGTCGGACGAGTAACTTAAGTTAAGATGGTTCGGGTTTGGTGGCCCGAACACACCACACAAACACATTTTTCCCCCTAAACCGATCATAAGTCAGAATAGCTAAGCTTTGGAATAAGCTAATGGGAGATCATAACCCATGAGGGAAACAACCATAACAGAGAGAAGGTAAGGCTAAGAAGGATACCCACTCCCAACAACCCGCGACCGGCCAAACCGGATTCCTCACCACTGTTAGTACATACTTACTATTAGATATTAGTTAAAACCCCCCACTATGGAGTCTATCACAACTACACACCATACCGTATTACAACTGTGTTAAACATACAAGGGAGATCCCTACATTCACATACACATATCACACAATTAACACACGCATAGCCGTGGTTAGAACATCCCATGGTTCGGGTCGTTTAATCCGAGTACCGAACTCTCATGTGATCCTAGACTCAGTTAACTAAGGTTAACACTTTCGAGGTTAATGGTATCGGAGTTGAATACGCCACATAAATGAATTACTGTAAACTCATTACATGTTTAATCTTACAACGTGGCAAACATACAGAAAACACATTGGCATACAAGCCGGTGTAATCCGGTAGGACACAGGTTGCAAGAAACCATACCTGTCACCGGAGTCCACTTTATCATGTCCACTTATGTTCCTCGAGCAATTCTCGAACAACTGTTAACATTACATGTATTTTTATTAACATCGGGGTATCATGATTGTTTAAAGTCTAATGCTTATAACTTTTCCCCGTTAACTTAGTTACATAACTTCACTTTTTAACTTGTTTTACTTTTACATTTGATACAACTTTTCCCTCACCAATTTATCATTATAACTTACTTAACATGTCCTTAACAATATTATACATCACTACTTAATAATCCCCATCATCCATAACCTTAACCATGTTTTTGGTCCGACCGACCTTACCGACCGACCTTGCACAAGGTCGGTCCATTCCAGAACACTTTACCATCAAAATTTCTACTCCGACCGACCTTGTAAGTTCGGTCGCATGTTCGGTCCATTCCCGAGAGTTTCTTCTTCCCTTTGAAAATTCAAGCCCGACCGAACTTGCCAAGTCCGGTCCCATGTTTCGGTCGATTCCAGAAACTTAATCTACACAGAAACACAAACCCGACCGACCTTGCAAGTCCGGTCCCCAAGGTCGGTCCATTCCAGAAACCAATTCTCGCAGGATAACTGGGCTCGACCGACCTTGGCAAGTTCGGTCAAGGTCGGTCTGCTCCAGACCCTTATTTTTCCATTACCCATTTAACTCCAAACTTCTCCTAAGGCCTCCTAATGTTTTCTAACATCATTTGGTACACTTATATCCTCATACAACATCCATGAAACTCATCATCTATCACCTTAAGCACTTACTCATTTCATACCGAAATTCCTAACACTTATGTTATTTCCTCCTTAGTTTTCCAAGTGGTGTTTCATGCCTATGATAACCACTATGCCCATAATGCTTTTCTCCTCATTTTAACATCATCTCCCAAGCATCATCTTTCTTCCAACCTAAACCCTAGTTGATGTCTAAGTCCTTTTGTTTACCTAGAACATCTTAAGACATTATTTCTCATCATTCAAAATGCTTAGGCATTTCCAACACTTCTAGTTCACCAAACTCATTTAAAACACTTAGAACTCCTTATACATTTTCCAATTTTGCCATGGGTTCTCTTAGCACATCATCATTCCAAAACTCATGGTTTTCACCATTAAACATTCAAGAACACCTATATCCATCAGGAGTATTCTCACGCTCAACACTTAGGTTTTCACCCTTTTACAACCAAAAACACTTAATCACTTAATGCACATTCCTCACACACAAACATATTGTTTTTCCTTCATTAACCATCCAAGACGCTCATCTTCCCAAGAATGTTCTTTACACACATCTAAATCCTTAAACTACACTACGTCACAATATAGTGCATAAGCTTAAATTGCTTGGCACTTAGGCCCTTAAATAACATGGCTCTTAGGCCCTTAAATACATTAAACTTAAACACTGAATTTCCCACATAATAATGCCTTTGACCTGCAATTACATACAACAGCACATATGCCCTTTAATAGTTTCCTTGAGAGCATTTTACTAGGTCATTCACCATTGGCTCCTTAGGTATTTTATTAAGCATATCAAGCTCATTTTTCCTAAGGCATTTAAACTACATTGAGATAGTTTGTTTACCTCTTTTCCTCACAAACTTCTTTCTTGTTTCCTTGTAAAACCGGTAAGGATTTTTGGTTGTTTGTCAACTTCTAAACAATATACAAATAATAGAATGAGTATTCAAGCATTATGCTTCATCTCATTGTAAACCCTAGTTACATATATTATCTTAACACATTAAGGTAATTGTTTTACCTTTGAATGGAAAGAGAGCTTGAATGAGTATCAAGAGAGGACTCCTCCTAGCCCTTGAAAGATTCATATGAAGCTAAAACAAGCAAGGTGAAAACACCATTGTGAGGTGAATTTTCGGACAACACAAAACATGAAGGAAACATCATTTTTCTTTGAGTTTCCTTACCTTGAAGCAAAGGAGAACAATAATATGTGAAAAGGTGAGCTCAAGCTCCTCCCATGGTGATTCCTCTTGGCACCGAAATGGAGCTCTTGGGATTTTGAAAGGATAGAATTGAAGAGCTTGATGAGAGGAAGAGAATGGTGGTCTTAGAATTTAATTTGGCCAAATGAGCTAGGAGATACAAGTGGTCAAAGATGGAAAATAATGGTGGTGTTGGTGTTGCTGTAGCAAACCGTGAATGGAGAGCAAGAAGAGATAGAAGAGAGGTTGAAGACGTGTGGAATGAGAGAAATGAGAGAAATGAGATTGGTTTTGCTTTTTGAAGATATTTATACCTTAAAGCAAATAGTAACCATTAGTCATCACTTATTACTTAATAAACTTACATGTGTGGTGACTCATTATTACAAAAACCGGCCCCCTTTATATCACTAAGGGTATTTTAGTCTTTGTCTATCAATTTAATTACTTATACAAACATATGTTACAAACTAGCTTATTTTAGTACTATTCACCAAAACAAGGCACATGGATGTGAAATTTTTGATTTCCCATTGATATAGACTTCCAAATGTGATACTATATAGTACACATGTTAATTAAAGAGCAATGATGGACATTTGGCCATTCAAAACTCATTTACAAGACAATTTTTCAAAAATGTGCTTTAAGACTCCTTAAACACATTTTGTGTTTTAAACTTGTTTTCAAGCTTGGTTTTCTTTAGTATTGATTTAATATGTTCATTAACATATTTATAAGGTATAGATATGACCTTTAGGTCTTATACAAATTTATCCCAAGCTTAGAGCACCTTTTTGCTCATATTGACTTTAAGGTATATTCTTGTTTTTGTTTTATTTGGTTTAACGGTCTACCAAGGTTTCCTAAGGACTTAATTAGCCTTATTAAATCATAATTGAATATTATTAAGTCTTGTTAGGCTCTTTGGGTCCTAACCAAGTTCACTCCAAGCTTAGAGCATGTTTTTGCTCAAACTGTATCTTAGTGCTTTATTGCATTTTACTATGGTTTAAATTGTTCACTGATGTTTCTAAGGCACTTTTTAGCCTTTATATACGATAGTTTAATATTTAAACCACATATCAAGGTTTGGGGTATTTCACTATGTATCTCGGTTGTGGCACTCCAATAGCTACAACTCCCTTCAAGTATTCAGTACAAAATTCTGTCACTTCTTCGGTTATTGTCCCTTCTATGATACTCCCTTCAGGTCGATATCTATTCTTCATCCTTCCCTTCAAGATTCCCATGTATCTCTCAAATGGATACATGTATCTTAAATATATAGGACCACATAATTTTATTTCTCTTACAATGTGAACAACTAAGTGGACCATGATGTCAAAAAACGAGGGTGGAAAATACATTTCAAGTTGACACATCGTAACAACAACATCACGTTGCAGACTGTCTAGTGTATCAGCATCCACGACTTTATTGCACACTGCGCATTTAAAAAGAAACATAGTCTTGTAATTGCATTCCACACATCTTTCGGCAATATACCTCGAATGGCAACAGGAAGTAAATGCAACATCAGAATGTGATAATCATGAGATTTCAACCCGATCAACTTCAAGTCCTTCATTGACACAAGACTTTTCCAGTTAGATGAATAACCCGTAGGAACCTTAAGGGAATGAAGACATTTACAGAAGCTGATCTTCTCATTCTTAGACAAAGTGTAACATGCTGGAGGTAAATATGTTCATTTGCCTCTTTCTTGGGGATGCAACTCCTCACATATGCCCATAGCTTGCATGTCTTTTCGAACCTATATTCCGTCTTTTGTTTTTCCAGGTATGTTAAGCAAAGTCCCAACAACAGCCTCACCAACATTTTTGACAATATGCATGAAATCAAGACAATGCCTTACAGATAAATGTTTCCAGTACAGAAGTTCCCATAATATTGAACATTTTTTCCAGATGTTTTTTTGGGTAGACTTGGACGGAACACCGAAAACATTGTCAATGTCTTTCACCTTTTCATAAATCTCTTCAAAACTTAGAGGTATACAAGCAACACGTGTCTCAGTCTTTTCGTTGAATAACTTCCTCTTTTTACGGTACGGGTGTGCTGATGGCAATAATTTGTGATGACACATGTAGACGTTTTTTCCATAAAACTGTAGACAATCAGAACAAGTGTCGTCCTCACATATTGGCAAGCAAATGAGCCTTTTACTGTGTATCCAGATAAGTTCCCGTACGTTGGAAAGTCATTCATTGTGCAAACAGTATGGCACGAAGTGTAAAGTTTTGTCTACCGTAACTGTCATAAACCACTGTCCCCTGATTCCATAGCAATTTAAATCGTTAATCAGCGGTGCAAGGTATACATCAATGTTATGTCCTAGTTGTTTAGGTCCAGAAATCAACAATGATAACATTATGTATTTCCGCTTCATACACAGCCATAAAGGAAGATTGTAGATCACCAATAGAATAGGCCAAGTGTTGTGTTGACTACTTAGACTGCCATAAGGATTCATCCCATCTGTACATAACCCGAGTCTCAAATTTTGACTGTAACTGGAAAAATCTTGAAATCTTCTGTCGATTGTCCTCCATTGTGGTGAATCAGCTGGATGTCTCAGTTTATCATCATTTTTCATCATTTTTCTCTTCTTCTGCGTGCCATCTTAATTTTGGGCATCTCTGACATTTGCAAAAAGACGTTTGAATCTTGGTATTATGGGTAAATACCAAATGACTTTTGCTGGAGGACTTTTTTTCTTAGAATTGGATGATTGACCATCCTTTTGTTTATAGCGTGACAAATGACATTTTGGACACTCATTCAAATGTTTATTCTCTCCTCTGTATAATACACCACTGTTTGGACATGCTTGTATCTTTTCGTACTCCACACCCATAGGACACATCAACTTTTTTGCATCATAAGTGGAAGTAGGAAGATTGTTATCATCTGGAAGCATGTCGTGGAATAGTTCTAGTATTGCCATAAAACTCTTATCACTCAAGCCAAATCTTGCTTTAAGATTGAACAAATGTAGCACGGATGCCAACTTTGTAAATTTGGTGCATCCGGGAAACAAAGGGAACGTGATGCATCAACTAATCTTTGATATTCAGCCGGCTATCTGTGAAATTATCTTCAACATCTTGCAGCATAGAGTCTAGTTGTTCAATCTTATCACTGTCGTCGTTGATATCAGTGTCACTCAGATCACATGTATTATCAGGAAATGTAGTATCGTCCGTAACCATTTTTGGTTCACTGTTCGGTTGAGTGGAAGTTTGCACCCTGCTACTGGCAGCTTGCTAATGACTCGCCCAATGCAAAAACAATATCTTATAGTTCGGCATAAATCCACCTCCGTTATAGATAAATCTGATTGTTTAGGTTAGGGACTTTATTGTGAAGTTCACATTGTTACACTGGACAGGGAATGTTGTCTCGTTCATCCTTTCTGATGATCGAGAGGCTTTGCAAAATTCATTATCCACTTTTGATTCAAAATAATCTACGCTGACCGTACAATCCATTCACGGTCCATTCTACAAACACCAAATGAAAGTTAAAGCTAAAAATTCTACAAAAATATATTGATAATGCATAATAAATTACTAATATTTAAAATAAATATAAAAACAACAATACGAACTATCTTTGGAAATGATATATGAATATGTTCTGGTTGTTGTCTGTAGAGGGCGAGTCTGTATAACTATATATAGTTAGTATTGACTTATATGTAGTATACGTCTATACTATATTATTTCTGTGACTACTTGGTGATATCGTTATACATATATTATCCTATAGCGTGATATGTTACTTATTGTGTTATATATACTACTATTTTTTGTATATTAATTCGACTCATTACCATTAAATGAACTAATACACAACAAAAATCATGATAAATGACAAATGATTGAGGTTAATTGATAAAATAACTAACCTGTCTTTGGTATATGTAATCATATATGAGGGTGAATGGAAGGACGAGGAGCAGGTGGAACTCAGCGGGAGATAACAGGCGGATGGGAGTAGCAGAGGTGGCGGTAGGAGTTGACGCGGGTAGATACAACGACGACTTGTATAGTATCTATTTCGTTGACATTATATAATTACTATGACTTATGTAAAATCAAAACATAAAACAAGTAACTATAAATCAACATTTTTAATGTTAATTCATACCGACAGTTCATCAAGGACACTTACGTACTCGTCAATAATTCACACAAACAAACAATGGTAATAAAGCAAAAAAAGTCACTGAATTGGTTCAGACATTTTATCGAACACATTGCGGGCATATACATTATTTTGTAAACTGACACACATATAGCAATTCCAATCAAACCAATCAATCTTCTACATTCCAGATGACATAAATCAAGCAACCATTATACATATACACCAAAATAATGCCCAATTCGACCAGAATTCAAAATTTAAAATTCGGTATAAAATACCTATTTCGGACTAGAGCTGCTTCTGTTTGTGTCGAACCACAGCCCAGCTTGACGGCGACGCTGAGGACGACGGCGGCAGCGCAGGCAGTCGGCGGCGGCGCGGCGGAAGATTGGACGGAATCGGCCGGTGGAGGTGGAGGCGACTGATGCTTCGAGAGCGCAGTACGTATCTATTTGTGAGAGGAGAAGAACGACGACTAGGGATTCTGTCGGGGTCGGGGTCGAGTTAAAAGACCCTTTTTTCGGTTTTTTAAGCTAGGAACTGCAAAAAACCCTGTTTATTTTTTAAAATAAATTAATTTGGTCTTTTTTTTCGGGAGAACGGAAACCGCCGAAGAACCGCCGAAAATCCTTAACAATTTTTGGTTGTTTTTTCTTTGGAACTGCCGAAAAAGACCTATTTTTGGTGGTTTCTCTAAAAACCGCCAAAAATATGTTCCCAACGAGTTATTTCCGGAGTTTACGGTAAGACCGCCGAAAATGTGATGCAGAAAAAGACTCATTTTCTTCTAGTGAAGCTATTAAAAATAAAACAATTAGTATACATGTTCTATAGTACAAGATTAGCACTTTTAAACCTGAATTTGATAACTAATAAACCATCAAAAAAATTGTTAGCTGTTAATGTTATACTGTATGCAACAGCTGACAACATTTTTTTTAATGAGTGGCCTAAAAGTAACAGCTAACAACATATCCTGGCGATCACAAACTAATGACCAAGTGGCCTAAAAGGAACTCCTCACTCCTTTATTAGTGATTGTGAAATGAATGTAGCACTCACAGGTTTGAGCTGTACTGTTATCTAGACTGCTATAGTACTCGAAGGATTTGATCACCTCAACCTATAATCTTCCCCAGCAAGCACGAGTCTTTGGTGATTTGATGCTAAAAGTAGTACTCCCTCCTCCTGAATTGACCGTCCTGTTTGTTTTATGGCACGTTTTTTCACTTCAATATTAAGCATATAAAGATAAAATAATTTTATAAAACTAAATTTTGTAACATATAGTTTATCATGTAAGAAATCATATGCAAAACTTAAAATTTCAAAATTAATTTATCTTATATGTTAAAAATTGAAGTCAACGACATATCCAAATAATAAACAGGACGGAATTCAGGACGGAGGAGTACATAGTTACACAATCCGAGCATAGCATTTGTCTTACTCAAGTCGAAAAGAATGCGTGCTAGAAGTTTACATGTGGCCACCAATCGAAGAAAATTAGCGCGTGATGCATCAATCATTGGGTACAGCGTAGTAGCTATTTGCTAGGACCTATGACTGCGAGTCTATGTATCTGTTCCTGCAGGGACAGCTAATGCCACTGAGTATAACCCATTGAAAGATATCTGTTTAAGGACACTTACGCCGCAATACATTTCAAAGTTCAAACTGAAAACTTTGGCTTGGCTTGAGACTATCTCACGAGCAATCCAGATTTTTCTAGATGTATTCTCATTGGTGGAAATTTTTTTTATTATATAAATGATTAGTTGTTTTAATTATTTGTAATGATTGGTAATTGAAAAGCCAAAAGGTATTTGGTTTTGTTGTTTGTCATATAATTTTAAATATAATTTAAATCTCTTCACGTTTTTTAATTACTCCCTCCCTTTCAACAATATCTGTCATTCTAGAAAGTTGCACACTTATTAAGAAAAGTAGTAAAATGACGCATGTACCCCTACTTTTTATTTTTCCACTTAGATAATATTATTTTGTGTTGAATAGTAGGGTTAAAGTGAAAAAGATTTGTCAAAAAGCTAGAATGACAGATATTTTTGAACAAAAATCACTAACTAAAACGACAGATATTAATTAACGGAGGGAGTATATAGAAGTAATAATTATAGGGTAGTTTAATAGTCACGGGATATTTGGTATATGATTGTAAAGGAAGGTAGTAATTCAACATATTGTTATTTGTAATTGATATATTACTGATTTAGTATTTCAGTGTATACATTTTGGGAAACTAAAAAGTTATTTATGACATTAAAAAATTATTATATTAAAAATTTCACGTTTTTCAATATCGCAGAAGAAATCATTATGTGGTAGCTTAACAGTCACCCGATATGGTATATGAGTGTAGAACATGTTAGTGTTTAAAGGTACTGTTATTAGTACTTGAACTAGTACTAATTTAGTATTTTAGTGTATAAGTTTTGAAAAACTAAAAAGACACTTCTGACATAAAAAATTTGTTATATTTAATTTTTTTCACATTTTCCAATATCGCAGAAGTAATAATGATGTGGTAGTTTAATAGTCAAGTGATATCTGATATATGAGCGTAGAAGGCGTTACTAATTGAATATTTGTTATAAGTATTTGATATACTACTGATTTAGTATTTGAGTGTGTATATTTTGAAAAACTAAAAATGTATTTTTGTTATAAATTTTTTAATATATTTACATCTTTTAACGTTTTTCAATGTTGTAGAGTAATAATATGGGGTAGTTTAATACTTCCAATATCTAATAGTATAAGATTATAAGTGTACATGGTAATTTAAGTAGAACTCACTTAGTATTTGAAACGAAAAGTAGTATCTAGTAAATGAATTTAACACAGACTAGTATTCGAGTAAGGCTTTTTATAGTATACGTATAACAATAGAGTCGGTATTTCTTCATTTACCACTGGACATAAAACTGACTGAGGAATTGGTAGATGAATAGTCCAAAAATAAACATTATAATATATATATATATATATATATATATATATATATATATATGTTTCTCACATAGCATACCAGAATTACTTAATACAAGTTAGCTTCTTCTTCCTCATTCCACTTCACCACCATTTACGCATGATATAGTATTTTTCCTGATTCTTGGTATCATATCTACATTGTATGGATTACTTAAGTAAACGATTGACTATATGTTAAGTATTCGAGTAAAGGACATATACTTAAAGTAACCGACTGCATAAATAGTGTACATAAGTATATGAATAAGGATATCGTAAAGATACGAATGTGAAAGTGTTAAGTGTACATATATTTACAAATTAAGTATACAATACTTTAACTATAACTATATTTATAAGTTAAACGTACGAATGTTTAAACATATTGTTATATGAGCGTAGAAGACATCAATGCTTCAACATATTGGTACTTAATTTGTAAACATTCGTATACTTAACACTATCACATCTGTATACTTAATTTGTAAACATTCGTATACTTCCCACTATTACATTAGTATACTTCACACTATTACATTTGTATACTTCACACTATTACATTCGTATACTTCACTCTATTACATTCATATACTTGCTTTGTAAACATTTGTATACTTACCACTATCACAAATTTGTATGCTAATGATCTAATCAGTCAAACACTATTTTTAGTAACGATCATACTTATTATACAATAATGCTAATACCTTAGTTTTTGTTAAAAGAACTTAAGTATACAATTATAAACTTCTATATCAATATTCATATACTTGAAATATGAATATTCGTATACTATATGAACCAACATTTATACACTTTATATAACTACATTCGAACATCTATATTTGTATACTTAATTTGTAAAGCTTTCTCGTAGGACCACCAAACCCAGCCTTTTTAACTACAATCAAACACTATTTTCGTATACTTATTTGCAATGCTTTCTCGCCGACCACCAAACCCATCCTTTTCTAGAGCTTGTTCCTTAAGCAACCTCATAGGATCACTCTTCAATCCCTGGATTAAGTCAATGAGACAAGCAGTTGAACCTCGATAAGCTGACATAAACGACTTCGGGTCATTTTCTTGTGCCAACTGTTACAAAAAACAATAGTATATAAAAAAAAGCATTCTAATTAGTAATATATATAGTCAGTCAAATACATGTAATATTTGTATACTTAATTTGTGAGAATTTGTATACTTAACACTATCACATTCGTATACTTAATTTGTAAATATTCTTATACTTAACACTATCACATTCGTATACTTTATTTATACTTAGTATCTAAACAGTCAAATACTTTATTTCTATAGATTTGCATACTTAGTATCTAAACAGTCGAGTACTTTATTTCGATAGATTTGCATACTTAGTATCTAAACAGTCGAATAATTTATTTCTATATATTTGAATACTTAGTATCTACACAGCCGAATACTTTATTATATAGATTTTACACTTAATGTCTAAATAGTTGTATACTTAATTGATACCAAAACAGTCAAATACTTAATTTTTAAAAAAACAGTGGAATACGTTATATATATTTGTATATAAACACTCGAATACTTATTTATATTGTTTCGTGTACTTAGTATACTTACCGTCAAGTACTTTATTTCTGTCAGTTTGTATTCTTAATATCTAAGCAGTCAAACACTTAATTTTATAAAAAAAAATCGAATAGTTAACTTAAAAAGAGTGGAATATTTTATCAAAACAAAAATATGCTCATTTTAGTATGAGAACAAACTCACCGTTGTTTTTCTCTTTGATTTGGTTTTACTAATGTGTTGTTCCAACTCCATTGTTTTTATTGGTGAAGAAAACTGGACATAGTTACCAGCGAATGAGTTGAGAGAATGGATGAGAGAGCAAAATAGGTGAGAATGAAGAAATTTGAAAGAGCAAAAAAATGGTGAGAGAGAAAAATCAGAAAGTAGAGAGAATGAATGGAAGAGCAAGATCAGACAAGATGGGAGAGAGCTTAGTAAATAAAGATGAAATACCTGGTTGTTTGACGTCGTCGAACAAATTTTGAAAGCGGTGGTTTCCCTTCTACGACGTCAACGATCAGTGCAGGCGATAACGCAAATATCGTAGAAGTGAAGGATGAGTAGTTAATGGATTTGAGGTAATTGAATTATGTGTACGTTGGTGAATGAATATGAGAGGGAATGGCGTGCTTTCAAAAAAAATTTGAGAGAGAATGGGGAAGAGATGACAGGCAACAAAATGAATGAAGATAGAAAAACTGGTTTTGGTAATTTTGATAGTTGTTTAGGGAATTCTAAGAGTCTAGCAATTATTATAATCTATAACATAGGTGTCATAGGCTGTAAAATAGGTCTGCTGGGCTTTAATTGATGTTGCTTTATCATTTAAAAAAAATAAAAATGTCAGAAAAATAGCTACATAATCTTAACCATTAGATTACTTATCTCCTATATCTAAAGGACTAAATTCAATCCAGAAAAATCAGGGACCTCAATTGTCCAGACCCTAACCCAGATTCGAAAACTTTGCAGACATACAATAGTGAAAACTGAAAAGCACCTTCTGCCACTTGCTAACTAGGTCATACATCAGTCTATCGTCCAACTCAGCTTATAAGCGTTTGATTTTCATGCAATTGATTTCGAATCAATTAAAGAGTCACCCTGTGCTTCACCCTTGCTTCATATATATCGAGCCCAATAATTTGTTCAGCCTCAACTTCTAAGATCGGTGAAGTATATGATTGACTACACTGTATACGGTACTCTATTATTGATCGTTATGGAGGCCCTTTATGTCAATCCAATCTTAGGTGGATATGGCAGCTTTGGGGCAGTACTTGTATTTAAGTAGATGTGAATCATTTCAAGAGTTGTCAACACGTATTATTATTTGGGCAATGTAACATTTCGTTGGGATATTATCGTTATAACTAATTTTGAGTTGATTGAAATTGGACATGTCCGTATTGTTTGTACTCATTAGAAAAAGGAGAGTTTGTGAGCTTGGACAAATATACCATCTAAATTAATTCTTAGGCTGTTTATTCCCTCTAACTCCAATTCTCATGATTTAACCAAGCATATTGAGATAGACTGCCATTATGGGCGGGAACAGATTCAACGACGCTTGGTTAAGATGATGCATATCTCTAGTTCTTCACGTTTCCCGCTTTGTCTTTTGTTCTCTTTCATATAAAAGATGTATTGCATTTCTATGTGAATTCAATAAGAAAACACGAGGTTTCTTTTCAGTCTCTGCTTCTCTCCCTCTCCGAATCCTCTCCGTTTTTTTGCTCATGGCTGCGACATGATACGGACCTTCTCTCAATTCTACAGTTGGGTGAAAAGAAACCTCGTGTTTCTTATTGAATTCACATAGAAATGCAATACATCTTTTATATGAAAGAGAACAAAAGACAAAGCGGGAAACGTGAAGAACTAGAGATATGCATCATCTTAACCAAGCGTCGTTGAATCTGTTCCCTCCTATAATGGCAGTCTATCTCAATATGCTTGGTTAAATCATGAGAATTGGGGTTAGAGGCAATAAACAGCCGATTTATTGTCACAATGTAGGGAATAGGCATAACATCATCAACTCCAGGTTCAACCAATAACCGAGTGAACCAAAGCTCTAAAGTAACCTTTCGCATGGACCTATAATCAGCTTCTACAGATGATAAAGAAGCATATGCTTGTTTATTTGCCTTCCATGAAATAGGACAACCACCCCCAGGAGGATGTAAAACCCGCTAACTGATCTTCGTGAAATGGGACATGTAGCACAATCCGAATCACAGTAAGCAACAAGTATAAAATCATTGTGGCTGTTGAGAAGTAACCCGTGACCAAGGGTGCATGCCTTTGACGTATCTCAAAACATGAATAACAGTTGTATAATGTCTGTTACAAGGAGCCTTTAAAAATTGACTTAGCAATTAAAACCTAGAAGCTTAAATCTGGTCTTGTATTGGTGAGATAGTTCATTTGCCCAACTATCCTCTTGTACAAATTAGGATCTGATAAGCTTTCACCATCTTCAATCAACAACTTAGTGCCTACCTTGAGAGGACTAGCCACTGATTTGCAATGCAGCATGTCGTACTTTTTGAATAATTCCTTAGCATACTGCTTCTGAGTGACAATCCGTCCCTCTTTGTTTGGGAAAAACTCCATTCCAAGGAAAAAGTGAAGATGTCGAAGGTCTTTAATTTTGAACTTGCTGTCCAAAGTGGCTTTTAAAAAGGCAATTTCAGTATTGTCATCCCCCCCCCCCCCCCCCAACAACTAGATCATCGACATAGACCTAAATATGGAAAACTTAGCTACCTTTCCTCTTTGTAAACAGAGAATAATCGTTACAAGAACTAGAATATCCTTGTTGTCGTAGGAAAGCAGTGAGCTTAGGATACCACTGTCGCGACACCTGTTTAAGACCATACAAGGACCGTTTAAGGCGACAGACCTTGCTAGCATCTTCTTCTATTCCAGGTGGGAGTTTCATGTATACCTCCTCGTTGATATCCTCATGCAAAAACACGTTATTCATGTCTAACTGATGGATGATCCATCCTCTTTTTACTACAACAAAAAGTAAAGCACAAACAGTGGTCATCTTCAGCACAAGTGAAAAAGTCTCGGTATAATCTGTACCGTACTTCTGATGTAAAGCTCTAACCACAAGCCCCACCTTGTAATCTCACGAGTTCCATCAGCCCTTGATTTGATCTTTAGTGGCAGAAGAGAAAATAATCAAAGGAACAATCGATTCAAGTCCAATAAGGGGCCCATCATTTGTTTCAGGTGCAACAAACCTAGACATGAAGTCAAAAATTGCCATTTGCCTCAGCGTGAGAATTTTCAAGAAAGGGTGAAGAAGTTTTCAGCTACTGCTGCTACATCATGGGGGAAGATGAATCAGGAACAAACATAAAGCCTGAAGATGAAGGACAAGCATGCCTGACAGTGATCGTTCAAGAAGAGGAGCTGAATCTGGACACAGATTTCTATTTGATGGCAATGGATATATGGAAAAAGACACTCACTGATGATGAGGTAAGTCTAAGTGATTTAAAGGATGCATTTAATACCTTGTCAAAGAAATAGATTTTTGACATGCTTACAGAGGCTGTTTTAAAATAAAAACTCAAAAGCTTGAATTTGAGAAAAAAAAAATCAATCTTTTGGAAGAAAAGATTCAAAATTTTGACATGTTGACCTCTTTAGATCAAACAGGGTGTGGAAATGATAAGAGTATCAAATTTGTTAGTCCATTAAAATCTAGAATTCTCTCTCTTTCTAAGTGGGCCCACAATGAGTTTGATTCACTGATTTGTCAAAATGAAAATCTGAGAAAAGAACTTGAGGTACTTACCGATGACATTGCCAGGAAGAATCGTGAGATTGAGTTATGAACACATGATAATCCTACATGGTATACAGGTAAGATTAATCTGAGTAACATGCTAAGTAAGAACAACAAGGGCAAGAAAGGCTTAGGCTTTCAACAAGTTTATTCAAAAACTTCACAGAGTTCTAGGAGCATGTCAGTAAAAGGCAAATATTGCTGCAGATACTGTCGTTGTTATGGTCATGATATTTCTCAGTGTCATAAGCTCAAAAACAAGATGTCTAGATCCAAGAGACTCCAAAACAATTGTTTAGTGCATTTGAATTCTAGCAACTGGCAACATTCACCAAGAACTGAGCTCAAGCAAGTTTGGGTACTCAATTAACTCCTGTGTTTAATTTTTTTGTAGGAAACCTCTGAGTTACACAAAGAAAACTGGTGGCTCATGGATAGTGGGTGTCCCAACACATGAGTGGTAACAGAACTATATTCAGCTACATCTCAGAACATGTAGCCGGTATTGTCACTTTTGGTAATAATGGAAAAGGAAAGATTGTTGGAATTGGTACGGTGGGTAGTGACTCATACATAGATCAGGCCTGTCTTGTTGAAGGGTTAGAACATGACCTGCTCAGTGTGTCATAAGTATGTGATAAAGGACCTTCTGAGGTCATCTTTGATTCTGAAGGATTTTAAGTTAGGAACAAGATGACTCAGGAGTTATTGCTACAGGGAACTTGTAAAGGATATCTGTTAATGATAGATGTCAATTCATCCATTCATGATGTGATATGTCTTACAGCAAAGACTGATGACATTCATTTGTGGCCCTTACACTTGGGACATGCTCATCATTGACAAATCAACCGTCTTAGGCAAAAAGAGCTTGTTGTTGGACTACCTACGAAGAATCTGGATACATCAGTTATATGCAATGATTGTGCTTTTAGTAAACAAGTATGGGTCAGTCATCCTCCAAAGAATATTGTAAGCACTATTGGGATTCTGGAGCTATTACACATGGACCTAATGGGGCCAATGCGGGTGGAGAGTAGATCTGGAAAGAAATACATTTTGATCATTGTGGATGATTAATTACTTGAGGTTTACATGGGTCAGACAGCTGGTGTCTAAAGATCAAACTTTTGATATGTTCAAAACCTTGGATACTCAACTTCAGCTGCAAATTGATAAGAAGGTAAAGTTTATCCGTTCAGACCAGGGCACAAAGTTCATCAATCGGTTCTTTTCATATTACTGTGCAGAACATGGACTGACACATACTTTCTCAGCTGCACGTACTCCTCAGCAAAATGGGGTCGCGGAGTGGAAAAATAGAACTCTACAAGAGATGACACATATCATGTTGTGCAGTAGTGGGTTACCGCAGAGTTTCTAGGGAGAAACCATTAACACAGCTTGTTACATACTCAATAGAGCTCTTATCAGGCTTGTCTTAGGAAAAACTCCTTATGAGTTGTACAAAGGCCGCAAACCCTTAATTTCTTATTTTCAGGTGTTTGGTTGTCGATGCTACATTCTAAATCAGAAAAAGAATAATCTTGGAAAGTTTGATGTTCACAGTGATGAAGGAGTGTTTTTTGGGATATGCATAAAGTAGCAAAGCTTACAGAGTCTTCAACAAACACACCTTGATTGTTGAAGAATCCATAAATATTAAATTTGATGAAGGAAGCTTTAGAGGGAGAGATCCTAATGGAGACCAGGAACTGTCATCTGTACCAGACACATAGTACAATCATGAGGGAGAATCCGATGAATACATCACTACTCCGCCTGTTACAATGACTGTCAATGCTTAACCTAAGAATCCTCCATTTCCGATGAAAGAAGATGAGTTACTAACACAGGACACACATCCGCACGGCTCATCATCTGCTTCAGTATTGCGAGCACCCACAGCTAGGCAAGCACCAGGTGTTAGTCTCGAGAACATAATCTCATAAATAAATAGAGGCGTTCGCACTTGTTCTTCTACTCATAACTACTGTGCTCATCACGGTTTCTTGTCCCTAATAAAACCTAAATTTGTAAATGTGCACTCACAGATTCAGACTAGATCAATGCAATGCATGAAGAGCTCAATGAATTTAAAAGGAATGATGCTTGGGAGTTAGTTCCACGTCCAGATGGTCAGAGTATCATTGGCACGAAATGGGTTTTCAAAAGCAAACTCGATGAACATGGGATTGTTTCTCAGAATAAGGCAAATTTGGTTGCAAAAGGATACAACCTACAAGAAGAACTAGACTTTGATGAAACTTTTTCTCCTGTTGCTCGTTTGGAAGACATTAGGTTACTCATTGCTTTTGCAGCAGCTAATCCGTTTCACTTATATCGAATGGATGTCAAATGTGCCTTTCTCAACTGATATCTTAAAGAAGAAGTGTATGTTATACAACCCCCTGGTCTTGAGAATCCAGATAGACCAAATGATGTTTTTCGACTTGAAAAGGCGCTCTACGGTCTTAAACAAGCTCCCCGAGCGTGGTATGAGAGGCTGACAAATTTTCTTTTAATGCAAGGGTTTATCAAAGGCACTGTTGACCGTACTTTATTCTTACAACATCTTGGATCTGAGATGCTACTCATTCAAATATACGTCAATGACATTTACTTTGGCTCCACAAATTCCACCTCTTGCAAAGAGTTTGAAAGTCTTATGTCTAAGGAGTTTCAAATGAGTAACATGGGCGAGCTCACATGTTTTCTTGGGTTACAAATTCATCAGACGCCTGAGGGAATATATATAAGTCAAGCAAAATACACTTCAGAACTTCTTACTAAGTTTTAGTTTAAAGATGCTAAGCCACTACCAAATTCTATGTCTACAACATTACGTCTTGGGGCTGAGACTACAACTGAGGATGCAGATGAGAAGCTAAATCGTGGAATGATTGGGTCTTTATTGTATCTCACAGTAAGTCACCCTGATATTATGCACAATGTTTGTTTCTGTGCACGTTTTCAGGCTGCTCCCAAAATACCATATATCAAGGTTGTCAAATGTATATTTCATTATCTTTGAGGTACACTCACACTTGGTTTATTTTATCCTACAGGCTCCTCAACGGATCTATAGGCCTACACTAATGCCGATTTTGGTGGGTCGCTTATTGATCGAAAGAGTACTTCTGGCTCCGTACAGTTTCTAGGTAACAGTCTAATCTCCTAGTCCTCTCGAAAGCAGGCTGTTGTTGCTCTATCCACTACTGAGACTAACTATATTACTGCTGCTTCATGTTGTGCACAAATGCTCTGGCTACTTCACCAACTTCAAGACTATGGTCTTTCATATTAGGCCCAATTCAAATTTATTGTGACAACATAAGCTCCATTGAACTCGCAAAGAATCTTGTTCATCACTCCCGTTCCAAACACATTAAGATTCTTCATCATATTATTCATGACCAGGTTGAAAAAGGCACAGTTCAACTCCTTCATTATCCGACCAATACACAGTTAGCTGACATTTTCACAAAGACCTTGTGCAAGGATCAATTTTCATATCTTCGATTTGAGTCGGGAATGATCAACATGTCCTAAAGGAGGCATGGTTCTCGCACCCTTTTTTATCTTAGTTCTAGTCTAAAGTGTGAGATCTCTCTCCTGGCTTTGCCAGTCATGGAGTGACTGTCTTTGTTTGTTATAGACATAACCACAATGTTTAGTCAATCAGTTTCCATTTTTTCTTTTCTCGTTCGATTCTCACATTTATGCATCTTGCTTCTTTTATTTCATCCTCTTCCCCTTTTATCCAAAAAAAGAGAAGAGGTATGTGCCTGGTCGCATTCTTCATCCAAGTTTCCTCTTTTATTTTTCATTTTGAACTTATTCTTTCGCATCCGTCGCATTGTCTCATGCTCTTCTCTGCCTGTTTCTTGTTCTTGATCTATGCAAATGGCGTCTTCATCCTCTTACAAAACCCACACTACACCTGTCTACACTGCGGCTACTTCGAAGCCAGTGTCTGCTTTACCCATCGACCATCACAACCCTTCTGCCATGTTTGTTGATCCATCAGCAAAACCTTCTTCTCCTGAAACCCACTTGCATATTTCTGGTAGCCCTTCCCGTCACACGGCGGCCAACACCGATTCTGCCCAGGCTAATGACTCAGTTTCCGGCCACGCTATCGATTCTCTCTCGGGCGCATCGGGGTCAGCTGCACAAGAAGAGTTGCATGTCGAAGCTCTCCCTTCTGTTGAAATTCTGGAACCACCTGTAAGACCTCACACACGCAACTAGCGAAGGCAACCACCTCCGCCTGCTCCACCTGCTGCTGGTGCGGCCTCACGGAAGTGCAAGACTACCGTTGCTCTTCCCTGGTCTGTAACAGAGAGGTCCAAGATTGCTCGGAAGTTTCCTAAATCTCTTGTCTTTAGTAGAGATTTACAAGTATCGGACATTGCCATGGGAAAAATAATTAATTGTGTCTGGCTACGAGAGAATTTTCTGGAGGAAATTGTGGATTTTCTTGAATTTAAAAAGTGGGATACCTTGTTCAAGTCTGAGACTGATTACTATCCTAAGGCTCTAGTTCAATTTGTGCAAAACATGTCCTTTATGATGGAGACTAAGCTCAAGACTACTGTCGCTGGTGTACCAATGTTCCTGTCGTCTGCTTTACTGGCTCGAATCCTAGAAGTCCCCTTGGATAGACTCTCTGAGTTCAATACTCAGAGAGTCGACATTGTTCCTATAAAGGATGTGCACCAGTACTACGGGTTGACGGCCAGTCCTAGGGTTATAAATTATCTTCAGTGCGACTTTGCTGTAGTTCCTCGGTTGTTGCATCTACTGGCCTATCAAGTTCTTACCCCCAGGGATGATATGCGAAAGCGCATTACTCCAGTGGATCTTACACTCATGTGGTGTATGGAACACAAGCAGCTTATTTCTCTCCCAAAACTCATGGTGGAACACTGGCGGCGGTTGGTGCATGGTCAGAAGCCCATAGTCCCCTACCCTCTCTAGCTTAACAAAGTGTTCCGCTTCTATCAGATTCCTTTGCAAGACATGAATGCGGTTCCAATGAAAGGCTCACACTATCTGGGCAACAACACGGTGGCAAATATGGCCATTGAGTGTACTACAGTTGGTTGGAAACTAAAGAATATGCCTGCTCCACAACCTTCTCCTCTTAACATTGCCACCACTCCCCATGAATCTACTCTCCTAGCCATGATCAACACTCTTATTGCCAACCAACACTTCCTTGAAAAGTGCATTTTGGCCATCGAGTCCAAGCTCACCACTATCATTTCTGACCAGTCTTCTTCTTCTGCACCTGAGGAAACCTTTTAATATTCACTTTCTGTGTTTCTGCATTTACTTAGACATTGTGCTTGTGGTGTGTAACGGATACTTATGGTTGTTGTTTTCATTGTGTTTTTGCTTGTTTTGGATCTCCTCTTTTGATTAGGAAAAAGTAGGAAAACTGGGTTGTCTTGAACTTTACCTTCTAAGTACTGTTGTTTCACTACATCTTCTGAGTACTTATCTATGCATCTGTGTTATATCTTTTCTGATCTGTTTTACTGGCGCAAATTGAGGGGGGACTTCCCTTCATGAGTTGAGGGGGAACTATCCTCTATGTTTTCTAGATGTGACAAGACTCGGCTGATTGTTATTACTCAAAAGGATATACAGGTACAAGACATGATAGTTTGCCAATTCAAAAATTGGGGGAAATTGTTAGTGTGTAAGTTTTTTTATTTGTCACACTCATCTGAGTCACAGACTTATACATCTGAGCACTGGAGAGTACGCAACATCTTATCTCTGTCACAGACCCATGCATAGGGCGAAGATCGTGCATCAGAAGATTTTTACCATATAGTAATTATATCAAAAGATTTTATCTCTTATATAATAAATATTTTGATATACTTATGAGGTAGTTAAGATTTTACCTTTGGAATATTTATCTTTAATTCTAGAATCTAGACTACTTTATATACTCAAGAGATTATTGTAAAGGTTATGCTTTACGGGAGATATCATCTGCTTAGGGAGTTGATTGAGACATATTAGTGTGCTGTAATTCATCGAGTGCTTGAGAGGCTAGTTGAGTGAATTACGTGTACACCTTGAGAGATTGTTCTTGTTGGAGAACATGTTGTACTTATTCAGTACATGCTAATATACAGTGAAACATTCATGTGAATCCTTTCTCTATATCTCGAAATCGTGTTTATGAGTACTAAGTTCTTCATGTGACTGTTACACAGAACATCGTTATAAGAACTTTCAATATTCACAATGGACATCATGTATTGGATTGCATAATCGCATGGCTAGGATTAAGATTACAATAGCGTTAATCTTACATGCGATTACATTGATTTCCTATTTGTTTAAACTGAAGATGTTGACTTTAAAAAAAAATCTTGAAATCTCCTAACAATTCACTATCATATATGTTGACATGATACTTCACTTTTCTATAATTCAAACATTATGTCCTATATTTGTAGTATAAGCAACAATATACGGACAGAACTAGTAGATACGAAGATTGAAAATTATCATCATACAAAGTGCCAGAAAATTATGACAAGAATCCGGGAGTTTAGAAGTTTCAAATAATAAATCTAGGCAAAATTAAATGCCCATGCACGTTGTAGCCGCCATCGAAATTGATGTGATTGTCATCGAGACTATTGATGAACATGCACAAACATAAAATATTACTATCAATTTTTCGCTAGCCTCTAAAAACTCAACATGACACCGAGGTGTTTCAGCAACGATTTTGAAGTTACATGGGTGACAAAGTGTGCAACACAAATTTAAATGGTTCATAATATAGATGTGAAGGATATTTCAGGCAAAAAGTAAAATCACCCTTCAGAAAACAATTGCCACACCAAGGGACACATCGATAAACATTATCCTTTCTTTTTGTTTAATTGTTTTAGAGTTTTTTTCCTTTCGAAAGCCCCGTTCACATTACATTAATATAGCACAGGAAGCGCTTTACGGATGAGATCTACCGTTTGCCCCACAAACTGAAAATCAAGGTAAGCTCAAACAAGACTAGCTGCTATTCACAACCATTTCCCCTAGGAGGTTGCATGAGCATCTTACAAAAACACTAACCTACACCACCAGACTGGCCCTTGAAGCCCCATATGCTTCTTCAAATCATCTACCAATACGGCATTGGTAAGCCTCCTAGTTATATCTAGTTGCAAGACCAGACCAACGAGCCAAAAGAAAACAACAAAGGAACTACTACAAAGACTCCCAATGAAAGTTCGTAGTGTAGAAAATCAAAAGACTTAGTACGAGATTGATAGAGAAAAGAAACAAAGAAGAACAAAATATAAAGTGTTTTGAAGAAAAACTCTGTTATCAATCTTATTATTGATAACTTGAAAACTCCTCACCTGATATGTTCAATCACTTTGAACAATCACTATCACGTCTAACTCTATACAAACGTTGATCCCTATCAACAACTCTCTTTTCTCTCAAAGACTATATTTTTGCGGTGACAACCCCACCTTTTTGATGTTTTCTCTTTACATTATACTACCTTGGAGGCAGCTAAAACCTCCTAAATATCAATAGAAAAACTTTATCAAAAACTAATATAAATTACAAACAAAAGATCCTAAAATATTTCCTAGTATGATGCTGTTGTGAGAGCTCCTCTTTAATTTAATTCCTCTTGAAAATAATGATGAGTAAAGTATTTGTTGAGATCTTTTACGTAAAGAATCTGTTGAGATCTTTTACTATAAGGCCGATGCAATGGTTATTGAGATATTACTAGCTAGACTTAGGCTGACGCCTTTACCACATCAAAAACCTAATGTAAATATACATTTACAATTTCCCCCTTTTTATGTGAGCAAACCTCTATGGTGAGATAATGTGACATTCTCCCTCAAGATATGCATTCCCCCTGGAGATGTTAAAACCTTACAGCATTTGAATGAGATTTGGTTAATCATGTAACACGTTCTAATTATCCATCATATTTCCCCGGGAGATGTTGAAACCTTGCAGCATTTGAATGAGATTTGGTTAATCAAGTAACACATTCAAATTATCCACCATATTTCCCCCTTTTCTAAAATAAAAAGATGGTACTAAAAAGTTAATCCCACGAAGTGTAAAACCGCATGCAAGATCATTAAAATGAAATTTTATACAAATTCATGCTTAGGACATAGAACATAATATAGACAGTCCAGAGAAAAAGGCAACAAATTATCATGAAAATGTGGCAGGGTTAGGCTAAGACTGACTAGGAAGCTGGCTATCGAAATTAAAGTCAACAAGACAAAAGATCACTTCAAGAATACCCTAAAGCCAAGCGGGTGACAATATATGTTAGGCCTTCAAGAACAGCTTCTACAAATTCCTTCTTCTCCTTAAGTAAACGGGCTAGAAGCTTTGAAGGTTGTGAAGACACGCCCGAAGCCTTTAGTGGTTGTTTAACAAACCAAAAACCAACACAATTGAAATTTATGCACTTATGTCTGTATTTATGCACATTTACTAATTTTATAATTAGTTAGATAGTTGTGAAGTCCATGTGGATACGACCTTGTTGAACTACAATGACTGGGTTCACTGCCCATACATTTATATTGTTCATCAACTGCTTCCGCTACTTATTCTTGATTGAGTCAAGATACTTCAGAGAGTCACCACTCAAAGTATCTTGGGTCAGTACATCGATTCTACACATATTATCATAAGAGATTTGGATGACCTACCCCTTCTTATCCAAAGAAATTAGGATACAACACATAACAGGGAGTTGGATGTTCAAGAGCACTTTGATGCGCAAGTACATGTACCCTGAAGAAGCAGCATCCTCTATAACTCCAGTGAATTTGCCCAATTTTGTGCCAATTTTGATTGATATGATGACAAGATATCATAAATGCAAACCAAAACAGGAATTCATCTAAACTCATGTTTCTTGATGGCCTTGCTTGACTCCAAACTTTGAATCACAAAGAGGAAGTTATTGACAACCCAAGGTGCCCGAACAAGAACATCATGCATATCCACTATATTCTCAAACTCTATCACAAAAGGTTATGACTGACCTTACAAACCCTGAACCCTTCAAAAACACTTCAGTTTTGCCCTAGGGTAATCGCCAAAGAGAAAACACTAACATGACCGGTCGCAAAAAGTTTTCCCAAGAGACAAGATCATAAGATAACAAAGTGTCGTCAACTTCAAAGACCCACATAATGAAGGAATTGTGCCCTAGCTAGCCTAACCTAGGAATTTTGAATGACATTAAGTGAGACAAAACTTAAACCCATGAAAGTGAACCCCAAGATGATAGAGTGAAAACCGGGAAAAGAAAGCTTAGAAAAAGAAATTAAAGAACAACAGGACTCAACCTACTCCTAAAATGGAAAAGAACCAAAGAAAAGACACTAGAATCGAGATTGATATCATGCAACATTGGAAAAGAAAAGAAGACACTAGAGAGTAAAAGAAGAGAGACTAACCGTCACACAAACTTGAAGCATTAGCCCACCCATGTAGCCAAAAAATAGGGAGGCCAACCCATCTTAATCTTTTAAAAGTTATTGAGACACACGGAACATGGAAAATGAAGAGACAAGATCAGGAAGAAACCAATACCCAAAAACAATTAAAGGAGGAAAGCAAGCCTCACACCTAGGAAGACAGGAAGGGTACCTCTAACCGACGAGAGAAATATAGTTTGAGTTTATCTCTCTTCAATATCCCATTTTCTTGTTATATTTGTCTAGTTTCTTTAGACGTGACTTATAGAAAAAGTATCTTAAGGAGAAAATAAGAAAAACAAACGCTTCTAAAACCAACCCACTAAGAGAAATACATATGAGCTTTGCAGCTAGTTCATGTTTTAGCCCTCTTTGACTTTTTCTCTATTTTTCTTTATTTGTAGCTTGTTTAGGATTTGTATTCTGATTGTTAGTATCATTCTTGCTCCCATATTAAAATCCTTCTCCAATGCAATCAAGTAGTACATATAGGGAATGTCAAACTTGAAATTGAGGTAGGCATATTGTTGTCTTACACTGAACACTAGTATGTTTGCATAGTCGGTGTAATTTTCCTAAGAACTATCAATGGATGGTGGGTTGGGTGATTTGGTGAAATTAATCACCCGATTTTGACCATATCGATCACCCAGCTTCCCTGTCACATGTTTCACCCATTTATTTTGGGTTTTCACCTTACACTTGAATTTGGTGGATCGGGTTTAACGGTCAACTAGGTATTGTCATCCCTAACTAGAAGGACACTTACCCTTAGATAACTAGATATTTTAGGAACCTCTTTTCCGGAAGCCCTAGAGTCATTAAACCCCACCACCTTCAAGTGGTTGAAGGTAGGGTCACCCTAGACATGATAGTGGATCAGCACAAAGTGACTTCAATCTTGCTGAAGAAGTGGGTCTGCACAAAGGATCTTGATCTCTAGAGTTGTCCTTCCCCTCACACACTTTCTCTATGCTGATGGTTGCATTATTTTTTCTCTAGATAGAGAGTCAGACATCACCAACTTAGACATTCTTGAAGCTTCATATTATGTCTTACACTGAACACTTGTGTGTTTGCATAGTCGATGAAAACTTCCCGAGAACTTACAACATATGATGGGTTGGGTGATGGGTGAAAAAATCATCACTCGAATTCAACCATACTAATCACTCAGTTTACCTATCACACGTTTCACCCATTTATTTTGGGTTTTCAAAATTTACATGGATCTGTTGCAAAGCTGATCAAACCCAGTCAAGCCTAGCTAGAAAAAAAGTCTAAAAAATTTGGGCAGGCTTGGATAAAAATCAAGCTCGAATAAAAATTGGGCTGGGCCCCAGCACAATTTTAGGCCCAAAGAAAGCCCAGCCCGGCCTGAATTTAAATTATATATTATTATTTTTTGAAAAATATAACATAATACATATATTTAATTTATTTTTATATAACTTTTAAAATAATGTTAATTAAGTAAATTATATTTAGATTTAATAATTATTTATAATTTCATTAATTATGTATAATTTTAATTATAATTTTATAATTATATATTAAAAAAATCGGGCTGTGCGGGCCGTGTAGCGATAGAGCCATGAAAATTGGGCCCAACCCAAAATTTAAAAAATAGGTCCAGACATTTGAAAAGGGCCTAATGAGCCTAATATATGTTCCACGCCCGACCCAAACCCGACCCACCCACC
The DNA here is from genome assembly GCA_023374045.1 of Limonium bicolor. NCBI lineage: Eukaryota > Viridiplantae > Streptophyta > Magnoliopsida > Caryophyllales > Plumbaginaceae > Limonium > Limonium bicolor. Next base: position 210,340,182 of record CM041782.1, read on the forward strand.
CAACCTCTAATGTAGTGGATCAGGTTTAACGGCGTACTAGGTATTGTCATCCTTAATTAGAAGGACACTGAAGCTAAAACAACTAGACATTTTAGGAAGCTCTTCTCCAGTAGCCCTAGGGTCATTACCCCACCCCCTCCAAGTGGTTAAAGGTAGGCTCACCCTAGACATGAGAGTGGATTTACACAAAGTGGCTTTAGTCTTGCTAAAGAAGTGGGTTTGCACAAAGGGATCTTGATCTCTAGAGTTATCCCTCCCCTCACACACCCGTTATGCTGATGATTGCATTATTTATTCTCAAGCTAGAGAGTCATACATCACCAACTTAGACATTCTAGAAGACTTCACAGCGTTATCTTACACTAAACACTTGTGTGTTTGCGTAGTCGATGTAAACTTTCCGAGAACTAACAACAGATGATGAGTGGAAAAATCATCACCCGAATTCAACTATATTGGTCACACAATTTACCTGTCACATGTTTTACCCATTTATATTGAGTTTTCACCATTTACTTCGATCTGGTGTAGAGCTGATCAAACCAAACAAAGCCCAGCTCGAAAAAAAAGCCAAAAAACTAAGCCCGAAAAAAATAGGTGAGCTATGACAAAAAAAGGCTTGGACTCGAAAAAATTTAGGGCCCAAAAAACCCCAGGTTATCCTAAATTTAAAACATATATTATTTGTTTTGAAAAAGTATAATATAATACATATATTTAATTTTTATATTATTTTTTAGATTATATTAATTCTTTAAATTTTAAATATGATTAATTAATTATTTAAAATTTTATTTAGAACTCATTAATTATTTAAAATTTCATTTAGAATTTCATTAATTATTTATAATTATATTAATTATATATTAAAAATCAGGCTGGGTAGGTCGGGGGCTGTAGAGCCCGTGAAAACCAGGGCCTAGCCCAGCCCGAAAATATAAAAAAGCGGGCTTAGACATTAGAAACAGGCCCAACAAGCCAAAAATGTTTTCGAGGCCCGACCGAAACCCAACCCGCCCACCCATTTGATCACCTATTAGTGGATCGGGTTTGGGGGGTCTACTAGGTATTGTCATCCCTAACTAGAAACACACTAAAGCTAAGACAACTAGACATTTTAGGAAGCTCTTCTCCAGTAGCCCTAGGGACATTGCCCTCATCCCCTCCAACTGGTTGAAGGTAGGTTCACCCTAGACATGATAGTGGAATTGCTCAAAGTAGCTTCTGTCTTGCTAAAGAAGTGGATCTACACAAGGGAATCTTAATCTCTAGAGCTGACCCTCCCCCTCACACACCCTCTCTATGCTGATGATTGCATTATTTATTCTCAAGCTAGAGAGTCAGACATCACCAACTTTAACATTCTCGAAGACTTCATATTGTTGTCTTACACTTAACACTTGTGTGTTTGCATAGTCTACGTAAACTTTATGATAACTAACAAAAGATGTTGGGTTGGATGGGTGGAAAATCATCACCCGAATTCAACCATACCGATCACCCAATTTACCTGTCACATGTTTCACCCATTTATTTCACGTTTTCACCATTTACTTGAATCTGGTGTAGAGCTGATCAAACCCAACCCACTCCAACTCGAAAAGAAGCTTAAAAACTAGCCCGAAATCGAGCAGGCTTGGATAAAAAATCAAGCCCAAAATAAAAACTAGGCCGGCCCCTGGAAAAATTTCAGGCCCGAAATAAACCCAGGCCATCCTAAATTTAAAATATATATTTATTATTTTTTGGAAGATATAATATAGTACATATATTCTTAAAATATTTTATTAATTATTTAAAATTTTAATTTTAATTTATTTAATATATAATATTTTATTTAGAATTATGTAGTTATTTAAATTTTAATTTAGAATTGTATTAGATATTTATAATTTTATTTAAAGTTTTATTAATTATATATTAAAATTTTAGGCTAGGGGTCAAATAGCGGTAGAGCTGTGAAAAACTGGGTTTGGCCTGGCCTGAAAATTTCAAAAACGGGCCTGGACATTAGAAATTGGCCTAACGAGCCTAAAATTTCTTCTACACCCGACCCAAACCCGACTCGCCCACACATTTGAAAGCACCTCTAATACGGTGGATTGGGTTTAGCGGTCTACTACGTATTGTCGTCCCTAATTAGAAAGACACTGAAGCTAAGACAACATTATATTTTAGGAAGCTCTTCTCCGGCAGCCCCATAGTCATTAACCCTCACCCCCTCCAAGTGGTTGAAGGTAGCTCACCCTAAACATGATAATGGATCTGTACGATGTGGCTTCAATCTTCTTAAAGAAGTGGGTTGCACAAAGGGATCTCATTCTCTAGAGTTGTCCCACCCCTCACACACCTTCTCTATGATGATGATTGCATTATTTATTATGAGGCTAGAGAGTCAGACATCACCAACTTAGACATTCTCGAAGACTTCATGAGTTCATTGGACTAACTAATAAACTACTAGAACTTTAGCCTGATTTGCAGCACAAATATGGCTTAGGATGAGAAGCACTACATATCTAGCCTCCTGAATGTTAAGGTTGAGAGATATCTCGATATATCCACACTCATTAAGGCTGTTTTACAAGCCATCCCTTGATACACAATAAGTCTCCAATAACTTCCGGTAAAGATGGTGCGTAAAAGAGCTATCTTTAGGTTTTTGTGGAGTAGTAGACCAAGTGGTAGACCTGTTCACTAGGTGTTTTGGAAGTGACTTTAAGACCATACTATGTGATTATGTGACATTAAGTCTTTCAACACGTACCACCTTGCTCATAAAGCAATTATGGAGGTTGTTTGACTCCCTTGTGTCCAATGTGCTCAAATCTAAGTTTTTCCTTAATTGTTATGTGCTAGAAGTAGCCAATTTGTGGAGATGTGGGAGGACATAAAAAGCATTCATTACTAGCATCCCACTCACAAATTACCCGTTGGTAGACGAATACCTTTGTTGTTACCCCAACATCCAACTAGGGTTTCACCCTAGGAACTAACTTGACTGTTTAGCAGAGAAGAGGATGAGTCACTGCTTAGTTAGATGCCCTACATGAAATGTGGGAAATCTGGCAAGAACTTGGCCAAGCAAAAGAGTGTTGCCCTCTTATCTTGACCCAAGGGTTAAGGCGAGAATGATTTTTGAAGAGGAGTATGGAAATCATAGGCATAATGGCTCAAGCCCAAGTTCAGGAACCTCAACATGGTCAAAGCCCCAATATGACTCGCTAAAGTTCAATACTGATGTGTGTCCTTTATTGGCAACAGTCAAATAATCCTATATTTTGTGATATAAGGGATTTGTATGGCGCTATTCCCGCTTGTGTTGTAAAATATCTTAACTATGTTTTCATCCCTCCCTTTGAAAAACCTAAGCAATTGATTTCTGATTAGAGCACACGGTAAAGCTGGGAGTTATCAAGGTAGAGGTGAGTCTGACTCGCGGAGAGGCTTTGATTTGTCTTACCCACAAGCAGAAATCAAGCTCAAGATTGAGTATAGTAGTCATTCATATCCTTGATATATGGAAATATTTTGCAAGCTGGGTTTAATTCTCATTAGTGCGACGCCAGTGAGCCCGCCAGTCTCTTAACTCGATCACCTCATCAAAATCGACCGAGAATTAGTTTGTTGGGATAGTTGGCCAAAGAAGTTAGTTGGCAAAAGAGTCATAGCCAACCTACTTGTGACTTGGATGGTACTACAAAAATCAACTATAAAGTTATCTCACAAAATGGAAAATAGTAACTCATACCACAAAAAATCACATTCAAATTTGTTTTAACTTTGATTTGAGCATTAGCACACCTAATGATCCTGCGGCGTCAAAAGAATGGGTCTTGATTCTCTCATTTGGCGAGAGCCCTTTTCCTTTCTCTCGCGAAAACATCCCTGTCCGGTGAGCTCATCTTCTTTGGTTTCCTCTAGCAAGATTGTTCTCTTCTCTCTTAGTCGTACTACCAACACTAGTTCGACTAGATTACTTGTCTATCGTTCTTTTACTCTGCGTTGCACTGACCCCCCCCGACTTTCTTCATTCGGGTCTCCGTGCGCTGGGGTAGTGGCAGGGATATCTCCCAATTCCAATGCTCTGACTCCTACCAGATTGCCTTGAAAATGTGAGCCCAAAGTCTACATCTTGCATTATGGAGTGGGGCTAGTCCCTCGCTCCTGCCCTTTCCCCGACCTCTACCCCCTTTTTCTTCTTCTATTCATCTCCTCCATATCTCACAACGTATTAGTCCCCTTCCTCCTCTCAACCTAGTGATTCTTCAACCTTATTCGAGCCCTTCACGCTCACCCCTCCTATCTCAATCAAGGCTGCATGATAGTCGGCACCATCATGCAGACACCTATTGATAAAATTATGACCAAATGAGAGGATCTCTACCTCACAGCCGAGGAAGATGAAACTACTACTCTTGATGACCTCGTCGAAGGAGAGTCAACTATTCAATTTGATCGCTTCTTGTTGTTCAAAATATTCTCCTCCAAAGGAATCGATGTTCAGGCCATGGAAAACACCCTTAGTAGAGTCTGAAATGAAAGGTGAACTGAAGGTCGATAGTACAGGCAAAAACCTATTCTTCTTTTAGTTCGATCTCCAGGAATTGGTACAAATCGTCCTCAATAGGGCCCTTGGTCTTTTGACGGATCTCTTCTCATTTTCCAACACATCAATAAGTACATGGCCCCGACAGACCATGAGTTCCACTAGATATCCATGGGTAAGAGTCCATGACGTCCCTTTCCTTTTCCAAACCAAAGCTTTGCCAACGGATAGGTAATCTCCAAGGAAGATTCCTTGAATATAGTGATGAAGATGGACATGCGGGAGGAGATTTCTTGTGTTTCAAGGTGTTACTTAATGTTACTTTGCCGGTTTTTCAGTGTGTTGAAGTCTCTGTTGAAGGACGTAAACTCTTCTTATGTGTAACCTACTAGGGGATACCCTCCATACTCAGATGCAGTCTCTTCCTCCACACCACCAAAGATTGCCCCAACCAGTCAAACCTACCAGCAGGAGGCGTCCCTTTGACCCATGGCTCAGGGCTTCAGTTTTACTTTTGGGAAAATAGCTGCAGCTAAAGATTGTAGTGAAACCTAGAGGATTATATGTATTGACCAACCTTTATCTCCTCCTATTGCGGGCCACGTGACTACAAACATGGATGATGATAATTTTGATGCTTTTGTTCATCCATGCTTTGATCCGAACATACAAACACCGAGGTCTGAGGATGGAATGAAGGAAGATGACTCGCTCCCGTTAAGAAGGCTCATGACAGGTCCGATATAAATATATATATATGGAAAGAAGAGAAACTATAACTGTGTGACGAAGGAGGGCTGGTGGATGGAGTGGCCTCCATCTCATGACCTGAACCAAGTATGAAAAAAAGGCAAGTGCTCCCATCTAAGAGTAAAAAACTTGGTTGTTGATCTCTTCCGATCAATGGATGCTTTGGTTAACTCTACAATAGTCCCAAGGGTTACCAGTGATTGCCAAGAAAATGATCTTCTTAGGGATAGTCACCGGTGTTGGTATAGTTCCCGGATGACTATCCTCTTCTTCTCCTCAGTCAAATCTATGTCATCTCTGTAGTTGGCATCCTCTAGGTTTGTCTCCATTGTTCCTAATAAGCCTATGTCAGGCCATCTTTGTTGGGGACCCAGAATTTTGATTGGGGGGGGGGGGATTTTTATTTTACAATATCATTCTTTAAAACATTACGTTTTTTTTGTATTTTTTGAAAAATATATGAGAGTTAGATAGCTCGACGAAGCTTGGAACCCTTATGGTAGACAGAATTATACCACTGATAATAGGTATATTCAAGTTTATGCATTTGGAATATGTTCCTTAGCATGCACTATTTGATCTTCTTGGGCTTAGAATTACCTCAACTATGTATTTCACCTCAAATCTCCATAGACCTTGATTTCGGAAAAAAAAAACTACAATATGAGCATTAATTCACTGGTGCGGCGCGAGTCAAAAGAGACGGTTCAAACTGTCTAAAAACGACGGTTTTGAACCGTCTCTTATACCCGCGTAGTTTATTATATATTATCTTAAACGACGGTTCAGAACCGTCATTTAATAGCATAACAGGCGCGCGCGTTGAGGACTTTAAATGACGGTTTCCATAAACCGTCGTTTATAAACATCACTAGACGCGCGCGAAATTGATTATAAACGACGGTTTTGTCACAGAACCGTCGTTTATTATGATAGTATAAAAGACGGTTTTGTGTCAAAACCGTCTTTTATAATCAATTTCGCGGTCGCGCCAATATTACTATATGAGACGGTTTCTAGTGAACCGTCTTTTATAGTATTTTATTAAAAAAAAATTTTTTTCTGTATTTTTCATTCACTCTGTAATCACAAATGATTACATCCACAAAACCTGCATAATAGCAGCATTATACAACAATCATATGTCACCAAAATATGTGTTGTGTGACACACTTTTTCATTCCCTCATCCACCAAAACTGCATAATAGCAGCACTGTACATCAACCATATTTCACCAAAATATGTAATGTGTGGCATACTTCACACAGATTGCCATTACAATTTTAAAAGCTACAACACAACAATGACAGCAGCTGGCCCAGCAGTTTAATCGATATTTTGTACACAAATGTAACCAAAAAGTGTGAAGTAAAAACACACAAGACAACATGAAATCATTTTCCTCCTTTAAGCTTCCTCTGTCATTGCTGCCACCGTTGACGAGGATCTACAAAGATGTAGAAGGAAAGACATGTAAACTTAGAGAGTCAATTATCTCATGATCCCAACTGTTTCATCAATATCAAATAGTTACACAAGAATTATAAGAAGTCATAGATACGTATTCTATTTCTTGAAACACTTGATGATGAACAAACACATCTGCTCTCTAACAAATTGCAGATCTTTGACCGCGTAAGTTTTGCCCGAGTTCTTGAAATGTTCTCGAACCTGTAGAGAACAAGATAACAAATATGTATGTAAAGACACATATGTATTCGTTTTAAACACAAATGATAGACAGATTTAGAAAATGTATATGTAATGGAAAGTATATTAATATACCTCATCATCTTTTTTGAGCTTCTCTATGTTAAAGACGATTTCAAACATGTATCGCATTACATAGTAACCACAACTCTTAGAGTCCTTTTGCTTTGGACACTGACAAGCATATAGAAAACAAAAAACAAAAAGTCAAAAATAGCAAATTACGACTAACACAATAGTGATTACTAACTGTACCTCAAGATGAACAATTGAAAGGTTGTCAAACTGATGAAGAACCGTCTTCATATGAGCACTGTTAAGTTCAAAAATTAATCATTAATTCTGGTTCATCATATATAGACAAAAACTAAGTTGCATTAATTAACTAACACTTACGCTTTGAACAAGTCGTCGATTTGCAAGTCACGATACATTCGTAATGGGTCAAGCACAAGTAATTGTGATGTTGCAATGGAGAACAGAAGGAGTACCCAATGGTTGCTACGATTGTAATTTTGAAAAGAGTTATCATATAATAATACAAAAAGTCACAAACTTAACAAAACGAATTAAATGCAAGAGGGAGAGTAATACGCACGTCTGATGGAAAGGTATCATCACGTATCTACTACTGTTTTGAACAGCCTTCGTTATACCATGAGACACATAGTTCTTGTATCCTATCGGGTCTCTGTTTGCAGCATCTAGCGATGTTGTTTCAGGGCATAAGAAGGTCACAACATCTCCAATTTTTTGATGACGCAATCTAGCTTTCAGATACCTTCAACAAAAAATAATAACAATTAAAGGTGGAATAACAAAACAAAAAAATAACAAGGAAGTCATTAAATTATAACTTATTTTATTCAAATGTATTTTCGAATGTAAGAAACAAAAAGTAACACTTACAGGGAATATGCTTGGATGATAGATATATTCAACAAATCTCTGCACAACATCTCTTTGATGTCCTCAAAAGAGATTATTGTTCTTTGATCCCCTTCGTAATGGAAAAGCCACTCAGGTAACAACACTGACATGTGAGTCATATGCATACCCTTTTGCAATATCATTTCATACACTATCTTCTCATACTTCGCGAAATGATTGATCACAAAGGGGGGACACTCAAACTTCTTTCGCTGAGCTTCAGTAGTTACCTCTGTCTGCATAGGTTCTTTCCCCTTGGATTGCTGGTTGCCCTTAGCCAACTGTGTGTTCTCTTGATCAACATTCATTGATTGGTTGATCTCTTCATCACGGTTTCCCAATCTTCTCGTTTGATCAGGGATCTAACCAATCATTTTTAATACAAAGAACAAAGAAGTTAAATCAATGTATACATTAAAGGGAAACAATTCATAAAAGATTTAGACATACCTCATCAGTGATGACAATAAAAGCGACTGGCCATGGTACAATAGCACCCTTCCCATCAATTAGTGTGACTTTGCCATCAATATCCATGGGAAGAAAAGCATTCTCAAATCCATCAATGATGGTCTGCAGGATTACTCTAGCATAGAATGGGGGAAGACGCTTGAGATTAAACAATGTAGTTTGTGATGACTGTAGCACAGTACCGTATGCAGCATCCACAGGATAACCATCAAGCGTGATTTGTAGACGACATGTTTTTTGTTCCTTAAATAAGTAAAGTTACAATTTAAATGTGAATAAGGCTAGTATTTTTACAGTTATACATTTACCATGACGAACAAGATTATTAGAGACATACTAACCTTCAGATTAGCAAACGGATACGGATCAGAAGGGGCGGTACAACTAGCTGAAGAAGTCGGTCGGGTTAGATCAGTTTGTTGGTTTTGTCCAACCAAACCCTTAGAAACAAGAGCATGCACTCTTCGATCTACAATTGCAGACACCTCATGCTCCGTCAGACTTTTTGAGGTGGACTTTTGAAATACAAATTTCTGACGCACTTGTCCCCCGAAACCTCTAACCCTTCCAGGATGATCCTTTAATCCAAGAAGTTGATTCAACGGATCATTTTGACTTGGTGGAGCAAATATATCTATCTCCCCTCGCTGAGAGGCTTCAGCCTAGTAAGATTATCCACAAAATAAGCAATAAGTTATAAATTGTAAAAAAAACTTTTAAACAAAACTGTTATTATTGAACAAGTTAAACACTTACAATCTTAGCAGCCAACTCGGCTGTCTCTGGTGTCGGGTGTACTACCTTCCCATCCTTATCTACTTTTGAGTGACCCAAAACGTAGAGCTGAGCTCGGTTGGCTTCATACACAGTGTCGATGGGAACTTCAACGCCATCGTCATTCTTTTTTGTGAGCAAACCGGCATCTTTCCACTTGGGAATGCTACCAGTGTATCCCTTCCGGCCCATATACTGTTGATATTTATTTTTTGCTCGGTTTGCCCTTGCTTTTTCTTGAACCTCCTATCAATACAAATCATTAAACTATTCATTAAAACAATATATATACATGTTAACATTTGTGTTATACAAATTTTGATTCAAACATAATTATAGAATCATTAAATCAATGTATACCTTGAATTGCTCCGACGTGTGAAACTTCTCAAACTCTTCCCATTCTTCCTGTGTGATCATGCCATCATAAAATTTCCATGGTGGCACGTCACGTGATTTCCTGATCCAGTTCGCCACCAAGAAAGATCTGAACTGCCTCGCCCGTGCACCTATAAGTGAAAGAACCGTCGCCCGCGCTTCATCTGGTATTTTGTACCGTTCTTGTACTTGCTGCCACATTGATTCTTTCACTTCTTCCTCCTCGTGCTTCCAATATTTATTAATTGAGCAACGGGACTTCGCAAGATTTCCTAACATGCTTGCGAACTCAGCTTTACAGTCTCCCCAGCTTCTGAAGTATTTATCCCAAATTAGATCAATATCTGCATCTTTCTTCAACCTCACCCCTCTGCTCGGCCCCCTACCCTTTCGTTTTTTTGACGAATTCTCTTGCTGTGGCTGCTGCTGTGGTTGCTGCTGTGGCTGCTGCTGTGGCTGCTGCTGTGGCTGCTGCTGTGGCTGCTGCTGTGGCTGCTGCTGTGGCTGCTGCTGTGGCTGCTGTGATGGTTCATAGTCCATCAAACTCGCATCCTCATCACAACATAAGTCTAGATCATCCATATCGATGTCCATTTTGATTCCTGCATGCAATATAAATAGAAGATTTAGATAATTAACAAGTAAATGAAACTAAGAAATTATAAATACGGAAACAAAACTATCAATAAATGTAAACATAAATAAACTATTCAATGTCATTGATGGACGAAAGAAATAATAAATAAGCTCACATTAATCAATCCACATTCCTTCGTCATGGTCTGACCGCACAAAATTTGTAATATGGTCCAACTCTGGTAATTGAATCGAAAGGCTTGGTATTTCATCTTGCATGTCGTATTCATCCTCATCGACCACACCATCCACACCAACTATTCCTCTTTTTCCTTGAAGTACAAAGGACCATCTAGGATTAGATTGGTCAGAAATGTAATATACCTGTTTCGCCTTAGTTGCAACAACAAACGGCTCAACTGTGGGTGTTGCACCATCAAGATGAACTAGTTTCATACCATGTTTCTCCTCACGGTAACCATGTCTGTTGTCAATCCAGTTGCACCGAAACACACAAGTCTCATATGCGGTGTAATCTAGAACCCAAATATCTTGTACAATACCGTAATAGGATTGTTTCAACTCCACTGGATTTTGACCCATACCTCTGACATTGTACGTACTCTGGTAAGCAACCACATTGATGCCACTATTTTGATTCATTGATTTTTGATCTTGTCGTTCCGTATAAAAACTGAAGCCATTTACGTCATACCCTTCGTATGAAACAACGTCAAGATTTGGACCAATTGCCAACGTCTTCACTAATGCTGGCACTGTAGTTGACTGGTTCGAAAAAACAATATCCTTGAACCATTTCACAAACGTATTATTCTGCTCCTTTTTCAGCCTAATCTCACTCATTGTTGGATTTTGTGCTGCAAGCAGGGACAGGTGCATTTCAAAATAGGGTTCTACAATTTCAAGGTGACTCAACACAACTAAGTGAGCTTTGTTAAGGGTTTCAATATCAATTCTCTTCATTTTTCTCCCAACGGTACCGTGTCCCTGGAGTCTTCCTTCATGTCTAGATCTAGGAAGACCAATGGATTCAACATCTTCCAGATAGTGAGTACAAAAATCAACAACTTCCTCTGTTATATATCCCTCTACAATACTTCCTTCCGGACGACGACGATTCTTCATTTTTTTCTTCAGTATACCCATGTATCTTTCAAAAGGATACATATAACGAAGATATACAGGCCCACACTCTTTAATCTCTCTGACCAAATGAACCAATAAATGAACCATGATGTCGAAGAATGAAGGCGGAAAATACATCTCCAACTGACACATCGTGACAACAAGATCAGCTTGTAATTTGTCTAGATTATCCACATCGTGAACTTTAGCTGATACTGCTTTGAGAAACACGCAAAGGTTGGTGATTGCGTTTCTCACCGCATCAGGTAGGATCCCACGAATTGCGACGGGTAAAAAATCTTGCATTAATACATGATAATCATGGGATTTCATTCCAACTAATTTCAGATCAGACATTGAAACAAGTTTTCTTATGTTAGACGAATACCCTGATGGCACCTTGATATTGTGGAGGATATTGCACAGACTATGTCTCTCTTGTTTTGACAATGTGTGACATGCAGGAGGCAAGAACATGCGTTTTCCACGTTCTTGTGGCCAAAGATCTTCTCTTATATTCAAATAAATCAAATCTCTTCTACCCTTTATGTGATCTTTGGTCTTGCCTGGTATGTTCAAGAGGGTTCCGGTAACACTTTCTCCAACATTTTTTTCTACATGCATTGCATCAATACAATGTCTGACATTTAAATGTTGCCAATACTCAAGTTCCCAAAAGATTGACTTTTTTTTCCATACACTTTTCTCGGCGTTTCTTGTCGAAGGACCAAAGTTGTTGACAATATTTTGCACCTTTTTATACACCTCTGAACCTGTTAAAGGAGGACGAGACACACTGTGATCAGTCTTTCCGTCAAATTCAATCGACATCTTGCGATATCTGTGGCCCTTTGGAAGCATTTTTCGATGACCCATGTAAACATTCTTACCACTATGCTTCAACCGGATATTTGATGTGAGCTCACCACAAATAGGACATGCACATGCACCTTTGACTGTGTAACCAGAAAGATTACCATACGCAGGAAAGTCATTGATTGTGCAATATAACATAGCACGCAAGTTAAAATTCTCTTTTCCAAATGAGTCATACACCATGACCCCTTCATGCCACAAGAGTTGTAGGTCATCTATCAATGGTTGTAGAAAAACATCTATTTTGTTGCCCGGTTGTTTTGGACCAGATATCAAAAGTGACAACAAAATGTTTCTAGGTTTCATACACAACCACGGGGGAAGATTGTAGATCATCAATAATACCGGCCACGTGCTGTGTATGCTACTTAATGTACCGTAAGGGTTCATCCCATCAGTACACAGACCTAGTCTCAAGTTTCTTGGCTCGCTGGCAAATTGAGGAAATTTCATGTCAATGTTTTTCCACTGGGACGCATCAGCCGGATGTCTCAATTTTCCATCATTTTTTCTGTGAGTCGAATGCCACCTTAGATTCTCCGCATCTTTTTCAACTGCAAATAGACGCTTCAATCGTGGTATTATGGGCAAATACCACAACACTTTAGCAGGGGATGCCACCTTACGACGATCAGTGCATTCATTTTGGTTTTTCCTCGTATAACGTGATTCCCCACATTCTGGACACTTATCAGCAAATTCATTAGCCTTCCAGTACAAAATACAACCAGATGGACAAGCGTGGATCTTTTTGTACCCCATGCCCATTGGACACATCAACTTTTTTGCTTCATAAGTCGATGTTGGTAAAACATTATCCTTAGGTAGTATTGTGCTGTTCATCATATGTAAGAGAGCAGTGAAACTCACATCACTCCAACCAAATTTCGATTTTAGATTGAAGAGTTTCAAGACTGCGCTCAATTTACTCAATTTGGTAGGATCACACCCCGAATACAGCGGTGTTTTGGATGAATCCAGCAAAGTCTCATAGATGTCTGGCCTATTGTAAAACTCTTGTTCAACATCTTCCAGCATTGCAGCAATGTCATCGTAATCTAGTTCATTGTCTACTATGTCATGGTCATCTACCACAATTGTTTGATTATCTTCAACTTCCTCTTGTTCATTACACATGACATCTACCGCCCTCTGACCATGCCACCGGACTATATCTGAATAGTCTTTTGTAAAACCACGACGAATCAAATGTTCCTTTATTTTTTCTATCCCTTTATACTTCAAATAGTTTTTGCAGTCCACGCAAGGACAAAATATGTATCCCTTATTAGCAGGAGTCAGATTATCGACCAGAACATTGCAAAATTTGTCAACTCCCTCAAGAAACTTGTTATCCAATTTTCCGCTGTACATCCATGAGTTTGCCATCTGATATCCTTTAAAATATTGTTTAGCGCCACATGTGAAAAACCAAGGGCAAGTTGAAGAATTAATAAACCAATAATCACGGCAAAAGAATTGTTGTGATGAAGACGATGATATGGACTGTTAAGTTTGTTGACTTTGCATCTTTGTCAGTCACGACGAGGATGAACAAAAGGAAGTCTACTTCATTGTGGAGGGGAATAAGGCGTTCAATGGAAGGTGGGAAGATAAAATGTTATATTTACAAGCTATTCTTTGAATGATAGAAACTAAAGGAGAGAAGATAAAATGTTATATTTGCAAGCTATGCCCTATTGGGTATATCCTGGACGGGTAATTAACTATATATGTTGCATAAGCATATATTACTTAAGGATAACATTTTAAATGTACCTTATTCGATGCAGATGATAAGCGTAATAGTTTGGTGATGAACAATTGTCAGAAATCCAATCAGATTAACTCTGTTTAAGAAAATAGAAAGTAACAGTACAAAAAAACGTAACTACAATTGTAGTGCAAATGTGATAGTCAAAACATAATAATGCAAACAGCAAAAACAGAGGCGAAGTAGTGCGTTTTAAGAAGGTAAAAATTATTGTAACATACCTCAAAAATGCAGGAGTACAATGGTCAAATTTTCCGAAGTGAAAAGTGGCAGCAGTTTTCGAGCAGCAGTTCTTCATCAACAGAAAATTAGGGGCAAATCAGCAACAAATAAGAATAGCATTAACAAATCATCAAGTGCAGGTAAAAATCAAAAGATAGAAAATTTCACAAGAAAATTTCGGCATGGTCTCCCCTGTTTTTCTTTGTTTTCCCGGTTCTAAGAACCTCCACAACTTCTCTCAATATGATACCATTCAACTCATCAAGCGCATCACTAGCAATTGCAACCAAATAATCTAGTAGCTTAGGCAATTAAGGATCAAAATTGGGCGCACGAGCTTCCGGTATCTTCCATAATGCAACATTAAATGTACCTTATTCAGCAGCCCGGTGGGAATATATGCCACAGAGAAGATGCAGCAGCCCGGTGATTATTAACACTGTAGAGGAGGGGTCAAAATAAGAGAATGAGATTGCAGAGCTTGTGTATTCTTAACTGAAGCTGAAAAGGACTGAAAAAATTACCAATGGTTGCTACGAACACATATCTGATCGCTCACGTACTTGACTGGTTAATCGTCCCTGAATGCTGCATTACCGTATACAAAACAAGTCATATGCCCTATTACTATGTAGTCCATCATGTATCATCTACTTGTAGATTAATAAGCACCAATCAAGATGAGGTAGGAGGTATGTTTAGTAGAGGGGTCTACGAGATGTAACATATATTACTTAAGGAAAAACATTAAATGTACCTTATTCAGCAGCCCGGTGAGAATATATGCCAGAGAGAAGATGCAGCAGCCTGGTGATTATTATCACTGTAGAGGAGAGGTCAAAATAAAAGAATGAGATTGCAGAGCTTGTGTGTCATAATTGTACATGATAGAAGAAGTAAGTTCAAGTGTATTACCGGTTTCAAAATGAACTGCTTTCAGCAGCCCGGTGAGAATATGTAAGAAAGAAGATGCAGCAGCCCCGTGATTATTATCACTGTAGAAGAGCGGTCACAATAAGGGAATGAGATTGCAGAGCATGTGTCATAATTATGCTAGAGATAAGAGGGTAAGTTCAAGTGCATTACGGTTCCAAGGTGAACTCTTTTCAGCCTGTGTGGTGTACAAAATGTAGTAGCCCACCAGTGATTCACAAGAAGAGAATGAACAGATCACAGAGCATGTACGTCCTAGGGCGTAAAAAATAAACACTGAGCTCAGTATTAGGTGGAATCGTAGTATATTCGATCGATAGATATTAGGTGCAACAAAGACTGAGAAGATGGGGAGTTATATATTTATATAATGTATTTCTAATAGTAAGAAATAGTCAAGTGCATATAAAAATCAGAAGATCTTAAATTTCACAAGAAAATTTTGGCATGATCTCCCCTGTTTTTCTTTGTTTTCCCGGTTCTAAGAACCTCCACAATTTGACCCAAAAGTATACCATTAAAAAGAGCCAACAATAAGCAGATTAAATCACGTTCTACTTGATTGAGGAACGGTCATTTGGGTATAGTATACAGGCAATTGGAATAATTGATCAAGGAGATGCAGTTTCAGGCAAATCAAATAGATCAAGAAGAGTGTTCAACATCCTAGGTGATGACCGAAAGAAGTATATCTACACATATTGATACACTTATTGTATCATCAAACTCAACCTCAAGTAGAAAAAGCAAAATGACACGAAATTAGACTGAAAAAAACTGTTTTATGTGCTTGAAGGAAGAATCAACCACTGTTAAACAACAAATAAAGTGAATGGGTTTCTTCTGAGCACCAGTTTGTTTGAGTTCATACAGGAGCCAGCAAAACGAAATTGCTAATGTTTGAATCATGTGTAAAAAATGTCTACAAATACTGAATACATTGATCCCTTGTTTTTCAACATTCTCATGCCGAATTACGTTAACAAACGTAGTTACAGTTACGAAGAGAGCACCAGCTTAATTTACGAACATTTGCTCTAGTTTCTTATATATGTTATATGTTATATCTTAATTATGTCATTTCTAGATTGGCAGCAGCTGTATTGATTTCAATTTAACCTTCTTTTTTTTGGACCAAACTTCAAAATGTACGATTCAGAACCTACACCAAATACGCAAAGGGAAAACCTAACAAAACTGAATCCAAGAACTGCGGATCCTGTGATAAAAGAGAAGCTTGTCCTTCCTACAGATGATAATTCAGATCCCAAAACCAAGAAAGCTACTGATAATTATGTCAAAAGCTGTCTTTCTGATTCAGAACTAACCAGCAACAGGAGAAGAAACACAAGAGAAGCTAAACAGATCTTTATCAACATTCTCATCACACCAACGATCAAAGACAATAACTGAAACTATACGCTACTATATCAGAAGCAACACATACAATAACTTCAAGAGTTCAGAATTTATCTATCAGGAGCACTCCACCATCCCCAATATGCAAAATACTAAAAACTGTAATACGGTAACAAAAAATTACCGTGAATATTACCGGTTCAGGACGCCAAGAGGGGCTAGATCGAGAATCGGAAGGGGCTAGATCGAGAACGATGGTGTTGGGTGAGGTTGCAGGTGACGGTGGTGTTGGGCGCGACTGGCGACGGTGGTGTTGGGCGCGGGCGACGGTGGTGTACAGGCACGACTGGAATACCTTGGCCGACGGTGGGGCAGCGCGGGATTGGAACTCCTTGACCGACGGTGGGACAGCGCGCGAATGGAGGAAGACACGGGCAGTGACGGTGGTGGAGTTAGGCAGCGAACTGGATCGGTGGAAGAGCTACGGCGCCGGAAGACGGGAGCTAGGTTGAAGATTGAGAGAGTATCGGGGAAAGAGGGCTGAGAAGGAAAGCGGGATGTAACCGAGAAGTGTTTTAAGGCACATCATAAACGACGGTTCTAAAAGAACCGTCTCAAAAAACACGAAGAAAACGACGGTTATTTTAAAACCGTCTTTTAAGACGTTTTTCCGCCGAAGAAAAAAGATCTTTAAACGACGGTTCTTACATAACCGTCTTTTAAAACAACTATAAATGACGGTTATTTTAAAACCGTCTTTTAAGACGTTTTTCCGCCGAAGAAAAAAGATCTTTAAACGACGGTTCTTAAATAACCGTCTTTTAAAACAACTATAAATGACGGTTTATACTAAACCGTCTTTAAAATTAAATGGCGCGCGCGGAAGGAGTTATTTAAGACGGTTTTATTATAAACCGTCTCTTATAAGCCGTCGTTTTAGACATTTTATCCACTAGTGATTCGATCACACAAGATAAAATATAAACTCAAATTAGGAAGTTACAAACTGACAAAAGTTTCTAACTCACAATCTATTAATTATACGCATATTGTGCAACCAACTAAGCATCTGACGACACTTGCAAAAGGCTCCTGTTTCCTTAAACTGATACTACTTGATATATTAGTGCCATTTAAGAAATGCCCATCAACCCACCTCTTTTGTGGCAGTGACAAGATTTTCTTATTTCCAAGTGCAGAGTTAATGAGCCTCTAAGAACCAACTATACACCAGAAATTAAACAAAAAAAAAAACATTATCTGAGACTGCGTGCATACTGTTCATAGTGACAGAAATATGCCAACAGCATATATCCGCGAATAATTAGATAGTTATTGTACCAGAAGATCCATAGGAATGAACTAACCACTCTCATGCACATACTATATATCCTTGGCGGTTCTTCCTGATCCTGATCTACCAAAGTCGATCGATGCTCCACGGGTCATATATCATCCCATCAACGAACAAACCATGATCCGCAATGTTGCTGTCGAAGAACCCTGGCATATCCATGTTCCATGTCATATGAGTTGGAGTCGTCCATGTAATAGCAATTAATACTGTCGCCTGAGAACAATACGGAGTTGTCCTCTATCTCAGAATATTGTTGCTGTGCAGCAGCTCCAAAGACGAAGGGACTATCAATGTTCATCACCGGCTGCAGCTCTGATAACTCGACCGGATTCGTGACCTTTTCAGTCTCAGACGACATCGACCTCATCATAACTTGAGCTTGTACAACCCTTAAAATCATAACCCATGTCTCCGTTCATTCTTGAAGGAGATGCAGGTGATATTACTTGGGTATGTAATTGTGAAGAAGAAGCATTATTTGGATCCATAGTTGTGGTTAATGGAGTTGGTGAATCCTGCTCAATCTTTTCGACCAACCTTGGCATGTAAAAGCATCGAATTGCATCAATGAAGCTTTGGCTGTTAGATTCCATGTTGAGTTGCTTAGCTTGCTTCTGCACCCTTGTTCGCCAGTAATTTTTGATCTCGTTGTCTGTTCTTCCCGGCAGATGCTGCGCAATCTTAGACCACCTTACAAGTAGGTATAAAACACCTCAGATGAGAGAAATTCAACATAAGATTAAAGATTGTCAACATATATGATTGAATATTCACCTATTACCCACTTGGAATGAAGTTCAAGTATCAGGAGTTGCTCCTGAGGGCTTAGATTTCCACGCTTGATGTCCGGCTTCAAGTAATTTAGCCACCGTAACCTGCAACTTTTTCCAGTTCTTTTAAGCCCTGCAAGATTGAAGGCACATATCAATACTAAAACAAACCAATTTCCCAATTTTTTCATATTATTGGTAATATATATGTATTCGGCCTATTATGTCTTCTTTTATCGATTAGTTTGCTACCTGCAGCTTTGGCCAACAAGTTCCACCGGCCTTCGCCATGGCAGGAGATGTATCTTATTAAGAGGGTGTCTTCTTCCAGTGTCCATGGCCCTCTTCGAATCTCCTCATTTCGGTCTCCATCTCCTTCTACATTAATGCTGGTGTGAAACGGGTCCATAGTTTTTCTGCAGTCTGAAAAAAATGGTATACCTAAGTACCGAGAGAAAAAGAAGGAAGTGATATTGATGGTGTTTGAGTTACGTAGACAGTGCTGTCATTGAGGGTGCGCAAGGCTTGTAGGGTAGGTGGGTTCTCAGAAGTGATTTATAGAGGTGAGCAAAGGAATTGACAAGGACAGCAATAAATATTATCAGAAAAAAAAATTGTTTTTTTGTCAAAAAGCTGTAGTTTAAAAAATTATGGAATTTGAAAAGAACAGGATAAGATTGTTCTTTCTTTCACAAGTCACATGACTTTTGATGATTTTGTGGGACTGTTTAGAGAAATTTGAGAGGTTATAGCAAGTTTTTTATTTGGGCTTTTACTTAAATTAGGGAAAGATGAATACAAGGACTTTAATATGTATATGTACTATGATAAGATGGCTTGACAGAATGAATAGAGTAATATATAACAATAATAAAGTGCTCCCGCAAGTTATCAAATCAACGTGCAAGCCATTCTTAAAATAGTAAAAGGAGGATTGTGGGGAAAAGGATATGGAGGTGATTGGTTGGAGGGTTAGAAAATTCATACTCTTGAACGATTATAAAACTAGCTAGACGGACCCGCTACAAGTGATTAAAATGCTACATCAAAATAATTGGGGTCGTCCTTATTAGTACTTCGTTCTTCAGACCTTCCATCCCCTACTTCAATTCTTCACCACTCAGATGTCAATCACTTGACGAGTATATGAAATCTTACTAATGTTTGAGTGCATACTGAAGTCACTTGATCAAGAGCGGAATGTGAACTGGCTTTTCTACCGTGACAGCCCACCGGGGTCGCTAGTAATGATTGGCACCGTTCAATCACTTGCCTCTACTTACACTCAAGTCCCCAACCTCCATCACCCCCTCCCCCCGAATGTCTATGTTTTCTTCTCCCGATGCCAATCATAGTGAAACCTTTCTCCTCCCCTGCACATCTTCGTTGCATGCTACAAATCAAGCTTCTTGCTCATGACTCTGTCTTTCGAAACTTCCCATCTCAAACCCCGGCACCATAAATCATCTAACCAACACATCAGGCATACTAAGCTTCTATGTCCTCAACTAAACCTCCTCCCTTCAGGCCCATCGCTTCTCACAGTAACTCAAAGCTCCCTCCTTCAATGGCAATCACCAGTACAAAAAATGTCTATTTTGGCAGTTCCAAATAGCCTATTTCGGCGGTTGTGAACCGCCGAAATGGAGTGCGCCGAGATAGGTTGCAATCCTATCTCGGTGGTTGTACAACCGCCGAAATAGGTAATCTATTTTGGCGGTTGTTAGCTAAAAACCGTCGAGATAGGCGCATTTTAGAATTAAAAAAACACCTATTTCGGCGGTTCCTAGCTAACAACCGCCGAAATAGGTCTTTTTTTAAAAAAATCGATTTTGCGTCATCTTCAACCTCTCAGCAGCATTTCCGGTGATTTTCAAGAGGTGTAGCCACGAGAATGAAGGCCAGAGCATGTAAGTTCACCACGAGAGAAGAAAATGAACACAGGTGCAGAGCATGTAAGTTCGAGTATATTAATGGTTCCCCAGAGAGAATAAGATAAGTTCGAGTATATTACCACGAGAGAAGAAAATGAACACAGGCGCAGAGCATGTAAGTTCTCCTGCAAAATTGTTGTGTGATTAGAGGATGAAGAAAGGTGTGCAGAGCATGTTTGTTTGCCAGTTAGGGTTGCGAATTTACCGTGAGAGAAGGGGATGAAGAGAGAGCCACCGGTTTGGGTTACAAAATTACCATGAGAGCAAGTGAAGAAGAGAGGCGCAGACCATGTTCGCCAGTTAGGGATGTGAAACTAGAGAGAAGAGAAGATGAAGAGATTAGGTGGGTGAGCAAATATGTAATGAAATAAATTCTATTTCGGTGGTTGTTAGTAACAACCGCCGAAATAGACTAAAATTTTAAGCTGCATTTTGAAAATTTCAGAAAAAAATCCTGGGAAACGAACCTATTTCGGCGGTTGTAACGACAACCGCCAAAATAAGGCTCATCTTCTAAAAAAAAGACACCTATTTCGGCGGTTCCTAGCTAGGAACCGCCGAAATAGGTGTCTTTTTCCAGACTACAGAATTCTCGGAGCCCTATTTCAGCAGTTTTATCTACAACCGCCGAAATAGGCGTTTTTTGTACTAGTGAATCCCTAACCTTAACGTAACGATGTTGATGGTAAAAAGGTGTCTGATAAAAAGACTCTAACACCGCTACTATATGGCACGCTCAACTCTCCGCATCATCCTTTCGGAGTCATAGGCACCCTTCGTCTAGGGGTGTCCATTCGGTTAACCGAAAACCAAATTTTGAAAAAAAAATTGGTTATCGGTTATTTCAGTTATAACCAAATCAACCGAGTTGACCGAAAACCAAATTTTTTTCCATTTAATAACCAAAAATCGAATTAGTAGCCGTTAACCGTAATAAATGCGGTTAACTGAAATTTTTAAAAGAAAAATTACAATTTTCATTAATATTTTTAAATTTAATGTTTATTTAAAAAATATTTTGATTATTCGGCTAACCTAAATACTCTCATCAATAACCAAAAACCGAACTGAAATAAAATTCGGTTAACCGAAAATCAAATTTAAAAAAACGATTATGAAAAATGGTTAAAAAAACCGGAAAAAAATCTGTTTTCGATTATAACCGAAATAACTGAACCGTTTGAACAACCCTACCTTCGGCTCTTTCAAAATATGCAAAGCTACTCCTTACACCTTAATCGTTGAATTTGAATAGTTTCAAGGTCATCTGGCGGTGCTCTTCCACGGACCTTGGCTCGTTGATGGAGCATTGTTCGTAGTATAGAGGCTACAGCGAGGCCTCCTAAGCGAAGAGCATACCTTCGACTAGACACCATGTTGGGTACGGATATATGGAGTTCCAAGAATGCATTTTAACCCGATATTTGCTTCTAAAGTAGGGGAAATTCTTGGCTACACGGGCATCATGGAGGACCCCGAAACACTTAACTACAACCATATGAGAATCCGGATCCTCATCAATCTTCATAAGTCAATCATGAAGAGACTGCCAATGCTAGTAAACAACAAGAGTACAATCTTCTCCGCCGATCCCCCAAGCCTCAAACAGCTCTGCAAAAATTGCACTAACTAGGAAGATGATCCTTTCCTAGCCACATTAGGACCCCAAGCTCATGCCCCTGATCATAGTCCACCTGCATCGGTGTTTCAAGGAGTCACTCCCCCTACGGAATCACGGGGACATTCCAAACTACAACTTCACGAGCAGGGGTAAAAGACCACTTTTGCCTTCGCCAAAACTGATTGTCTTCCAACCACAAATCAAGTGATCACCAGGGGGACAACCATCCAGGTGGATGGGGGAAGAAGCTGCTCGTAGGAAATATACTCATCAAGGCATGGAGTTTAATCTTTTCTTAGATGCTTTGGTAGCCTTGTTTCAAGTATCTGTGCTCTAGTTCAGTTAATCTCCTAGGTAAAGATGGCCATGGTTCTTGTTCTGATCGGTTCCGGTTCCAGTTCTGGAACATGTGTATTCGGATTTAAAACTGGCCAGTGGCAGTTTCGGGTGGTTCCAGTTTTAAAGGTTGTATTCGCTTCGGATTCACTCAAAAACCGGGTTCCTTACCGGTTTTGGTTCCACATTTGGTTCGAAATTTGAAATTTTGTTGAATTTTTTCAAATTTCCAAACTTTTTGATTTTTTTTTATTTTCATAAAAGGAGGCAGGAATTAACGGTTGTTTTGACTCATTCCAAGGCGGTTCCACGGGTTCCGATTCCGATTTTGGTTTTTCATGTTCATCCCTACACCAAATGTACTGGTTCCAATTCTGATTTCTTTTCCAACTGGTTACAAAGCAGTTCCGGTCCGGTTCGGTCTCGAATCTCCAAAGGTGTATTTGGATTCGCGTCGCTTGCATACGGTTCCAGTTCCAAACCGGTTATGACCGATTCCAGGTCCAATCAGTTACGGTTCGGTCCCCCCGGTTCCGGTTCAACTTGGTCATGTTGGCCACCTTTACTCCAAGGTTTCACTTTGAAATTTTGTGGTAATGATGTTTTGAAAGTTGTGATGATGATAAACCCTTAGCTCATCCAGTCATATATTAGTTTGCTAATGATCAAGGCGTTTTGCTCTATGTATTCCTCCTATTGACTAATCACGTAGAGCAATAAAGGTGATGCCTTGTATGATGTAATTATCCTAATGGCCTTTAGTGAAATATAATCTATGTCTTAACTTCAAAAAAAAACGTCACTTGATCAATGTTCTTTCTTGTTAGTTTGTTTATCTTTAGCAGTTGTATGTGTCCTTTATGTACTTGGTGATTACCATTGATGACTTGTACTGCACTGTTTTTAGAGAATCATATTGGTACTAACCAATAGCAATGATGGCGGAGATTACATCTAGAAAGGAATCCTAAATAAGGAGACCTAACAACAGAGGTTCTTCAATGAGCTAGGGTCTGAGCATGAGTCTCTCATCTCCTCTATCAATGGTTGATCAATATTGAGTCTGCTCAAAATGTGGAATACAAAGACATGCAAACAAAGTCAATTAGAATCTCATAAACCTAAAAAGGACATCCAAATTATCCGAAAGAAATCAACAAAGGTTCACAACTTGCATCCAAAACCAGACGCTTGAAACCAATAGTAAAGGCAGTTTCACAAGCAAAATATAACTACACCTTCGGCATGACATATCATCAAATCTCAATCAACATGGTTTTAAAAGACCCTATGTTGGAGCAACGAACCCTATACTAGCTAGAACACCACGCCTACTCACTATGTTCTATGGAAATTACAAGATTGGACTGAGAAAGTAATCTTGAAGATATTGGTATAACAAGGATGATTAGGTAAGGTAAATGAATTCAAACAAGGCAAAAGAAAGGATTACTAATTTTAGTCTCATGAAATAATGAACTTGATGAGAATATGGAACTTTACAATATACAACAGTATGTTTTTCAAGCATAATAATTAGTACATCAATAAAATTAAAGTATTACATTTACTTAAGGCTACATTTATCATTCCGGTTTAATAAAACTACTCAAGGTCAATTATTAATGTACTCTTTTTCCAAGAAAAGTGTTTCATGGTCAATATATATAAAATGTACTATTTTAAATGTAAAATGTACTTTTGATTAATGGTTAATATACTCTTCATAATTAAATGATGTACTTTTGAGAAATACAAAATTGTATTTTTGTGTAAATTACGACTGTATTATATTTAATGGCTATTAAGTTTTCACTAACCTAATTCTAATTGAATAATAAAATATAAGATTATTATATTTCATATTGATTAGAATTAACACAATTATTAAATATTTGGCATTAAAATGTCTGAATTCGTCTCGTAAACTATATTTTTAACTAGAAAAACCAATTCATCGGCGTATATGAATATAGACTATATTTTTATTTGGCTTTCACTTTTTTTCGTAAATAGCAAGTAGATTAGATTACTTAGTTCATTACATCCCTAATATCATAAGCTAGAGCTAAGAACATAGATAAACGACTAGAACTTCAAACATTAGTGACATAACTAGATCTTAGTAAGACCTCCCCACTACCGCATCTCCGACACATGATTAGAGACACCCACCACCATTGTCGGCCACTTTGTTCGACCTTCCAAAACTTCAAGAACAAACAGTCATCATCATAGGAGACGACATGACTCCCACTACAAACTAAATTTGACAATTCAAAAGGAAAAAAAACATAAAAACGAGACTAAGGTCGGTAACAAGCTTACACTTAAACACCAACACACCGGGTAAATTAACGAGACAGCTAACTGGCAAGAGGGACACCCATCCTCTACAGTTAGTAGGTTGCAATCACCATCAATGGTTGATTATGGTTGCACCTAGTATCAGCCTTTCCTTTACTCGTGATCCTTTCTTTCGTCAACCTCCAACACCACGGTCTATCCCCACGCCATTGAAAGATTTTCCTTTAGTTTCCTCCTTGTCTGGCAGTCAAAGATGCCATAGCTCTTCCTTGAGGCTCGCTAGGACATCATTGTACTTTCTGTTTGGTCCTGTCGGCTGATCAGAGACTCCTTGACCAAAGCTCTCAGTTCCACCTGGCACATTTTATTCACTTATCCATAAAGAATAAGCATTGGAGAGGACATACCTGCGGGACTAGATCCAGCTCTCCAAAGAGTTCCAAGGATTGGCAAGGATATGTGACTTGAGCATACCTCTTTAGAGGTAGTTCTTCGAGTGGAGCTACATTCCATAAGACCTTGGCACCGTTCAACTGGCCCATAAGGATAGACATCAGCTTTGTAGAGGAATAGGCTGCATGTGAAGTGGATCTGCAGCATGTGTCGTAGGTGATAAAAAACACATGATCGACCCTCAATGGTCTTCTGAAGCCCACGTTGTTAATTGAGAGGTTAATGTTATTGAGACTTGAAAACTTAAAAGTAAAACTAGAGACCATACCCTCTCAATCACCCTATGAACTTCCTTTGTTTGGGCAGTGTTTCGAACAAAATCTAGAGTGTATAGATGGTGTGGCACATCAAAGATAGTACCCGGTCGAGCTTTTGGAGAGCCAATACCTTACATTGATTTTCCATGGACATTGATACGCATGGCTTCTAGTGTTTCTAAGGAATCAAACTTGAAAAGAAAAAAGATTTTGATCCACTTTAACAAGTGAATCCGTAGTCTGTCCACACATCTTGAAGAAGTTGGGGAAGGGATGTGACGAGACTGGCATAAAAGAATAAAAAAGCAAGAAAACATCTTTCTGTGGCCATTTAATTTGTGGATCTCAATTGTTTCCACGTTTGAAGGTGCATGAATGGAAGTTGGAAGGTCTAACTTTGAAAGGCAGTGTCGGGATTGAAAGGAAATAAAGCCAGAGGAGATAGTGTACACATATCCCGACATTCCCAGGCTACTATATACCACACAATAAAGTTGATGATTCATGTAATCATTAGTTTACTGCTTCTCCCTATCCATGCAAGTCACAGTAGCCTCGAAAATAAAAGAGGATGAAAAACGCTCTCCCATTTTGACAGTAAGATTGATTCTCCGGTCTCTTGCTCTGCTGACATGTGGCTTGTGAAGGTCTTTGTAATGATAGTTTCTGATTACTGGTGTAACACCCCATCCAACATTAACACACTTACAATAAACTGCAGCGGAAAAACAACCTCATCACATTATTAACTCGCTGGTGTTACACGCCGTTAGCACCCACGTGGCTAACAAGGCTAATCCATATACATTGTACCGGTCTGATGGGCTAAATTCCCGAGCAACTACACATACTATTCCTTTCCATTAACAATAACAACAACGTACAACTTTCACTATACCGAGTATTTATAAACTGGTGCCGACAACAATTTCGGTCTTACTACACCTACTGTATACGTACACTTAAATGATTACCCATGTACAATGACTACCCGTCTACTCTCGAACGGCTTCCAGCACTTCGTACTGAAATAGGAAAAGAAGAGAAAGGGTGGCCCCCAAGGGGCTCAGCACTTTGCTGGTATGGTAATCCGCAGCCACATGCTACCGGGCCACGCACAACTAATGTCATCTTAGCATGCAGTTGATTTTTATAAATCATGCATGCAACTGTAAACACACAACACTAATCATTTCGCCTCAACGGGCTCAACAAACGGATAATATATCCGTACTTAATAAGTCACTCATGGTATTCATCATCCCTAGATGTTCCTCCTCTAAGGGAGCTACTTCCTTAATAGACGACACATACCCTTAAATCGGGTTAACCTTAAACGCCTCTATCACAACTGGGATTCATTTCCATGATCCACACACTCCATATCTTACACCATATAACATTCCTCACATAACCAAACATAAAACACTTTTCACGTTTCGACGTGCACATGAAAACATCGCAATAGGAATTGCATTACAACAACATCACATAACATACGGGAACGGTCCTCTTAGGAACCGACCCAAACATAGTAATTCACTGGTGAGCCTAGAGAATGGTGTCACCCTCATGGTAGCTCGTTAACAACAACAACAACACTCATTACCGTCTAATAGTTGGACGAGTAACTTAAGTTAAGATGGTTGGGTTTGGAGGCCCGAACACACCACACAAACACATGTTCCCCCTAAACCGATCATAAGTCAGAATAGCTAAGCTTTGGGTAAGCTAATGGGAGATTATAACCTGAGGGAAACAACCATAACAAAGAGAAGGGTAAGGCTAGGAAGGATACCCTCTCCCAAACAACGCGCGACCGGCCAAACCGGATTCCTCACTACTGTTAGTACATACTTACTTTAGATATTAGTTAGAACCCCACTATGGAGCCTATCACACTACAACACATACAGTATTACAACTGGGTTAAACATACAAGGGAGATCCCTACATTCACAAACACATATCACACAATTAACACAGCATAGCCGTGGTTAGAACGTCCCATGGTTCGGGTCGTTTACTCCAAATACCGAACTCTCATGTGATCCTAGACTCAGAACTAAGGTTACACTTCCGAGGTTAAATGGTATCGGAGTTGAACACGCCACATATATGAATTACTGTAAACTCATTACATGTTTTATCTTACAACGTGGCAAACATACAGAAAAACACTTGGCATACAAGCCGGTGTAATCCGGTAGGACACAGGTTGCAGAAAACCATACCTGTCACCGGAGTCCACTTTACCAACGTCCACTTATGTTCCTCGAGCGATTCTCGAACAACTGTTAACATCACATGTGTTTTTATTAACATCGGGGTTTGCTTGATTATTAATGTCTAATGCTTAACTTTCCCCGTTAACTTAGTTACATAACTTTACATTTTAACTTGTTTACTCTTACATTTGATACAACTTTCACCCACTCAATTGCCATTTAAAACTCACCAACATGTCCTTAACAACCTTATAACTCATTACCTAACAATCCCCATCATTAAACATCATTTTCCAACCCTAAAACAACAATTTTGGTCCATACAGTGGCCTGTCCGAACTTGTGTCCGAACTTCCAAGTTCGGACGTAAGCCGCGACCTAATACTGAAAATTATACACACGTCCGAACTTGTGTCCGGACTTCCCAAGTTCGGACACAGTTCGAGAGTAAATCCCAGATAGAAACAGTGACGTCCGAACTTGTGCCGGACTTCCCAAGTTCGGACACAGTTCGAGAATGAGAAAATCCTTTACCCAACAGAGCCTGTCCGAACTTCCATGTCCGGACGGAAGTTCGGACACGGCAAAATGCTCAACTTCTACACCTTTAAACACTTAGCCAATTCCTCCAAATTCTCCTAAAGTCTCATAATGTCCTAACCATTTGGCACATCAAACCACCTTTAGCCATGTGCTAAAACTCTTTAAATCACTCACCAAACCATCTTATCATTCAAGTTTTTACAAAAATTCCTAGCACTTAGGATGTTTCTCCTTAAGATTTCTAAGTGGTAGTTCACCAATAATGACCACTACACCAGGTGTTTCCTCTACACCTTAATATCATCTCTCAACTCCTTTTCTTACTAACTAAATCTCCTTGTTACAACTCCTTGAATTCTTTTCTCAAAACCTTACTTAACATCATTCTCCTTATTCATCAACATCACCCAAACCTTAAACAACTTCTTCAAGACTTTTCAATACACTCTCAAACACACATTGAATTCCTAGAACTTCCAAGATAACACCTAAATCCTTGCATCACTCTAAATCACCTTAACACATGTTTCTTCAAGTAAACATTTATCACCTATAAACACTTCCTAGTTCACCAAAACCACTTAAAACACTTAGAACTTCTCACACATTTTCCCAAATTTAGACATAGCTTCTCTTGTATATACTCACATCCACACTAGGTTTTTACCTTATTCCATTCAAAACACCTAAAATCCATCAAACACATTTTTATACAAAACTTCACACATTAAGCACTTCATCACAATATAGTGATTACAACTTAATTGCTTGGCACTTAGCCCTTACATGGCTCTTAGGCCCTTAAATAACATAACCATAAACACTGAATTTCCCACATAAGTATGCCTTTGACCTGCAATACATACACCAATACATATGTTTCTTTGACTAGTCTCCTTGAGAGCATTTTACTAGCTCATTTGCCATTGGCTCCTTAGGTATTTTATTAAAATCACTCATTTTCCTAAGGCATTTAAACTACATTGAGATAGTTTGTTTACCTCTTTTCCTCTCAAACTTCTTTCTTGTTTCCTTGTAAAACCGGTGGGGTGTTTGGTTTTTGTCACTTCTAAACAATGTACAAAATAAGATGAGTATTCAAGCATTATGCTTCATCTCGTTGTAAACCCTAGTTACCATATTGTTTAACACATTAAGGTAATGTTTTACCTTGGAATTGGAAAGAACTTGAACAAGTATCAGAGAGGACTCCTCCTAGCCCTTGGAAGATTCAAATGAAGCTAAACAAGCAAGATAAATACACCATGGTGAGGTGAATTTTCGGACAACACAAAACATGAAGGAAACTTGATTTTTCTTTGAGTTTCCTTACCTTGAAGCAAAGGAGAACAAGAATATGAAAAGATGGGCTCAAGCTCCTTCAATGGTGATCTCCATGGCACCAAAATTGAGTTCTTGAAGATTTAAAAGAGGGAAGTGTAGAGCTTGACCTAACTAAGACAAATATGGTCTTGGAATTTGATTTGGCCAAGGGAATCACAAGTTACAAGTGAAAGAAGATGAAGAATGAGTGTGGGCTGTTGGAAACCGATGGAGAGAGGAGGAAGAAGAAGACCACCGTGGGAAATGAAGGAAGAATGAGAGAATGAAGATAACCTTTGCTTTTTGAAGATATTTGTAACTTATAAAGCAATAGTACTTTACTTTAAGCTTAACTTTACTTATTTGATTTCTTTTACATGTTGGTGACTCACACCATGAAAAACCGGCCCCCATATGCCTAGGAGGGTATAATGGTCTTTGTTGACCAATTTAATTACTTATAACACATATGTTACAAACTAGCTTATAAAAATCACTATTCACCTAAACAAGGCACTTAGAAGTGAAATTTTTGATTTCCCATTAATATAGCCACCCAAATGTGATACTATATAGTACACATGTTAATTAAAGAGTAATGATGGACATTAGCCATTCAAACTCATTTACAAGACAATTTTTCAAAAACGTGCTTAAGACTCCTTAAAGCACATTTTGTGTTTTAACTTGTTTTCAAGCTTGGTTTTCTTTGGTAATTGATTTAATATGTTCATTAACATATTTATAAGGTATAGGTATGACCATTAGGTCTTATACAAATTTATTCCAAGCTTAGAGCACATTTTGCTCTCATTGACTTTAAGGTATTTCCTTGTGTTTTTTTGGTTTAACTGTCCACCAAAGTTTCCTAAGGACTTATTTAGCCCTATCAATCATAATAAAAATGTTATCAAGTCTTGGTAGGCTCTTTGGGTCCTAACCAAGTTCACTCATAGCTTAGAGCACGTTTTTGCTCAAACTGTGTCTTAATGCTTTATTGCATTTATTATGGTTTAAATTGTTCACTGATGTTACTAAGGCACTTTTTAGCCTTTACATACAATAATTTGATATTTAAACCACATATCAGGGTTTGGGGTATTTCAATCTACCCCCCTTAAAAGAACTTCGTCCTCGAAGTTCACACTTTCCCACACATCATTAATCAGAATACGGGGATTACTTGGAAATAAACTTCCATAACCAAACACCACTTTACATCACAACCTCGGACTTAATGGTCCGGCAACACATTCACATCCACACATAACATAACATATCCCATGATAACCTCGACTCTATGGTCCGGGTATCTTAACAACACTTACACATACATAACAACCCCTTTGACTCACTGGTCTTGGGTAACATAACAACATTTGGACATAGGTCCATGTAACACCACACATTTAGACTCATAGGCCTTGATAGTATATACTTTAGGAAATCCAAGTCAAAACAACATTCATTACACATACCCACAACATGTCAGAGCATGTATAGCAATCAAAAATATCCTTGATATACACTGTGATCCCGCAGAACCCGGTCGCGATGGACACCTTCCGTCCCCGTGTCCTTGAGATCAAAACAATCACTTAAGTTTAAATTTCCTTGTGAGGTCAAGTAAGAAGACTTTAATTATGTAAAGTATCCATCAACGTTTATAAATACCAATTGAAAATCCTTTTGAAAACACACACAACTCCAAGTCCAACTTAAGCTCTTTGCTTCTTTTCTAGCGTGGTTATTTGTGACCACTTACAGGGAGCTTCAAGAATCATTCAACCCTAATGTGATCAGCATCAATGTTGAACTATCCCTCCACTCCAATTTGTGTTCGGCTTCCCTTGATCACATGCAAATCAAGTTCCACCTCCCACTTCATTTTCAAGCATCATGTAAATCACTCATTTCCAATTTTCTATCTTTTAAATCATTCTAATCATGATCATACATCTCCAAGGATAGAACTTCTTCTATCAGTTATTCCCATACACTTTAATCCTGTTGCCTATGGAATCTTATTCTCACTAGGTTCTATGTCGGTTTCATACCCTTTCATGCATCATTTCAAGTATATATATATACACATATATTTTATCAAAATACAACACCTGGTTTTACCTTTATACACTGTCGGGGCTTTTGTTCCCCCGGGAGTTCCTCTACTCCCCACACTTGTACTATCACACACAACTGTTAACAAATACACACATTTATCACAATGGTATTCGCATCTTCGTGCGCAATTACCACAATTAAACCATGAATGAATGTGTATGTTTACGTAACACACACACCAATCATCAAAACAATAATATAATTGTGTGCTATGCACAATATAAATCACATACACTACGTACACTTGTACGGTAATATACACTAAGTGGTTTTGCGCTCTACCCCCCTTAAAAGGGATTACACCCACGTAATCAATCACTAAACATTAGCTTAAAATGTTTTGCCGTCGTGAAGTATCTTAACTTCCACACGGTCCATTACACAATGGATTCTGATTAGAGGATCTTAACCATATTGGCGGTTTAGTTCCTAAACCAAGAATTCTCATTGGAGTTTGTTTAAACTCTTAGTTGGTTTCGATTCTGGCCTGTTAAGCTTCTAGGCGTTAATAATTTGCCATTCACTCGTATTCACCATGTACATTCAACACTTGAATCACTGGCTCACTAGTTTCTGCTGCGAAACTCTAGTAGCTGTAGAGCTTAATTGCCCCATTTGTTTTCTTACTGTATTGTACATCCCCAATTATACACCTTATCTTGGTGACAATGGTTTCTCAACCGACGCGTGGTATCTTTTACCGTTAGCGAATTCGGTGGGTTATAAACTTTCTATCCACTTCCATAATGACTGTATATACTGTTACGTATTTCACAATGATTGACTTGTTCCCTTCCGACTTACTATCGGTTGAGATTGAGCTACTACCTAGTGTGTAGTGCTCTCTCAGCTATTTATAACATTTGGGTATATTCCATACCGATATTGGCAGTTAGTGCTACTGTAGTCACTTACTGTTAATCATGCCTCCACATTTGGTTGTGTACAAGTACTCTTTTATTGGTGCGGCTTTGCATTTCTTATGCATCGGCCATTATAACATTATTTGTCCACAATCAACATGTTTCCAATTCCTAGCTATCTCATTCGATCATTACTGCACAAGTGCAATACCAAAACACTCAGTCATACAGAGTGCAGAGGCGTAAACTCTTGACAGTAAATCCCTTATGTGATTCGCCATGGAATTCACACTGTATTTCACTGAAATTCTGATCTCATAATACTGGCTACTGGCTTACTGCCGAGTCTGTTTAATATCAATTATCTTGCATCTCCACTGAGTTTAACTCATAACTGATCTTATCTGTTACGTTTTCGTTTAACAACACTTATACAACAGTCGCTTGTTGCGCACCGTGCTCTTACTCCCTGTATAACATCAGCTTATCTCGTATCTACTGCCACCTCAACTTCCACACATAAACTTACATTTTTCACATTTTGGTTCATCCCTCCCTTGGATGACTACTAAATGCTCCTTGAGCATCGATCATTCGAGTCACAAGCCGGCATTATTCAGCTCGGTGTTTCACTTTATACACACATACTACTAAGCTAACTGCTCTCTTTCAATAATAACATCGTCCATCCTTACATACTTCTTGAACTTGATTCACATAACTACCGCTCCTGCGGTCTCACAATATCGAGAAGTATCCCCACTCTTAATGCAGTGGTTCGTTTACCACTCTCTTTACTTGTATAACATAAAGTCCTACAATCAATCAAACTTACATAACATATCTTGCTTGTGGCTTATAAGCCTTATTTGCCTTGAGCTGGGCTCATTGTAGGCTGTCCACACACATGTACTTTTCTGTACAACATTACGTGGTTTGGATGTTATATTGAGCTCCATGACAAGGTCGTTGCATTCCGTTTCCTTTCATGGGATGCCCCTTAGGATTGTCAGTCCGTCTCCTGACAACTCATGTCTAAACTGGGTGTTAGTTTCAACCCTTGTGTTTCTGTCATGTCATTTTGTTCAACAATTGTTGATGCGAACACCCCTCAAGGGTTGCTCCTGGGTGTTGCTACGTTATGCCTTACATTTGTTTCACACTTATTGGTACATTCCATTAGCCACGCCCTTTGCGTTCTTAACTGGCTTATTATCTCCTTATGTGAAGATCAAGATTTCCTGGTAGTGTAGGTACTCATTCTGGGAATTTTCATCCCGTTCATTGCACATTAATGTGTCCACATTAGTCATCTACTTGCCATGTACAGGCTAGGTCACCGTTCCAGCTAACATGTTTTATCCCTAAGGATTCTTAAGACATATGTGATGTCTTTACATTACAGTTAGTGCACTTCGCACCTCCTGACTCTTAAGCATTTCGTTGAAAGGAATTCACTAATTCCTTTAGTCCGTTATTTAACTGAGTTCCTTAACTTCAACTATTCCTTGTAATCCTTAGCTCTTGTTTGATTTATACTGCTGACCGTAGACGGAGTCGACTACTTCCCGTGTTTCGGACTCCACTCGTATACATATGTGGGGTATCATACTGATACATTGCTACCTACCCAACTAACCCATAAGTAGGTCTGTCAGGCCCACAAGCTCCTATCGGAGTGCGGTCGTCCACAATTCAGTTGGTACACTCGTAGTGTCCGTCACACGCCTAGGTGAAGCATTCTGTTGTCAACTCCTATATTGTCCCGTGACAATATTCATTCCTTGCTTCCCGAACTTAATCGAGGGAAAGTTTATCCATTGTTGTATCCTTGTCCACTGTCCTTGGTTTTACTGGTTTGGTTTAAAAGAAGGTTGGAAAGAAGTGTTGGTTTGAAAAAAATTTGGTTTTGAAAAGAAAAGGGTTTGTATAAATCTGGGTTGAAAGAAAAATTCTCATGGTTCCACAACATCTTCTTACCTTAACCAAGTCTAGCTTCTTGCTGACTGGTGTATTTCCAATTACAAAGGTCAGGCTGTCAAGCCCTTCCATGGTTATAATGTTTGCACTTAACTTCGTGGTACTTTACTAAGTACTTGTAGTGGTTATAAATTTCTCGAACAGCCCTGTTATAGCAGCACTTGCTATGGCAAGTGCGCCATGCTAATTGGCTATCGGTTTAACACATACTGGTTATGGTATTGTTCTTACCCATACTGTCAACAGTGGCCTTGTTGGCCCTCGCTGATCTTACTACTGCCTTGAATAACTCTTCTAGGTGACTTCTCACTGTCCTCATATGATAATCATTAACTAGGGTGTTTCCCATTCTGGGAGACCCCTTTGTCTTAGTATTGTATTCTCTTTGTAGCCCGTTCCACGTATTTGTCGCGGTTACTGAGACTTGTCTCTTGTTTGGGCACTACGTTGTAGTTCCTTTGTCGGTTGGTATACCGTTGGTGTATTGTTTATCAACTGTGGTCCCGTAGACACTTGTCTCGGTTTCACTAATCCACTTCTTGCCTGTTGCACGGTTGGTGCGTTGCAAGTTGGTTATTCTCGACTGCTCTGCATGTCGACCCAGGTTGCCGGAAATTCTATTCCTCTATACACAAGATCCTTCATTCATTGCTATGAAATGTGGTTAACATTGTTCAGATGGAGACCGTCTCCGGGATTCCCAGTTTTCGGGATCTACCGTATGACAGGTTCTCCGTACCCTAAAGGTATTTAATAACAGCCAGATCGGGTATTCCCGAGTAAGAGTGGACTTCCATCTCTCTGGCATTCTTGCCCAAGTTACAAAATAGGGATTGTGGAGGGTGGGAAGGATATTGTAGGTTTCCAGTACACACTGGTAATTCTTATCTAGCGTATCTCTCACGCTATCACTCAACCCTTAACCCAAAGTACTAAAATCCTAACTCGGTACTTCCTAAGCTCGGTAATTCAGTCATCAGAGCGATACTTCGCTCTGATACCACTTTTTGTAACACCCCATCCAACATTAACACACTTACAATAAACTGCAGCGGAAAAACAACCTCATCACATTACTTAACTCGCTGGTGTTACACGCCGTTAGCCACCCACGTGGCTAACAAGGCTAATCCATATACATTGTACCGGTCTGATGGGCTAAATTCCCGAGCAACTACACATACTATTCCTTTCCATTAACAACAACAACAACGTACAACTTTCACTATACCGAGTATTTATAAACTGGTGCCGACAACAATTTCGGTCTTACTACACCTACTGTATACGTACACTTAAATGATTACCCATGTACAATGACTACCCGTCCTACTCTCGAACGGCTTCCAGCACTTCGTACCTGAAATAGGAAAAGAAGAGAAAGGGTGGCCCCCAAGGGGCTCAGCACCTTTGCTGGTATGGTAATTCCGCAGCCCACATGCTACCGGGCCACGCACAACTAATTGTCATCTTAGCATGCAGTTGATTATTTTTAAATCATGCATGCAACTGTAAACACACAACACATAATCATTTCGCCTCAACGGCTCACAAACGGATAATATATCCTTACTTAATAAGTCACTCATGGTATTCATCATCCCTAGAGTGTTCCTCCTCTAAGGGAGCTACTTCCTTAATAGACGACACATACCCTTAAATCGGGTTAACCTTAAACGCCTCTTATCACAAACTGGGATTCATTTCCATGATCCACACACTCCATATCTTACACCATATAACATTCCTCACATAACCAAACATAACAACACTTTTCACGTTTCGACGTGCACATGAAAACATCGCAATAGGAATTGCATTACAACAACATCACATAACATAACGGAACGGTCCTCTTAGGAACCGACCCAAACATAGTTAATTCACTGGTGAGCCTAGAGAATGGTGTCACCCTCATGGTAAGCTCGTTATACAACAACAACAACACTCATTACCGTCCTAATAGTTGGACGAGTAACTTAAGTTAAGATGGTTCGGGTTTGGAGGCCCAAACACACCACACAAACACATGTTCCCCCTAAACCGATCATAAGTCAGAATAGCTAAGCTTTGGAGTAAGCTAATGGGAGATTAGTGCTGATTGCATGCATGAATCATTACTATCCACCGGCGGCCAAGGACCTTGCAGTAGAGGGAGACGATAGAACAAAAGCGTAAGAGGAAGAAAGCTCCATACCAGCCTAAAGAGCATTTTTTACGTTCACGACTTATGGGTAGCTCAAATTTGTGTTTTTTTTTTTGCTTTCACTTTTGTGATAGAGAAATTTTAGTAATTTTCTGTGAGGTGATGTCAGCCTCGACCAAATAGGGTGCTAAGGATGACAAGCGGGTCTAAGATTCTACAAAATGAAGGTTCTTTCTCTACGGGACTGACTTTCACAACTTGTCGTACACCAGACCCGAGATAACTATTGTCGCTGAAGAAGTTTAGAGTTCTGGGAAGGGAAACAGAGAGAATCAAAGAGAACTGAAAGGATTAGTTGGTTCTTTTGTATTTACAATACCATTAATGAATACAGAGAGAGTTTACTTATATACAATGTTAGAAGGATGACTGTAACAATCTGTTACCAGTCTCAACAAACTAATAGTCTTTGTAACTAACTAATTATCTTTAGATCTCCCCTCGAAGTGAAGCAGGAGTAACACGAATGCCTAGCTTGGATTGATTAAACATAAAACTGGGAAAGCTAAGACCTTTCATAAACATATCAGCTGCTTGTTGTGTTGATGGAACAAACCGTGTAGCCAAATCTCCTTGAACTACTATTTCCCATATAAAATGATAATCAAGCTCGATATGTTTCGTACGAGCATGTAGCACTGGATTGGAAGCAAGATGAAGCGCACTCTGATTATCACAGAATAACACAGGTTTAGAGGTACACTAAACTCCAATATCATCAAGAATATAGCGTATCCAAGTCATTTCTAATGCTGCAGCAGTAAGAGCTCTATATTCTGCCTCCGTACTTGATTGAGACACAGTAGGTTGCTTTTTAGACATCCACGATACACAATTTGAACCCAAGAAGATGCAATATCCAGAGGTGGACCGACGGGTGAGTTCACACCCAGCCCAATCTGAATCTGAAAACACAACAAGGGCTAGAGAGGTATGTGGAGTAAGTAGGAGACCAAAGTTTGCAGTCCTGCTAAGTACCTCAAGATGCGTTTAACTGCACTGAAATGAACAGCATGAGGTTGATGCATATGTTGGCACACAAGGTTTACAGCATGTGCAATACCAGGTCTTGTGAGTGTAGCATACTATAGGGTTCCTACTAAAGTGCGATATAGAGTATGATCAACAGACTGTGTATCTATAGCATTGGGAACTTGTTTCAGACTGCAAGGAGTGCACACAGGTCTAGCATTCTTCGTTGATGCTTTCTCTAACAGATCATTGATATATTTTGTTTGAGTAAGATGCAACCCTTGAGAGGTGTACATTGCCTCAATACCGAGAAAGTAATGCAATCGTCTGAGATCTTTAAGTGCACAACCATGACTTAACTGATCTATTACCTCTTGTATCTACCCTGGATTACTTCTTGTAATTAGAGTGTCGTCAACATAAACTAATAACAGGACAATACCTCTATTTGAGTGCCAATAAAACAGTGTTGTATCAGCTTGACTACATCTAAAGCCAATCTGTTTAAGTAAATTGGTCAATTTCTAGAATCAAGCACGTGGGGACTGCTTCAAACCATACAACAATTTTTGTAGTTGACAAACATGATCAGGAGAGGACGCATCACAAAAGCCTAGGGGTTGTTCCATATACACCACTTCTTTTTGTTCCCCATATGTAAGAATGCATTTTTTACATCTAGTTGCCGAACTTCCCAATGTATTGTTACTGCAACAGATAACATGATTTTGATTGTGCACTCTTTACTATTGGGCTGAAGGTTTCAGTAAAATCAACCCCTTCAACTTGATGAAATCCCTTAGCAAAAAGTTGAGCTTTGTACCGCTCAATTGTACCATCAGTACACTGTTTGATCTTAAAACCCCACTTACACCCCCACTACATTCATTCCTTGCTATCGAGGAACTAATTTCCAAGTGTTGCTACGATATAAAGATTTCATTTCTTCAGCCATTGCAGCGATCCACTGTGGGTGTCTAAAAGCTTCACGAACTGTTCAAGGTTCCTGCTCCAGTTTGTGCAGTCAGAAACACAGAAGACTTGGGCTTAGTAATACCATTCTTGGACCATGTAACCATTGGATGAGTATTCAAGTTATCAGTAAATGGTGGTAGTGAGAGATCTACTACCAAATCAACAATAGTAGGTGAAGTAGTAGGTGTATCTTCATCGGGTAATATGACAGGACAAGGATCTTCATCCCTAGATTCTTTAGTAAGAGAAAAGGTTTCACCATCAGCTTCTTCGATAAGAGGAATATCAGGTGTAAGAGGTGTGGAAGATTTGTAGTACTATGATCTGGTGTATTCGGTAGGTTGAGATAATTAAGATTTAGGAAAGAAGGGTGAAGATTAGAAGAAGTAGGTGGGTCTGATGTGTTTGTTAAGGAAACAGGTATAGTTTTAGGAAGTTGATCCTGAGTAAACATGTGAAATGTGGACACAAAAAGGTTGGGATTAGTTTCTGGTGCAGGAGATTTATGATATAGAAAAACAGTCTCATCAAAAACTACATGTGTAGATATGTAGATTTTGCGAGTCTCAAGGTGATAACATCGGTAACCTTTGTGTAGATTACCATACCCAATAAACACACACGGTAGTGATCGTGGCTGCAGCTTACGAGTGGTGTTGTATTTCAGCATAGGAAAGCATCAGCAACCAAAAACTTTAAAACTGCTACAGTCTGGTTCTACCTGAAACACTAGAGTGAAAGGAACCTGGAACTGAAGTGGTGGTAGTGGTAGACGATTAATAAGAAACACCGATGTCATAAAAGCCTCAGTTCATAGAAAAAGAGGCAAACCTGCATTGAGAAAAAGTGCAATACCCATCTTAACAATGTGCCTGCATTTGCGTTCTGCCACGCCGTTCTGTTCAGGTGTGTGTGGGCATGAAATCTGTTGTATTATACCACATTGATGCAGATGGCTAGTAAACCTCTGACTTGTGAATTCACCTCCTTCATCACAATGAAAAAACTATCTTTTTCTCAAGATGCAATTCAACCATTTTTTGAAATTGAATGAATACATCATAAAATTAACTCTTCTTCTTGACAGCATAAAACCAGGTGAATCTAGAGTAAACATCTACAAAAATGACATAGTATCTCATGTATTGACTAGAAGGAACTGGAGCAGGTCCCCACAGATCACAATGAACCTTTTCTAAGACAACAGCAGCTTGACTTTCAACTTTATTAAACGGTAGTTTACAACTCTTGCTAAGTTGACAACTACTACACAGAGAAGAATCCTTTTTCCATACAAACACATCAATTTTATGTCATGAACTGAGCAACTTCAAAACCTTCGAATTGGAATGACCCAATCATTGATGCCAAATATCATCTAAAACCTTACCAGTTGTAATAGCCTGCAAAGCTTGTATAACTGATTTATTCAACGTATACAAATCTCCATCTCTACTGCCCTTTGCAAGAATTTGTCATGTCGGACGATCCTTTATAACAAATCTAGTGTCAATAAACTCAACAGAACAATAGTTATCCCTTATCAATTTGCTAACCGAAATTAGATTCCGTTGAAGTTCAGGAACAACTAAAACATTGTTGAGTTTCAGATCTGTTTGCACGCCTTTCATATGAGAGTTACCAGTAAACTTAATTGGTATCTCATTACCATTTCCTACAAATACTGATTCATTAACAGTATACGGAATCAAAGGTTTAAGTTTACCTGGAGAGGTAACCATGTGCGCAGTCGCTCCAGAATCCACAAAGTAAGTATCGTCTGCCACACCATAAGAGACATTAGTTAGGGCTTGTGGTGGATTTGCTTGCTGAAAAGACGATTCAGCCGGAATTAACACATTAGGTTTAGGATCGTAGGACTGATATGAGTGATCCCAGCGGTAGAAGCAACTAACCGCAGTGTGATTAATTCTTCCAAAATTTTGGCATGGATTCTCTCCAGACAGGTTCTGATTTTGAGAATAATTGTTGTTTTGATAATTTTGGTAACAGCCTTGACTACCACCTTGTCGTCCTCGACCGCGACCGCCAAAATGGCCACCTCTTCCATAACTTGGTTCAGTATGAACATTGAAGGCAGCGTTTGTGAGAATGTTTCCCTGATTTTCACCAGTATCGGCACCGTTGTCTCCCTTTCTTGCATCGTAATCCTCCAATGCAGTAACAAATTATTTCAAGCTTGGATACGGTGCTTTACTAAGCATCATGGATCTGATAATCTTGTATCTTGATCCATAACCTTGAGCTAACATGACCACCTTGTCTTCATCAGATACTGGATATCCAATTGTAGTGAGATTGTCGCACACAGATTTAAATTCTTTTACATATTCTTTGACAGGTTGAGTATCCCCTGACTTCAAGGATCGTAGCCTGATCTTGAGCTGGAATTCCCTATCCTTGGTTAACTAAAGGAATTCTCCTCTTAATTCCTCCTATATGTTGCTTGCTGTGGTGCAGCCGATAGTTAATGCAATGCAATCTTCCGACAAAGTAGTAAGAATCCAAGATCGCACTAACGCATCGATCTCCTTCCACTTCTTGAACTCTAGATTCTTAATCTCCTGATCATATTTTGTACTCTTCTAGCTCAATTTTGATTCAACTTCGTTCATACCGGCTGCGCTAACTGATTCAAAAAGGTTCATCATCTGTGTGTTCCAACTAAGGAAGTTTTTCTCCCCTTGAAGCTTTATCGTGGAAATTCTGACGACTTGATGCAGGTTCGCTGATGTTAGTTTGCAATCTGAGAAGTTCATTTTGAGAGAAGCGCGGACAGTTAGAGCTAGAGCTCTGATACCATGAAGAAGTTCAGAGTTCTGGGAAGGGAAATAGAGAGAATCGAAGAGAACTGAAAGGAATAGTTGGTTCTGTTGTATTTGCATTACCATTAATGAATACATAGAGAGTTTGCTTATATACAATGCTAGGAGGCTGACTATAATAATATGTTACCAGTCTCAACAAACTAATAGTTTTTGTAACTAACTAATTATCTTTACATTCGCTTGCCTAATCTAGGACTAGCTGGCCACGTAGGTCAAGCCAATGTCAAGATCTTAAAATATATTACTCTTTGGCCAAGACAGGGACCCAGAAAAAGGCAATTTTTCAACACTTGGCATGTGTGTTGAGTCCAACCGAATAGGACTGAGAAAAGTGGGCGGTCGGAGACTTGGGAATGGTACTTGGTCAGGGGTTGGTATTGTCCCCTAGCTCCAATAGCCAGCTACCATCCACCCAGCAAGGGTGGTTCCAGCCTTGGCTACAGGTCGAGTAAGTCACTTATTATTGGAGTATTATTGGACTTAATTACATTTATTATCTTGGTGGTTTAGATTCTCTGTACTCTATGAGATATTTTATAATCTTAGAGATATATTCTTAGAGATATATTACATTCATAGAATTTTTATCTTCAGTCTATATATACACAAATAGACTTGTAAACTTATACATACAATGAATGATATACACGGTAATTTATAGCTATTCTGTTCTTTACATATTTCTCATGTTTACAAACCCTAAAATCTAAGATGGTATCAGAGCTTCAGGAAGATTGAGGCGTTCTTCTACAACAATTCATGGCAGACGATGCAGGAAAAGGAAAACAAGACCCAAGTCCTTTAGCAACAGGAGTGTCCGTGATTAATGTGAACGATCCCATCTTTGTTCATGCTGTAGAGAACCCGGGACTGAGTCTTGTTCTGAAATTCAATGGCTCCGATTCCCTTGGGTGGAGATTTGATATGGTGACTGCACTCAAGTCCAAGAACAAGTACAACTTTGTTACGGGAAAGATCAACAAGGCAAATGAATCAGATACCATGCGCATTGCATCTTGGGAGAGGGCGAACTCCCTTGTTGTTTCATGGTTAAAGAATTCTCTCGATACTAATGTAATTGAAGGCGTAAGGTTTCTGGATGATCCCAAAGAGATATGGGATTCTCTTTGTGCCAGATATGAGCACACGCAACCTCGCAGTCATTCATGCATTGAAGAGAGAACTGGCAAAAATCAAACAAGGTGAAGAGTCAGTGACTAAATATTTCAACATATTAAAAAGGGTTTGGGGTGAGTTAGACCAAGCTAGACCACCACAACATTGTTCATGCAATAATTGTACTTGCGATGTTAACAAATTGATCAAAAAGGTGATTAAAGAGGACAAGTTGATCCATTTCTTGATGGGGCTTAACAGGAGATACTTATCTATCAGAGGGAAGATTTTGGCAATGCAGAACTCACCGAGTTTGGAGAAAGCCTTCTCTCTTATTGTCCAAGAAGAAGAACAGAGAGGAGGGCAAGCTTCTAACGAAGATGCAACATCATTTTATAGTCACAGATCAGCGCAATCAGAAAACTTAAGAAACCCTACCCCTAAGTTTGATTCAGGCGTAAACCCTAACCCTAAGTTCGATTCAGACAGAAAGAAGCTCAGTTG
Organism: Limonium bicolor; assembly: GCA_023374045.1. NCBI lineage: Eukaryota > Viridiplantae > Streptophyta > Magnoliopsida > Caryophyllales > Plumbaginaceae > Limonium > Limonium bicolor. The sequence goes on from CM041782.1 coordinate 210,383,349, forward strand.
TACTTACTGCAAAAAGCGGACATACCTTTAAGAATTGTTTTCAGAGAATGAAGTGCAATCATTGTAAGAAGAGTGGTCACCTTGAGGCGGAATGCTATCACCTCCATGGGAGGGAGAATGTCCTTGCGCGAAAGAAGATAAGCTTTACGAACAACGTTAAGGCAGAAGAGCAAGCAGAGCAACCATCTCATGAAAGTGGGTTCACAGCCAAATAAATTCAACAAATTACAGAGATAGTTCGTAATGCAAATTCAGTGATGAAGTTAGAGGACTTAAGCTACAGTAACTTTTCAGGTAACCAATTACACCATGAAAAGTTTTGTCTTATAAGTTCTTCTAATTTGTTCAAATGTAGATGGATAATTGATTCAGGATCAACGGATCATATTTCTGGAATGAAAACTTACTTTGAAACCCTAAAATGCTTACAAACTGGAAAACGAATCATCTTACCAGATGGAAGGCCTCATTGTGTAAATCTGGTGGAAGATGTTCGAATTGACAAGAAATTGTTGTTAAAGGATGTGCTTTTTGTGCCTGATTTTAAGTTCAGCTTGCTCTCAGTAAAGAAATTAATAGAGAATCGTAGTTGCGCTTTGGTTTTTGACGGTGAGAGTTATTTTCTTCTGGACCCTTTGGTAGGGATGACTGAACTTTTCGGACAAAGTTACCACGGGCTTTACGTGTTGGGCTCAGCTGTTGATAGAAATAAATCCAACGTGGGCCGTGCTTGCTTCAACTCAACGGGCACTGACGAGAAAGAAGTTTTGGGCCTGAAGTTAGTTTATGATAGTACTGCAGGTTCAGAAATGGGCTTGTGTTATTTTGTTAGTTCTAAGGCAAAAACAATCTATATCAAATTTGGACATGTACCCTTTCGGAAACTTGTTACCATGGGATTAATAAAATAGTCAGATTTTCATTATGATTATGCTTATGATGTATGTTATAAAAGTATAGCGCAAAGATTACCGTTTGGTGACTCGTTCATTAAAATAGAAAGGGCACTTGAAATGATTCACATTAATGTGTGGGGTCCTTTCAAGGTCAAAACTGACAACAGCTACAGGTACTTTATCTGTTTTGTTGATGATTTTACATGGGTCACGTGGGTACATCTCATCAAACAAAAGGGTATGGCTTAGGAATCAGTTGTTAATTTTATCACCATGGTGGAACGACAATTTGATACTAATATCAAAGTGGTTAGATCTGATAATGCAAAGGAGTTAGGGAGTTCCAATGAAGGACAGTCTTTCTTTTCTACAAAAGGAATCATACATCAGACCACTTGCGCTTATACACCTCAACAAAATGCAGTCGTTGAAAGAAAACATAGGTACCTCCTTGAAACTGCAAGAGCTTTATATTTTCAATCGAATGTTCCACTAGTCTACTGGGGCGAGTGTATATTACATGCTTCTTATTTGATCAATAGACTTCCTTCCAAGGTCTTAGGAGGAAAGTCACCTTTTGAGGTTTTATATGGTAATAAAGTAACATGTGATGATATCAAGCCCTTCGGATGTTTATGTTACAAAACAATCATTAATAACAAGGAAGGAAAATTCAGTCCAAGAGGGGAAGCTTGTGTGTATCTTGGAGAAGATCCAAGGAAGAAGGGGCACAAAGTCTTGAGCATCAAGACAAGGGGAATAGAAACTTGTAGAGATGTGAAATTTCATGTGAACATTTTTCCTTATACGGAAAATTTAAATGATGAAGTTTTGCAAACTTCTTGTGATCAGCATGTTATGTACTCAGATGATTCCCCTGCTATCTTTGATGGTGAGGTTCTAAAAAAACGGTGGAGCGGACAGATCAATCTACCATCAATTAATTTGTTGGGCAAGATATTCAAATCTGTCGTTCTAGTAGAGAGTCTCACAAGCCAAGCTATTTGAATGATTATGTTTGTAATGGCATCTTTCAACAGGTGTTAGACAAGAGAGTGTACAGAAAGGATGGGTTTTCCACCAATCTTATCACCGGATGTGAAAGTCTCGCTGAACTTAAACCTGAAACTTGTATGGTCTTGTTGTCCAACTCCCAGATTGGATCACAGTTGGACATGAAAGAGCCACACAATTATAAAGAAGCATCGAAACATGATCATTGGCGGAGGGCTATGGATGAAGAGTTGCAGGCACTTAAGCAAAATGAAACATGGGACGTTGTCACCTTACCACAAAGAAAAAAGGTAGTAGGGTGCAAATGGGTTTATAAGGTAAAACTCAAGTCTGATGGGACCCTTGAGAGATATAAGGCCAGATTGGTGGCTAAGGGCTTTACTTAACGTCATGGGTTGGATTACAATGAAACCTTTTCACCAATTGTTAAGCTCACAAGGATTTGTACTCTTATTGTTGTAGCGCTCCACAAAGGGTGGGCAATTAATCAGCTTGACGTGAATAATACTTTCTTGCATGGAGATTTAGATGAAGAGGTTTTCATGAGAATACCAGATGGTCTTGAGGTAGAAGGAAAGAATAAAGCTTGTATACTGAAGAAGTCGTTATATGGGCTTAAGCAAGCTTCCCGACAGTGGTTTTCTAAATTAGCAGGTTTTCTTCAAACACTAAATTTTATCCAATCTAAGAATGACTACTCTTTGTTTTTCAAAGACACAATGCATGAAAGATTGTTCATTGTTGTTTATGTGGATGATATTCTGGTCATGGGTGCTTGTCAAGACGAAATTAATAATATTAAGCATGCTCTGGATCTTAATTTCAAAATCAAGGAGTTAGGCTCATTGCATTATTTCTTAGGGATAGAATTTCTTCCAACCAAAGGAGGTTACATTCTATCTCAACGACAATATTACATGAATCTCATAGAAGAATATGGATGTCAAGATCGGCGCATTGCATAATGACCTATGATAATAGGGAAACCATTATTAGCAGGTGATGGTACTTATCTTACTGATCCTACCATTTATAGGCGCCTCGTTGGGAAACTCAATTATTTATCTAATACTCGACCAGACCTCAGTTTTACTGTTCAAAACTTGATTCAGTTCATGCAGAATCCAACTGATGTTCACATGGAAGCAGCACTACATGCACTTTGCTATGTTAGAGGAACTATTAATTATGGGATAGTCCTTACTGATGGAGGGTCATCGCCATTGAAACTCATGGCTTACTGTGACTCAGACTGGGCAGCTTGTCCAAACACTAGGAAGTCTATCTCTGGTTATTATATTTTACCAGTCCCATCTCTTAGAAGACGAAGAGGCAAGGCTCTATATCCCTCTCGAGTGAAGAAGCAGAATACTGTTCACTTTGGCGAGTTACTGCAGAGTTAACATGGCTCACACGTGTTTTATCCGAACTTTGCGTTGATGATATCATACCAATTCCAGTTAAGTGTAATAATCAATCTACCATTCATATTGCATGAAATTCGGTATTCCATGAGAGAACAAAACACATCACGATAGATTGTCATTTTGTACGTGAGCAGATACAACGGGGTCTTGTTGACATCGTTTACACTCACACCTCTACACAGTTAGCAGATATGTTAACAAAGATTCTTCCAGGAACTAGATATAAGGAACAAATACAATGCATGGGTATGTGTGATACTTAAGGCGTCAAGCCTTGTCAAACCAGTTTACCTGCGGCTTGCGGGTGGTATTGGATTATTATTGGACTTAATTACGTTTATTATCTCGGTGGTTTAGATTCGCTGTACTCTAGGAGATATTTTGTAATCTTAGAGATATATTCTTAGAGATATATTGCATTTGTAGAATTTTTATCTTCAGTCTATATATACACAAATAGACTTGTAAACTGATAAATACAATGAATGATATACACGGTTTTTTACAGCTATTCTGTTCATTACATATTTCTCATGTTTACAAACCCTAAAATCTAAGACTTATCGGGAGAATAGTGGATGTTGAGCGCGGAGCCATGTTAATAAGGTAAAACACAATTTAGCTCTTAATAAACATATTTAAGGAGAAATTTTAATGTACCAATCTAATTTAAGGTTATATAATCCAGCCTAGTGGTGACAAAACGGGTTCGTGGGTCGTGTTAGGCTAAACACAAATCTGACCCGTTTATTAAACAGGTTGAGCCAACCAAACCCAATTAATTAATCGTGTTGAAATATAAAACTCAAACCCAACCCACCTATTAAACGGGTTGACCTGACCCAACCCAATTAATTATCGTGTTCAAATATGAAACTCAACCACATAGATATAAACTCAAACCTAACCCGCGTAACCATTTAATTATATATAGGAAAGTTATATGACTAATTAACATTATTTTTTATAATTCTATAATTGTATTTCCTATTAATATTAAAATTTGATCAGAGAAATAAGTAATCTATTATTTCATAAATTTACTATACGGGTTGGTGGATTGCACATACTAAACTCAAACTTAACATGGTTAATAAATAAATTGTGTCCGGATTGATCTTTATTTAATCGTATCAAAATTTAAAACACAAACCTATAAATTTCGTACTGGTCAAAACGGATAGTGTTAAAACTACACCCCACAATTCGCCACTTATCACGGGTGTCTTTCTTTGGGCCACAACATTTTAGAATTTAAGAAAATCATGACACCAGCACCTCAATAATAAACTTAAAAACCACACACACCCTGCGGCCCCTCACTTTGTGTAGTAGTTGTTTTTGTACATTTGCAGTTTAAAGAATTAAGGGGCGTTTGTTTTGGGGTAATCAGGAATGGGAATCGGAATGATTCTCTTTCTGCTGTTTGTTTTACCAATTTTCCTATTTTCAGGAAAGGGAAACGGAATGAGATTACCCAAAACCCTATATCTGATTCCCCACCCCTACTAGGGAATGGGATTCCCATTCCCCAGTACATGTTGACAGGTGACATATTACCATTGACCGATGATTAATGACCATTGAGGTGACGGTGAATGTGACTAACAATTAGTGACGTTGACCGACAACCGACATCGTTAACCATTGACCGGCTACTGTGACCGATTATTTCATTTCCCCAGCACAAACAAACAACCAGGAAAATCAAAGGGAATTCTTTTTTCATTCCTCTCCATTCCTTTCCCGATTTCATTCCGCTTCCCCACTCGAAACAAACATCCCCTAAGCTTGATAGGGAAATGTAGGTTAAGGTTGCACTTCTTGTAGGCAAACTAATTAAATCCCCGGAGGACCTTCCTTCGCCCCATGATCATCTGGCGTGTCACTGTCTTACTCAAAAGGGAGACGTAGTTGACTGATCAAATATAAAAGCCCATCGAGAGGAGCCAAATAGACGTGTTGATTAATTTTGTAAGGCGGCATACATTACTTGCAATGAATGTGTCCAATATAGTCATTTTGGTTCTATTGTAGTAAAATTTAACAGAAAAATCAAATATAGCATGGGATCATGGAAAAGGTTTGCGTAATCATAAATGGGAGGATTTACTCCAAAAAAAGATCAAGATTTATACGTAAAAAAAGACTTTAGTAGCAGAATTCTGGTAATTTGATGCAAATAAGCACATTACAAGTTCAAAATTCTGTTACAACAATTTATAAAATACAAAAGTGGTGCTGAAATGGCCATTGGATTGTTCCATTAAAGTAGGTCTACCGTGTGAGCTCGTGGGAAGTGATAACTCATTGATATGAACTCTTATCAGTTGAGCTAACTTATAATACGCTTGTTAATTATACCCATAGACTTTTGTACTATCGTGATGATATTGATGAAGTCATAATTTTCTAATAAAACACAAAGCATAGATTTAGGGATATCAATCTTGACCAGACCCAAAACTCATAAAAGTCGGGTTTGGGTTGAGATTTTTGGCCCAAAAAGATCTTCGGGTCGGGTTCGGGTTGGGTCATTGAAACCCGTTTCGGGTTCGGGTTGAAACCTGCTAACCTGTAACCCAAACAAATTTTAATTAAAAAAATAGAAAATATGATATTTAATGACTTAATTAGTGTTAATGATTAATTTAGGACTAAAAGAAATATTAATCTATGAATTATGATTAAATATAGTACATAATCATAATTAATATTAAAATATTATATTTATTTATTAAATAATCTAAAAGTTTGAAAATAAAATAAATTTTTGAAAAACAGATCAGGTTTGGGTCAACTGCTCCGGGTTTGGATAGAAGAAATATAACCCACTTCGGATTTAATCGATTTACCTGAACTATTTTCAGATCGGGTTTAGGTTGAACTCAACCTGACCTGAAAACCCAATTTCGAACACACTAGTACTAGATTCATGTTTAAAAACTAGGTTTTTCAAGGTTTAATGACAAAAATTAAGATTGGACAAGATTTTTTTTTCCACAAGTAAGAAAAGAGTGACAACAAATAGTAGTTGGCTCAATTTAATGAAACCCACTAGTTTGCAAAAAATTAAAACAATAGGTTAATTTTGACACCATCTGTCATTCAAGTAGTGCTACGTTTGGTTTACCAAAAAACAGGAGTAGTTGCTTTACCACTTTTGCCTTTCATTGCTGACAGCTACGGCCGAGGTCGTACGAGGAGGACAGAGACAGTGAGTGAAAGGAAAGATGAGAGAGGCAAAGCTGAACAAGGGACTTCCTCATCTGAATTTGGAGTACGAAACCAAAGATTCACAGAGTGGAACCAAGTTCCCCCAGCTCCGTTTCCGAAAATGGTCACAGCATAACAGTCTGTCGTTAGATCTTTTATTTATTTATTTTTAAATAGTGTCTTGTATCCGCAGAGTTAAACTCCTTTGTTTTGAATAGAGGTGATCGTAATATGTCCGGCCCGGCAGCCCGGTTCGACCCGGCCCATAAAAAAAGCCTGACAGGCCCGAGTCTGATTGGGCTTCTGGGGCGGGCCTGGACATAAAACCAGCCCGAATAAAAAACGGGCCGGGCCGCGGACACATTTTTTGAGCCCGTGGGCAAGCCCAGCCCGATTTTATATTTTTTATTATTATTTTTTAAAATGTAATATATATACATATTTAATTTTATTTAATTTTTATATAATATATACAAAAAGATAATATATATAATATTAAATTTTAATTAAGTAATATATTAATATATGAATCTATATTAAAATATATTAATTAAATTTTTTTTATTAATTTATATAAAAAAATTAAAAACCGGGCCGGGCCGGCGGACTTCGGCAAAACCTGAAAAAAAACCGGGTCTAGCCCGGCCCGGCCCGAACATGTAAAAAACCGGGCTTGGTTTTTTAAAATAGGCCCGACGGTCTAAAATTTTCCTCCGACCCGACCCGAACCAGCCCACCCACCCGCCCGAATGATCACCTCTAGTTTGAACGACGACCTTTCTTGGTTTCCTTGACTGAAGAAGTCTACCAATATCTTTGTATATGATATAAAATGATTTGAACGCAGAACCAATATCATAATTATCGCTTTTTTACAGTACAAATATCTAGCTAATAATAATATTTTATTCATTCTAAAATATAAATTGTTTTAGTTTTTTATATACAGTTTTCAAACTAATTTTTGTTTAGATAGAAAAAATAGGTTACATCAGTTTTTTATTTTTGTTAATGAGTGTGCTAATTTTTAAAATAACTTATATTTTAGAACAAGAGGGAATAGAAAATAAGTTAGCAATCACTTAATGTAGCTCTTTTTTGCTATATTTATAATGATATAGTTGTATATATTAAAAGTACATATATTTTTAAGATTATAGTACAGTTTAAGAAATCAGTATCTACATTTAGTACAATTCAATAATTTTAAAATTCAATGTGTACCGTTGGATATACGTCAATACAACTTTTATACACCAAATGTACAATTTTCATAGACCAAAAGTGCATGCACGTAGCATCTATTACTACATTAGGATTTAACCAAAAAAAACTGGTATAAGTTAAAACACAAGAAAAATCAAGAATAAACGGTTTGAGGTAAACCTTGCGGCCTTGGAATAAAATGTAACTTGTAACAAACATTGATTTTTTTATATAATTCAGGCTTTCACCAACAGTATTAAAGAACACAAGTAACCCGGGGGCCTGGGGGGTGACGTTTGCGTGAGCCTCATTAAAACCTTAACTAAACAAAACCCTATGGGAAAAAGTTTAAGCAAGCAAAAGAGAACACACCCTGCACCGTTAGTACAGTGTGGTCCAACCAAACAAGCTACAATCCAGCAAGCCACACCTTCAAAGCCTACAACCAGAGTAGCAACAAAGGATGACAAACCAATACACAGTGTCCAAATAAAACAAAAATGACATGATTTACTTGGAAACAACAAACACAAATCCCACTCCATAAATCCTCATTCCAGCCTCTACAACATTGAGATATGCCACTTCAAAACTCATGTGTAATCGCCCCACCTATTAGTTGCACGCCTACCAAGCCATCTCTACTATTTGACGAAAACTACCACCCTTTATATCAACTCTGATTTCTACCTTAGATCTTGGAAAATCCAAGCCAATCACTCGAAGACAAAAGCCCTGACAATTCCACTGAAGCATGATCCCTTCCTCCTCTCCGGGTATATTACCATCATATAGAGGGATTTCAATAATTTCCATCATCAATCCAATTATTCAGGAGACGACTACCACTAAACAGTAGTCTCAATTCTCCATTATAATGATCCCTCTGCTCTCTCACTGTAACACCCTACAACGCACTTGCCAACTACCGAAATTCGCAGCGGAAACAAACAACTAAACAACAACTAAACACTATGGTGCTACAACGCCGTTAACCACCCACGTGGTTAACTAGGCAGAATAAATACAAGTGTATCGGTCTGATGATCAGACTCCCGAGCATAGGTCCTAACATCCATACATAACTCTATGAAGTAAATAACAACGGGTACTTCTCCTTCATCTTATCTTCCAGCTCCCAAGTGGCCTCCTCGACGTCCTGGTTAGACCAGAGGACCTTCACCAGTCGTACAGACTTATGGCGAGTGTCTCGAGTCTTAGTATCCAGAATCCGTACGGGAGTCTCCACTGATCGCATGGTCGGCTCTAAAGTTAGCCTCTCAGGCTGAAGTACATGAGACGGATGAGACATATACTTCTTCAACTGGGACACATGGAACACATCATGTACCTTGCCCAGTTCAGCAGGTAAATCAAGTCTATAAGCTACTGGTCCTATCCGCTCTATCACAACATAAGGCCCCACATATTTCGGGCTCAACTTGCCTTTCTGGCCAAAGCGAAACACTCCCTTCATGGGGGATACCCTAAGAAATACCTGATCGCCTACAGCGAACTCCAGGTCACGTCTGCGTACATCAGCGTACGACTTCTGTCTATCCTGAGCTGCCTTCATGTTAGCCCGGATCTGGCGAACTTCTGCCTGAACCTGTTCCAGATACTCTGGTCCTATAATGACCGTTTCACTCGACTCATCCCAGCATAAAGGCGTGCGGCATGGTCTACCGTATAATGCCTGGAAGGGAGACATCTTGATCGAAGCATGGTAACTATTGTTGTAACTAAACTCGATCAGATGTAACTTATCAATCCAGCTGGTCTGAAAGTCAAGTGCACATGCACGTAACATATCCTCAAGTGTCTGGATGGTGCGCTCACTCTGACCATCTGTCTGTGGGTGAAACGCCGTACTCAATTTCAGTTCTGTACCCAGTGCTTCTCGTGTGGACCTCCAATACCTTGATAAGAATCTGGTATCTCTGTCCGATACAATCGTCTTTGGTACACCATGATGTCTAACAATCTCTCTGTCGAAGAGCTCTGCAAGCTTAGCCACTTTCCAGGTGTCTTTCATCGGTATGAATCGAGCCACCTTGGTCAGTCGGTCTACAACAACCCAAATCATATTCAGACCTCCCCTTGTAGGCGGAAGCCCTACTACAAAGTCCATAGAAATGTCATGGAACTTCCACTCAGGCACTGGCATTGGCTGCACCATACCACCTGGTCGTCGGTGCTCAAACTTGACCTTCTGACAAGTGAGACACCTCAACACATAATCATTTACGTCCTTTTTCATTCCAGCCCACCAAAAATAACGTTTCATACCCTTATACATCTTTGAAGCTCCAGGGTGAATCGAAGTCGTAGAACTATGAGATTCACTGAGTATGCGCTCCTTCAGCTCAGCGCTACTCCTCGGTATACACAGTCGGCCATTAAGCCTAATCAGGTCATCATCGTGGAGTCTGAAGTCGTACTTCTGACCCTCGAATGTGCCGTCAATAAGCTTCTGTCTAATCTCCACCATATACTGATCCGTCATCTGAGCACTCCGCACCTCTTCAACCAAGCTAGTATGAGAGACTAGCGAATGGAGAGAGTGTGCTCGGCGACTCAGTGCGTCAGCTACCACATTCGCCTTACCTTCCTTATACTGTAAATCGATATCATAATCATTTAAGAATTCAACCCACCTTCTTTGCCTCATGTTCAACTCCTTCTGAGTGAACAAGTATTTCAAACTCTTGTGGTCAGAATAAATCGTCACGCTTACCCCATACAAATGATGTCGCCATATCTTCAATGCGAAGACTATGGCACCCAATTCTAGATCGTGGGTAGGGTAGTTCTCTTCATGCTTCTTCAGCTGTCGGGAGGCGTAAGCTACGACCTTCCCGTGTTGCATCAACACACAACCCATACCCCTGCCTGATGCGTCGCAATAAACCTCAAAACCATCTGGACCGTCTGGTATAGTCAGGACTGGTGCAGATGTCAGAGCATCCTTGAGCTTCTGAAAGGAAATCTCACAGTCAGCTGTCCACTCGAATGGTGCATCCTTTTTCATCAAGGAAGTCATCGGCTTCGAGATACTGGAGAAGTCCCTCACAAATCTCCTATAATAACCTGCCAGACCGAGAAAGCTCCTGATATCGGTAACTGTCTTCGGCCTAGGCCAGGTGCGCACTGCATCTATCTTTGCCGGATCCACGGCGATCCCGGCTTCAGAA